>CM024754.1:158881793-159628828 GCA_014218235.1 Colocasia esculenta | reverse complement strand
AAAACATAGTCCCCAATTTCAAATCGAAGTGGCCTTCGACGATTATCTGCATAACTCTTTTGCCAGCTCTGGGCTGTCTGCTCAACTTTTCCGTTATGAACTTGATCATTCCGTAGTTTGCTGTAGCAACTCAGGACCTGTTATTTGCTTTCTCCCACCTAATGCCAGTTCATTGGTGTTCTGCACGGTCTTCATATAGCGCCTATACAGCGCCATCCTTATACTAGTGTGATAGCTATTGTTATAAGCAAATTCAACCATGCCCAGATATTGGTCCCAGCTACCTCCCCACACTAAGTAGCATGCCGTCTGACCATCTATTTGTGGGTGGCTGAACTGTATCTTAATTCTATGCCAATAACTCTTTGTAAGCTCCTCCAAAAACCAGTAGTGAACCGAGGATCCCTGTCAGAAACAATAGTCTTTGGGATACCATGCAATGGAACTATTCTGTCAACATAAATTTTTGCTAGCATGGCCACTGTCCAGGACATGCTACTACTACTAACCTGCAGACCTTGGTCAATCTGTCAACAAATACCCATATTCCATTATGCCCTGAAGATGTTTCTTAGTAACCCTGCTACAAAAGTCCATAGAAATATCATCCCATTTCCACTGTGGAATGGGTAATGGCTGTTAGTAAACTCCGGTTTCTGATGTTCTGCTTTGATCTGCTAACAAATTGCACACTGGAAACAAATTCTGCTATTTCACTTTTCATATGCGGCACCAGAAATACTTTTTAAATCTTGTACATCTTTGTGCTGCTGGGTGAATTGTGTACCTCGATTTATGGGCTTTTCTAGCACTCTCTGCTTCACTTCTCTGTCTGTTGGCACAAACAACTGCCTCTAAGTCTGATTACACAGGTATCATCAATAGTAACCTCTTCCATCTTTACAATTTCTGCTAAATTTACATCTGCTCTTTGGGCTTCAACAATTTGCCAATACAATGATGCCTCCACAGCACTACTGGCTAACACTGCCCGCCGTAGATACTTGGAATATATAATGAATTTTTGACTCCTCATATAATGTCCATTCCTTTTATCATCATTGACTCAGATATGCCTTCTACTTAATGCATCAACAACAACATTGGCCTTACCGGGTGATAAGCCAACTGAAATCATAATCTTTCAGATATTCAACCCACCTTCGCTGACGGAAATTTAAATCTTTCTGAGAAAAAATATATTTCAAACTTTTATGATCTGTAAAAATATCAAATCTTTCACCATATAAATAGTGCCTCCACATCATTAAGGCAAACACAACTGCTGCTAATTCCAAATCATGAGTTGGGTAATTTTCTTCTGCTGACTTTAATTGTCGGGATGCATAAGCTATCACTTTCCCATATTGCATAAGCACTGCTCCAAGTCCTCTCTTTGATGCATCAGTGTAAATCACAAAACCACTGCTGCCCACTGGTAATGTCAGTATCGGTGCTACTGTAAGTCTCTTTTTCAATTCATGAAACTTTTAACATTCACCTGACCATACAAATGGCACACCTTCCTGGTCAATCTAGTCAGGGGCTGCTTAATTCTGGAGAAATCTTATATAAACCATCTGTAATACCCAGCTAGACCCAGAAAAACTTCTAATCTCTCTGATTGTTTTTGGTGCTTCCCACTTCATAACTGCTTCTACTTTGCTGGGATCAACTGCCACACCCTCGGCTGAAATACATGTCCCAAAAACTGAATTTCTTTCAGCCAAAATTCACATTTACTAAATTTGGCGTATAATTGATTATCTTGCAAAAGCTGCAAAGTCAGCCTCAAATGCGCTGCATGCTCCTCCTCAGATGCTAAATAAATCAGAATATCATCTATAAAGACCACGACAAACTGATCTAGATATGGATGGAAAATTCTATTCATCAAATCCACAAACGCTGCTGGAGTGTTGATTAGCCCAAATGGCATAACTACAAACTCATAATGACCATATCTAGTTCTAAAAGCTATTTTATCAATATCTTCTTCCTTGATCCTCAACGGATGATAACCTGACCTCAAATCAATTTTAGGAAACACCTAGCTCATTGTTGATTGTCATTGGTCAAACAAATCATCAATTCTTGGTAATGGATATTTATTCTTTATGGTGACGTCATTTAGCTTTCTATAATCAATGCACATTCGAAAACTGCCATCCTTTTTCCTTACGAATAGTACCGGAGCTCCCCTCGGGGAGTGACTCGGCTTGATAAATCCCTTCTCCAACAATTCTTGCAACTGCTTTTTTAATTTCTTGAGCTTTGCTGGCGCCATCCTATACGGTGCCTTAGAAATTGGCATCGTACCTGGTTGTAACTCTATGGTAAAATCTACCTCTCTATGAGGGGCCAAACCTGTCAAATCATCTGGAAATAAATCTGCAAACTCTACCCACAGGAACCGCTCTACTGACTTGCCAGTTTCTACTAGACTCACAGAAGCTAAATATGCCACACACCCTGCATTTAACTGCTTTCTAGCTCTAATTGCAGAAATTATAAGCTTGGAGGTATCAAAAGGCATACCTTGATATTCAAAAATTGCTCCGCTGGGATGACAGAACCTGATTCTTTTCTTCCTGCAATCAACCATAGCCCCATAGGCCTCTAGCCAATCCATCCCCAATATGATTCATAATCACTTAACTGCAAAGCATATAAACTGACCGGCATCTGATTCCCCTAGACCACAATAGGGGCTTCATCTAATAACAGTGGTGAGCATATAAACTCACCAGAGGGCACCTCTACTACCAATTCACATCTCTTTTCCTCTAAAAGGATGAGCCATACAATCTAGAAATTCTTCGGAAATAAAAGAATGAGATGCACCTGAATCAAATAAAACTCTTGCTGAGAAAATCATAAATTGGTATTATACCTTCTATCAGATTTGATGCCTCTGCCTGGGCGCGGGTGAAGCCTAACTGGCCCATATCTCGCTGTTGCGGTGGCTCCTCTACCTCGGCCTGCGGTGGCTGCTAATGTGCTGCCTGCTCTCCTGCATCCTCTCGATAAGCCATACTCTCGGTGATAGGGGCAATTGCGGATCAAATGCCTCGGATGATCACAATTATAACACCTGTATCCCGCTGGAAGTGTGGGTTGTTGGCAGTGCTTTACTGAGACTCCTCCACCTCTGGCCTGTAGCCACGCCTCTGTGGAACTGTTGACAACACCTCCTCCTCTCAACCTTTGAACACTTTCTTTAATTTCTGACCCACTTGCTGAAACCGGAAGAAGAGATCCCACTGGTGCCTTCCCCTTGCTAACTTCTGCTGATGCTAGGGTAGCCACGAAAACTACCTGAACCTGACTCGCTCGCCTGACGAGTTCGAACAGACCTCTCAAGTGTGGTTGCCCTCTAGGCTGCCTCCTCTACTGTTCTGCACATAAGCGGTATCACCGCATTCTGCAACTCTACCCTCAAACCTCGAATAAAATATTCAACCATCATAGCATTATCCGATGCGACATAAGGCACATAACAACTAAGTTCCATAAATCGCATCTGATATTCCAAAACTGAAGAATTACCTTGTGTAAAGTCCGGAATTGCTCTCTCTTTGCCTGCTGCACTTGAATTGGAAAAAAATGTATCATTAAATACCTCAAGAAAATTACATGCTCGCGCTTCTGGCCAAGCAATTGTCTCTCTGCTCTACCTGCGAAAGTGGTCTACATCTTCAAGCGTCACCACTCCTGTGCAAAACCTCTCAACTGATAAGTAGAGAAAACACAACTCTATCAGCTGGCGGACACCACATCATCACAAAGACCCACTCAATCTCATGAATCCAGTGCTCAGCTATATCTAGATTCGGGCCTCCTGTGTAAGTGGGCGGCTGTAACCTCAAAAACTTTTCAACCTGCATTACTGGTTCCTCTACTGCCCTTGCTGGTGGTGGTGATGTACGAATGGCACAAAAGGTACCTCCCCACCCGGCGGTGGTGGAACTGGTGCATCGAGTACTGCTCCTCCAACCTCCGGTGGTACTGCTGCTGGTGGTATTGGTGCCTGCTCATCCAGTCTCACTCGGATATCGGTCAAGCTTTCCCATATCCTTTCTATCATACGCTGTGTCGACTCCTCAGGCTCATCTCCTCCACCACCCCAGTCTCTCCTATCGGCCATTTCAAATTTCTGCACAGACAACATTCCAACCACATACAACCAAGCAAATCATTACAAACCAGGGTTAGCTACCAGCAATGGACTAGTGTAGAAATAAGGCTATGTAACTTCCCGGTTCCTCCATATTTATACGGACCTTGCTCTGATACCAACTGTGACGGAACGCGTCGTTCAAACCCGTTAAACCATTAACGAGCTTGACCCGACTCCGCCTCCCACGATCGAGTTGTAGCCTCGCAAGGGATAACACATACAAGTCCGTGTAAACACAAAGGAACACATTGATTCACATATATGATTCACAAACTCACATATATTCATACTGAATTTACATAGCCATATTTCAACAAAATCTAAGAAATGTACAAGAGCCTGGGGCATACCCCAAGGTACAACTAAAATAGAACTACACTATTAGAGGTGCTGGCCCAACGCCGCCGCGACGCGGCTTCGAACTGGAAGATAGTAGCAAAACCTTCTGCTCTCCTTCACCTATTGGGAGTAGGGGTGAGCCTCACAAGTCACTGGCTCAGTAGGGAACTCCCCCAAAAACCGAGCAAACCAACACAAGTGCATAAACAAAAGGCTACGCTAGCAGTTTATATAGCATAGGCTAACAAGCTATTAAAGCTATAAACACCACTTACCGTTTGCCGACAACGTAAAACAAGATTAATAATTAAACGGAAAACCACAACATGTGTACGTGCTAAAGTAGAGACCGCCACACTCGAGCCACGTAGACTGGTTCGCGACACCAACTACTGACTCGGACAAAACTACACAGGTCTACCTCTCAACCTCGCAGCCACGGACAGAACGTCCAACTACCGCTCCACAAGAACAAAACAAACAACTGTGGAGACAACAAAACACCCAAACCTGTGGACCACACAGTCACAGGCCCATGCCTGGCACCTCTAGGGACTCTGGCCGGAACTCCCTAGAGTGAGGCACTGGAACAGGACTAGCTGGGGGACCAGTGACGTCTACTGGTGTCCGTACCCCCAACTAAGAGCGCGCTACAAGCGACAAACAACAAACTCACAAGTCGTTGTCCTACTGTCGTCTTCTCTCAGCCGGACGTACACAACTCAAAACCAGGAGTGAGGGTGTCTAGACGACGACACACAGACCGAGTACAACAAAGTACCAGGACAAGCCCCGAGCTAACAGCCTGGCTCACAAAGAACCTGGGGCACCAAACTGAAGAGGTAACCACAGCAGGCGTCATACTACTCGCCACGCACATAAAAACCACGTGTGCACAGCACAAACCACGTGAAACCTCACGTCAACCTTGTGTACAGCCTGTCCACAACACATGAACACAACACACACCACGTGCACAGCATGCCAACGCATAAGCCACTCGCTAGCTACATAAACAGTATGCTAGCCTCGGAAACAACATGCTCCCAGAGCGTCACAAGTGCCAATGCACCGCTCGCCATTATCATACACATCGAATAACGACAATAGGATATTCATAACACTAAAACCATGCACAAACTGACCTCTCGGCTGAGGTCGCGACATAGGGCTATGTCGCCATCAGAACCCAATGCCCCGACATGTCACAATCGCAAACCCTATCGCGACGGGTCGGCCTATCACGACCTTGTCGCGACAGGGGATTCCATCGCCTTCACAGGCAGGAACCCTAATCCGGGCAACACCCTCCGGATTACCACCCCACACCTTGCAAAAACCATTAATTCACTTTTCATGCTTTAATGTAAGTCTAGCATGTTATCTAGTGTTATTAAGCAAATAACACATTATACAATTGTAACCAGCAATCTACAGCCCAAAAAAGGGAGGAATCACCCTACCTCCTCGAAGAACACGAAGAACAGCAATCCTCTAGCGTTTCCCCTGCTCCACACGCGGTCCTCACAACGAGAAGATGCCTAAAACCTCTCTCCAACTCCAAGTCACCCCCAGAAGCCCGCAGCACCTCTCCCCCTGGCCAAACAGAGCGTATTCAGCTCTATCTGCCAAGCAAGGGTTTATGAGCTTGCTGCGGTTCAGAACACGACCAACCCCTCTGTCGCGACCTGATAGCGATGGACCTGAGCGTCGCCTTCCTAGGGCTGACGTTTGCAGGTCGCCAGGCGCGCGACATACGGCGCACATGCAGACGTCCGTTGCTTCTGGGCGGTAACAAGAGCGCGGCATTCAGGGCTGTCGCGTTCAGAACGCGACGTCCCTCCTTGTCGCGTTCACAAACAGTGAACTGAGGCGTACTGGGGGCCCAATTAGCCAGCCCAGTAAGCCCCAAAACCTACGAAAAAACCTGGAACACACCACATTGGCCACACACTGGCCACCACAAACACCAAACATAGGATCCATACGGATCCGAAAAATTCACGACGTTACAGAACCTGTGAGCTCTTTAGGCCCAACCTGCCGGCCCAAAAAGCCTCACAACCTATGGAAACACCTGAAACACAGACTAATGGGCCACACACTGGCCACCGAACCCGCTAAGCAAGGATCCGCAAAGTCCTGAAAAATGCGCTACGTTACATTACTATCACCTAAAAAGGAATGTCGTCCCCGACATTCAAAACGAACCATAGAATGGGACTATCACCTAAAAAGAAATAAAACCATATCTAGAACAAGTAGGATACACTTTCTCTGTATCTACCTTGCAAATCATTGTACTAACTGAATTTGCTCATTTTCGTGCATGTTTTCATTCAGTTACCAATCTGACCCACTTACCTTTCAATCGTAAGCGATTCTATCTTGTGTTGGCGCTTTATCTCCTTGGACTCAACCTACTTCCACAGTTTGCCTGGCGTGTTGCAATTTTTTTTCTGGGCCGCTTCACTTGCTCAAAACTTTTCACTTTACTCTACTACTTTTGGGTCTCTGCCATGCTAAAACTGCTTGAATTCTTGAATTCCTCAGTGTCGTTCCATTTTATACTGTACTGCCACCTGCTACTCTGCTTTATCTGTATTCATCTTCTCAACTGTTTACTTCCTGAAACATTTCTATTACTATCGTTTAATTTCTTGCCTCTTTTTGCCCTTCTGCACAAGCTGCCTTAACTCATATCTGACTAAGAACCTCTGCCTCTCTATTCAACTGTGCACAAAACTTAAGCTTCATTTAAATTTTCGGTAACTTACGAACATTGATTTCCATGCTTCCGCTGCGCCACTCTGATTACACCGAATATTTGGCAAAATATTCCAAAAACTCTGCTCTTTATTGCTTCAATTATTTCCATTCGCACTATATTCTGACTCCAGCTAGATTCAATTCTAACTTTATTGGCTTCTCAAATCACTTACTTAATTAATTAACACTGGAAGAAAATACCGAAATCTCAAACTACTTTCTTTAAATTTTCAATTCTGGTTGTGCCACATGCTTAAATTCTGAATCCTGTATATCGTTGCTGACTTATCCAGCTCTTTCATTCTTTCCTGCTTGAATAATACACTATTCTGATCTAATCAATCTATTACATAATCTTCAAAATATTGCTCTCATTACTGTGTCATACATTCTCTTATCACATGATAACACTACTCAACAACTATGTTCATCTTCTACCTTCAACTTTACCGAACTCTTTCTTAATCAGGCACACTGTCTCTAAATTGTTCATGTTTATCTGATCTTGCTTTTCCTTTCTGTACTTATCAATTCTAATTCCATACATTTCTTGCTCTCTATATTCTATTCTGCCATACCTAATCTGCTTATTATTCTTTAATTATTCTGCCTTTTATTCTTACATCAAACTCTGAAATACACTTATAGAAGGATACCTTTACCCAACTAAATCACTTCTGCACACTAATAGGCCAACTCTTACTAAGCATTTTCTGAACCCTCTAATTATATTTGTTTCAAATCTACTATACCCTTTCTTTCTATGATCATAACTCTTAATCTGATCTGTATTGCCCTTACACTATTCACGATATAATTTCTACAAAACGTTTCTCTTATCTATTCCACTATCTGGCTATCTTTACTGTACCATTTATATTGCAATTCCCGCTAATACACAATCATCCTTTATTGAAATACTACCAAAGCTAAAATCTGAAACTGATTTCTTTAAATACTATAACTTGCTTTGCCTGATTTCTTATTCTATTTTGCTGCTCTATTCTCAAATGCTGAAACCATTGCTACTACATCATACTTACCGTGATCCTTTCATTCAAACCTTCACTTTAATTCCTCTCATCATTACCTGCATTCCACTTAACCTGATACTTCTCAACTGCTTCTAATTAATCCATTCCTTTCTATTCTGTCCCAAGTAAAGTAACTCTACTTATTTCAAACATTCTCAATCTAACCTCAATATTTACAATGTATTCTTTAAAACCATTTTGTACAATCCTACAAACTGCAACTTACCAAATAAATATCTTTCTTGTCAAATTCTCAGAAAAATCTAACTGTGCACTGATCTTTATTTACTCTCTCTCTACTTAACTGACCACCTCTGTACATACTTACATAGATCTCTATATCAAATTCCCATTATCATCATTATTTACAAGAATCACAACAGCACTATTGATAACCCACAAATGCATCGTTCAACACGTGGCTAACAATCTTAAAATTAATCGGCTAACATTTAATATTGTAACAATAGTTAAGTGGTGACACCCAAGTCGAATCTACGGGGAAAAAGATTTTAGAATTGAAAACCTTGGGTTTTTATTAGGAAAATAACTTGGTGATATTATGTTGCACGAAATAATCTAAACTAAGCAAAATAGATAAAGAGAGAGATAAAGAATAACTGGAGATGAGATTCAAAATTACAATCCACTAAATATTAAAAAAAAGATTAACAACCAAATGTTTTATCCTAAAAAATATAAATCAACAACTATATTAATAACATATGAGAGATAGAGAGAGAAAAGAGTGAGAACGAGAAGAGAGAGACGAGAGACGAGAGAGCGAGGAGGGAGAGATGAGAGTGACAGAGGAGAGAGATGAGAGACGAGAGAGGAGAGAGAGATGAGAAAGAGCGGAAGAAGAAGAGAGATAGAGGGAGGAAGGTGTGCTGGAGGCTCTCTACGTGCATGCATGCATGTAGAGAGGAGAGAGGGGGCGGCGTGCGCACGGCAGGCAGGCGGCGTGCATGCGGCACACGGCAGGTGCGGCAGGCGGGCGGCTGTGCGCGCGGGGCAGGCGGTGGCGTGCGGCAGAGGAGCGCGGCAACTGCGTGCAGGCGACACGGGGCAGAGGCGGCTGCAGGCGGGCGCTCGGGCATGCACGGGGCATGCAGGCGCAGGCGGGCGCAGGCGCTGGCCTGGCGCGTGGGCATGCAGGCTGCTGTTGCTGCTTCTATGTGTGAAGAGAGAGACCATCAGAGAGAGAAGAGAAGAAAGAGAGGGAGAAAGAAGAAGAGAGAGGGCCAGCAGAAGAGAAGAGGAGGATCGCAGCAGAGGGGGGAGAGAAGAGGGAAAGGAAGAGAGAAAGAGCGGAGGAAGGGAATGAGAGAGAGAGAAGGTAAAGATGAGAATAAGAGGAAGAGAATATTTGTAAAAATAGATAGAGAGAAGAGAGGAAGAGGAGAGAGTCAAGGGGAAGATTTTGGAAATTAGAGGGGGGATTTTAAAAATGAGAGGGAGTTTGAAAATTGAAAAGGTAGAGAGAGAGAGAGAGGAGAGAAAATTATAAAAATATCATCATTATCTCTTGATCCAACTAGATTCAATGGCCCACTTGCAATCTCATTTCTTGGCGTATTAGCCCTGCAAAACAACACAAAAGAGATTAATCAATTATCGCACTTGTAATCAAATGATAATAGAATCTTATAAAATTATCAATCATTTTTCAATAAAATTATACAATATTTATAACAATTATGCAATTATCACACACCCCCCCCCCCAACTTACTCATTGCTAGTCCATTAGCAATGCATACAAATGAATAATTAGGACAAACAAGAGTTCAAAGTATCATACTTCATGACAAGAAAGTAAGAATGAGAATGCTTGATCATAAGTTTTCAAGTTCCAGTCGAGAGTGTCAAAGGCAAATATGTCAGTTCATGTCATTAGACAGTTCTCAAGATACACACAAAATTCCATGACTTTTTGTTCAATGTTTGAGCATCAATAAGAGGATGCATGGGTTTTTTACATATCACTCAAGGATGGTATCAACTCTACACTCCAAATTCGATCATCGAATTACAGGTAGCTTTCACTCTGCCTAGTTCTTTTTTTTATGCTCTTTTTCTTTCTTTTCAGTTACATGGTGCTGCACTTACCTTTATTGTTGACGCGAGCCTCAACTCTTACTTAGGAGTAGCAGGCCAGGTTACTAAGATCAGGGCATTTTCCATGTTTTTTTTCGCTATATTTGCACATTTATTTGTAGGCAGTAGCTTTTTCCCCACGATTAGTCTTCAATAGGAGTGTAGAATATCAATCAATCAACATGAATGCTAGGTAAAACTCTCATCATCTATCTGAATACTCCTAATGATCTTTTAATGTACTAATGAAATTTCAAATGTATCTTGAGGAGGTTGCTAAGAACATAATTAGTTAACTTACCCTTAACTCACCACTTTCACAAGTACCACTGTGAGTCAAGCTAGAAAAATTTTATTACATGAAAATGAAACATGAAGCACAATGTTAGGGACAAAAATTTGAAATACATTTGTCTCTCCCCCCAACTTGAATGACATATCCTCAATGGCATGAAATAGACTAAAGCCAATGTAAGTTAAGAAAGGAGAGACGCAACCGATGATCAAATGAGGGCGGTTGCACAATAGCTTCATCCAAGGATAGTGGGACTCCAAACACCTAAGACACAAATAAAAAAACTAAATCAATAGAAATCATTTCCTAAATATTGGGTTGCCTCCCAACAAAGCGCTAAGTTAATGTCTTCAGCCAAACACATAGAGGTAACAGGCTCACGTAACACCCTCAATCAATTGACGCCAAATTCTGCTTTGTAAGGCATCACCAGCCATGGTGGGTCAAGTGGCCAAACGTACCTTGTAGATCAGTAAAGGATAGAGAAAATGGGGCATTTAAGATCATATCTCAATTAAGAAATATTCATTTATGCACTTAAGTCTTTATATGTGTTGAACACATCAATGCGGACTTTAGTTTCCCCTTCATTTGTGATGTTGACATTTTATATCATTAATTGCAAAAAAATTCCTCTTCCTTATTAAGATCTTTATGTGCATGGAGCCCTTCAATTTGGACTTTATTATTTTCACTATTGTCACCCACAACTTCCATTTTCAGATCCTCTTTCATGATGTTGAGGTCAGATTGAGTTGAATGCTCAGAGGATTGCTTGAACTTCACAGGCTGACTTGTGTCAAAGATAGTAGCATGATCTGGAATGAAATGGATATGACTTTCAGCACAAGGATGCTTAAAAGGTTCAAGTGTAGTTGACCAATCAGCTAATGGTAGCATGTTCATGAACATATTGGATTTGTCAAGGTCAGGGAGAGGTAAGAGTTCCATGTCTTTCTCAAAATCAAGAGAGACCCAGTCAATGTGGACTTCAGGCAGAATTTATAATTCTTCTCTTAACCAAGAAGAATGATTGATGTTTACACCGAGCTCTTTCTCCACACTCACCTCTTCTTCGTCACCTCCTTGAAACAATGTCACATCAAACTCGGACCCAACATCTAAATGACATTCTTTCTCTTCTCCCCCAACTTGAGTTCAGCTAACTCACTAGAGTTTTCCTCAAATATGACATTATGGATGGAGTCTTCTTGATGATCAGTTTAGGGGGCCAAGACTATGGATTGATTTTTAGTGGCACCCATCTCCTCTGATTTGACTCATTAATATTATCTCTCATTTTCCAAGGGGCATGTCCACAATCATATTGGACTGAGAAGTTTCGAATGGAATTTGAGAATCAAGTGTTGGTCACAATCAAGATAATGATGTCCATGAATGGGTTGACATGGTGATTGGCTATCTTGCCTCCTTCTGTTTTCCATCAGTTGAGTAATCAGGAGGTCAGTTTTGACAAATGATTGCTCTAATTCTTGTTGTTGTTGGGTGAATGTTGGCTCAAAGACTTGTTGATTATCATGGAATTTTTCATAAATTGCCCAAATTGGTCATCAAAGAGGCTGATTGCGAGGGAGATATGTGAGTGGGCTGTGGATATGCATGTTGTCCCTTATGATGGCTTTTATCGTGAATATCAATTTAGAATTGGGCCCAATGTTGAAAGTTGTGGATAGGTGGACTTTGGGCTTGGGCCAAAATAGGTTGATCTCTAAGTGTCAAATGTGGCATTACTTCTCCAAGTTGTTGGAAAGTTGTGCCATCAGGAGCATTTGCTAAGCACACCGGTAGATCAATGCCAAAAAAAATTTGATCAAACCATGATATGATTTCGGCACCTAGAAAGGGTCCTTAAATCTCTCATTGAGGATCTTGGTAGAGTAAACTCAATTTCTTAGGAGAGACACATGGTCAACTATTGAGTAAGGAGTGGGGTGTGGATAACACTTGAAAATTTGGGTTTGTTCTTGGGTTAAGGGAGGAGATGAGGTGTAAAGTGGGTCAACAAGTTCCTCCACCCTGAATTATACATGTGATCTGTAACTGGTGACCATGAATCAGATGAGCTTGAGTCCATTTGGAGCTATTGGACTGGTAAATAGAGGTTGATGGATAAGGTGGTTCAGGTTGAGGGCGATCACCATAATGGGCCAACGTTGCTCCATTTGCATTGATCCAATTTGTCCAAATGATGTGTCAATTTCATGTCCATTTTTATCAACCCATATGCCCCTTTTTTTGGGTTATTGCTTTGAAAGATTTTATTTTTTTTTAATAAGTTAGCAAACAATTAATCATATGACACCTATGGTTTCCTGGGACATAAAAATTTGATTTCTCACTAATCAACTGAGGCCTAGCTTAAATCCACTCTCAAGCCCATTAACTGACCAGGTAAGAGGTGAGAAAGTGGGAGGCTCCCCCTGCTCTCACAGTGACCTAATTAAATAACCACTTGTCCACTTAGGCGTTTGCCTATGAACCTCTAGCCTTAGACACCAGTCTCCAAACTTGATAGCGGGCCCAAGTGGGCCTAAGTCTCAAAGAGAACCCTAGGTCAAGTTTCTACTTTCTTTTATTGGGCTTGGGTTGGCAAAAGATGCAAAATTGTGGTTTGTGGGCTAAGGAAGGGTGATCATATTCCCACCTTATCTTGTTAGGGATATTGCCCTAAAAATTTTAGAAATGATGTGCACACCATAAAATCAAGCAAGGGGCTATGCAGCATGGCAATGCATGATCATGCTTTTTAAAGAAGGTTGCAAAATTCTCACCTTGCCTCCCGCAATCTTTGACAAGAAAGGAATTTTTCAAAAAGAAAAATACCTAAAGATGAAAGTCTAAATGATGTATGTCCTAAAGATGGAAAGTTTCTCATCTTGACATGACATCTTTTTATTGGATTCAAGTGATTGATTTTTTTTTAATTATCTAAACATGGCAACTAGGAAAAGGAAACTCAATCAAGAGGGTTTTAAGGGTACTTACCTCCAACATAATCTCTCGTTCTTTTGGAAATTAAAATAAATAGAAAGATTGAGAGAGAGAAGGAAACTCACCTCAACTTACATTTTTCTTTTTTTTTTTTTTTTTGCAATTTTCAGATTTTTTTTTCTCAATTTTTATTTGACACCTACAAAAAGAAAGAAAATGTTAGCATGAAAATATACAAAAGGCACCAAGATATCAAAACTAAAATCTAATTCCCCGGCAACAACGCCAAAAATTGATAACCCACAAATGTGTCATTCATCACGTGGCTAACAATCTTAAAATTAATCGGCCAACATTTAATATTGTAACAATAGTTAAGTTGTGAGAGCCGAGTCGAATCCACGGGGAAAAAGATTTTAGAATTGAAAACATTGGGTTTTCATTAGGAAAATAACTTGGTGATATTATGTTGCATGAAAATAATCTAAACTAAGCAAAATAGATAAAGAGAGAGATAAAAAAATAACAGGAGATGATATTCAAAATTACAATCCACTAAAATCTAAAAAAAAAATTAACAACCAAATGTTTTATCCTAAACAAAATAAATCAACAACTATATAATAACATATGAGAGATAGAGAGAGAAAAGAGTGAGAACGAGAAGAGAGAGATGAGAGAGACGAGAGAGGAGAGAGAGACGAAAGACGAGAGACGAGAGAGGAGAGAGAGATGAGAAAGAGCAAGAGAAGAAGAGAGATAGAGGGAGAAGGCGTGCTGGAGGCTCTCTACGTGCATGCATGCACGTAAAGAGGAGAGAGGGGGGCGCAGCAGGTGGGCGGCGTGTGTGCGGCAGGCGGGCGGCGTGCGCGTGGGCAGGCGGTGGCGTGCAGCAGAGGAGCACGGCAACCACGTGCGGGCAACGTGGGGTAGAGGCAGCTGCAGGCGGGCGCTCAGGCATGCGCGGGGCACGCAGGCGCAGGCGGGCGCGGGCGCTGGCCTTAGGGGTGTTCACTATTCAGTTCAAACCGAAAAAACAAACCGAACCGAGCGATTCGATTTGGTTTGGTTCGGTTTGAACATGAAAAAAAATTTAGTTTGGTTCCAACCCAAACCGAAAAATAAAATTCGGTTTGGTTCGGTTTCTAACCTCTAGAAACCAAACCAAACCATTAAACCGAATTGCAATAATAAATTTTTAATTTGTATATCTGTCAAGATTTTTCAATATATTTAAATAAAAAAACATATTATGGAGGTTAATATGGTCATCAACATTTAATATTTCATTTCAAATATTTTGATAGTGATTTATTAGAGAAACAAGTGATTAAAATCTATTAAGACTAAGAGAATCTAAAGGGCCATTTATTTTCAAGTTAAACCGAACCAAACCGAACTAAACCGAATTTAATTCGGTTTGGTTTGGTTTGGTTCAAGGGACTTTGGTTTGGTTTGGTTCGGTTTGAGTCCAAATTTGGTTTGGTTTGGTTTCTTAAAAATCTTATATAAACCAAACCAAACCAAACCATGAACACCCTAGCGGCCTGGCGCGTGGGCACGCGGGCTGCTGCTGCTGCTTCTGTGTGTGAAGAGAGAGATCGCCAGAGAGAGAAGGAAGAAAGAGAGGGAGAAGAGAAGAAGAGAGAGGGCCAGCAGAAGAGAAGAGGAGGATCACAGCAGAGGGGGGAGAAGAAGAGGGAAAGGAAGAGAGAAAGAGCAGAGGAAGGGAATGAGCGAGAGAGAAGGTAAAGATGAGAATAAGAGAAGAGAATATTTGTAAAAATAGATAGAGAGAAGAGAGGAAAGAGGAGAGAGTCAAGGGGAAAGATTTTTGGAAATTAGAGGGGGGATTTAAAAATGAGAGGGAGTTTTGAAAATGAAAAGGTAGAGAGAGAGAGATAGAGAAATTAATAAAAATATATCCTCATTATCTCTTGATCCAACTAGATTCATTGGCCCACTTGCAATCTCATTCTTGGCCCATTAGCCCTACAAACACAACACAAAAGAGATTTAATCAATTATCGCACTGTAATCAAATGATAATAGAATCTTATAAAAATTATCAATTTTTCAAAAAAATATACAATTATTTATAATAATTATGCAATTATCAACTATTTCCAAGCTCTTTAATGTACTTATCTCTAATCACCAAATACACTTATCCTTGTATGACTGCCACAAATCCTTGCTTCTTTATTTACCAGTACCTCATCTGAAACTAATATGCCTCTCTCAATTATTCCAAACTTCCTATAACACTAATCACATTATCACCCAGGCTATTTCGTTAATACTTACTAACACAAATCTTGAACACTACAATACCTCTGTCAAGGACCTCAACCACAATTCTAACACATTACATTCCTCATAATAATACTGCTCCTATTGTTGTCCATTACACTAATACTGTAAGGCCCTGAATTTACTATCTTATATAGATGTTTGATTGTGTGAAGAAATTATGATTGTGGTGTGATATGTATATATAAACTAATTGAGTATTGTTGTAAATTATGTATATATTCTTATTGTGCATATAATTTATTTACATTGCATAAATAGTATTATTTAAAAAAAAGTATATATTGTATATTTCATGTGCATGCATTAAGCAAGTGTAAAATTTCTGTAGTTTTAAGTTCTGGCCAAACGACCTGTTGGTGTCAACATTAGTTGACGTTAGTAGGGAGTAAAATGGCCACATCGATGGACGCTAACCCCAGATCGGCGGCCAGTGATGTTGACGTTAACATCCCAGATCTATTGCGTCTTCAGATCTAGAAACGCCCCCGAAAATGTCGCCTCTTGTTTAGGAAATCGTTCTCCAACGGTCCTATACCCTACCTAAACGCGTCTCTGACCCCTAACCCTATAAAATACCCATTTTCCGGCTGGATCTGACCCTTTTGACTCTTTTGTCAAAACCCTAAAACTCTTGTGCCAAAATTGAACTTTGGACCCATGGATCTGGCGATTGGTGACTCCTTCCGGCGATCTTCTGCGACTGGAGGGGAGTCTAAACGTTTGGGAAGGCTTCTCCGACACTGGGTGGTAGTCTGCATCGACACAGAACCCAGATCAAGGAGGATTTGAAGGCTCTTTGGATAGGTCGAGGAGGGCTTCTTTGAACCAAATCCTCATTTGTAGATTTTTTTTAAAGGCAAGTAAACCATACCCGTTATCCATACATGCATCTAGTAGGTCATAGGTAATTTTTAGAATTTTAATCGTGTCCTGGAACCCCCTTTCTATAGAATTTTGATGTTCAGTCTGTGTTTTGCACAGACAGGAACTTAACGGCAATCTTTGCTACCGTTAAGATCTGAGGTTGGCGGCGGCCTTTGTTGTCGTTAACTAGGTAGGCGGCCACCCCCTTGCCGCTAAGTTCTTCAGCAGGGACAATATGTTTGTCTGCCCTTTATAATTTAATTGGATTTAGGAGCATGTGGATATACTATAAAAATTATATGTTATATAATATCTCTAGTGGATCATGTTATGCAATTTTATGAAATTTTCGTTAAGTGCTTTATTTATTAGAATTTCTGAATTATCTGTTAGACAAATTTAATCTTATAAAATATTGTTTATGTGGATCCGTGTGGAAATTGGGTGCTATGGAATTTCTGTACGATGTTCATAGGGTCAGTCATGCCATGAGACGTAGGAAGTTTTCTGATGACTGTATGAATATCTAGATTTTATGAACTATAAAATAGTGAGCATGCATTTTAGTTTAAATTCTCAAATAAATTGTATGAAAAAAGTTAAATTCCTAGAAATTTTGTGTGAGATCATTACTGTCAGATGCATGTTGTAGAATGGTTAATGTACCTATAACACTGTGAACCATGCAAACTTGATTATTGACAAATTATGTAATATAACTGTTCTAATTTTCAAAAGTAGTGTGTATTTCTGAAAAATATGAAAATTTGTGGGTATGATGATTGAACTATAAACAGCCTGTGATTAAATTTTCATGCTATTTGGATAACAGTAGGTATAAATCTTGATTTTACACGAGGAATGACCAAGTACACATATTTATATCAAATGTTAATGAATTAGTAAATTGCAACATGCTTAGGGTTAACTTTGCAACCTGTTGTATATTGTAAACAGTAGCATGTTAATTAACAAACTGATCCATGAAACCATGTGTATGTGAATGTCATAGTGTAAACAAGTGTGTGTGAACAATGTGAATTAAAAATAGAAAATGTGTAAATGTGCCATGGGTGACACTGCTACCTTAGAGGGTTGAGGAACTGTACCGTAGTAAAGTCCCTACGGGAAGGTTCATGTGTGTGATGTCCCATGGGCATTGGGATTAAAATCCTGGAGGTGGACAAGTACCACTGGTTAGGGTGGAGAGTGCTTCTCCCGGTTCTGCGCAGTTAACTAGATCTATCACTATATTGCCTAGGTGATAGATATGTGTGTGATGAGATAAGTGTGTGTCCTTCTAGAGGTGGTTTGGGACTATGTGTCACGGCCTTTAAATGAGAAAAGTATGATTATATGTGTGTAAAATGTGTAAGGTTATGTGATTGTGAATGTGTTAAATGTGAAAGTGATATGATAATATGTAGTCCTTTATGAATATGTTAAATCCATGTAAAACAGCAAGCTATATGTATAAAAGCATGTCATGTATGTGAGAATGTCCATAGAATCCATGCTAGGAACATCTCTTTCATTATGTGTAAATCTCATGCTTAATTTGCGATTGTATTATAAGATAAATGAAATGAAATGTGAATTGAATTGAATTAGCATGATAAAAGATGTGTAGAAAGCATGAGATAGGTTTATTTTGTTTGTGGAAAAGAAACATAAAGCATGTACATGTATCATAAGGTTGTAGAAATAGCATGTTTAGATTGTTTAAACATGTTACATGTAATTGTGGTTTCGTTTAAAAGTAAAATGTCCATATGATGTATGTATGTGTAATGTGCATATATTTGCTTGCTGAGTCTGTAGACTCACTTTTGCTTCGGCGTACAGGTGCAGATATCTCTACTTCTTCCGAGGAGATAGTCAGGAGTGACTCGGAGTGAGTAGGGATCTTCGTGGAGATTTCAGCGTTGTATTTATTTTTCATAGTATGTAATTGAGAACACTATGTAATTCAGTTGTGGACAATGTATTTATTTAAATTTCTCAGTTATGAAATAGTAGTTTCCTTTTGTTCTATATGGACTGTGGATAAAGTGTAGATGATGGAATAAGATGCTCATATTCAGTTCTTTCTATTCCGCTGTTATATGTTTATATTTGTGTACATCTCAGCCTATGGAATGTGTTGGGTAAATGTCCCACTGTGGCGAAACTTTCTATATCGATGTGGGTTGGCATAACCGTACCGGTATAAAGAGGGTCGTTACAGAGATTGGTATTAGAGACAACAAGTTGAGACTGTACATAAATATGTGCATACCATCATCTTCATTATATGCTAAGTCTTTATAGATTGTCCACATAGTTAGGAATTAGATAGTTTAGTTCCTAATTGGGATTAACCTATTTTGCAGGCTATGGCTTCACGAGGTAGGCGTGGTATTGTTCCTGCTCGTGAGGGTGAGCAGAGGAGTGAGGAGATAGTTGAGCCTAGGCGTGAGGGCCAGGGTGAGCAGCAGGCCCCAGCACCCCAGGGTCATGTGCTTCCTCCACCACCACCAGTGGACTATGGAGTGTTTATGCAAGGTCTAGTTCAGGCTATGCAGATGAAGGCCCATACTCAGGCTGCACTCCAGGCTCAGCTGGAGGCTCAGGTTAAATCGATAAGATAGCGTAGTCTGTTTTATTTAAATTACATGTTTGCTATGTTGTTATATTGTATATGTGTGTCTTATGTTGTTTGTTGTAGCAGGCTCAAGCGCCAGTTCCCCAGGCTCATGACCATGGTGGACCCTCCATCATGGAGAGGTTCAAGAGGATGGCGCCACCCTCTTTTAAGGGGGAGAGCGATCCGCTATGGGCAGAGAGCTGGCTGAGGGAGATTGAGAAGATCTTCCGAGCTATTAGGTGTGCTGACGATGATAGGGTTACGCTAGCCACTTATATGCTATAGGTATGTGTAAATTGTTTATGTATTTATTTCTTTAAGCCTAGATTGTCTGGATTGGTCCTTATGGAATGTTTTGGCAAGAGCGAGCCGATGTGTGGTGGTCCTCGTTGCTTCGTACCCGGTTCGAGGGCGGTGCTGTAGAGGTGTTTTAGGATGAGTTCGTGAGGCTCTTTCGGGCCAAGTTCATTCCGGAGCACATCCAGGACAAGATGGAGCAGAAGTTTCTCTCTTTGACTCAGGGCTCCATGACTATACTGGAGTACGAGGCCAGGTTTGCCGAGCTATCGAAGTATGCCCCTCACATTGTAGCTGATGAGCGCACAAAGGTGAAGAAGTTCATGATGGGTCTGAGGCCATCACTGAGGACGAGGTTGGTGGCATTTGACCATCGTACCCTCGATGAGGCTCTTAGCGCGGCTTGTCGGCAGGAGGGAGAGATGAAGCAGTATCTCAAGGAGAAGAAGGCTTCGCAGAAGAGGCTGCAGCTCCGTTCCAGAGGTAGGAGAAGAAGAAGAAGGCGTATCAGTCACCGCAGAACCCAGTGGCAACCGGCAGTCGTCAGGTATCTTCTCAGCGTTCCCCTAGTGGCCAGAAGGAGTGCCCTCATTGCGGGAGGGCACATGGTGGTACGGAGTGTTGGAAGATGGAAGGGAAGTGCTTGAACTGTGGGAGCAATGAGCATAAGATCAAGGATTGCCCTAGACTTCAGAAAGGAGTCCAGCGACCAGCGCCAGCCCCAACAGCAACAGCGCCAGCTACAGGACAACCAGGGTGACCTTGAGCCCCAGCTCGAGTGTTTGCGTTAGCTTGTGAGGATGTCGAGCAGGCGGAGCATGTTATCGAAGGTATGGTCCTTTTCATGGGAGTGCACGCTCGAGTTTTGTTTGATACGGGTGCCACTCACTCGTTCATTTCCGAGCGTTTTGCTAGGCAGTTAGCTTTAGAGTCAGGATTAGAGTCTGAGGAGTTAGAAGTCTCTTTGTCTGTGTACACACCTATGGGTACGGTATCGACTAGGAGTGTATTCCGTCTTTACCGATGGCATTGAGGATAGAGTCTTAGAATGGTGTTTCTTCTTGCTAAAGATGAAGGACTATGATGAAATTCTTGGTCTGGATTGGCTAGAGGAGCACTATGCGTTGGTAGATTGTCTTGGGAAGAAGATTGTTTTCCGCATTTCTGGTGAGGATGAGTTTTCACATCCCTTGCCAAGGAACTTAGCAGAGAAGTTTGTCATCTCCTCCATGAAGGCAATGAGAATGGTGAAAGGGGGTTGTGACGCTTTTCTTGCCAGCGTGGTACTAATACCGAAGGCTGATGAGTCACCTACTCTCTCCAAGATTGAGGTAGTGCAGGATTTTCTAGATGTCTTTCCCGATGATTTATCTAGATTGCCACCGGCTAGAGAGATAGAGTTCACACTGGAGTTTCTTCCAGGCACCTCTCCTATCTCAAAAGCCCCTTATCGGATGGCACCTACGGAGTTAGCGGAGCTAAGGAAGCAGTTGCAAGATTTGCTAGATAAGGGATTTATTCGCCCTAGTGTCTCTTCGTAGGGCACACCTGTATTGTTCATGAATAAGAAGGATGGGTCACTTAGGTTATGCATCGATTATCGAAAGCTAAACCAAGTGACTGTGAAGAACAGGTATCTCTTACCTCGGATTGATGATCTGTTTGACCAGCTGCAAAATGCATCAGTCTTTTCTAAGATTGATCTGCGGTATGGCTATCATCAGTTGAGGATTAGGAGTGAGGATGTATCCAAGACGGCTTTTAGAACCCATTATGGACATTATGAGTTTTTGTCCTTCCGTTTAGTCTAACCAACACCCCTGCAGCGTTCATGGATCTCATGAACAGGGTGTTTAGACCTTATCTAGATAGTTTTGTTGTAGTTTTTATCGATGATATGTTGGTCTATTCTCCAGATGAGGCCACACACCGTCAACATTTAAGGGTAGTATTGGAAGTTCTCCGAGAGCACAAGTTGTATGCAAAGTTCAGCAAGTGCGATTTTTGGATGCGCGAGGTTCATTTCCTTGGGCATGTTATCTTCGGTGCTGGTGTAGCGGTAGATCTAGCGAAGGTCCAGGCTGTGTTGGATTGGGAGATTCCCAGGACCCCTTCGGACATTTGGAGTTTTCTTAGTTTAGCGAGTTATTATCGGAGATTCATTGAGGGATTTTCATCCATCGCTGCCCCGTTAACTAAGCTAACCAGGAAGGGTGAGAAGTTTGTTTGGTCCGAGGAATGTGAGAGTAGTTTTCAATTATTGAAGACTAAGCTTACTTCCACTCTGGTATTGGTTATACCTAGTGGTGATGAAGGTTTTTCCATCTATACGGATGCATCTCGGATTGGTCTTGGCTGTGTATTGATGCAGCAGGAAGGGTAGTAGCGTATGCTTCTCGGCAATTGAAGGAGCAGAGTGTAACTATCCGACTCATGATTGGAACTTGCGGCAGTGGTACATGCACTGAAGATCTGGAGACACTATCTTTATGGTGTCAGATTTGAGGTGTTCACTGACCACAAGAGTTTAAAGTATCTTTTCTCCCAAAAGGAATTAAACCTGAGGCAGAGAAGATGGATTGAGTTCCTAAAGGACTATGACTTCGATCTCCAGTATCATCCTGGAAGGGCGAATGTCGTAGCAGATGCCCTTAGTAGGAAGAGGTCTTCACTCCAGCAGGATTGGAAGATGTTGGAGGATGTGGCATGCGCGATGACTGAGTTAGAGCCATCCCTATGTCAGGCTTTTGTAGCTCAGTTGTCCATTAGGTCTTCGGTGTTGGATGAGGTAATCGAGCAACAGAAAGCCGACCCTAGACTCCAAGAGTTGGTGGACAAGGCGGGCATTGCTCGTGATGAAGATGGTGTGATTACATTCTATCACCGTGTTTGTGTTCCGATATTGTAGATGTCTGTGAGCATGTTTTAACAGAAGCTCATAGGTCGAGATTCTCTATTCATCTGGGGTAACACTAAGATGTACCAGGATTTGAAGAGATCTTTTTGGTGGTCTGGCATGAAGAAGGATGTAGCAGAGTATGTGTCTAGATGTCTAGTATGCCAGCAAGTGAAGTCCGAGCGACAGCGACCATCTGGTCTTATGCAGAAGATGGAAATCCCAATATGGAAGTGGGAAGCTGTCACTATGGATTTTGTTATGGGTTTGCCTCGATCTAGACAGGGCAATGACTCGATTTGGGTAGTAGTAGATAGATTCTCGAAGACTGCACATTTTTCCTATGAAGAAGAAGAATCCGTCAGTAGAGAGTTTAGCTAGGTTGTGTATTAGTAGTATTATTAGATTGCATGGTGTGCCGAAGTCGATCATTTCAGATCGAGATCTGAGATTTACTTCAAGGTTGTGGAAGGGTCTTCAGGATGCATTAGGTTCGGAGCTGAAGCTCAGTTCGGCGTTCCATCCCCAGACAGATGGACAGTCCGAAAGGACTATCCAGACGCTCGAGGATATGTTGAGGGTGTGTGTTCTAGATTGGAAGGATGATTGGGAGCGTCATTTGCCCATTGTGGAGTTCGCATATAACAACAGTTTCAATGCGAGCATTGGTATGGCTCCATTTGAGGTATTGTATGGTAGGCCTTGTAGATCTCCTTTATGTTGGGAGGAGACCGGTGATAGGCAGCTGATCGGTCCGGAGCTAGTTCAGGAGACTTCGAATAAGGTCCAGCTGATTAGGAAGAGGCTTGTTGCGACATAGGATAGGCAGAAGAGTTATGCCGACAACAGGAGGAAGGATTTGGAATTCGAAGTAGGTAAGCATGTCTTCTTGAAGATTTCACCTACTCGTGGTGTAGTTAGATTTGGCAGGCATGGTAAGCTAAGTCCTAGATTCACTGGCCTGTATGAGATTCTCAGACGATTGGCAACGTGGCATATGAGCTAGCTTTACCCCCAGCGTTAGCTAGTGTTCATCCTGTTTTCCACATATCTATACTCAGGAGGTATGTCAGAGATCCATCTCATGTTATTAGGCACGAGTCAGTAGAGATACAGCCAGATCTTTCTTATGTGGAGCAACCGGTAGCTATTCTTGACCGAAAGGTTCAGCATCTCCGGAATAAGAGCATTGCGTCGGTGAAAGTGTTATGGCGCAACTTCTCGCGAGAGGAGATTACTTGGGATCTTGAGGATGCAATGTAGGCCCTTGAATTTTACTCTCTTATATAGATGATTGATTGTGTGAAGAAATTATGCTTGTGTGTGTAGATATGTATATATAAACTAATTGAGTATTGTTGTAAATATATGTATATATATTCTTATTGTGCATATTATTATTTACATTGCATAAATAGTATTATTTTTTTAAAAAAAGTATATATTGTATATTTCATGCGCATGCATTAAGCAAGTGTAAATTTCTGTAGTTTTAAGTTATGGCCAAACGACCTGTTGGCGTCAACATTAGTTGACGTTAGTAGGGAGTAAACGGCCACATCGATGGATGCTAACCCCAGATCGGTGGCCAGTGATGTTGACGTTAACATCCCAGATCTGTTGCGTCTTCAGATCCAGAAACACCCCCGAAAATGTCGCCTCTTGTTTAGGAAACCGTTCTCCAACAGTCCTATACCCTACCTAAACGCGTCTCCGACCCCTAACCCTATAAAATACCCACTTTGCGGCTGGATCTGACCCTTTTGACTCTTTTGTCAAAACCCTAAAACCCTTGTGCGAAAACTGAACTTTGGACCCGTGGATCCGGCAATTGGTGACTCCTTCCGACGATCTTCTATGACTGGAGGGGAGTCTAAACGACTGGAGGGGAGTATAAACGTTTGGGAAGGCTTCTCCGACACCGGGTGGAAATCTGCATCGACACAGAACCCGGATCGAGGAGGATTTGAAGGCTCTTTGGCATAGGCCGAGGAGGGCTTCTTCGAACCAAATCTCCATTTGTAGATTTTTTTTAAAGGCAAGTAAACCATACCCGTTATCCATACATGCATCTAGTAGGTCATAGGTAATTTTTTAGAATTTTAATCGTGTCCTGGAACCCCCTTTCTATAGAATTTTGATGTTCAGTCTGTGTTTTGCACAGACAGGAACTTAACGGCAATCTTTGCTACCGTTAAGATCTGAGGTTGGCGGCGGCCTTTGTTGTCGTTAACTAGGTAGGCGGCCACCCCCTTGCCGCTAAGTTCTTCAGGCAGGGACAATATGTTTGTCTGCCCTTTATAATTTAATTTCTGGAT
Source organism: Colocasia esculenta (assembly GCA_014218235.1). NCBI lineage: Eukaryota > Viridiplantae > Streptophyta > Magnoliopsida > Alismatales > Araceae > Colocasia > Colocasia esculenta. The sequence goes on along the minus strand of CM024754.1, from coordinate 159,603,843 downwards.
TTATGAGCATGTGGATATACTATAAAAATTATATGTTATATAATATCTCTAGTGGATCATGTTATGCAATTTTTATTAAATTTTCGTTAAGTGCTTTATTTATTAGAATTTCTTGAATTATCTGTTAAACAGATTTTAATCTTGTAAAATATTGTTTATGTGGATCCGTGTGGAAATTGGGTGCTATGGAATTTCTGTATGATGTTCATACGTGTCAGTTCATGCCATGAGACTTAGGAAATTTTCTGATGACTGTATGAATACCTAGATTTTCTGAACTGTAAAATAGTGAGCATGCATTTTCAGTTTAAATTCTCAAATAAATTGTATGAAACAAGTTAAATTCCTAGAAATTTTGTGTGAGATCATGACTGTCAGATGCATGTTTTAGAATGGTTAATGTACCTGTAACACTGTGAACCATGCAGACTTGATTATTGACAAATTATGTAATATAATTGTTCTAATTTTCATAAGTAGTGTGTATTTCTGAAAAATATGAAAATTTATGGGTATGATGATTGAACTATAAACAGTCTGTGATTAAATTTTCATGTTATGTGGATAATAGTAGGTATAAATCTTGATTTTACACGAGGAATGACCAAGTAACGCATATTTATATCAAATGTTAATGAATTAGTAAATTGCAGCATGCTTAGGGTTAACTTTGCAACCTGTTGTATATTGTAAACAGTAGCATGTTAATTAACAAACTGATCCATGAAACCATGTGTATGTGAATGCCATAGTGTAAACAAGTGTGTGTGAACAATGTGAATTAAAAATAGAAAATGTGTAAATGTGCCATGGGTGACACTGCTACCTTAGAGGGCTGAGGAACTGTACCGTAGTAAAGTCCCTACAGGAAGGTTCATATGTGTGTGATGTCCCATGGGCATTGGGATTAAAATCCTGGAGGTGGACAAGTACCACTGGTTAGGGTGGAGAGTGTTTCTCCCGGTTCTGCGCAGTTAACCTAGATCTATCACTATATTGCCTAGGTGATAGATATGTGTGTGATGAGATAAGTGTGTGTCCTTCTAGAGGTGGTTTGGACTATGTGTCACGGCATTTAAATGAGAAAAGTATGATTATATGTGTGTAAAATGTGTAAGTGATTATGTGAAATGTGAATGTGTTAAATGTGAAAGTGATATGATAATATGTAAGTCCTTTATGAATATGTTAAATCCATGTAAAACAGCAAGCTATATGTGTATAAAAGCATGTCATGTATGTGAGAATGTCCATAGAATCCATGCTAGGAACATCTCTTTCATTATGTGTAAATCTCATGCTTAATTTGCGATTGTATTACAAGATAAATGAAATGAAATGTGAATTGAATTAGCATGATAAAAGATGTGTAGAAAGCATGAGATAGGTTTATTTTGTTGTGGAAAGAAACATAAAGCATGTACCATGTATCATAAGGTTGTAGAAATAGCATGTTTAGATTGTTTAAACCATGTTACATGTAATTGTGGTTTCGTTTAAACGTAAAATGTCCATATGATGTATGTATGTGTAATGTGCATGGATTTGCTTGCTGAGTCTTGTAGACTCACTCTTGCTTCGGCATACAGGTGCAGATATCTCTACTTCTTCCGAGGAGATAGTCAGGAGTGACTCGGAGCGTGAGTAGGAGATCTTCGTGGAGATTTCAGCGTTGTATTTTATTTTTCATAGTATGTAATTAAGAACACTATGTAATTCAGTTGTGGACAATGTATTTTATTTAAATTTCTCAGTTATGAAATAGTTAGTTTCCTTTTGTTCTATATGGACTGTGGATAAAGTGTAGATGATGGAATAAGATGTTCATATTCAGTTCTTTCTATTCCGCTGTTATATGTTTATATTTATGTACACCTCAGCCTATGGAATGTGTTGGGTAAATGTCCCACTGTGGCGACGCTTTCTATATCGATGTGGGTTGGCATAACCGTACCGGTATAAAGAGGGTTGTTACAAACACCTTATACCTATCTCTGTCAACATTGTACCTTGTCAACTCTATACCTTGCTAACACATATCAGACATATCCTTCTCAAAATACTACTCTACCTTTCCTGATTATCATAGCCAAATTCACTAATCTCTTTTCAATTTCTATAACTGAAAATCTTTAAACAACCACACTTTAACTACAACTGGCACACTAATGTAACCACTCAACTTATACCACTAACCTCACCATTTCTCTGCCATTACTAACAACTGCCATGTGTGCAAACAATCATACCCATTTCACAAATTGGGTTTCCTCTAACCACATCTTCTCTCAGTCATTACCAATAATTACCAAACTTATAAAAATAAACACACAATACACATGATAAAACTTACGTGTGTAATCACAGGGATTGTACCCCCCTCAACACAGACATGAATATCAAATGTGATAGCATGCAAAATAGGATGTGATCTCCACCTAGAGTATTGCTAAATGAAAAGTAATGTATGGGCTAATTACTCTAAGAAAGGGAGAGAGAGAACGGAGGAGTATCTGATGTCGCGGTCATCCGGACGACCGCGGCAATGCTGAGGAAGCGTCAGTCCTGGTAAACGTGTTTCTTGTCGCGTCGCCTTCCTCCGTCGCGTTCTCTTCTTGTGCGGGAGATGATGGATGGGACCTTCTTCCCGTCCTCCAGCAGGCCAGAGGATGAGAGCTCCTCGTGGATCTTTGCTTGGGTGGCTGCCAAAACAACGAAAATAAGAAATAAAACACTGTTAGACTATGTTAAGTGTAGTAGCTATTCTTAAATGAAAGAAAGATGTGGAGTATGGAGGGAACGAACCTGGGGGGTGGTTTTTAAACCCCTTGGGTAGTAGGAAAATGTGGGGAGGAATATGCGTGGGGAGAAATCATGGAAGAGGAGAAGGAGGAATCCTAACTCATGTATACATGTGTAAAAACGTGGAAAAGAAAGTAAAAATCAAAACTAAACAGATACTGCCCCGTTTGATGTGATTCTAGTTGGAGGTCGTAGAGGAGGACGTCTTGATCAACTTTATGAAGACATCTTGAAGAGATCTGGCCTAGTTTGGTCTGTGGAAGAGACGATAATCTCGCATGTGCAGATCTCGATATGAGAGAGAAAGTGAAGAATAATCTGCTGTAACTTTTCGCACAAGTGACCAATCGACGTGATTCCACTTCGAGGTTGAAGAGGGCTCTGTGGAGAGTAACTTTGATGAAGAAACCTCGAAGAGATCTAGCCTGGTTCGATCTCCACAAGCCGTGCAAGTACTGCTGGTCTTGGAGGCGATATCAGAGAGAAAGAGGAGAGAGAAAGGAGGAAAACGTGAAGTCCAGCTTCTCCTCTGCATTGGGGACGATGGGACCTCTTGGGCAGATCCTCTAGGGACCTCTCCTCATAGTGGTAGCCTTCCTCTATCCCCTAGAGAGTCCTAGGATGTGTTTTAGATAGAGATAGAGTCCAATCCCGAGTTAGAGAGAGAGTCCAAGTTGTGGGAGAGTTTGAGAGTCTATCTAGAGTTTGGATGGACTTGGGGGCTCCCTAGGGATGAGGATAGGAGGTTTAGGTCGTAATCCAACTCAAAGAGACTTTAGATAGGCTCTAAGATGGAGAGAGGCCGAAAATCACATAAAAACGTGTTTACGTGCATGGCGTTGTCGCGTCGGATCGTGGGGCCGCGTTCTTGTCGCGTCCATGCACCAGGCCGCGACTATAAGACAGTCTGCATAGGTCCCACAAAAAGGGCCATAACTCTCTCCACAGACATCGGATTGATGATCCGTTTATTGCGTTGGATTCTAGACTCAGAGGGCTACAAAATGATAGTATGATATGCCAAATTTGGATTATAAATGAGGATGTTATGAGCTCTCAACGTGAAGGCATGTTCACAGGATTGGGCAGATTGCACAGTTTTGATGTTTCAAGTGGATCTTGGCTATGGGCTTGAGAATGGGCTTAAAATTAAGGGTGAATGGGCTCATGATGGGCTAGAGAAGGACTCCAAAGTGATGATCAATTTGGGACATCAATGATATGGACAAGAAATGTGCTCAACTTATGGGCCGAAAATGGGTGTCTACAACGTGAAAAACCACTTTAAACCACATAAAACCGCAGACTTACTACCAGCAGTGGACATTAAACCATGTCTTGAGACATTGTAACCTCAATGTCTTTTCATATTCTAATTGGACCATGCTCTGATACCAACTGTAGTTGTCACGCCCCGACGCGGAATATCGGAATGCGAGGCAGTTGCAAATAAACGGATACAGAGCGAGTACTAGACATCATACCATTGAACAAGAAATAAACACTAAAGCATATTCTTCTCATTAATAATTTCCAATGTCTAGTTACAACCACTAATATCAGAATATGCCTTCACGTTGAGAGCTCATATCCGTTTATTTGCAACTGCCCAATTACAATGAATAAATGCAAAAGACTAAACTAAGACTTTATCATAATACTAAGATGCTTGGGTACTCTTGACTTCACTCTTGGTTATTCCCGTCCTCTTGAGTGTCAGGTTCATCCTCGGTCTCACCTGAGAACACATAACCAAAATGCAGGCTGAGCGATAACACCCAGTAGAACTTAAATCTCAGGATCAAGCAGGCTTTAAATGATTAATGTATTAAAAAGGCAGAGTAACTAATGATAGAGCGAGAGAGTCAAGTAATGTAAGAGATAGCATGAATAGCATGTGATTGAAATAGCACATGTTTCCAAATATAGCACAAGCGTCAAGTATAGCACAAATAGCAGGATGTCCACAGCACAAATAGCACAAGGTATAGCAATAGCACAACGTATATGGTATAGCACTTTGTTGTCAATAGACAATGAGAGAACAAATCACTTTTGATTGTCATTTAGATAGTCGAAATAGATAGCACTCGAGTGTAATGCCAAACACTCTAGTCATTTAACTCCCATGGGCAAATAGCACTTTCGGGAGCACATCTCAGGACCAGACCGAGCCCTTTATATTTTGCCAGGCATTGGTTATATTGTTTATTTTTAGACAATCAGTCAATGGCCAATAGAGAGTACCAAACAATAGATGAGGGTACTAGATGAATAGACGAGATAGTAGAGAGAGTGTGAAAAGATGAGTGAATCGAGTATAGATGAGAGCTACAGGTCATAGCACACGTAACATCGAGTAACGGGCGATAGTAACAGTTGCACAACACACGCGATTAGTGTTGGCAGTCAGGTGGAATTCACTACCTTCCACTGGCCATGTTAAGCACAGGTCCAGAGGTTCGGCGTGATTTAAGATAAGAACAAATTTCTAATAGCCGTTTGGATCATATTGATCCTTAAATGGTATCTTAGGTGTTAGGGTACAACCAGCTCGTCGACCATGTGGGAACCCATGGACAGAGGAGACTTACGGAGGCCTTGAACAAGGATTCACTAGTCCGACAGAAGGAGTATCCGACGGAGAGTTCGTCCAAGTCAAGAGAAAGTGTGTATATAGAAACAAGTGCCCGACGTTCTAGAGGAATTCTAGAACAGTGGAGCATCGGTAACGGTATTCCAAACATCACATGAAACGAAGACAAGTTCATTTTAAAAAATATGGCAACTTAAATATATTATTGAAGTAAATTATCAGATTTATTATGAGATATGTTCATGTCAAGTTAAGCCATATCGGATGGTTCAAAGTGTGTGCACATGTGACAAGAGAATCATGAAGATGTAATTATCACATGGATGACTTTTAATTAACTTAATAATTTATTCAAATTTAACCACTTCGTTTACTGGCCTTTAAGACAATTAACAAGGGTAAGAGATTACTGTAGAAGGTCAAGACTTGCAAAATTTCAGGATTTTGATGCAAAAAGCCAGAACGCGACGTACTCTTGTAAGGGTCGCGACAGGTCAAGTACAGAACGCGACATGGCCGTTCATGGGTCGCGACAGGGCTGTCAGGTCAGGAATCCAAATCGTGACAGTACTGCCTGTCGCGTTCAGAATGCGACAGAGACTGCGACGGGCCCTGAGAACGTGGCCCATCGGGCCGTCGCGTTCTCAGGTCCTGCGCCTGAGACCGAGCAGGAAAAGGACAGGTCTTGGATTGCGGTCCAAACCTTCCTTATTTTGACACAGGGTTCTTCAAAAATTCATAACTAATTGCACAAGCAATGAAAATTCTTGAAACTAGTTCTAAACGAATCTAGACATGCAAGAGTACTTCCAGTAAATAGGAATTTGAAAACTATCATGGTCTCGACATGGTTCTAATAAGTTAAACATGAAGTTACATGAATCTATGTACAGTAGAGATGAACGATTTAATTCACGAAGTAGGGTGGATGAAAATTAGGGCTTTAGGGGCAAAAGACTCCTAACAATCATCAGTATCCCCAGTAAAAATTTTGTGGCATGGGGATGAGTATGCATGAAGATCTAGAATTAATAAGAAGGGTCAGGTTCATGAAAGTTACAGAACTTCAAAAATCAAGAACAAAAGATTGGCTCCATGGAAAATTATGAAACGAGAGGGGTTTTGTTTCTGATGGTTGGAACAATCTACAGACGAGTTTAATTGGATTTTGCTTGTGAGAACGCCTACCTTTGGCTTATTTCCCTCTTCTAGGGCTAGAACTTGAAGAACGGGGTTGATGGCTTGAGAGGTCCTTCTCCCCACAAGATCTCCCCTTCCTTGGCCTCTCCTCCAGGTCCAGCAAGCCCCAGCAACGTGTTAGGGCCAGCCATGGAGAGATTAGAGAGTATTTATGTCTCTTTTGTTTCTATTTCCTAATAGGACTCTAACCCCTATTAAATTCAGAGTTTTCTTTAATTAATTCCACCTTCAAAGCTATCCACTTCCTATTTGGGTTAGGATGGGAGCTAAATTCGTGGCCAAGCCATTAGGGTAGAGTTAGGAATCCAATTCCAACTCAAACTATTTATTTTAATACTTTATTACCCCTTTTATATTTTTGTAATATTTAAGTTACAAATTTAGGGTATTTCCCTATTATTCCACCATTAAAAATTCCTAATTTTGCCCAATAAATTTTAGAGGGTCCATTTAATAAAGTCCATTACTTCTTTTCATTTAGTGGGTTTTAATTAATTCTCTTTTCTTTGATTTTCCAATTGACTTAATTTTTTAGCATTATTAATTTTTTATTTTTAAAAAAAATCCAGGTTGCTACAGTAGCAGCCCTAGATATTTATGCCCAATAAGGCTCCATATCCAGATCCTCCTCCCACGAATGGACCGAAGTCTCGCAAGGGATAACTCGTACACGTGTCCAGTAAGAATATAAAAGACAACCACAACAGTATAAGACACAAGAAAGTACATGTGCTCATATCTGTCTATAACAATTTACAACTATCCCAATACATTATTACATGTCAAACAAAAGAGTACAACTACCTGGGGCATACCCCGAGGGAGCGCAAGCTCACATAACACAACTAACACTACTGCTGGTGGTACAAGTCTGCCATAACGCCTTTGCAAGCCATATAAACGGTAAGCCCTAAAAAGAACTGTAGGGGAGTGAGCCTCAACAAGTCACAGGCTCAGTAGGGACCACCCAAAACAACACACAACACTGAAGAGACCTCAACCCCAGAGGGTCTCACTGGCAACACCAATAGCCAAACCATATCATGCTCACAACAAAGCATAATTAACAACAACTAAACATAATTACATCAGCTAATATAAATTTCGGAAAGGAAGAGGGAAAACATGACTAGCACAGCACCACTAGTCCGCCCAACAACTGCAATGTCTAAGCCACAAGCCTCACAGGCAAATCATTACAACAACTGGTCTCCGAAGCTACAAACTTCACAGGCAACCTACCCAAAGGGTAACAGGGCTGGCTTCAGCTAGCCAATCCACCTCACATCAAAACATAATCGGAAGCTTACTCGAAGACGAGTAGAAGCACAACACGTGGAAGGTCCTTCCACAGACCCCCACAGCACACAAGTCCACCTCAACACCTGAAGGGACTAGTACACGAAGTACCACAACACAAAACTACCCACAAAGCGCACAGGTACCTACTACCACGAGGTACCACAATGGAACCACAACCAGAATCATGCCACCACCAGGGCACACCACAACGGGTAAAACCTCAACCAACCTGTCACACACGCAAGCCACCACCAGTGGCAAAGCACGAGTCGGAAAGAACGACGCCACCACATGGGAACGAACTACTGGTTTATGACGCCAGTATCCAACCCGAACAACACAAGAACTACCTCTCAGTATCGCAGTCACGGACGAAAGGTCCAACTGCCGCTCCACAAGCACAAGCCAAGGAACAGTGGAGACCAACCAACACCACACCTGTAGACCACACAGCTGCAGGCCCATGCCTGGCACCTTTAGGGACTCTGGCCCGAGCTCCCTAAAGTGAGACATTGGAAACACAGGACTAGCTGGGGCCCAGTACGTCTACTAGTGTCTGTACCCCCAACCACAAGCGCGCTACAAGCGACTACACACCCACAAACACGTCGCTGCCCTCTATCGTCTTTCCCTCAGCCGGACGCACAACTCATGTGAGACCCCGAATATTTTTTTTTATTCTCTTTATATATATGTATGTATATGAATGGTGTGTTGGGTGTTCGGTTGTTGTGTGCTTAGCATGTGTAGTTCATTGTGCCTGCTATAAGTTTTATCCTTCTTTTGAGCATGAGCATGTGCGTATATCTATATATATATACATGCGTGTATATGATAATTAGTGTAGAAGTGAACAATTAGCTAATTAGAGGTGTATTATGAATACCAAGAATCTCTGACTTAAGATACTTGAATAATACTATGCGTGTGCTATCTAAATATTGAAGAATATCCTATACTACCTATTTCATGGAATTTTGTATGGGAGTGTATGAAGTACATATGTGTATGTACGTGTGTATGTTATCTTATGCGTGTGACAATTGTATACCTAATTCTACATGCATAACACCTTGGTGTACTTGTGTATGCATGTGTATGATTAGTTGTGAACATTGTTTATTTGCATGGTTTAGTTAATGTGTACATTGTACTTCGTACATTGCATATACATAAAGAGTTCAAGCATGGTAGGTGTAATTAGTAGTTTATATTGAGATTCTATACTCCTCATGAATAACATGCATGTATTTTATGATATTTAGGTGAGAATAGTCAATTGGCTAAATTATGCATATAGTACATATTAAGGAATCCTATGCATATAGTACTTAAGCAATGTTAGGTAAAGTTGTGTAAGTTAATCTAATTACCGGTGCGCATGTTGTACCCATCTATTTCAAGCATAATGTGCATAAGTATGCTATACTAGTGTGTGTGTACTATATATATATATATATATATATATATATATATATATATATATATATATATATATATATATGTCAAATCAAGTGTGTGTGTGCAAGGACTATTTTATCAAATAGATTATTCCTAGCTAACCTAACTCATATCACCTCCTAATGATTTGCGAAGCCCTCACAGTTCTTGTCATTCTATCTTGCCGTGTGTTGAGTCACACTTATGTAAAACATCATGTACGCATAGGTAGATATCTACGTACATCTTATCTTAGTGTATTTATGTATGCTTGTGTATGCCTAGGTATAAATGATATTGATTGCCTGGTATAGTAATATACATGTTACACCTTATACATTGTATGTATATATATAGTGCAAGCATAGTTTCTGCATGTTTTTAAGTTCTGGCCGAAGGGCCAATTAGCGTCAACATGGGTGGACGCCCATGAGTTGTCGGCGTCCATCTCGATGGACGCCAATCCTTAAGTAGCCGTCCACATAGATGGACGTTTACTGTTCTGACACTGCATGCGTAGCAGGTCAGAAATGCAGGGCTTGCCATGCTCCTGATTGGGGGATGGCCGACCCAAAGGGCTCTCCCACCCCTGCAAAGGCAGACTTCGGGTCTTGCCTCATAAAACCTCAACCTTGCTGCTTGCAAGGTGCTCTCTTGGCCTTTTCAAGGGGAGAGAAACCCTAGCTCAGGAATGTGAGGAAACCTGAACTTGGGAGCTCAAATCCGGCGTTCTGAAGCTTGGATCCGGCGATCTTCTTCGACAAGGAGGAAGTCCAAGCATAGGAGAAGGCCTCCCCGGTGCTGGACAACGACCTACAACCCCCTAGAACCCGAAGCAAAGGAGTTTGGAGGCTTCTTGGCACTGCCCAAGGAGAGCGTCTCCGGCCATTTTAATCCGTTTGGAGATTTATTCAAAGGCAAGTAAACCCTAGGTCTTGAGCCTAGACATGTCCCCTAAGTCTCAGGAATTTTGTGGATTTTAATTCGTGTCCTGGAGCCCCTATTCTGAGATTTTTTCCAACCTCTGTCTGTGTTCTTACACAGACAGGAACTTGACGGCAAGAGACCTTGCCGTCAAGTGCATCTGTTAACGGCATGCGATAATGCCGTCAACCCCTGTAAACGGCTAGACATTGACGCTGAGTTCGTCAGGACAGAACCGTTAACTGTTTTCTCTCCTCTAAATGACTATTTTGATGGGTTTCTCGCGATGAGGATATACGTTATATAAGATACCTATTGTGGTGTGTGGATGGGTTATTGAGCATGGTATGAGAAATGCAATTTAAATTGCTTTGCGAAAATGCATGTATGTTAAGGCAATGACCTTCTTGACTCACTGTTTGGATGATTTAGTGAGGGTCGGAAAGCGTTAAATGTCGTGAGCCATGTATGCATGCATCAGTCACCCCTACAATTTCTATGATTTTTCCCATGTTGGCATGATTTATTAGAACTTATGTTTTGGAAAATAGAGAACATGTGTAGGACTATTAAATTCTCTAGTAAATCGTGCTTTGTGCAATAAATACGGGTAGAATGTTGTGCAAATACAGGCATGTTAGGTCAGGGCTGAGGCATGTTAAATCAAATGCTTATGCTAGGTTTCCATGCTAATAGGGATTTCAAATAGCATGTAAAATAGATGTTTGATTTTCTGTAAATTCAATTTAGCTCAGAAAAATCTGAAAATTTGAGGGTATGATCTTGAACCCGAAAATAGCATGTGGTTAAAATTTCAGGTTATTCGGACCAGTATATAAAGAGTTATGTGTTTTTCATGCGAAATGTAATAATCTACATATGTTATCGTAATGTGGTTAGTTATTTCTTAAACCCAACCTGATTCAAGTGCAATTACTGTGTTAAACTCCTGAAATCTGTAGTAGCATGGTTAGGAGAAAAACAAAGTCACATTGTGCATGAGAAAACGAAGGAGATGTGAGTGTTATGTGTAAAATACGTGTTAAAACTCGGTATGAGTAAAGTGTAGAAGTTGTGCCTATGTGACACTGCTACCCTAGAGGCATCGGGAGCCGTATATAGAAAAGTCCCTATAGAAGGCTCCATGTGATATAAGTTTGTCCCAAAGGCATTGGGAAAACCCCGGAGGTGGACAAGTACCACTGGATAGGGTAGAGAGGGCTTCTCTCGGTCTGCGCAGTTACCAAGATTCACCACTGTATTGCCTAGGTGGTGGGTATGTGATTATGGGTCGTGTTATGTGTTGTGAAAAGAGTTATGAGAATGAGTTGTGTTATTTGTTAGTGTCCTCTACTGGTGGTTAGGACTATGTGTCATGGCAAATTGATTAACCAATGAAAAATGAATAAAGTGTGAAATATGTGAATATGGCACGTGGTAAGTGCCCAAGATGCACGTGGTAAGTGCAATCGATGTGATATGTGATAAGTGAAAGTGGAAGAGTAAATGATGTGGAAATGAGTAAATTGTGTAAGTGTGAACATGTGTACATGTCAAATGTGTAAAAAGTGAACAATGTGAATGAGTAAGTGTGCAATCATGTGAAATAAATGTGTTAGATTGTAAACTTATGATATAGGTCATGAAAGTGTTAAATGCATATCCAAACAGCAACCTAAATGTATGCAATACAATGTTTTACATGTGTAAGAATGAGTAGAATCCATATTAGGAATTTCCCTTTCAAACATATGAGAATCTCACGTTAATTGCTATCATGTTGTGATTGAATTGTGTATATATATATATATATATATATATATATATATATATATATATATAGATATATAGTTCTCATGTGAATGAAATGGTAGTGAGCATGTAATTGGATTCTATGATAGTTGAAAGGCTCAATTAGTATAAGAGTTCATACTTAAGTGCTCATGGATTGCTAAATGGTTTCACCATGTTTTAACCTTCAAGTTATGCTATAAAAGGTGAAACTAGGTGCATGTGATTTTATGATGTTAAAACAATAAGCAAATTGTATAAATAAATACAAAAGGGCATGTGAAAAGGAAGTAGTCATCATGTTAGCTTGTTCTCTTTCTTCATGTTAAATTTATGCTCTAGTAGTAGAGACATCTATGGAATAAAAGAATGTGTGGACGAATCATCCTACATGTTAAGTGTAGGTAACAAGTGCATGTGTATGATGAAATGCTCATGATTTAGAATAGATTTATGGTAGACTAAAGCATGCTCCTGTAAAGATAATATGTATTGCTAGTAGAGAGTAAGGACCATGAGTACCTTTGTGATTTGATGATAGTGTGCATCTCTTTAATGTTAATGCCATATTGTGAGTGTGACATGTTTAAGTTTAAGACTTTGGTTTGCTTGCTGAGTCTTTGGACTCACTCTTGCTTCAGCGTACAGGTTGACAGGTATCTTCTTTCTAGAAGGAAGCTCAGTGAGGATCGTCATTAGAAGACTATTTTGTGGAGCTATTACTAGTTGTACTTTCTTTTTTTTTCCTAGCACGAAAAGGATTATTGTATGGACAATATTTGGACATTGTAGTTCTCTTTATTTTGTATTAATGTGGACATTGTCTTTTTATCTCGCTATTTAGATTGTGGAATGTGTGTTGGTGACGGGTTAAGAGTTGAGTTGTTTATTTTTATTCCGCTGTACTCTATTGCTATCCAGGTACATATCAACCTATCGACCAGTGTTGGGTACATGTCCCACTGTGACGACGCCCTTTATACCGATGGGGATTGGTATAATCGTACCGGTATGAAGAGGGTCGTTACAGAGATTGGTATCAGAGCACAAGGTTGAGACTGTACATGGATAGGCCATCACCGTCACAACATTGCAAAGTCTTCATAGGGAATTGTCCATATATATAGAATCTACTAATAGCAGATGGAAGATAATAAGGAGAATAGTTAGAATATAGTAACCTAGGTTCTAATTGAGTTATTTATTTTGCAGACTATGGCTGGACGTGGTAGACGTGGTGCTCAGTCTCGGAGGTATGAGCAGAACCTCAAGCTGAAGAATTTCGTGAAAGGACTTAAGCCATCAGTGAAGGCTAGGCTTCTGGAACTCGATTCACGTACCTTAGGAGAACTTCTAGGTGTGACCACCCAGCAAGAGAATGGAGCGGGATCTTCCCAGAGGGGGAGGCAACTCCAAAGGAGAATATGATCAAGCCATTCCAAAGGCAAGATAAGAAGAAGGAGAAACCCTTGGAAAGTCAACAATCAACTGTGGCCTCAAGCATCGAGAAGCCCGAGTGCACCCAGTGCGGAAAGTGTCATGGCGGGAAAGCATGTTGGAGGAAGGAAAGAAGGTGTCTTAAATGTGGAAGCAAAGATCATCGGCTTAAAGAGTGTCTGAACCTGAAGACAAGGTTTACTCCACGAGGTGCTTCATCAACAGTAATAAAGGAGCAAGGAGTAACTGGTGATGACCTCGGCGACGTCACCACAGGTATTCGATGCGATCTTCGAGGACGAAGATCTTTTTCTAGAGGGGGAGGGTGTGAGACCTCGAATATTTTTTTTTATTCTCTTTATATATATGTATGTATATGAATGGTGTGTTGGGTGTTCGGTTGTTGTGTGCTTAGCATGCGTAGTTCATTGTGCCTGCTATAAGTTTTATCCTTCTTTTGAGCATGAGCATGTGCGTATATCTATATATATATACATGCGTGTATATGATAATTAGTGTAGAAGTGAACAATTAGCTAATTAGAGGTGTATTATGAATACCAAGAATCTCTGACTTAGGATGCTTGAATAATACTATGCGTGTGCTATCTAAATATTGAAGAATATCCTATACTACCTATTTCATGGAATTTTGTATGGGAGTGTATGAAGTACATATGTGTATGTACGTGTGTATGTTATCTTATGCGTGTGACAATTGTATACCTAATTCTACATGCATAACACCTTGGTGTACTTGTGTATGCATGTGTATGATTAGTTGTGAACATTGTTCATTTGCATGGTTTAGTTAATGTGTACATTGTACTTCGTACATTGTATATACATAAAGAGTTCAAGCATGGTAGGTGTAATTAGTAGTTTATATTGAGATTCTATACTCCTCATGAATAACATGCATGTATTTTTATGATATTTAGGTGAGAATAGTCAATTGGCTAAATTATGCATATAGTACATATTAAGGAATCCTATGCATATAGTACTTAAGCAATGTTAGGTAAAGTTGTGTAAGTTAATCTAATTACCGGTGCGCATGTTGTACCCATCTATTTCAAGCATAATGTGCATAAGTATGCTATACCAGTGTGTGTACTATATATATATATATATATATATATATAAATCAAGTGTGTGTGTGCAAGGACTATTTTATCAAATAGATTATTCCTAGCTAACCTAACTCATATCACCTCCTAATGATTTGCGAAGCCCTCACAGTTCTTATCATTCTATCTTGCTGTGTGTTGAGTCACACTTATGTAAAACATCATGTACGCATAGGTAGATATCTACGTACATCTTATCTTAGTGTATTTATGTATGCTTGTGTATGCCTAGGTATAAATGATATTGATTGCCTGGTATAGTAATATACATGTTACACCTTATACATTGTATGTATATATATAGTGCAAGCATAGTTTCTGCATGTTTTTAAGTTCTGGCCGAAGGGCCAATTAGCGTCAACATGGGTGGACGCCCATGAGTTGTCGGCGTCCATCTCGATGGACGCCAATCCTTAAGTAGCCGTCCACATAGATGGACGTTTACTGTTCTGACACTGCATGCGTAGCAGGTCAGAAATGCAGGTCTTGCCATGCACCTGATTGGGGGATGGCCGACCCAAAGGGCTCTCCCACCCCTGCAAAGGCAGACTTCGGGTCTTGCCTCATAAAACCTCAACCTTGCTGCTTGCAAGGTGCTCTCTTGGCCTTTTCAAGGGGAGAGAAACCCTAGCTCAGGAATGTGAGGAAACCTGAACTTGGGAGCTCAAATCTGGCGTTCTGAAGCTTGGATCCGGCAATCTTCTTCGACAAGGAGGAAGTCCAAGCATAGGAGAAGGCCTCCCCGGTGCTGGACAACGACCTACAACCCCCTAGAACCCGGAGCAAAGGAGTTTGGAGGCTTCTTGGCACTGCCTAAGGAGAGCGTCTCCGGCCATTTTAATCCATTTGGAGATTTATTCAAAGGCAAGTAAACCCTAGGTCTTGAGCCTAGACATGTCCCCTAAGTCTCAGGAATTTTGTGGATTTTCATTTGTGTCCTGGAGCCCCTATTCTGAGATTTTTTCCAAGCTCGGTCTGTGTTCTTACACAGACAGAAACTTGACGGCAAGAGACCTTGCCGTCAAGTGCATCTGTTAACGGCATGCGATAATGCCGTCAACCCCTGTAAACGGCTAGACATTGACGCTGAGTTCGTCAGGACAGAACCGTTAACTATTTTCTCTCCTCTAAATGACTATTTTGATGGGTTTCTCGCGATGAGGATATACTGTAAACCCTATACGTTATATAAGATACCTATTGTGGTGTGTGGATGGGTTATTGAGCATGGTATGAGAAATGCAATTTAAATTGCTTTGCGAAAATGCATGTATGTTAAGGCAATGACCTTATTGACTCACTGTTTGGATGATTTAGTGAGGGTCGGAAAGTGTTAAATGTCGTGAGCCATGTATGCATGCATCAGTCACCCCTACAATTTCTATGATTTTTCCCATGTTTGCATGATTTATTGAACTTATGTTTTGGAAAATAGAGAACATGTGTAGGACTATTAAATTCTCTAGTAAATCGTGCTTTGTGCAATAAATACGGGTAGAATGTTGTGCAAATATAGGCATGTTAGGTCAGGGCTGAGGCATGTTAAATCAAATGCTTATGCTAGGTTTCCATGCTAATAGGGATTTCAAATAGCATGTAAAATAGATGTTTGATTTTCTGTAAATTCAATTTAGCTCATAAAAATCTGAAAATTTGAGGGTATGATCTTGAACCCGAAAATAGTATGTGGTTAAAATTTCAGGTTATTCGGACCAGTATATAAAGAGTTATGTGTTTTTCATGCGAAATGTAATAATCTACGTATGTTATCGTAATGTGGTTAGTTATTGCTTAAACCCAACCTGATTCAAGTGCAATTACTGTGTTAAACTCCTGAAATCTGTAGTAGCATGGTTAGGAGAAAAACAAAGTCACATTGTGCATGAGAAAACGAAGGAGATGTGAGTGTTATGTGTAAAATACGTGTTAAAACTCGGTATGAGTAAAGTGTAAAAGTTGTGCCTATGTGACACTGCTACCCTAGAGGCATCGGGAGCCGTATATAGAAAAGTCCCTATAGAAGGCTCCATGTGATATAAGTTTGTCCCAAAGGCATTGGGAAAACCCCGGAGGTGGACAAGTACCACTGGATAGGGTGGAGAGGGCTTCTCCCGGTCTGCGCAGTTACCAAGATTCACCACTGTATTGCCTAGGTGGTGGGTATGTGATTATGAGTCGTGTTATGTGTTGTGAAAAGAGTTATGAGAATGAGTTGTGTTATTTGTTAGTGTCCTCTACTGGTGGTTAGGACTATGTGTCATGGCAAATTGATTAACCAATGAAAGAATGAATAAAGTGTGAAATATGTGAATATGGCACGTGGTAAGTGCCCAAGATGCACGTGGTAAGTGCAATCGATGTGATATGTGATAAGTGAAAGTGGAAGAGTAAATGATGTGGAAATGAGTAAATTGTGTAAGTGTGAACATGTGTACATGTCAAATATGTAAAAAGTGAACAATATGAATGAGTAAGTGTGCAATCATGTGAAATAAATGTGTTAGATTGTAAACTTATGATATAGGTCATGAAAGTGTTAAATGCATATCCAAACAGCAACCTAAATGTATGCAAAACAATGTTTTACATGTGTAAGAATGAGTAGAATCCATATTAGGAATTTCCCTTTCAAACATATGAGAATCTCACGTTAATTGCTATCATGTTGTGATTGAATTGTGTATATATATATATATAGTTCTCATGTGAATGAAATGGTAGTGAGCATGTAATTGGATTCCATGATAGTTGAAAGGCTCAATTAGTATAAGAGTTCATACTTAAGTGCTCATGGATTGCTAAATGGTTTCACCATGTTTTAACCTTCAAGTTATGCTATAAAAGGTGAAACTAGGTGCATGTGATTTTATGATGTTAAAACAATAAGCAAATTGTATAAATAAATACAAAAGGGCATGTGAAAAGGAAGTAGTCATCATGTTAGCTTGTTCTCTTTCTTCATGTTAAATTTATGCTCTAGTAGTAGAGACATCTATGGAATAAAAGAATGTGTGGACGAATCATCCTACATGTTAAGTGTAGGTAACAAGTGCATGTGTATGATGAAATGCTCATGATTTAGAATAGATTTATGGTAGACTAAAGCATGCTCCTGTAAAGATAATATGCATTGCTATTAGAGAGTAAGGACCATGAGTACCTTTGTGATTTGATGATAGTGTGCATCTCTTTAATGTTAATGCCATATTGTGAGTGTGACATGTTTAAGTTTAAGACTTTGGTTTGCTTGCTGAGTCTTTGGACTCACTCTTGCTTCGGCGTACAGGTTGACAGGTATCTCTTTCTAGAAGGAAGCTCGGTGAGGATCGTCATTAGAAGACTATTTTGTGGAGCTATTACTAGTTGTACTTTTTTTTTTTTCCTAGCACGAAAAGGATTATTGTATGGACAATATTTGGACATTGTAGTTCTCTTTATTTTGTATTAATGTGGACATTGTCTTTTTATCTCGCTATTTAGATTGTGGAATGTGTGTTGGTGACGGGTTAAGAGTTGAGTTGTTTATTTTATTCCGTTGTACTCTATTGCTATCCAGGTACATATCAACCTATCGACCAGTGTTGGGTACATGTCCCACTGTGACGACGCCCTTTATACCGATGGGGATTGGTATAATCGTACCGGTATGAAGAGGGTCGTTACAACTCAAACACAGGAGTGAGGGTGTCCAAGATAGACGACACAGAACTCGAAGGTACACACAGTACTGGGACAAACCCCGAGCACTAACGTGCCTGGCTTACACAAAACCTGGGGTATCCGACTAGAGAGGTATTCCAGAATAGGCGCCGGACCACCACACTCATCTAGCACACAAACCACATCAGTCACTTAATACACAGTGAAACTTATATCACGATACATTAAATATAATTGGCTCGTCACCGGTCACCATGTGACCTCCAAGCTAACCGACACTAACGCAGACTTAAATCACAATGACATACAACAATCTTACCTGTCATTGGTCATCTCATGACCTCTATTGCCATATCAATACAATATATAATCACTTAATAACCATACATATACTTTACTAATTAAACCATCTTAATAATAATACAAAAGACATTAAAGGACCGAAGCTAGGTTCACACTAGAACCTCACTGCTCAACCACCACAAACTAACCACAACAGTTATATTATAATAAACACAACGTCGAAACACTTGCCATGCACACACAAACCACATGCACGACACTCAAACCACGTAAACACCATGTGTACAATACACTAACTATGTGCACAACACGCCAACCACGTAAACACACGCTCACTTCGTGAGCAACACACTTACCACGTAGACAACATGCAAACGACATGCTCCACGAGCGCTACAAGTGCATTGGCACCACATATCCATGCCATGCACAACACTTTAACGATAATCTGATAATCGTACCAGTAAAACAAACACTACCAATTCTCTCGGCTGTGATCGCGACATCGGCAACTGTCGCCTTCTGATTGCGACACCCCGACATGTCACGATCCAAAAGCCTAACACGACGGGTCGGCCTGTCACGTTCATAACGCGACAGAGGGCTCCGTCGCCTTCACAGGCTGGAACCCTAATCCGGGTTCCCATCTCCGGATCACCCCCACAAACCATACAAACCACGTTTAATTTCCATTTTTCATGCTTTACTCAATGCCCTTGCATGATATCTACTGTTCTTTAAGCGATTAACAAACCAAACATGTGTCACATGCGATTCACAACATGAAAATGGGAAGAATCACCCTACCTTCGCGAAGAACACGAAGACCGATCACAACCCGATGTTTCCCCTGCTCTGTGCGACATCCTTGTGGCGAGAGCACGCCAAAAACTCCTCCAGAACCCCGAATCGCCCAAAAACCTGTGCAAAAACTCCTCCCTGGCCAAGCAGAGCTTCCTGAGTTCTGCTCGGCTGCCCTTTCTTAAAAACGCATCACAGTTGGAAACACGACGTACCCTACCATCGCGACCTGAACGCGATGGAGAAGGTCGTCGCCTTCCCATGGTCGACGTCAGCAGGCCGCCCAACGCGCGACACGCGGCGGACATGCAGACGAAGACCGCTCCGCGGCGGCAACTAGAACGCAACACCAAGGGCCGTCGCGTTCAGAACGCGACGCCAGTCTCTGTCACGTTCACAGACAGAGAACCTATGACGGAACGCATCGTTCAAACCCATTAAACCATTAATGAGCTTGACCTGACTCCGCCTCCCGCGATCGAGCCGTAGCCTCGTAAGGGATAACACATACAAGTCCGTGTAAACACAAAGGAACACATTGATTCACATATATGATTCACAAACTCACATATATTCATACTAAATTTACATAGCCATATTTCAAAAAAAACCAAGAAAAGTACAAGAGCCTGGGGCATACCCGAGGTACAACTAAAACAGAACTACACTGTTGGAGGTGTTGGCCCAACACCGCCGCAACACGGCTCCGAGCTGGAAGACGGTAGCAAAACCTCCTCTTCTCCTTCACCTATTGGGAGTAGGGGTGAGCCTCGCAAGTCACTGGCTCAGTAGGGAACTCCCCCAAAAACCGAGCAAACCAACACAAGTGCGTAAACAAAAGGCTACGCTAGCAGTTTATATAGCATAGGCTAACAAGCTATTAAAGCTGTAAACACCACTTACCGTTTGTCGACAACGTAAAATAGCATTAATAATTAAACGGCAAACCACAACATGTGTACGTGCTAAAGTAGAGACCGCCACACTCGAGCCACGTAGACTGGTTCGTGACACCAACTACTGACTCGGACAAAACTACACAGGTCTACCTTTCAGCCTCGCAACCACGGACGGAAGGTCCAGCTGCCGCTCCACAAGAACAAAACAAACAACTATGGAGACCAACCAACACCACAACTTGTGGACCACACAGCCACAGGCCCATGCCTGGCACCTCTAGGGACTCTGGCCAGAGCTCCCTAGAGTGAGGCACTGGAAACAAGACTAGCTGGGGATCAGTGACGTCTACTGGTGTCCGTACCCCCAACTAAGAGCGCGCTACAAGCGACAAACAACAGACTCACAAGTCGCTGTCATACTGTCGTCTTTCCCTCAGCCGGACATACAACTCAAACACAGGAGTGAGGGTGTCCAGGACAGATGACACAGACCTCGACGGTACAACACAAGTACCGGGACAAGCCCCGAGCTTCTTCCTCCTACCACTTTTTCATCTTTGTCTTCTTCATACCTCTTCTTCTTCTTCACCGCTTCTTCCTCCTACCATCACCACCATACAAAAGAAAGAGAGAAAGAGAGAGAGCAACAAGTGCAGAGGAAAGAAGAAGAGAGGGAGTACCAGTGCAGAGGCAAGGAAGAGAGAGAAAGAGGCTGCAGTGCACTGAGGAGAGAGAAAGAAGATACATAAGAAGCTTAGGGAGTTCATCCCCACCCGACGGCCATGCCCAACTGATAAGTAGGTTCCTCTCTATCCTTCTTGATTGTTCACTTCTATTCTAAGAATATTTGGACCGTGCGATTGAAGCTTTTATAATTCTGGTTTTTACCGGAATCAATTGACCGATTTTGGTATTCCGGTCGACTGATCCCACAGTCCAACCAAAAAACTAGCACTGCCTAGGTCGGTCGATCGACTTTCCTATTCCGGTCGATCGATTTTCCCTTAAAACCCAGAATAAATGACACTAGGTTGATCGGTCAATTTTGCTATTCCAATCGACCGATTCCACAGTCAAAACCTAGAATTCAATACTGGCTAGGTCGGTCAACTGACCTTGTGTTTTTTCTAACAGGACTGCTTCTTCCAGAAGTGTCAGCAGGAACCCTGCGAAGCTGAAATTCATACCTGATTTACATTCCATATCATTTAAGTAAATGTTATAATTACTTAAATGATATGGAATGTAAATAAGGAAGTGCCCTCCATTTGAATCCAATAAAAATATCAGAAAAATTATATCTCTTATCAATAAAAAGTCAACTCTCACACCAAAGAAGAAAAATATGATTTTGACGATTCCATCAAAATAGCGTCTTTCTAATCTCTCATAATTTGATCTACCTAAAAGTCTCATAACTCAAATAAACCTAGTAGAATGCTAAAAATCCAAGGTCCGGTGAAAAATGATAAATAAGCATAAGACTTCTCCAAGGGAGCCCTCTCCTACTCAAAAAGAAGTCAAACATGTTCATCCCTTATTTTACATTAATATGACTTTTATATTGATATGATATTATTTCCATTGTTGAATAAAATTAGTAATTGAATAATTTAATCGGCCATATTGATTTCTTGACTACCTTCATGATGTATTCTTCCGTTGATTTTCATTTTTAAGACATAACATGTTAAGTAAGCCTAAGTACCACATCACAGAGCTATTCTCTAAAGCCTAAAAAGGAGTAGAAAATGTTACATGATATCTCCAGAACTTGTAAGTTTAGAGCGTCTTGTAACTACGACCAGTGTTTCGACATGGTAATATCATTTGGAAATTCTGTTTAGCATCTGATTCGCAAACCGACTTGATACATCAACTCCCGATTGACTTCTGAAAGTCCAATCTCGGCTATGAATTACACCTCGAATTTGGTTCACTATCATAAACCTTTCATATTGCATAACTGTGTTACCCCTTGAAACTCTAATCATTTCCAACTCTTTTGAGATTCTTTATACAATCTTTTACATGTGTCTTATCCTTGAAACTCTAAAGTGCTACATAATTGTCCGAGAATATAACAATAATGAATGTGTACTTACTGTTCGAGTCTTCAGACTCTACTGGATCAAGATGTTTATAGGAGCAAGTCTAGTCCTTGGGAGGAACACCTGAACTCGGCCACTGAATCGGACATGATTCGAATATACTCGTCGAGAATGAATCTTCCAAACCTGGCCACTGAATCGATCTAGTTGAATATGTACCTATCGAGAATGGATCTTCCAAACTCGACCACTGAATTGGTCTATTCGAATATACCCTTAGAGAATGGATCTTCCAAACCCGGACACTGAATCGGTCTATTTGAATATGTACCCATCGAGAATGGACCTACTGAGTATCTTGGCATCGGACATTGCTAACTGCTTGACTGATGAATATTAAATTATATGTTATTGTTTCCCATCAACATGACTTAACTGGGTTGCACTTACCGCCAGTACATGTTCAGTGGACTGCTAGATAGTGATTACACGTTTGATAATGATGGCATGTCATTATGTGCCTGACACTCGTTATTTTGATTTGGTTCATTAATGTATCGATTTAATCTTGCATAGTTCAATATTGTACATCTTGATTTACATTATTCTTCCCTTTCTTGAACACTGTTAATTGTTATCCTCGTGTGTAGCAAACTTTCCTTGATTCCAATATCTATTTCTTTGTTATTAAAGGATAAATCTTACTGGGCAAGACTGCTCATACCTACTATTTTTCCAGGTATTCATCAGTTCTAGAAGGGGGGGCAACGGGAATTGTGTGCTAAGAGATCAACACTTGTCATGTCTGACCTTTGAATTACGGTTTGGGAATCATGTAAATACCTCCACTTTGAGGAACGACTGTTAAATCTATATTTTTATGTTAAGTCATAACCTGAGCAATTCCTGCCCGAAAAATTTTAAACTTGTTCTCGATTTCTTGTTCGGTTGCATCTCGACATTTATAAAAATATTAAATGACGGGAAGTGACAGAAGCAAACTCATATCTCTTCCGCACAATCTCCCCGCTCAAAAGTAATTCTCGTGATCATCTCTTTTGCACTTGCTGCACCTCCTTCAACACCCATGTGTGTCTGGCGATCACAAACACATCAAGGAGTAGTGCTCCATTCTTTATTTTCCCATATTTTCTTTGTAGCGCTTTGTAGTTTGAAAGAACGAAAAAGCGACATCTACAGTCGCCCTCCTCTGACTTCAAATATCTGTCTCCATCTCCCAAGCTTTGTCTTCTTCCTATTGTCTTTCTATGATCGTGTGCTGGTGGGAGCAATGGAGTGGGTGAGAGGAGGCAAGGTAGTCCAGGGTGCGAGGACCGTCGAACTGGTGTGCTATGGTATGGTTTGTGCCTTAACACACCATATCTATATTGGCATAGTTTGCCGATTCAGGGAACCTTGTTTTAACATGCACCTTTTCTCTGGGATGGGACTCCATGATTGATGCATGATGATTGGGCCTCAGTCGATTGCTTGTAGGTGGGTTGTGTGAACCATGTAGAGGCCTTGATCACGCATGAACAGCTAAGACATCTTGAGGTTAGTCCCCCATGTTGACTCTTTTATCTCCTTTCTATGTGAATTTAGTGATAACAAAAATTCTAAAATTATGTGATTAACATTCAATTTCCATTAAGTCTATCAACAGGCAATTAAGGAGAAATTATTGCTCTAAGAATCTCCAAAGTAAGTACTCAAAAAACTCAATTTCAAGTATTTCATAATCTTTCCAAGTCCATATCGATTCCTGAACATAGATCGCATCGATTGATGTTCAACACCCATTCCGATTGGTGTTATTCAGAAATCGATTAGTGAACACTTGCCTTATATAATTTGATTGGTGATCACTATTCCAATTGGCATTATTCGGAGATAGATTAGTGAACACTTGCCTTATATCATTCCGATTGGTGACCACCATTCCGATTGGTGTTATTCAGATATCGATTAGTGAATACTTGGTTTAGATTAGTGTTACTCACTCATCGATTAATGAATACTAGTCATATGTTATTCCGATTAGCGTATACTTGACTTATGTACTTTCCAATTAATGAACAATGTTCTGATTGGTGTTGTAAAGCTTTCCGATTGATGACCACCATATCGATTAGAGTTGTTTCTCTTCCGATTGATGAATGCCACTTCGATTAGAGTTATTTGTGTGTTCTGATTGTTGAATACCTTTACAATTAGCGTTATTCTCATTCCTATTAGAGAACATTTTCTCCTTATGGCTTCGATTTGTTTTATTCAGATATCGATTGGTGAATATTTGCTCCTAGGGCTATAAACGAACCAATACACTCAACAAGTAGCTCGAATTCGGCTCGAATGTTACTCGAATTTGGCTCGTTTAATAAAGTAAATGAGTCAAGCTCAAACAAAAATTTAAGCTCATTTCATAAACGAGCCGAGTATGAGCAAATGCCTACTCGACTCGTTTAAGCTCGTGAACAAGCTCGTTTAATTTTTTAATTATAAAAATTATAAATATAGTTGTTAAATATTTTAAACATTATACTAAAATAATTAAACAAATAGCGTATGAAGGATCTTAAAGTATGACCTTGAAACAAGATAGATTTGGGTCTTATAAACAATTAGTTTTTTACTTGTAGATTGAATTGGGCTTATATATAGCATATATAGATACAGATATATATATATAGATATATATATATATATATATATATATATATATATATCTATATATGTATAACTCACAAATTCAACTGGGCTCGTTAAGGGCTCGAACTTGAGAGTATTTAAATGAATCAAGTTTGAACAACTATTTTCAATACTTGATAAAGCTCGAGCTTGATTCAAATTAACAAACAGTGTTTTAGCAACATATACTCGGCTCTGCTCGACTCGTTTACACCATATGAGGTAGTAGCCAGGAGGGGTAGGCAGCTACCCCCCCCCCCCCCCCACCGCCACCACCACCTGAATATCTCAATCACCGCACTCCCTCTTGTCACAGTTGTGTCTTGAGTGCTTGGCCGAGCATTTCCTCCCTAAGGAGTCACCTCCCGAAACTCAATTGGGAGCAATTGCATTCTCCTCACAATTGCCATCCTTTCGGCCAGTGCAAGGAGCTCTAGGAGAGTTGTAGGATTGAACTCCTAGGGTTTGTAAGAGGATTGCATCCCAAGTTCCCTGCGCCAATGCATCCATTATAATGCTAGTGTCGAGGCAAGGGTTGCGAAGTGCTTCCTTGCAAAAAGCAAGCGATGAAGTCCCAAAGGGACTCATCGCATCCTTGCTCATGGCAACAAGACTAGAAGCGGTATGGGCCTCTTTCTTGCTACTGAGAAAGTTTTACTTGAATATCCTCTCCATGTTGTGGACAATTTGGGCCTCAAGTATCTAGTTGACCAACTGTTGATGTGTCATGCCAACATTCTTCAGACTGAAAGGCATCCATATATAATAGTAAAGCCTGAGGTCAATGATGAACATGGTCTTGTCCTTGTCAGTCTTATGAGTGAATAGTGGCAAGTGTAGCTTCAAAGGGATTGGTGCCTCTAGGATATCACAGGCAAAAGGGGCCTAAAAATCAACATCATCTTCATCCAAGTCCTTCATCTTGGTTGCCTGGATAATGTTATCTAAGTAGTAGGCCTTCCCCTCCAACTCACGCTTAAAGTCATCACCCTGCTAGAGTTGCCTCGTCATACCAGTGTTGGAGTGGACAGGGCTTCTGAGATGAGGGTTTAGGCATCTGCTTGTGGCACGCACTTGCCACAAATTTACTCGCTTATCAATAGAGGGCGGGGGGCGTGGCTGTGCGCTCTTGTGTGGCTTACCAATTTTTTTGCCTCCGTTAGCATCTGGAGCCACTCCTACATCGTAGCCAGCTCCTCAGCTATCGTAGCCACTGAGTATTGTAGACGAGACCAAAGGAATCGTAATCATTGATTGACCCATTGCATGAAGGAACATGGGAGCTCACTCCACTCCCCCGGTAGTTGTTCACATTCTTATAGTTCCTGTGGGGTACCATGGCTCCTTGCTCATCTCCCATAGATGGTGCCAAGAAGTGTAGATGTCACGCCCCGACGCGGAATATCGGAGCGCGAAGGCAGTTGCAAGAAAAGGGTATAGAGCGAGTACTAGACATCAAACCATTGCACATTGAATAATACTAAAGCAAATCTTTCTTATTAGTAACTTTTCCAATGTCTAGTTACAACCACTAATATCAGAGTCATTCTATAGGGCCCAATTACATTGCAATAAAAGGAAATAACTAACTACAACTCTAAGATAACATAATGACTCAAGGGTACTCCTGGCTTCACTCTTGGTCATTCCCTTCCTCGTGAGTGTATGTGTCATCCTCAGTCTCACCTGAGAACACAACATCAAATAACGTAGGGTGAGCGATAACGCCCAGTAAAACTTAAATCTCAGGCTCAAGCAGGCTTTAAATAATTAACATATTTAATGACAAAGTATCTAAAGATAGCAGGTACAAGAGAGTCAAAATATAGCAAGAGATAGCACACATGTAACAGGATAGCACAATAGCACGAGATCGAGTATAGTTTTCAAAAAATAACACAAGTGTCGAATATAGCACGAATAGCAGGATGGCCATAGCACAACTAGCACAAGTATGGTAATAGCATGACAAGTATAGCACTTGTTTGTCATTCTAGACATCGAGAGAGTATAGCACGTTTTGTGTTTTGATTGTCATATAGATAGTCGAGATAGATAGCACTTGAGTGTAATGCCAAACACTCTGATCATTTAACTCCCATGGGCACTAGCACTTTCGGGCGCACATCCCAGGACCAGATCGGGCCCTTTATATATTGTCAGGCATTAGTTATATTGTTTATCTTTAGACAATCAGTCAATGGCCAATATAGATTACCAAGAAGTAGATGAGAGCACTAGATGAATAGACGAGATTGTAGAGTGAATGTGAATAGACGAGCGAGTAGAGTACAGATGAGAGCTAGTAGACATTGCACGTAATGCGACGAGTAAACAGGCGATAGTAACAGTTTGCACAACACGCGCACTTGGTGTTGGCAGTCAGGTGGAACTCACGACCCTACCACTGGCCATGTTAAGCACAGGTCCAGAGGTCCGGCGTGATTCAAGATGAGAGTGAACTTCTAATAGCCGTTTGGATCATATCGATCCCTAAAGGTATCAAAGGTGTTAGGGTACAACCGGCTCGTCGACCATGTGGGAATCTATGATCAGAGGAGACTTACGGAGGCCTTGTGCAAGGGTTCACTAGTCTGGCGAAAGGAATATCCGACGGAGAGTTCACCACAAGCCAAGTAAAGTGTGTATATAAAACAGGTGCTCGACGTTCTAGAGGAATTCTAGAACAGTGGAGCGTCGATATCGGTATATAAACAACGCAAGAAACGAATACAAGTCCTTTAAAATAGGGTAATTAATATACTTTATTACAATAAATTACCAGATACATTATGAGATATTTTATGCCAGATTTCAGCCATATACGGATGGTTCATGTGTGTGCATGTGTAAAAGAAATCATAGATAGAAAAGAAGTCGTGAACATGTATTTTAAAGCATTCAATATAGCTCCATTTTAAAACAGGTGTTTTTACTGCGCGTATGACTGTTAAAAAGGCGTAAGAATATTTTAGAAAGTGAGAGCAATAAATTTTATGGGTTTTCATGCAAATTCTGTGAACGCGACATAGGCCAGTAAGGGTAGCGACAGGGTAAGGGCAGATCGCGACAGTAGCTTGTACAGGTCGCGACATGACTTGCAGATCAAGTACTGGGAACGCGACAGAGGCGGGAAAGGGTCGCGACAAGACAGGCACAGGGATAGCGACGGCTTACATGTCGCTTTCTGAACACGACGGGTAGACTGTCGCAATCAACCTCCAGAAGGCGGCCTGTCGGGCCGTCGCGATCTGGTGGTCTGCGCCTGGCTCTGACAGGAACTAGACCAGACTTTGGATTACGGGCCAACTTGAAATAAAATGATACAGGGTGCTTCAAAAATTTATAACAAATCGCATGGTGCATGAAAATTCATGAAACAAATTTCTAACAACTCTAGACAGACCAGGGTACATGCAGTATTCGGGAATTCAAAAGTTTCAAGGGATTCGACAGGCTTTAATTCATGCAAACAGGAAGAACAAGAACAGTGAGCAAATTGGAATAAATGATTTAATTCGCCAACTAGGGTGAACGAAATTTAGGGCTTTTAGGGGCAAAAGATGCCTATCAACCCTCAGTATTTACTCAAAAAGTTTCATGACAAGAGGACGAGTGGATTCAAAGATATGCATTAAAGAAAAGGGCTCGGGGTCATGAAGTGTACAGAACTTTGAAAATTCATAAGAAAAGATTTGATAGATGGAAAAATATGAAACTTTGGGGTTTCGTTCAAGAGGGTAGGAAGAATCTACATACGAGATTTCAGAATTTTAGCTTGTGAGAATGCCTACCTTTGACTCGATTTATCTTCTAGGGCTTAGAACTCCAAGAACGAAGGAAGAAGTTTGATGGATCTTCCTCTCCTCGATTTCTCCTCCTCCTTGGCCTCTTCTCCACCTCCAAGAACCCCTTTGCACGAGCTAGGGCCGGCCATGAGGATTTAAGAGGTGTATTTATATAAATACAAGTTCTTATTCCTACTACTACTCAAATTCCTCTTAATTCCGAGATTTCCTAACTCCACCTTTCCTCTCTTGCTTTCCAATCTCTAATTGGGTTAGGATATATCTAAATCCGTGCTAGACTATATGGGGTAAGTTTAGGAATCTTATTCCAACTCTAATTACCACTTTTATTACTTTAATAACCTCTTTCTAATTAGGAGATAATTAAACTCCGAATTTAGGATATTTTCTCTATTATTCCCCTTTTTAAAATCTCTATTTTAGCCCACTAATTTGTAATGGGTCAATATAGCAAAGCCCATTACTCCTTTTCTTTTAATGGGTTTTATTTAATTCCCTCTTATTTGATTTCCTACATCTTCCTTTTATTTGATTTCCTAATTAAATAAAATATTTAAATTTTTATTTTCCAAAAAAAATAGGGTTGCTAGAGTAGAGGCTGTAAAATGGTCACATGAGTTAGACCATAAGATCTATGCATTTTTTAGATTTGTAATGGGGGAAACATCACGAAGGACATGCAAAAGGGAACAATCAATCAGGAGGCCCTGAATGTTGTTCCAAAATAAAATATTTTGATGCTTAAGTTAGTGAGAGGTGGGAGAAGGAGGGCAATAGGGAGATGGGTGGGGAGTCGAGTGCTCAAATGTGCAGTGTAGGCATCCAAGAGAGCATACTGAGAGCCCGTACCTCATTTAGTCTCCATCAATCCCCTTATAAACATCATACAATGTTCTCTTGCTCCCCATGGTCTCCTCCCCTCCCCAGGCAACATGGCTCTGAGGGAAGCTAAAGGCTTGTGGGTGAAGTGGTCATGGTTGTGGGCCAAGACATCTTCTAATTGAACTTGCCCGATATGGGACACGCCTTATTGCTGACACCATGTTGTGGAGTTGTAGGGACACCTACGAACGAGGTCATCTCAAAGATGTTTGGCTCTAAGGACTCTCCCTCAATAGCTAGGAGACTACTCGGTGGGTTGGTGGGTCCAATTGGAAAACGACCCATCTATTCAAGGCTAAACCAATGGAAGTCTCGAAGGCCTGAGGAATCAAGCTCTTACTAGACTTTGGCTACATTTTCCCTCCTCAATGAGCCAAATGTAAAGAATTGGGCTTTGGTGAGTTTTGACTACATTCTCCCTTCTCAATAAACTTAGTATAAAGAATTAGACTCTAGTGGATTATGATTATATTCTTTCTCCTCAATGTATCTAATGTGAGGAATTGAGTTCTGATAGATTATGACCACATTCTCTCTCCTCAACTTCCATCATTTTGCTCCATGTTTGGTTCAATTTGAAATTTATGTTAATTGTTACCGTCCTTGAAGTACGTATGAATAAGAAACCGAGTACATCCATCGGTTTATATCTTCACATTATTTTTGAGGTTTATGGAACTTTCGGTAAGATTAACATATTTTCGTATCATTATGTCAAAAGAAATAATTTCCAGAAGCTACATCAGCAAACGATACAAACAATTTGGAGCAATTCAGATAATGAACAAAGGAGAAAAGCCAATAATAAGGACAAAAGTCCCTTGCAATCAAATTTAAAAAAAAAAACTCTGGTTAGCTGTGACCAATCTTATCAGCTGCAGAAGTTAAAAGTACCGTCTTGTTTAGTTGGAACATTTGTTACAATGTAAGCTTAATACTATCTCAAATATTATTTTTGATGGATATGGAGGAATGTAGAGAAGAAGAACCAACAAGAAGGAAACAGTACTGGGTGAGAGAGAGAGAGAGAGAGTTAAAAGGTATCTTGACTCCCTGGAATATTAATTTAATGTTTATAATATATGTTTAAATATGTATCTTAATTTATATTAACATAGAATAACAAGACTAATACAATATAAATAGTTATATCATTGATAACAAGTTAGATATTCTCAATACAGTAATCAAATAGCCTCCAAAGATTTAAAGAGATGGATATTGTGAAGTAATTTTCATGAGTCTGACAAAAACAATAGTAATAAATTTTTGTTAAGAGCTATTAGTTAGATCAAAGAATTTCTTAGAATTTTAAGATCATAAATACACTAGGAAATAACACTGTGGCATGAATGCACAAAAGGAAAATCTGATCTAAGGTTTTTCATTGGGGAAAAGAAAGAAACGATAAAAGCTGCATAAATAACTTCTTACATATAACTTCCAGCTGAAATTTGTAAATAATCATAAATATGTCCCACTTACAACTGGGCCAAGCAGTTAGTGGGCTTTATATTCGGTGGGCTTGACATTGTGGTCCAACCTGTACCGGAATGTACAAATTCGCGATGACCCAACAAATTAGTTGGCCCATTTTGACTGCAAGACCGGTATAATGAGAATATTTTTCATTTACAAAATCAAATTTATTCACGAACATAAATAAGTCACGTAGATATATCCTGGAACTTAAATCGTCTACGAACCATATTAAACGTTTTGCTTATACTTGGATTTATTAAGTAAAATTCGAATTTTATTGCAGCCAAATTTTAATCTTCTCGTCTAGCATACTAATTTTCTTGTGCTCACAAACAAAAAGGAAAAGGTGAGGAATAAAGGGTTGCCCACGGCTAGAAGACACGTCCAAAAGGGTCCGGCTCCACCGCCCTCGCAAGCCCCCAATCTATTTTAGCTGCAAGTTATTCCCACTCACTTCTCTTATCTTTGTAATTTTTGCATAAATATATCACCATTCTATGTAAATTACGTATTCATTACTATGAAAAAGAACCATATCCGTTATACAATATTGGTGTGATCAACATATTTTTATGTGATTAATTTTCGTAGAAACGACGATAAAATATGAAATAAGCAATAGAGGAAACAGACGGAATCTTGTTGTTTACATATAAATCAATTATAAAAGAATGTACGGATTACATCACAACTTTTTACGCACTTCATATATATTTCCCTATTTATATATAGATATAATATAGCAAATATGAAGATTTTATAGATGTTTGTACAGATATGAAACACCTTAAGAAGATCATGGCGGTGAAGAACAAGTTTTAGGCTTATATAAAGAAGGAAATTTTTAAAAAAAAAAAAAAGTGTTTTTGGGTTTTATTTACTACTCTTTCCTTCCGCTTTTAAAAGCTCTGGGTGTATAGGCAAGACAAGAGTGGGAGGAAGAGTGGAGCAGAAGGCGACAACCACCTCTGGTGCAGAAGCGGCGGCCTTTCCCGGCCCACTCGTACTCTTCTTCCGACAGAATTGGGAGCTCTTCCATCTTTTCTTCTCCGTCTCCTCTGGGCTTCTGCTTCCTCAAATTTGTCTCCTCATCTGGCTGCAGAGGAAGGAGACGGGGGGAGAGAAAGAGATGTTGGACGTGTCGCGTGTGCAGAAGGAGCTGACGGAATGCAACAGGGATAAGGAGATCTCCGGCGTGAGCATCGAGCTCCATGGCGGAGGCGCTGACGGCCGGGGTAGTCTCTCCCATCTCCGTGGCACCATCTCTGGACCCATTATCACCCCCTATGAGGGGGGCATCTTCAAGATCGACATCCGCCTGCCCGGTATAAAACCCAAGCCATGGGCTCCCCACCTTTTTTCCCCGTTACTGCGGATTGATCCTTCTGTTGGGCGCGGAGGGTTCTTAGGGTTTTGGGGGTTCATGTGTGTTCTGCGCGGCGCTTCATTTTCGCACTGTTGATAAACGGGTGGTGCGTCCGTCTGGCTTAAAATTTCACAGTTTTCTCTGCCCGATCGCCGTGAGGCCTTGTTACTTGTTTCGGTTTTGGCGTGGGGAGCCTTAAATTTCATGTGTAGTTAGGAATGGATACGTTCGGAAGGGAAAGATGATGATTAGGATAGCAACACATCCATCTTTCACCAATTCAACTTTTCTCTGCTTCGCATGCAAATGAGATGTGTCGGTTGAGGGTATCGGTGCACATCCAATGCCTTTGGCGATCAAGGTGATCCACCATGGTCCATAGCTGTGCTAAAGAATGTGGAGAAGTGCTACAGAAAGAAATAATCATGGGCTTTGTTGGTTAATTGATCCCCCATGTTGGAAAAGCTTTTGCTCTCCTCCTTTTGTTTGGTTCGGTTTATTTACTGTATCTGAGCAATTTCTGTAGTATATGGAGTAGGAGATTTTTTTCTGCACGATTTAGGTCTAGCTATGCCCATACTAGCAACTGGGGAATAAATTTCCTAGAGTCCCCGCCACTTCTGAGGAGCACTTATCTGTAGGCCTTCACCCACGCGGGTGACATCCTTCCTCTTGCACAACTTAGCAATAGTTATGCCCATTCGGGCAACTGGGAAATAAATTTCATACAGTCCCCGCTCTTGTGGGGAGCACTTTGGCATAGGTCTTCACCGACCCATGGGTGAAATCGCCCTCCCCCCCCCCCCCCCCCAAAAAAAAAAAAAGTCCCCCTCACCCGTAGAAAGAAAATACGGTAATGGTACCACTGAGCCATAGGCCCTTTGATGAGAAGCTTTTGCTGTTGCGCTTTACACAAGTTAGGGCTTAAAACTTTTCTCTAGACCAAAGAGGGTTGTACCACCAACTTTATTGCAAATAATGGGGCTTAAAGCTTGCGCTCCAATATGTGGGCTTCAAATGATCAAGACCTGTAGATGCTTGGAATTTGGTGGTCCTCGAGTACAAACACATTTTAGCTAAGCTCTCAGATGAAACTGATTGCTAAACAATGTACCTACCATAAACAAATATAAAAGTAGGTAGTCAGACAAGTTGCAGTTTAGGCGAGCGGTAACAATGCTCAAAACAATCTTCGTAATCAGGTGAAGCCCCATGCTGAAAAGGTAAGGTGTGTTCTGTTGCGACCCTGCTTTCCTTGAGTTTGAAAATTTGTTGTTCTATTTTGATTGTTCCTTTTTCTTTGTGGGTGTGAGCTTCACTTTGGAGAACGTTGTTGAGAGTATACCATTCTTGGAATATTTTCTCCTTCAATAAATGAACTCCCTTTAGGTAAGGCTGTTTACAAGAACTCAAGTGAGTTTGAGGGAATTTTGTGGGCTTGGACAATTGGAAATAGTTATTTTCTTGTTTGGCTATTAGTATCAGCTATTGATAAGGTCTTGGGATGATGAGTGATGCCTATACTTGTACAAATGGGCTTTGAATTTCTTATGATCTGGACATTGGCGGTCCTTTTTGGGGCTTTATATGTTGACCATCACTGATTTAGACATGTAAATTAAGTGACCAGAATGCCTGTAACTTTGAAGATTGGTGTAGCAAACCACATGAGATTAACGGCTGGTATAACATGTGCTTTTTTCTATCACACGCTAAGTGAGCTTCAAATACTCAAGATGACAAGAAAATCTTGTCATGGTACTTCAGCATAGGAGTGAACATTTCTTGTTCATAATTCATTTTTTATCCAGATTGTGTGCTTAAAAACTCATTTGGAAGTGACTCTCTATTGCTACTCTAACATCCATCTTTTTTTTCTTTCTCCATTTTTTTATTACTTTGTCATTTTGTTTTCTTGTCTTTTTTATTTTCTTTCTTTTCTTTTTAAGAAAAAGAGGTTGGTTAGTAAATAAATTTTTTAAGGTTTAATGTATTGACATCCTGAAGTGGTCAATGTTAAACTGCAGATGGATATCCTTTTGAGCCTCCTAAGATGCAGTTCATAACAAAAGTCTGGTATGCATCCATTTCATTGTAATCAAGAGATTTGTAATATCTTTTCCTGTTCCTCAAGCACAACTGTTATTTTTTATTTGATTTTCTTATCTTTAGGCCTTCTTGTCTGTGTGATTATCCCATTGAAATGTTCCGTGGTTTTAAAATAGCAAGGCTATTTTATGCATCTTGTTCACAAGGCTGATGGCAATTATAAAAGTGCTACTATGCTTACACGTAGTCGTGTTCTTTAGATTTTTTTCCCCCTTTTCAACTTCTATGTAGGCTTTTGGGTAGTACCACATGCATCAAGAAACAAAAAAAGAATATACCAATAGTATTATATCTTATATGGCTATTCTTTTCTCCCATCCCATTTACATATAAGAACTCCTGTACTATGCCCAACTACATTTTTTTTTTGAAGGTGGAATGCCTAACTACATAGATGTAACCCCACCTCAAATTGTTCAACTTACATTGCCAAAAAGAATTCATCGTGATATCCTCATTCGGGAAAGCAAAGGGCCTCATCATGGCCCATATGTTACCCACAACATACCCTCAGCAATCTCTTCATTACCCACTTTTTTAACTTGAATCTATATTCTCCCTTGATTTTGTTTCTCACCACAAGTTCACATTCCTTCCTTCCCATATTATCCCTAATTTTTGAGTCAGGCTTCATCTCCTTTACTTGATATTCAGCTCCCAACAGTGGATTGTTAATCCTGTCTAATGTCTTCTGCATTCCCTCAGCTGGATTGTCAAGACAAATAATTTTGAGGACTGCCATGGTACTACACGGTACCACTTTATTTGCCACTCTTTCTGTCATCTGATTGAAAAGCAGAATTCGGGAAAATAGTAACTTATGTTTGAGCTTACGAGCATGAAACTTAAGTTATTCACCTCGACTATCTAATCTCAAATCAGATTGCCAAGGTGGGAGTTGTAAGAGTGTGGCAACATAGCATTTACCCATAATTTTTGTTAGTTATGAGCGTCTTCTCTAACTGTTGCAGATGCTCTAATCTTTGATGTTTCACGTTCCCTGGTGTCCTGTCTTCTCATTATAGTCCCTTAGTGTTTATAAGGTCAGCAATATAAAAAATGCTTTTATTATCATCCAG
The DNA here is from genome assembly GCA_014218235.1 of Colocasia esculenta. Lineage (NCBI taxonomy): Eukaryota > Viridiplantae > Streptophyta > Magnoliopsida > Alismatales > Araceae > Colocasia > Colocasia esculenta. The sequence goes on along the minus strand of CM024754.1, from coordinate 159,568,090 downwards.
CCCTTGATTTGTCAAAAATGTGGATGATCGAGATTATGTAAGTCTGGGGCCTGCTTGCTGTTGACTTGATCCTTTATTAATTTTTGCTTCTTTGTTTCGGCAACTTTGGACAGGAGAGAGACATGTCAATATCCTACTCAGTTATTTGGCAGGAGGAGAAATATACCTTATTGGTTATGAATTTTATTTATGCATATGAAAGTTGGGAAAATCTCTCCAAAATTATCTATAGTTTGCTAGAATGAAAAAAAAAAATCTGCTTAGCAATTTAATTCATTTTCAATGTATCAAGAGTGCATGGTCTAGTTGAAAGATATTTATGAACTCAAATTATCCTGGCATGATTATTTGAAATGCATATAACAGGGATGTGCTGTACAGATAGGTTGTATCATTTATATATTTGTTTCATCTTATTACACTTTAGCTTCGCCCATGATAATTTTATAAATTGTTTTCGTTTATCATGAATGGACAATATGATGAACTTCAGAAGTTCTTAGTATTCTATGGCATCTTCCAAATTGTACAGGTGAGCAAGTGTTAAAATATTTATTATTGACAATGAGTACTAAAGACAAACTGATGGAACTGATGATATCTTGCACATGTCATGTTTACATGGACATCTGTATGCATACATTAGGACATCCGCATAATTCTATGTTGCTATTGTCTCTATCCTCAAACAGAAGACTCTCATATCTCTGACATCATTGGCTTGTAGATCTGAATCATTCATGTGGTGTTTGGAGACAAAGATGAAAATGTTTTGGTTTATGTGCTCTATTAATAGGTTTTGATTTCACCTAAAGATATTTTAGGTGAGTAATTTTCTCCAGTGCGACACGTAACCCCAAGAATCCCAGATCATATGATCAACATCTACCATATTTCAACTAACTGTGGGCAGTGATGATGAAGGTCCTAGCCCATTCTTCCATTCTAGGACATATCTCATGTATATTCTAGATTCATAATTTTGTTTTATGTTTATAGCCTCCATATCATTTTCAGTCTTCTTCCCGAAGTATCTCTTAAGTACTATATTGGCCGTCTCTCACTCTATCTAGATGTCTAAAACAACAGATCAGATAAGTTTGAGAATTCTGAATGTGGCTGAGATTGAGAAAAAATTGTGTGGATCCTGAATGGTGTAAAATACCCTTTTTCTTGGCTTTTTCTCTCTCCATAAGGACTTCAGCTATTTTTGTTTCATAGAAAGGTAGAATCTAAATGTGGCAGAGATTAGTAGTTTCTCTTGCTATCTTGATAGATTTTAAAGGTGGCGAGTCTACTTACAGAGTTGATGCTTGATCTGTTGCCAACTTATGTGAAGCAGGACATGTAAATATCACTTTTAAATAGAGATACATCGTACAGAGTGCTGGCAAGTCTAATGCATTGCCTTGTACTTCCAGCCCGAGAAGTAAGATTCAGACCTAGAATAGTGGATTTTGCAAACTTATGCATCATGACTGTTTTGCTCACATGATATGGTACTACGTTATCCATATTTCTCCTCCTGTGTTATGATAAGTATTTTGTCAGTCAAGTTCTTTGGAAATGGTTGCAAACTGCATCTGTTTTATTCATTATACATTCAAGATATCCAAATATTTTGCTTATCTGTTGGATATATTTTCTAGTTTGGAAAGGTGTTTGACATGCTCACAATCTTATAGATAGTGTATCAACCTCAATTGTATCCTTTTAGCCTCCTTTTGTACCCAAATCCAATGCAGATATTTGTGTGATTTAATCATGTTGCTTGCTAGCTTGAATTTGTCCATGGAATACCTTTACTAACTTCATGAAAATTGTGGTCGTAAATGCTCTAATTCAAATATCATTCTTGAAATATATTCTTCCGATACTAAGGCACTCCTGTTTGATCCTTCATTCTTTTTTAAAGCAGTTTAGTTTTTTTTTTTTTTTCCAGATTGTCCAAAGTGCGGATCTATATAGATGGTCTTTTATAGACCTGATATTATATCTATTTTCTGATGATATGCATTAGCCTAAATGAGATCTCTTAGTTCTGTGCTTCAAAGTTGGTGGTTTAAGATTGAGATGAGCTTGAACCCATTAGCTCTTTATCAGCTGATTCAATCTTAATCTGCATTGAAGGCTTCAAATCTGAAAGATGTTACATTGTTTTATGTCTCTAGTTGACTTTGGAATGCTGTCAATCTTCTTGGAAATAATTATGGCAACATGTTTTGTATGTAACCGAAAGAGAGGGTTAATCCTATCAGAGGTGTAAGTGAATCATAAAGATATCGAAATCCTGCTTGAATTTTGAACGATAGTCAATTTTAGTTTTTAATTTTGTAAATTTTTGAACTGTGGGTTTGAAGTTTAGACACCCAAATCCAGGCCCGAAAATGAGTGTTTGACAGAACACTGATCGCATCCTCCTCTCTTCCTTCATTCTGTTGACCAATGGCAATTAGTGTTTCAGAGACCTCCTTTGTCCCTCTAATCCCCACACAGCTTCGATCTAGAATGACTTCTCGCCCACCTCCTTCAGAAGTTTCACCCCCTTGAATCTTTGATCATCTTTTAGTATTTCGTGAGGTCACCCCAGGGTTGCCCCACCTCCTTCCAGCACTGCAGCAGGCCCTTGTCCACATACCATCCAGACTAGTGAGACACCACTGTCCGTTTGGACTCTACTGGCTGTCTCAGCTGGATGATGGCAGCTGTCTTATTGGAGCACCAGATGCTTCATCCTGCATCATGTATTGCCAGCAAGGATTTACTGATCATGGGCTCTCTATTTTTGTGTCCTAGAAGGGGATCCAGCAACGACTGGGCCTACTTTTAGACTATATGTTAAGTTATGAAATGAAGTGTATGGTCCCAACACTCCCAACTCCTTTGTGCGATATGCAATCGAAGCTAGATATTGCAAAATGTACCTTACATCTTGTAGCAGTTTGACAGGTTAACTCTACTAGTTATCAGATATGTCATGTAATGAAATTATTTCGTGGAATATTTGCTCATTCTGTGTGACATTTAAAAATTCTTTCATTAGGCACCCGAATATCAGCAGTCAAAATGGAGCAATTTGTTTAGACATTTTGAAGGATCAATGGAGCCCAGCCCTTACGCTCAAAACAGCATTACTTTCTTTGCAAGCGTTGCTCTCAGCACCAGAACCTGACGATCCCCAAGATGCTGTGGTTGCTCAGCAGGTCTTTGTTCTTTCATCTCATCCTACCTAAATGTGCTTCAGTTGCCAACTACCCGAAGATGTATAAATAAAAGATTTTCAATTTTTATTGATGAAATTGCTTGGCACCATCATCCTTCATAAGCTTTATCCATTTAATCTGGTCAGCTAATCCCACAGAGATCAGAGTATTTGGCAAAGTTTTTTGACCAGTTTGCCCACAACTTGTCGACACCTATGAGATATACAAGCAACCTGCAAGTACCTAGATAATATTGTTTTCCATAGATCCCTCAAAAATGTCAAACAATTACCTCTTTGTTAAATGTTAGTTAAGTTAATGCAACTCATTGACCTTCAACCATTCTCCTAGATTTGAAAATGATCTAAGCAAAAAGGAGAACATTAATGTAGGGGTACGTTCTCTTCTCTTAGGTAACACCCAGCCAGGGCTAAACAAACACAATACTCTCCGATGATATTGCTTCATGGATACTCTATAAAGAAGGAAGGCGTTCTTTTACTTGCTCATAGAATTGCTTGTACTCATTTCATCCCTTCGCCACGGTGATTTGCACTTTCACTCCAACTTTTATTTGCCAAAAATCTCATGAAATTTCTGCTTATTCCAGTATCTGCGTGATTATCCAACATTTGCTGCCACAGCGCGCTATTGGACTGAGGCTTTCGCAAAGAACACAAACGTTGGGGTAGAAGAGAAGGTACGTCAACCCATGTTTAGATGGCAAATTGAGTTAGTTTCCACTATAGAGAACCAGAAGAATGTGTTGTAGGCGACCTATTGGTGCTCTTTTCAGATGGACGAATATTTGCCATCTACAGGTCCGAAAACTTGTGGAGATGGGCTTTCCTGAAGACCTGGCGCGGAATGCGCTGGAGGCAACAAATGGAGACGAAAACCTGGCTCTTGAAAAGCTCTGTTCTGGTTAAACCTTTGATCATGCCCTTAGCCCCTACATTGTGAAATTTGTGGATCCTGTTCAATTGGCAGAGGTTCACCGTCCGTCCTCTTCACTCTAATTGAGCTTTCAACCTTGTTTATAATCTGAAAAGGAACTTACCCCCAAATTTCAAAAAGTTTGAAAAAATGGAACATTTATGTGAAGAGACATTGTACTAGTATACGTTCATGTAGTGAAAGTATTTACCGTAGTCGCATTTGTTGTCTATCATTTAGTTTATATAGCAAGTCACTACGGGCATCGTTTACCGGAGCCACGTAAACCCAGGTCATCAAATTGTCCAAGCATTTGAAGCAGGTGTGCACTGTAAAGTGTATATGCCTATAAATCAAGTATACAAAACCTATAATGTTCCGATCATATTTTTGCGAAAGGGACTATTGTACAGGCTTCACATTGCATGAAATGTCGAGGGAAAAAATCTGAAAAAACATCTTTTTGTACTAGGTAAAAATCTAAATATAAAATTCGAAATTAAATACTAGGTAGACCACAATCTTATTTTCTAAAAAAAATTTAATGGGGAACCAAGTGTAGGAAATTCTAACTATACGTGTTACCTTCGGTGACGATTTGTATAAGATGAGAAAAAAAATTATTTACTCTCACTTGGATGCAAAAACGAGCAGTTTGGTTGATTGCACAATACATGTTATATCCAGAAACATAACAGGTGGTCTCTTACATCACTTGCGACAAGACGCACAGGATAACGCATACAAAACCTATTACGTACAACCCCCCTAAGTGCTGAATTACCTTGAGATTCATCCTCGTGCTCAATGTTTTTATTCAGATTCAATATGTTGGCATGGCTAACCATTTGATTTCTAAAAATCAAGATATTTGATCAGATGATGGAAGGTTCGAAGGGTTACTATGAGATGTAAAACGTTGTGGAATATCATTCTTTTTCTTTTTTTCCTTTTTGACAAGTTAGCGTAGGGATCTTTCATTACTGAGGAACATCGTGAAATGTTCTACTACTGCAAATGTCTGCATTACGAACTTCTGTTGGCCCACACTTCCTTCATCCACTTTCCATTTTCGACTCAACACGACCCATGAACAAGCCCCATGATGACGAACAATAATTTACGTCAAACTAAACAGTTTGTGCATATCAAGGACTGATTTTGTTAGTACTCAAAAGGGGGTTTAACTTTTCACGTACACATGGCTAAAGAAGTTCAAATCCCATAATAAAAGAGGAGACTGATTTTACCGACATATCTTCACCCTGAGTTTCTCAAGGAGCCAAAAGTTTAAAAAGATAAACCAAAAAATAAAAGGATTCCATTGATGAATCACATGATGCCCAATAAGAGATTACATTATTCTCAAGAGAGAGGAAATCTCGCCAAAAATCAATAACTAGCTCCCCCCACCCCCCAACCCCCCAAAAAAGGGATTATGATCGAATGACCTAGAGATTCACAGATTACAATTTACACGAAGAAGACAAAGGCGAACAAATGAACGTTGCCTTCATCAGAGGTAGGCGCTATCCGCACTTTATACACCTGCAGTTCAAGAATGAGTCATAAGATACCGTTCCTTCAGGTTAAAAGAAATACGAAAAGAATCGTGGTAAATTTCTCTTAGGATGGCTTTTTTCCCACCGAAATCAAGATTTCTATTTTTGCACCTCTGAATCAAAAAATTATTTTCAGAGGACTTTCCCCATGAACCCAACAGAAGAGGAAAAAATAATTAAAACTTATATTAGGGAGTCAAAAATGTTGCGGAGAGAAGCAATTTTATAGTACCTACTTCAATAATGCAGAGACCAAGCGTCCAAAAAAACTGGTAAAAGCCGACCAAAGGATCCAATTTGATTTATTATCAAGTATAACCAGCCTTTCGACTACCTTCTGAAGCATACTTTTCACGGTTGTTGAATATCTCTCTACACCTCTCCTTGAGAGGTGCTATGGTGGACAATAAGCCACTCTGTTCAGTATGTTTCCACCGCGAATTTAAAACTCTTGAGTTCAATATCTTTACCTAGAAGTAGAATCCATCTATTTAGAATTGTGTCAAGAAGACATTCTAATAACAAAACCTACAGAAACAAACCCCAAGATCCCTAAAACAACAAGAATCAAACCCCACTGCTCCAAGCCTCAAGCCTCACACATTCACTTCCCAGGTACCAGTTTGGAAGAAAATGAGTACTGTTATGAGAGAACATTCTAGTTCTTTGGAAGATACCATTTCTTCTTTTACCCTTTCTCCTGTGCTTCTATTATCTCATTTTTTCTGAAGGTTGCTTTTAGCTGCCCCAGAAAAGAAGCCATCTGATTAGCTGAAATTCCAAACCACCTTATTACTATTACCTTTTCCCTTCCCATAACTCTTGGACGTCATCTCCTGACAACCCAACCTACCGAGTTCACCATTTCTAGGTGTCTGCTGCCTTGGAAAGTGGAGAATTGGAATAAAATATCATGGCCAACATTGCCGGTACTGCAATTGTACAATAGAAGCCAGAGTTAGATGTGCTTATCAGGGGCAATGGATCCAGTCTGTTTCTCTTGTTAAACCTGTTCCTCATTCCCCTCGTGTGGGATCCTTCCCTACTTTTTTGGGCAACACTCTTACACTCCACACTTCTCTTTATATATCCATTCTCTCATACTTGCACGCACTTCTCATCCGATATTCATTGCAATATACACATCCAAGCAATTTTGACTAGGTAATTTGAAGGAGTATGAAGCCAGGTACTGCACAACTGCCTAGTTCATCTAGTGTTATCTTCCATTTCTCCTTACAGAAATAAAACCAAAGAAAAAGAAAAGAAAAGGGAGGAAAAAGGCATGTATTGACAGTCTCGGTTACCTTTGGCCTTTGCAGGTTGTAAAACAGACTCGGAAGCTGTTGATTCTGGCTGAGAATTTGTTGAATAAATGGGTATCTGGAGTGGTGAAGAAATCTCTCCAGCCTCACCTTCATTATGAGATGTTTCCATCAGCTTCACCACATTTAAAGACATCCTTTGACTACTGGAAGGTATGGAAAAACTGCGTGCCATGGCAACTGGAGGTGTCGGCAGCGGTGATGCCATCTGTGATGTAGCTGAAGGAATTCTACCTGCTGTGGAAAGTTCTTGACCTCTAGACACCAGAGGGCCTGAATGGCCAACTAAACTATATGGTCTGGAGAGGTTAGCAGGTGGAGGTCTGGGAAGTTCATGAAGTTCATTTATTTTTGGTGAGGGCATTAGACGAGGAGATGTATTAGGTGAAACTTTTGGAGATGTGGACGGTGGTGTTGTGGAAACATGTGACGGCATTGGAGAAACAACTTGGTGCTGCACTGAAGGAATGGAAGACAGAGGCTTACTTGACCATCCTTTACTTGGCAGTGGCCCTGAGTAAGCCTGTCTTTTGATCTTTTTAGGATCAGAATTAGATGGAGTATATAGTGGCGATGAGTGGTCCAACCTTTCTTTTAAAGGTGTTAAAAGGCCCTCAGCCAATGGAGGAGGTGCCCTTACATGGCCGCTATCAATGTTGCTCTCTTTAAGTATTGACTGTGAATGGGCAGCATTGGATGGCAGTTCAACCCTAGGGTTTCTCGCATGCTTATTGGGCTCCAATGGGGATGAATGCCACAGTTGTGTTGGCCAACCACCCATGCCATCCATCTGTGATGTGGAAACTGGATTACCAGGAGATAATATAGGTGAGCTTTTGCAATCAACAGGTGTAGGTAGCACATATGTATGGAACTTCTTTGTAGAAGAAGGCCGCATATCTTTTATCCGTTCAGCTGGATCAAACTTTTTTTCGGGAAAGATAGGTGCCGATTGACTTCCAGGCCGTGGCCTCCTGAAGGACAGCAAATCCGGTTGGCTTTTGTCCAGATTTTCCTGCACAGATAAATTTAAATGCAAAACTACTTCAAATCTTTGTGAAAAGCATGGCTTGACAAGCTGCAGGTGATAATTTAGAACAGCAATTCTGTAGAACTCTATTAATGTGTTAAAAACAGTTAGCAACTCAACAAGGATGCATAGTTTAGTTGAAGACCATCGAGAATGTACTTGGCCTTTTGGATGTTATGCACAGCCCAGTTTGCATTGTTAAACTTGAGAAAGGCAGGAAGCCTGCAATGCAGCAGTGCGTTTTTCAGGCTGTGCTAGTTTGAACATGAAACATCTGCTCCATGATGCATGCACCCTTGTGAACTGAGTCATAGGCTGGAAGCTTCCCGTGCATATTACGTGATAGACAAGTATATCCCTAGCTTGTTAAACATGGGTGCATGGAGACACAATGGATTTAAGAAAGAATATAACTTTCTTGCTTAATAAGCAAATAAAAATTTGAGATTACAAACCATGGACTACAGTCAACTTTTATTCCAGGATCCTAACAGGAGAATTTAAATTTAAGAACAAAACAAGAACTGATGGAAATTTTCCTGGATAAATGAGCATTGTTACCAAATGTTCACTATGTACAAAGCTGGAACCACAAATGATTACTCAATTAAACAAAGGCACAAGGGATAGAGATCTAGTTGTTCCTTTTTTCTTTTATACAGTAAAGGAAATGTGTGGACTGAGTCAGAAAAGAGTAATCAATTCATAATAGGTTCAGAAAACGATTTATGAAAATACCAATACAAAAGGACAAAATTTTGCAGCCTGGGAGGTTTGAAGTTCACGCATCATCAGAATAAGTCTCCTAGAAGATGAAAAAAATCAGGATAATGTGAGCAAGCAGTAGGACAGTTGAGAGAAGAAAGAGCCCTCTTGTAAGCCGGCCAGCGAGTGAGGCAGGCAAGGGAAAGAGGCTTATTCGCCTATTGTTTAACTTCTGCTCTCCTCTACTCTATTTCGTAACTTGAAATAGACGAAAACTCTATCTATACATACCTCTCCTGCTAATAACAATTCAAACAAGCGCTGATATCTTGCCAGCATAGCATCATACAAATTAGGTTTTCTATTCTGTCCAACACTCAGATGGGACATGATAAGACAGCTGGCACGAGTGGGGCACATTCTAATAGCACACTCACAAAGTAATGGTATTTATTGAAGACTTGAAGTATCCTTTGGATATTAAGATGTCTTCCTATAAGTTAAATCATGTCATCGCAATGTATCTTAGAACTTATTGAAGACTTGAAGTATCCTTTGGATATTAAGATATGTCTTCCTACAAGTTTAATCATGTCATCGCAATGTATCTTAGAACTTATTGTTCATGCATAACCATGGTAGTGCTCTTGTTGATATGTTAAAACACAAAGGATCATTGAGACTAGACACAAGTGCATCTTCATGCAAGTACTGGGCATTACAAATAATTAACTGATTGGGGAATGTTATAATGCATTAATAGCAAAATGCTTAAAGGGGTCAAGAGACAAATTTTCCACTTTTGTTATAGATCGTGAATCAGATTAATCAGTCAGATAACTTTTTAGCAGACTCACCAATAGTTATGATCCAAAGGTGGAATGGAGGATGGAAGGGACGAGGAAGAGAGACGGGAAGATGCTCTGTTTGGAGCAGAGCCTTCTCATATTCATAGTGGTATTGGGTACAGAAATGGTTACAACGGAGTGCACACACTCAAAAGATTCCTGCAACAGGTGGCAGGAAATATTCATTGGGTACAATTCGTTACAACAAGAATGGTGCCAGCATAACACCAATTGATTATCCTAATGTACCACATGTACAAAAAGGAGCGGAAACTCTTGATCAAAAGTATAGCTTTACACAAAAGTCATGAACAAGCTCTAAACATGTGATGGATACATGAACATATTTACCGGAGTCGTTTCCATGGTTGAAATTGTAGTAGATGTATGATCTGCTTGATCCAACTGCAAGAATTAAAATCAGAGTTGGAAGAGAAATAAAGGAACATTGTGCTGAAATCTCAAAGATATAGAGTACTCATTTTTACATAAGACTAACTTTCATTAGTGCTCTTGGAAACATGTATCAACAGGTCAAGGGCTCATTCCTAGACCATCTAAAGCAAGAATATTGGCATACGACAATTTTGCTTTACTTTGGAATTACCTTTAAAAAACTTCTTTGCACTGCAATCTTATTTTTTGTATCTCTCAAACAACACGCACCAAAGCTACCTATCTTTAAATGTTTTTGTTTTTCATTTATGAAATACTTAGGGCTGAAAGATAACAGATTGAAGTCATCATACTTCTGCCTGTAAGTACGTGCCTACAATTATGACAAAATAATACTCCAGACACGGATGCCACACTTTTTTATTCAGGAGAAGGGGAATTAACCAATGGCAACAAATGATATTTCCCTTTTAATCAATTCATTCATCTTAGTGTTTGCTCGAAACCAAAAGTAACAGATGTTGTCCTGAGGAGCCTACAGGTGGAAAATGTATGGAAATGAGAGGGAATTAGTTTCCAAGGTTTTACAGGCCCAGTCTGGCCATAGGCCTACTGAACATGAAGTGATGAAACAAACCTTTTGTGATACAAATGCTCTAACTTTCTTTGGAGAGATGTCAGAATTTCTGCTATTAATATAAGGTTTTCTTAAAGAGACTTAGCTCCCCACCCCTTTCCTAGGGCCTGGGTGGAGTTAAAACATCAGTAGTGCTTTACAAAGATATTGCTTTACAAAAATGTCACTCTTCCAAAGTGAAGTAAATGGTTAAAAGGCTAGAGGAAAATAAAAACTCTACCAAAAATAAGCTCTCAGATTCATAACCAAAGCACCGCATGACTATTAGAAGAAAAATACAACTCCTCCACATAATTATAAGCTATTAATATTTGCAAGTTCATATTTGATTCATGTGGTTTGGTACTTTCCACCTTCTCATCAGAAGAAGGCATATACTTCCTAATCCACTCTCAACCTATTGATTCCCTAGATATTTCCTATTAATGTTTTTTATATCACCGCCAATCAAGGCAGCATATCTCCTTCCAAAGAACTCATCCAGAAGTTGATTATGAATCTATGATCTCTTTCCCCCTTCTTTTCATGATACCACGTCCACTAATTTTTCCTTGGGGAGGAATTATGGCACTAATTACTGTAAGGAGAATCACATTAACACCCTAGAGAGTAGAGGCTATGCCTAATGTGTTACATGCTGAAATCTGCTAATAAGCAAGTGAGTATATGACTAGGGGTGCGGTTCGGTTCGGGTTGAACAATCTCACAGTTCAGTTCGGTTTTTCACTGGGAAACCGAATGAACCGAAATATATATTAAATATATTTAAATAATAAATAATATCATGAAAGAAAGCCTAGCCCAGTGGGCTAGCGCGTTTCCTTCTCTTGGGCGGTCCTGGGTTCAAAACCCAGGACCGCCCATCCGCCCTTTAATGTGTGTTTTTTTTTTCGGTTCGGTTTCGGTTCACCCAGAAAATGGGGTGAACCGGACCGTGTTCACCCCTGTATATGATTTCAACCTTGTGAGCAAACTGATGCTCCAAACTAATTGTTTATGGCATACCAGATGCATATTACTTCAAATATCTGTAGGGAACCTTCAATCAGAAAAGCACAAGTAGAGGAGCCTGTTGGGTGTATAAGACTTGCACATACATTGTGTTTAGGTGTGATGATTAACACCATACTAGGGTATGTCCTATTGGCACATATTTTAGGCTATCATCCTCATCAATTATAAACAGCATCCTTTACTCCATCATTGAATTGTTAACATGAAAACAGTGATAACTTTCTCTTTACAACCATCATCTGCCATCAACCACATTTTATTCATGCTTACAGCCCCTTGTTGTTGCTCAAGCAACTTCAACCCTTGACTCTGCTGGCCGATATGACTTTCTACCAGATAGCCACATATCACCTGTCAATCACATCTGCCAGCATCTTTTCTCATTGCTGCTCCTACAGATCCTGTGTCTCTAACAGACCCTACTATTTTTACAATCATCTCCACTAAAGCTGTGTGCCTTCACCAATGTTGATTGGTGCCATGAGGCTGGAGATACTATTGACTGATTCTTTAGCATCGTCTTCTGCATATTCTTTGGCACTTGTCTCATTTCTTGGCCCAGTAAGAAGTATGTGATTGCTTCTTAGTCCAATAATAGGGCCAAGTATCACACCATGGCTGATACTTCCAATGAGATTGCCTACCACCAGTGTATTCTTCATTAGGTTTTCCTCCCACTCTTACACCTAGAATACCTCGCAGATCATAGGTGATGCACCCTTTCATGAATGGATGAAGCACATCCAAATTGACCATTGCTTCATCTGTTAGCACTGAAGTTCGCAGAATTGGAAATGGTTCACGTAAGGTGGGGATTGATTACAATTCCCATCCAGGTTCTGGCCGGTTTCCTCCCTCTAGGAACCAGACTGGTTCTGGGCCTGTTCATCCAACTACAATCGTTAGTTCAAGTTCTAGGTACCACGGTAAGCCCTACCTCTATCTAGCACATCACTCTTCTTCATATCTTATCTATTGAACAATTGTTGACCTCTAGTCCTAGACTACACTCATGGAAGGCAAAATCGCCAGGATCGGCTCAGGATCACTCGATCCTAGATCGGATCAGAGGTTGGGGATCTAACTCCGGGGGGAAGTCCCCCAAAATCCAAATTTTTAATGTGGATCGACCGAACTCTAGTGGAATCGAGTTGGATCGAATGGATCGACCAGGGCCAAAGTCGATCCCGTCGATCCGGCCTGTTAAAATTCAAATTTTAAGTTTGCCAGTCGGATCGAGCCCTTATTAGACATTGTCAGTTGATCCCTACTCGATCCACCCGATAAGGGTCGATCCCTGGCAGATACCCCTTAAAACACAGCCGATCCAAAGATCGGCTGTGTTTTCTCTGGTCTGCAGGCTCCCTCCTCCGTCTTTTCACCCTTCCAGGAAGAACGCAAGGGGGAAGGGCTTCTCCCCCACCACCCCGCCGGCCTCCTCCTCCTCTTCTTCTTCTTCTTCTAAGACTCCTTTGCAGTTTGGAGGGTTGTTCACTTGTTCTCTTTGAAAGAGGTTAGAAAGGAGCTCAAAGAAGGCCAAGGGAGATCCTCTTGAGTAGATCTCAAGAGATCTTATTCAAGCAAAGGAGAAGCTCTTCTTAGCAAGGTATATTTTTAAATTTCTTAAATTAGATAAAATTTTAAAAAATTGAAAAATCATGCATATATGTTTGATCTTATTCTATCTTCATATTCTTAGATTATATAAAGGATATGGGAGCTTTAAAAACTTAGAGTTTGTAATTAGACAAACCCCCAAATTTTACCCTAATTAGGATTTGAAATTTGGAGCTTTTGTTCTGTTAGCACAATTGGAGATCAATTAAGTGTTCTAATCACTTAATTGACCTAATTGGGTCTTTGTATGATAATGTTGGTAGTTAATTTCAAAAAATTAGACAAACCCCCAAATTTCACCCTAATTAGGATTTGAAATTTGGGACTCTTGTTCTATTAGCACAATTGAATTAAGTGTTCCAATCACTTAATTGACCTAATTGTGTCTTTGTATGATAATGTTGGTGGTTAATTTCAAAAAATTAGATTTTTCACCCTAATTAGGGTTTGAAAGTTGGCACTTTTGTTCTATTAGCACAATTGGAGATCAATTATGTGTTTCAATCACTTAATTGACCTAATTGTGTCTTTTATGATAATGTTGGTGGTTAATTTCAAGAAACTAGTTAAAAATTCATTGTTATTGGATGTAATCATGGTTATAATTTTATACTTACACATGAATGTCTTTGTATTGTTATAGGATTAACAATTATGATTGAGGAGGGCCACGTGGAAGGGGTCCAAAGGGAAGACCGGTCACTAAGCCTACAATTGGATATTGGGTGGAGGCATGGTGTTCTTCTTAATGCTACCTCTAAGAGAGTGCAATGTAACCACTATGAGAAGCAAATGAATGGAGACGTATACCGCTGTTGAACGGCAAAAGTGGGACACGTTTATTTCAGCGGAAATTACAAAATCCATCAGATGATGGTCCGGCAACTAGCCTAGTTGAAGCCTATTTTGGCGGACGACGTTCGAGTCGTGGACATGATGAAAGGGGCCGTTGGGCCACGAAGATTAAATGTTGGTTATCAGCAGGCCTGGTTACAATACATTATCAGCAGCCTGCTCAGAGGCCAAAAAGTTGTGATTTAAAATGACCCCAAGGTTATTTAAGTTACAAACTTATTAGCGGGATCCTTCCCCAAAATTCAGCAGGGAGTTCCGGCCCTTAAAATGGTGCCCGGAGTCCGGTTAAAATGAAAGTACAAGGAGAACATGTCTTCGTCCAAAGTACGAAGCACGGAAAAATCCGGCAGCACAAAGTCTATAGACCGAGTACGAAGGACAAGTACAAAGAACAAGCTCGAGGAAGAACTCCGAGGCTTGCAAAGGCACCCTCTGATCGAGCAGAACTCCGAAAAGTCAGGGCGAAGCACCAAGGAAACGGAGCCGGACTCCAACAGCACCTCCGGCAGCACAAGGTCTATAGACCGAATACAAAGAACAAGCACAAAGAACAAGCTCGAGGAAGAACTTCGAGGCTTGCAAAGGCACCCTCCGATCGGGCAGAACTCCGAGAAGTCGGGCGAAACTCAAAGAAACAAGCAGGACTTCAGCAGCACCTCCGGGCTCCAACAAGTCCTGGAAATGAGGGTGTAGGGGGGGTATTTATAGACAAAATCCCCCCTCTCCCCTCTCTCTCCATCGGTTAGGACCCCCTAACCGATGGTGACCTCATGATGAGGTCACCATCGGTTAAGGGGAATCTCCCCTAACCGATGGTGACCTCATCATGAGGTCACCATCGGTTGGGGCTCTCTCTCTCTCTCTCCTCTCCCACGCATGTAAGGGGCCGAAACCCCTATAAATACCCCCCTATTCCAAAGGAAAGGGGGGTCTTCAACTTGCTCCGGCGAAGCCCTGTTGGGAAAATCCCAGGAAAATAGAAAAAAGAGCATTTGCTCATTCCCTCTCTCATTCTCAAATCCCTCCCGTCCGGTGTGTGAAGGTACAAATCCCCTTCTTTAGCCCGATAGGCCAGGCGCGGAAGGAGAGCGGTCGGCGTAATCGTCATCAGCATTCCTTCTTAATCTCCATCCCCCACATCGAGCAAGTCTCTGTGGGGTGATATTCCCGGGGTTTAAATGCCGTCCATATCGAGCGAGTCTCTATGGACACATGGTATTTAAATACCCATGTTCTCCCCGCCCATCGAGCTAGTCTCTGGATGGTGGATTTTGTGCTTATATGTATATGTTTTCTTGAGGAGACTCTGCCCAAGCGGAGGTTCTGCCCAAGGACATATTCGTATATTCGCAAATTTGTGTTCTTATATATATGTTTCTTAAGACGAAACTCTGCCCATGCGGAGGTTCCGTCCATGACACATATATAAAGATCACAAATTTGTATTATACAAATATGTTCCTTAAGGAGAATCTCACCCAGGCAAAAATCTCTCTCAGGGACGTATCCATGTAATACAAACTCGTGTTATAGTATATGTTTCTTAGAGGAAACTCTGCCCAAGCGGAGGTTCTGTCCGAGAACATATTCGTATATTCACAAATTTATGTTCTTATGTATATGTTTCTTAGAGGAAACTCTGCCCAAATGGAGACTCCCTTAAGAACAATCCATAAATCACAAATTTGTGCCTATACGTATATGTCTCTTAGGAGGAATCTTGCCCGGACAAAGTTCCCTCTAAATTCATATCCGTATAATCACAAACTTCATGTTTATATAAATGTATTTCTTAGTGGAATCTCTGCCCAATAGAGACTCTGCCCGAGAATATTCTATATAATCCAAATATGCCCCATTTGTATATGTTTCTCAAAAAAAAAAGGGACTCCGTTCATACGGGGGCTCCTTCTTATCGGATACTCTGCTCAAGTGGAGATACCGTTTGAGAATATATTTACAAAGTGCAAATTTGTGTTTATACACATATCTCTTTAAGGCAAAGTCCCTCCGGGTAAAGTTTCTCCCGAGAATACATGATATAAGCATATGCCAATATGAAATATCTCTACAAGGACACCCGCCTAAGTGGGGATTCACCAAGACATTCACATATTCAAAAAAAATAAAAAAAGGGATTGTGATAATAACACACATCCAAAGAAAAAGGGAAATAAGACAGGAAACGTGCTCAATACCCAAATGGGAGCACATATGCACCCCACGAGAAATATACCCTTGAAATGGACTTCGACAAATCACAAATATGACAAAACTTCCGTGGAGATACCTCCATATGATCTCCGGAATTGCACCCGCACAAGTACGAAATGAGGAGAAAAGAAACTCTACCTCAACTCGGACTCTGCTCAGAAATGGCATTGCAAAAGAACCTCATATAAAATTTGCACAATCATCCTTCTAATACGGAAGTGTTACTCTGGTTATAACACCCCCAAGTTCAGAATCAAAATCTTCGGGCATATATCCGTTCACAATAATAATCTCCAGGTTTCCCAAATGAAAACTCATAACCACCTTTTGCAAAAGGAGAAAAAGACCTCAAATCGGTCCAGGGTATATACCCGCTCCCCTTTTCAAAAGAAATCAAACTTTGGACTCCCAAAAGGCAGTCATTTCAAAATAAAACATCCAAAACAAAAACATTCCAAAACAATCAAAAGAAACAAAACATGTCATAATCAGGATTTCTAAGAAAAGCATGTATATTTTTCTCGTCCTTACTATGAAATGTATTCGGGTTTAGACCGGTATCAAATAATACCAAGTGTCCTATCATGTAAATGTAACATCGTTTCCGTCAATGGAGACAGAGGTCCAGCACATGCTACCCTAATCACCTGATGAGAATAGACATGGGACTCAAGAAGTTCAGATAAAAAACGGTGCACCCGTCCGTTCGCGGACACACCCGTCCGTTCACGGAGAAACCCTCCTTTTCTCGGACACCATACCCCCTTCCCCGGACACCAAAATTCTTCTTCCACATTGCGCGGACTCTTTTTCTGTCTGTTAGACAAGCTGGCACGCCCCACAAATATCAAAATATAAAACAGTGAAAATAATGAACCATACACCAATAAAACGAATGAGCAAAACCGAGTGTGAAAGAAGTAGGAGAGCGGAAATCCCAACACTCTCATCATCCTCCCCCCCCCCCCCCCCCCCCCCCCGTGTCAACAACCGCCTAAAACACATATTGCAGTATTGTGGAATGTATCAAAACGTAAGTAGTGTCCACAGAGCTAATGATTAAGATGAAAGAGTATATGGCTAGAAGGCAACAACAGAAAGACATGCGTATTCAGCAACAAGAAAAATTGCATGAAGAGCTTTTTGGGCAGGGGAGGAGTAAGGGTGTAATGAAAGAAAGACCAATTGTTGTTGATGAGTCAGAAGATGATGAGGATGAGAATCTCTCACCTAATGAGAGAGAATGGCGAGAAGCCTACGGCAGAGTCGACATACTGCAACTACTGCTAAGAGAAAGTGAGATGAGGAGGTACCATAGTACAAGGGAAGGATCATCATCAGGAGCTAGTGTAACAAGGTCAACTGGTTTAGTCAGGAGAGGTGGTTCAATGAGGGGAACTGGTGTCAATGATCTTGCACGAGATCCTATGGACACATTCATGCATAGAAAACCATCATCAAAACTTAGCATAAAATATGCAATGAAAGGGATGAAGGCTACAGCTGTCGCAGCAAAACATGTGGTAAAAAATATTGTAAAATGATTTTTGCATGCAGGGATCCCAGCTTATACAGCATCTAGTCCATACTTCCAGACAATGATAGATTCCATTAGGGAGGGAGACCCAGGTTTAAAAGCCCCAATACCAAAGGACATTTATGGCAAACATCTTGAAGAGGAATTGGCTGAGATAAAGGAGTGGGTAGCATCCTTCAAAGTTATATGGATGGCAAAGGGTTGTACTCTTATGTGTGATGGATAGACAAGAACAACAAGAAGGTCTATGATTAACTTCTTTGTATATTGCAGTGAGGGTACAGTGTTCATGAAATCTGTGGATGCAAGTGGACAAATAAAGAATGTAGAGTACCTATTCAATCTTATGGATGAGATGGTTGAAGAAATTGGTGAGGAAAATGTAGTCCAAATTGTCATTGATAATGAAGCTAGTTACAAGAGAACTGGAAGAAAGTTAATGGGAAAATGACAACATCTCTGTTGGGTCCCTTGTGCAGCACACTCTTTAGACTTGATGATGGAGGATATTGGCAAAGATATACATGTGCATGACTTAGTGTTCAAGGCGCAATGATTACTAGTTTTTATTTATGGACACAACAAAATTCTGCATATAATGAGAGAGTGCACAGTGGACATGACATCATTTGTCCTAACCCAACTAGATTTGCCTCCCAATTATTGCATTGGAGAGTTTGCATAAGTTTAGACATGAGTTGGGCACTCTCATGCACAATTCTGAGTACTTGGCATATGTGGCTACATTGAGAAAGGAATCTAGAGATGTCGTACATGAGATTTCTTGCTTGATCAGCGACCATCGTTTTTTGGATAAATCTCATATTACTTGAAACTAATAGAACCTCTTGTACAAGTCTTAAAGACAGTTGATGGAGAAGAAAAGAATGATGTGGGTTTCTTAAAGCCAAAGAAAAGTTGAGAGAGAACATCCCATGGCATTTCAAAATGGTGGAGAATTATTGATAGAGATGGGAGTTTACCCGCCACCATGATTTACATGCAGCGGGTAAATGCATTAACTTTCAAATTATATCTTATCGTACATATTGAATTTCTAACTTATTGGACATGTTTTGTACATGTAGGGTATTTTTTTTAACCCCAAACATCAATATAGTGATTCCCTCGCAACGATGGTGAGTTGCTCCAAAGGACAATCCATTTCATCTCCAGATCGTATAGGACCACTAAAAAAGGAATAGATGTTATGATGAAGGTACAACCAATTTAAAGACTTTAATCCATTTTCAAGTATTCAATATACTTTACACATTACTAGTATGAAAGTATATTCATACCAATTGTTTTATACTTTAGATGGACAGATTTAAACTGAAAGTTGGTATAGAGATTATGATCTTAAAGAGGCAGTGAGCAGAATGAATCCTGGTGAGAACCTTAAGCTTATCTTTAGTTGATGACAAATTGACAATCCAAAACCATTATGTGCTAATTCATCGTTTTTTTTTTTTTTTTTTTTTTGCAAGTGAGTGATGGGTTATGTTAGACTACAAGACTGGTTAAAGAAATCCACTTGCGAGGATTGCCGTTAGAGTACTCAGTCAGACCACTTCATCTAGCCAGTGTGAGAGAAATTAGAACACTTTCTCACTTATTCACATAAAAGTGAGAAACAGGCTGAGTGTAACTAGACTAGAGAAGCTAGTCTATTGCCACTACAATATGCAGTTGAAAGTCAAGTGCATTAGACAAAGACAAAAGAAGAGCGAGGCAAGGATAATGACTTTTGCAGGTAGTCATTGGGAGCAACGTTTAGCAGAGAGAGAGAAGCAGTATCACCTCCCATTCATGTTGATGAGTTGCTTGATGAGAAACACCCACTAAATGCATAGGTGGAAACACGACAAGAAAGGGATGTTCCAGAGTTTGACCCTCGCGATTGCTCATGGGTAGAAGGAGAATGGATGAAGTAGAGGCTCAAGATCCAGAGCTTAGGGTAAGTAAGGACCCACCTCTCTTGTCTCATCCCTACTGCTAGAGAGAAACCACGACACTCGGCTACCTTGCCAGAGACATCTAGAGTGCCTACCACCCAGCCTGCATTAAGAAGAGCCGCAACACAAAAAGAGAGGAGTTCAATAGCCATAGAGCAAGAAAAAATAACGCATACCAGGCAAAAGAAGAGGAGAGTGCAGCAACCAGTTCGTAGTGATGACACCACACAGGATCCCAGTGATGATGATGATGGGGCCTCCACTGAGGCCACAAGGCTTGTCAGGGAGATGCAAGATTTACTGGACCAAGATTTTCACTGGGTACGAGGCTTACTACAAGCTATGTACCAGAAACAAAACATCAGGGACAGGGAGGCGAAGGAGAAGGACAAGGGCATGGACAAGGGGGGTATGAAGGACAACAACATCATGCAGCCTATGCGTGGCCACCTTAGGAGCCGCTATAGTTTAGGGTCTACTCATATACTTACATTTCAACCTCTCATTTTACCGTACTCAGATATTAGCAGCTCACCTCTTGGAGTACAAGAAGAATGGGGGCATTGGCCTTTACAAGAACAAGAGCATAGTGAAGCAACAAGCACATACAAACCGCTTGGCATATGGTGTCCAGCTCCATCACAATCTAGAGAAAGCTAAAGTAAACAATTTACACCAAGAGGGATTCAAATGGGTATGCATGATTTGGCAAATTCCCTCTTTGGTTATGACTATCAAAACCCACATGATGGTAGTCATCTAGGTCTGAAGTGGATGGCAAGATTATTAGTCTTCCATTAAATGTAAGTTACATTTAATATTTTATGTTTTTCTTGTGTTATTATAGTAGTTATTAATACACAATGTCTTTAATTTCATGTTTCATATACTATGAATGCATGTATGATTGATTTTTTTATTTTTGATGCAAATGTTAGTTCTTTCAACTTATCAGATTTTTTCTCATTTTTGCTGTTTTTTCCTGAATTTTTCTCAATTTTTCAAAAAAAAACATTTTGTAGATTGGCCGATCCAGCCATCCAAGACTTCCCTGGGATCCGTGGGATCTTGCGATCTGATCCCGAATCGGATCGGATCGGCGTCTGGCAATCCCGATCCAATTTCAATCCTGCCTTCCATGACTACACTGCCTTTCCAAGAAACTGTGGACAACTCGGTGTATGATGGGGAAAGGAGGACATTACAATTTACTTTGGTTTTTGAAGTAATTTGTGGTATCGGATCAGGTTGATCCATACCACCCACCTGGGAATTTAGACTTCAACTCCCCATGAGAATAGAAAGAGAGATCAAGTAAGGCATTAGGGGGTAGGGATGACTGAGTCCCTACGTGGACTTGAATCTGTTGTGTGGAATTGTGCGTTGGATATTTAGGACCTTTCCCCGCCCATCACCATTGGTATTAATTACACCAGTCAAATGATAATCAAGCACCATTTTGATTAGCTAGCCTCAGTAATGTCCTTAAGGTAGGAAGACTCGACTAAGTGCAGGTTTAAAAATGATCATGTGATTTAAATTCAAGCTAAATGGCTATGTCCTGCCCACAATTGACCTATTGAGGTTTTGGACAGAGTGCTCTTTAATGGATTGTAAACTAAGATGAAGTGAGCCCGACTAACATTATGGAGATCAATTCCGGAGGGATTTAAGCATTAAGACTGACTGCAAAGGATGAAGGTCAGATTAGAATTCACATAGAATTTGAACTTCTCTCCCTGCAGGTTTCTAACCACATGAGGGCATTTTAGTTATATTTTCTCAGCTTATGGGTAAATTTGATTAACAAACACCAACATTGCATTCACTCTCAGTGGCATTCTAAAACTTCTGGTAACATGATGGGCATGTTTTTGTTCACTTAAGGCTTCATACACATAGGCATTGATTAATCAAATACTCCAACCTCATCATTACCATAGGATGGTATCAGAATTTCTGTCCCTGCTCATGTTGTTATGGTACCCTTTTGACAAGATTATTCAGAAGGTTTCATCGTTAAAGACTTCTTATTTTTACTCGGTAGATGTCACTTGAGAGGATATAACCACTTCGCATTATAGAGGGGTGATGATTTCTTCCTCATATAGGTTTCTTCTGGCTGCAGGGTCCATACTTATTCTTTAGTGGCACATTGCAAATTTGTGGAAGACACTTATTTTCTGGAGCTCTTGTGTTCCTTAGAATATGGAGTGGACGTGACAGGGATCCTTTACCATGTCTGGGCATTATGCAATTATATCTGTATATTGCATTGTATACATCTTTGATTAGGTCTTGATTTAAAACATATTTTTCTCATGACCCACAAAATTAGACTAGTTTAGGCACCAGAACTGAGCTAACCATTAAGCATAGATAATTCAAAATGTCTTAGCAACAAGCATCAGCCTGGCAGCCAAGAGGACCTTCTGTAAAGACAATTACACACTGTGTAAAGCCATAAATGAAAAAAATGGCTCAGCTTAAGAAACAAAATACGGCCAACTTTGATTTCCGGATAGTTTATACAGGGATAGTTTAACCAGATATAGGCTATCCAGGGCTTTAAGTAATCCCACTTTGATACCCCTTTTCCATATCCCTCTTTATCTTGGAGTTATCTATCCCCCCTTCATGGGTGAGATAGAGTTATACACCTTTATCTATGGATAACTTTAGTTATCCATGGATTGCCTGTACACCCTACACAAAATAAAATAACTTTTAACCACCCTTTTTATCCCCCCTTGTACCCCCACCAAAGTGGAAGGTTCTTTGACACTTAAGTATGGGCACATCCAACACCCCCCTCCCGACAAGAAGGAAAGGTGTTACGTATGCTTTTATTGTATGTCCATGAAGGAATACCAATGGTGAAAGTTCTCTCTTGGGCTCCTGAGAGGGAAACCATGACAAGTAAAATTTCACATATAATTCTCCATAGTTTACAAAGACAGTGATGCCCTTTCTTACCTCCATGGAGTTTCTAGATGTTGAAACAACATCATGACCTTGTTCATTTTGCCCATAATCAAAACTAAGCTCCCCATCATCATTGGTACCATAACTGTCATTGACACCATCCTCGTTTTCATCGCCGTCTGTATCATAATCTTCAAGTCCACTGAACTGGTAATCAATGTGCTGTTTCTCAGCAATAAGTTTAACATGTGGTTCAACAGCCTCAAGCGATTTGGTTCCTTTCCTAAAGAAACTCAACTGCTTCCAATCACAGGAAAATATGTAAGATGCAACTCATGTTCATGTAAGGAAAGAGAAGGTAGAAAGATACTTGTGCAGAATGGTGTCGGGCAGCTTGAGTCAAAAGACTGCGGGACTGTCCTTGTTTCAGTGATTTCAATCGGAAGACAAATAGAGTTGCCTCCTCATCATAGTC
Source organism: Colocasia esculenta (assembly GCA_014218235.1). Lineage (NCBI taxonomy): Eukaryota > Viridiplantae > Streptophyta > Magnoliopsida > Alismatales > Araceae > Colocasia > Colocasia esculenta. Next base: position 159,544,853 of record CM024754.1, on the reverse strand, counting down.
TTCTTGAGCAGTTTGCAACTTCTGAGGTGAAATACTTTCCCTCGAGCTTTTTGACCTTCCCCTTTCATTCTGTGTTGCCAACATGTATTCATATACTTCTCTGCAGAAAATGTGACTCACTTGAGAAGAAAATTGTTAACAAACTTGTTTAGAAAGGAAGAAAGCAGTATCAAAGTGTCTCATACCTCTTCTCATCACACTGACGTTTCATCTCCTGCAACAGTACATAATGTATCATCATAAAATCATATTGAGAAAGGAAAATTTACAGAATAAAAGGCATGCAGAACAGAAGAATAGGATTATATATTTATACATGTTTTGGAAGTTCAAAGGTGCGTCTTGTATCAAAAGAATACATGAGATAGAAGACAAGAGATGAAAATAAGGTACACAACAAACCATTCATTTGCATCCCTATCAGAAAAAATGAAAAGTTTCATTTCTTATTGGGTAGGTGATGCGGGGGTGGGGATTTGAACATAGGTCACTAAGATGTACATAGAGGCCTTAACCACTGAGCCACTTTTTGTGTACAAAATGAAAGAATATACACTTCCCAGAGGAAGCGTCACTTGTGAAAATTCTTCAGAAATTTTTGTTGTTGAAACTTAGCAATTGTACTGAACATATACCACAGGTGCTGGCTGGATCAGATCATTTCAACTGAATCCGCCCATTTCCTCCTTTTTTTGTTTTCGGCCAATCCAGCCCAAAAGGATCCAATATAAAATGAGAAACCAGAAGACTATGGCATATTAAACCTTTTTAGAGGCAGCCAGGAAATTTTCTGAGCTGTCCACTATTGGCATACGTGAGAATTTTTTGGGGGGTAACCTTAATGTAACTTGTCAATTGAAGTTTGTGTCATGGATGTGACAACTCATGTGAGCCTATTTCATTTTTTGACAACTGATTGGTGGCTTAGTTAGGGGACCAGCATACCCCCATTTGGGGAACATTGCCACCAGAGTCTCATCTCAGACTTCATCCTCTGGTGGTGTGCACAGAGGCACTGGAGCCCACATCTTCTTTGATCCACACAAAGATCAAGAACTGATTGAGCCATATCCAATTGGACAAGCTTGTCTACATAGACTACAATGAGAGTCAAAGGCTACACATTCAGACGGATTCAAAGAAGGGATGGGGGTAATGATCCCACTAATCTTGCCTACCTTTGAGATGATGAAAATCCCATGGTGTCTTGAGTTGCTAGAAGAACAACAAAGACACATCTGTGGCTACAACAACAACAGGAGGGCAGCCTAGTGCAGTGGAAGCTAAGGATGAGGGAAAGTGAAGCCGGATGGACCTGATGGGGTGCTTAACATGATGAGAAATTGAGAGCAGCAAGAAATATTTTAGTTAAGTAAAGCACAAACATAAATACCAAAGAAAAGTAGGGTGTACGTCTAACCAACAAAACTACACTGAGAATTCCATCTCCATGCACTGGAAAACATTGGATTGTTGGTAAATGGGGATCTACTGCAGACTAGGGATAAGTCACAGAATGGCAGGGATAGGGTTTCGCTCTCACAACAAAGCAGTAATTTCAGTTTACTAGGTAGGCTATCCCATTCTCTCTATCATCGGCAGATTTGAACCTATACTAAAGAAGCAAACTACAAGAGAGAGAGGAAGGGTACGTACCTCCACACGGCTGCATGGGAGAAGACCACTCAACAACAGTATCCCGAGAGAGAGAGAGAGAGAGTACAATCTATGTTATCAAAAGCAGTCAAGGTGATCGTCTAGGCGATGAGGCGAGGATCTATGTTATCAAAAGCGGTCGAGGTGATCGTCTAGGCGATGAGGCGAGGAGAGGCGCCACTCTGGTGCCTCGCGTCTGCCAAGATCGCCGAGGCGATCGCGTTCATCGCTCGCCCCTACTAAATCAGACCAGATTTGGTTCACTCCTTCCCACCCATAAAGACACCCCTCCTGGACCCTAAAAGGTCATAGATCGCAATACCAACTCTGAGCTCTCCCCCTCCTCTCCTCGAAGTGCCGTCAACTGACCCCTAGCCAGTGGCAGATGTGCTCCAGCAAGGGCGAGCAGTGCGGCGAACCTCTCCAGCGAGGGCAAGCGGCCCAGCGGACATCTCCGGTGAGCCAAGGTTGCGCCTCTCTCTCTCTCTCACACACACACACAATGACACACACATCCCGCTCTCCCCCTCTTCGACTCTCTCTTTCTAACTCACTCTCAACATTCACCCAGGCCAGGCTCTCTGATTAAGCAGGAACAAAAATCTCCACCTAGTACAAGAACGAATGTGGCACTTTTTCCTCTGACAAAACCATTAAATATATATTTCATATTTTTTAACTATATATATTATTTTATAATATATCGCCTCAATTGCCCTAGGCCTTTGAGGCTGAGGCGACCCTTGATCGCATCAAGTGTCGCCTCACGCCTCTAACTACATAGAGTAGAATGGAATGACCACCCTTTGCAGAGGGGTAACAAGCCAAGATTAACCACAAGGAGAGAGATATGGCTGGTTGATGGGCTGCCAAATATGGCTTCTATCAAAGGCAAGCAAGCAAGCAAATGCCTCCATGTGGGAAGGTGACTGGTACAATCGATTGGTTCAGATTTCTGGTGCGGATGTGCTAGCCGCGTACGGAATGAGCCGAATTGGTTCCTCAACAGGAGGAGAAGGTGGCCCCAACTGACAGAGGAAATGGGCTCGAGCATGGCCTGGACTACACACAAGAGTCCTCAGGGTAGGTCTAATACAAAGGTTGGAGTGGTGCAATACCTGGTACTGATGGCAAGGTTGGGCACGAGAGGAGCAAAGGTGCCGGGTGATAGCCTTGAGGCTAAGGCCACGACTGGGCCTCCTCAAGTGCGTTGATCACGACCCACCTTGGCGGAGATCTGCAGTTATGCAGTTGACAAGACAATAGCCCGACTATTGGGGGACGCTTGGTGATGCGGTGACGGGGCTTGGTGCGGGTGTTTAGCATGATTTTTTTTTAAAAGTGGATAACACCACAATTGTATTCAAAGGAAAGAATGTACAAGTGTAGACGATATACTCCAAAAACAAATTCCCACCCTATACAAAAAAAGAACCACACAGAGATCGTGTGGAAACAACTAATCCCCCAACAAAACAAAAAAAGAGGAAGTAGTGGAATCCACACTACAAGAAATGGCTGCACATCCCTTCACTTTAACACATAAAGCATTGAAAACAGCCGCCCCATCTCTAGAAGCTCTTCTAAAAATTCTACTATTTCTTTCTCCCCAAGACATTCATAAGGTGGCATAGAGAATGAACCACACACCGCTCTGTCTCCTCTAGTCCACTTCCTCTTCCAACCCAAGAGAAGTTGATGCATACTCCTTTAAGGACGTCAATTTTAGCCAAATTTTCTCTCACGCTTCCTACACCCCCGATGTGAGTAGAAGCATCCTACAAAACATATGATCAATGGTCTTATCCTCCTCCTCACAAAGAGCGCAAGTGGGTTGAATATCAGGTATGAAGTGTCGTAGTCTGTCCCTGGTCGGCAATCTCCAAAGAGAGATCCCCCAAATCAAAATATTCACCTTCAATGAGCTTCTCAGTCTCCACACCTAGTGACAGAAAGGATGTCGAAGTCATCTATCTGTAATAACCTTGTAAGCTAATCATACACCTCCTTTCTCCCACCTCCACACATATGTATCGTTTGAGTCAGCCGGATGAAATTAAGACAAAACTAACAGAAAATTCTGGAGTTGTAGAAACTCAGTCTATGTCAAATCTCGTCTGAAAGTCGGCGCTCAAGCCCCTCCTGGGAGGAGTGGGTCATAAACCCACGAGACAAATGATAGGGGATCCATCAAGATCTGGAAAAAGATAGGGAATAGAGATTGCAAGGTGAAGTCTCCACGCCACCTATCCTTCTAGAAAGAAGCCATGTCTCCCTGACAAGACGCACCGGGACCCCCGACATAGAAACTCCATGCAAGCCAGGATATTGCGCCAAGAGTGTGAAGAGCCACTAGTAGCCAAGAGGACATCCGAAAGTCTGCTCCCTCCCAAAATACTTCTGCCTAATCAACATAGTCCACAAGCCCCTATCCCCACTCCCAAGTCTCTACAGCCACTTCGACAGGAGAGTCATATTGAAATCTCTAATATTCTTAAGTCCCAAGCCACTCTCTTCTTTATTGACCGCCACTCTATCCTATGCTATGTCATGGGCGTTAAGCGCGAATTGAGGCAAAGAAGTGGGCGGCTCACCGCTGTAAAGGTACTAGGTGGAGTTTTGGGTGGAGGCCAACTGAATGCTGGTGTAGCAAGTTGCTGAAGGGGCCACGGCGAGAGTAGGGTAGAGTTGGTCGCGAGAAGGCTTGTGATGGGCTAATGGTGTCGACGAAGAGGGAGGGTGCACAAGTGGGGAAGGAACGGGTGAGGTGTCAACACAGTGATAGGAGGGAAGGGTCTGGGCTTTGGTGGTGGGAAGAGAATGGTGGGGCTTGCGACGGTGAGAAGAGAGAAACGTGTGGCCTTGCAGTGGCGGGAAAGAGAGAATGATGTGGGCTTGCGGCTGAGTGGAAGAGGAAGGTGACAGCGCGAGCGGGAGAAAAAGAGTGAGGGGCTCCGAGTGTCACACACCCCCCCCCCTCTCTTTTCCCAGGTGGCTTTCTCCTTCGTGGAGGATGAAGGAAATAATGTTTGGACACCAAAAAAAAAAAATCCTTTCTTTCATTAACTTTTTAAAAGCCATAGTTTACATGCATAAAAATACAAGTTCATAACATCTCTTAGGTTGATACCCCTTGGAAGCCACCCTATGGGTTGGCATCTTTTGAGTTGACACCCTTGGAGAAATTTGTGCCCCAAAATACAATAACAATTTAAAAGTCAATTAACTTAAAAAGAAACGAACTCTAATGGGCCCAATAATTACCTTTAATGCTTTGGCCCAAACCTCTCTCACACATCTTCAATTGGCCCATTATCTAGCCATAAGAGTGTGGGTTTTATTTGGGCTGCTTTTCGGCATCGATACACATTTGCCAAGTTAAAAAGGACCCAAGCTCGTGTGTCCTCACTAGAGAGCCATCCAGCCCCGAGGAGTCTCAATTTAGGGTTGATGATGTAAATCTTGAAGATGACATCCAAGCGGGTGTCCAGGCTGGTGTTGCTAAATGTTAATGATCCAAACTTTCAGAGAGAGATTGTTACAGGGTCCAGTACAACCATGTTTCGTGCATCAAGCTACTCGTTGATCCCCATCAGTCATTCAACCTAGGAGATGCAAAACCCCACTGTCATCACATTCTAGAAGAGGTTGGGTGGATCATTGTCACATGCAGAGCTGCCAGCTTCAATCCAGCCTAAGATGACCAAGAAATTCCAGAGGAGGGTGACAAAGATGAGCAAGAAAAAAAAAAGGATGGCCTTCATCTAGCAACAATTCAAAAACCCAAGAAGAAGGATCCAAGTGAACATTGGATTCTACCATTGACTCCGACAATGTTGAATTTCCATTTGACCTAGCAAATATTAGTTCTTTCATGCCAGATGAGGAGTATGAGACCATACGACAATGTGAAAATATGCAGTGATCACTGATCAATCCAGTGACAAGATAGGCAGTAGCAGCCATCGAAAAAAAGATTGGATCGGTCCAGGGATTGGTTTAGGCCAATCCCGATCCATTCCCCAATCCGGCCAATCTGAAGGAAGCCTGGCCAATCCTGTTAAAAATTATTTTATTGAAAAGAACCAAGGGAAATCAGAAAAAATTCAGAAACTCGGAAAAAATGTCTTCAATATTTACATATATATTTATGATATATGTAATCATACTCATAATTTACCCATTAATATATATACATATGTAATCTATACTATAATACTAAAACAGAGTTCCATGTTTCCCGCCAAAACTATTTTCAGACCACGTGGCAAGCAGAGACACCTCCTATTTCAAATTATTTTTACTCTCTCACATGTTTTTTGCGTACATGTCGCTTCAATTCTCATAGAAGAAGTTGAAGGGGCCGCCGCTTCACCGCCCGTACGCATTGCCGCTCTGCCTTCTGCGACTCCTTCTTTTCATCTCTTCTTCTTCTTCTTACTTGCCTTCTCTCTGATGTCCGACAAACACATCGCCAGCGCCACTGCACAGTCCGCTGCGCCAGTGCCCGTGACCCTCGCAGGCTGCTCCTGCATTCTCTGCTCGCCCCCACGCCCCGTGGCCCAGACTCCTCACCGCCGCTCTAGCCTCACCCATGCACTGGTGGCAAAATGGAGGGCCGCGAACAGAGGTGCGCGGCTGGCGAGGAGTCTGCGTGGGCGGACAACAGACCCACAAAGCGACCTTCGGCAGGTTCGTTGGGGCAAGCTCGCGGCCAGGTGGTGGAAGTGCAGGTTCTCCTATGAATAGTTCAGGACACAACTTCCCTGCCAGCAACGTCAAGGATCATCAACTTCCCCGCCGACTGAGAAGGACGTTACAGTCACCAACTTCATCTACGACTATGTCTGCTCCACTACACCGACGTCGCCTTACTCGTTGTTCTTTGAGTGTAGAGTTTTCTTTTAGAGGTATGAGAAAGCACACCGATTTTCCTTTTAATGTACGCATTGTAGCATGCAACCAATGACTGCCTTCTTACCCGACGTATGTCGAGACCCGCCGTTATAGCAAGTTGTTGACCCGTTGTCCTCCATCACGCTCGCCTCCTTCCCCGTTGCCTCAAACCTCGCCAGGCAGCAGCGTACCCAGCACTCCTACATCAATGGTGGCTGGGTACATTTTGCTGGTGGCCGCCCCAGTGAATAACATACACCATAAGCTGTGTACTGTGAAGGAAACCTAGACCCAGGGCCGCCCCAGGCAGCAACATAGCAACTAGCCGCCGACGCTGATGAGTTACTCTACGACGGAGTAGTGCAGCAGGTACCCGGCACCCCTACATCCATGGTGGCTGGGTACATTTTACTGGTGGCCGCGCCAGTGAAGGCGGCGTGCTGTGAAGAAAACCCAGACACAGGGCCGCCCCTAAATCGATCGAGCGCCACCCTATCATCTGCCATGACCTGCCCAAACTGCGACAGCCATCTCTCTCTCTCTCTCTCTCTCTCTCTCTCTCTCTCTCTCTCTCTCTCTCTCTCTCTCTCTCTCGTCTCTCTTCACGATGGTTCTTGGCAGATGAGAGATAGGTACAACGCCTGTCTCGGAGGATCCCTACCTGCTTTGTCAAAGCAGCAGCCTCGCCTGCCCAATATCCTCACTCGAGTTGACACCAACTCCAAGACTGTTCTTTTTCTCTTCTTCTTCTAGGTGAACAACAATATTGTTCGAATCAGAACAGTTCCATAATTTCGTCCCACACAAACAACAAACTATTGCGGTAAGCCAGTAACGTCAATCAATGTATACAGATCTCTCCCCTGGGCATCTTTCTTCTGAACCCCATGAATCAAAGGAACAACTTAAAACCAAGAACAGGATGGAAGACAGCAGCGGAGGAAGAAGCAGAGAAGAAGATTGGTGAATTTTTTTCTTTTGCGGTTACTGTAGCACAACAGTAACCGCACTGTTACGCTATAGTAGTCACTATTTATTCAAATTCTTTCTCTTTTTTTTAGTTTTAATTTTTTATTTTAAGATCAGATTGTGTAAGATTAGTTGTTTTGATTTATAGTTTTTTATTAAAATTTAAAAAAAAATAACATAAAAAATCTTTAAATATAAAAGAAATAAAACTTAAAATAGCTGCTCACTGCAGCTACTGCAGCAATGCGTAACTTTGCTACAGTGGATACAATATTTCTTCTTTGTGACCCTTTGATTGAAAAAAATGAAGTTAAGATTTGTTTATAGATTTTTTTAAAATGAGTTTTTTAATACATGATAATATTTTTTCAGGTGTGAAACCCATAGAATCTCACCATCGAGGCCTTACATCTGAGAATAGATTCTCTGCTGTGATTAATTTTAGGATTTTTTTTTTAACGTCGTAGTAGTGCCGCCACGGCCGTTGCAAGTGGCAATTTTTGACACAGTTCTGAACAACATGATCTGGCAGATCTTCACCTCGCATGTCACCCTCCTCGACAAGATCCTCATCCCCACAGTTCTTCTGCCATGCATGCATGCATTAGAAAATTGCGTGTTCAGTCTCCTGCACCGTCTCCTCGCTTACGATACCGTATTCAATCCTCCTGCTCCACCTCCACGTACAGGAACACCTAACCCATCAAAAAGGCAGCCGTCGTAGTACGGCTGTACCAGCTTGCTGGTGGCAGTGAAGAACAGATGCCATGGGCGGCGTACCGTGAAAAACAGCAAGTCCTCATGGATTCCCAAGAATGCCCAACAGGGGTGACGATGACAGGTGCTGGATGAAGGTCTCGATTAAAAAGGGTTTGATGTTTTAGTTTGTTCTCTTGCTCATCTGGGTTTCTTGGGAGGAAGCTTCGGGGTGGAGGACGGTTGCATGTGCTTTGGAATCTTGGAGGAGTAACCCATGGCCTCCCCCCTCCACCCAGAGTTGGACTCCATCTCTTTTCCATATCTAATTGAGAGTAGTAGTACTACTTACAAATATTGGGGGGCACTTCCGTGAAGGAGTTCTCTTATGGCTTTTTTTCTTTCCTTTAAGCAAATCTGTCTGGATATTGGATATACATATTGTTTACAAGTAAACTATTAGACATTCTGTCGCATAGATGTTTTTTTTGTTGCATCTGTAAGTAGTATGTGTAAGATTGTTATATCTTATTTTGCGGATTTATTCTTTAAGATTTAACGATTGATGAAGTGCAAAAATCTCGAGATCTATGAGTGGGATCTAAGAGTTTTATTTTACACTTTCAAATATTATTTTATGGGCCAATAAAACTTGCATAAGGAAGATAGAATTATAATGTTATAGTATTTTTTGGTTGTCCAATAATCAAGTTCAAAATCTTTAAATTATGTTAATCTTCTATAGACGGAAGATGAACCTGCAATTACTAACACTTCTGATCTTTGTGTTCGTAAATATCAAGTTACCTACTTTAATTCTCTACTTTAGATTTATTCACTTTTTATTGGTATCTAGGGCTACTTTAACTTTTTAGACTCTATGGTTGCAGAAATATCTTGAACTTTTTAGCATTGTAAAAATATATGCTCTATTGTTTCTGATCAACGCAATTGGCGTCTAACATGTTAGCCTTAGTTTTACTGATATAAAAATATTTAAATCTACAACATATTTCATATATTAAAATATTTTTTTACTTATGTATATTTTATAAACAATCGCCGTGCATCGCACGGGTGTCCAACTAGTCATACACTATATACATCATATTAATGGATAAACATAATTAATATGCATATCCTTATAAATTTATACATTATACATATATCACAATCATTAGATTGTGAATAGTGTTGGAATATGGAGCACATATATCCTATTGATGAACAAGTTTAGCCAAGGAATTCCGGATCGGATTGGGGTCCGGGATTGAACCCCGAATCCGTCAGGACCGCAAATGGTTTTTTTTTTTTTTTTTTTTTTGGGGGGGGGGGGGGGGGATAGGCCGAGATTTTGTATAATTACATTTGATTTCAACATGGGGAGATCCGGATCAAACCGTTTGGAGCAGAATCGGATCGGTTATGGCCGATTCTGATCCAGATCAGGCAATTCTGCAATCCATGACCTTAGCCCCACAACACAGGTTGCTAATAATGGATGTCCTTATCCCAAAATTCAAAAGAAAATCATCATAAATAACTGCTCTAAGATTAAGTGGTCGGATTTGAAAAGTAAAAATTGGAAACATTAAAAACCATCTAGTAAAAGAAAATAGCCTTTTTCTAGAGAGAGATGCTCTGGGATTCCGGGTGGCCTTCGTGGCCAAATAGCATCCCCCTTGGGGGGTTTCACCAAAGCTTCGCCAGTTTCGGCGAAGGCCCGAAGGCTCCGGAGGCTCACTCCTCACCTAGGCAGGCTGCTAATGGAGGTCGGAGGACCACGTTGGGTGCTCCTCGTACTTGCTTTGCATGTGGTAGGCAGGGGATCCAATATATGGTTTAATACATGTATTAATTAATGTATATAATAAAAAATTTGTGTGGCAAAATCGGCAAGGGATCCAATATATTCATATGCATTAGTTTATATATGTGAAATGATGGTTTAATATATGAATTAATTAATATATATATATAATAAAAAAATGTGGCAGAATCGGCCTGGGATCAGCCAATCCAATCTGATCCGGACCAACTCAGCCTAATTCCAGTCGATTCAGCCAGAATTTAAACAATCCAATGGCATCCCTCCAGAATCCGATACAGAATCAGCCGATCCCGATCCGAATCAGCCCGTTCTGCATTCCATGGCAGTGTCAGCATGCAGGAAGGCATTGATGTTGGTGACGGGTTGGTGGGGGTAATAGTGGCACGCAGCAGTAGTGGTGGTGGTGGCAGCATGCACTTGTCTGTCAAATATTGATTTTAAAGTTAATTCCCCAAGAATCCCTAGTTCCACATAAAAATGATTTTTTAAAAATGAAATTATGAGACAATCTATAGGTAAAATGTGATCGCATGATCCAGGCAAATACATCCAGATTCTAGCAGATCTGACCAGAACAGATCCAGTCTTCTTTTTTCAGTTGGGTTCAGCTGACTTAACCCAGAGTGGGTCTGGATTGCCCAAATCTGCAATTCCAAATTCAACAGATTCAGGCCAATTCCCATTAAATTTCATAATTTGGGTTCTAGTACACCCTAGAACCAGATTGCCACCTGGTGATTCAAGTCCAAATTGGCTAATGTTGCTAAGGTTTGGCCGATTCTGCACTATCCAAATGCAAAAGGTGAAGTGAATTCACCACCACCACCCTTCTCTCAAAGCAGTGAAGACATACCAAGTTAATGAGAACCGATGTTCCAACATAATCATGTCAGATAAATAATAAATGTGCATTCCAGACAAACATTTGACAAAGCTACCATGGGGATTCATGTATCAGATAGGTTTCACTTAATATGCATGGTTAGCATTATAGCTTGCAATTGTGCCATGTTGACTTAATCACAGTATCATCCTCAGCATGCAAAGTTGTAACAATCAGTGTTCTTCCATCCAAAATTCTCATAGCAGCACTATCCCTTCTCACTATAACAAGACTGTCTAGATCACATTCCTCACAACCAAGCTTATGCCACTTAACAATACCTTCTTCAATACCTATATTATCCAAGTCCTTCATTCCTCATGTAAATCTTAGATCCTTCCTACAATAGGTAAGATTCTCTACCTCGCTCTTTCAATTCAATCCATTACAAAAACCAGAGGAATTAGTACTAGATTCCATGATGCCAGAGAACAAGGTTCACAGCACAAGCTTGGCATTATCTCTTTACCCTATAGGCCTATAGAAATGCTCTAGCTCTATCATTTTCTAAACTTTTTGGCCATTACTTTTTCCTGGGGAGAGGACTTCAAGCTAATTATAGTTTTTTAACGAAATAATGGACTTTGCTTCATGTATTCTCCTCTTTCTTTACTTAACTGAAGTTTCTTCCATGATCACCTAAGAAACAGGGTATCTTTGTGGGAAGCAGAATGACAACAATGTAAAAGAGACAGTACAAAATCTAATTAATTCTAGCTTTTAAGTGCATGGAAAGCACATTGAAAAATACTTTCAATTCTTTAACAGAAACTCTCTGCATACAACACCATCTTTTACATAGCAAAAATTATGTCTAAAAGGAACAAACCTCCACTGTTCGAAGTTCATTGAGCAGAGACTCTGAGGGGGTTGTTATTGTCTGTGTAATATGAGAACGCTGAAAAATGAATGGCAAAATTTTACTATGAGTATTTGTGATTTATAAGCAATATGGCCCAGGCTTCTAATCGAGAATCATGAAACTGCCTTGTCAACAGAACAATGAAGACTTACATAGCTATCAACAAGCCTTTGGAGCTCAAACTGTACTTTTCCCAGCATCAATAAGACCCTACCTGAAATTGTCAAAGGAAGAAATCAACCACCATAAAATTTTATGCACAGAAATTGCCAAACAAATAACAAAAACCACTGAAAACATGTAACCCTGAATTCACATCTTTTTATTTCAGTCATCTTAATTGTATGAAACTGGCAAATACATAAATTTATCAAATCCTATGAACTGGTGAAATTTCAGAACACAACAGAAGATTTGAGAAGCTGCACGCATATGTTTGGTTTTCACCACAGTGAACACTAGACAACCTTGCCAAGTTTTTTTTTGAAATGTGGATAGTACCACAAAGTATATTGAAAAATGAAGAATGTACAAGAGTAGAGGCCAAACACCAAAAAGACCTCCAAACAAAAGCCCTCTCACCAGACCGACACTCCAACATAAACAACCTCACCTCCCCAAGAACAAAAGGAGAGGAGAATGAGGACTCTCAAATTGACCTAATAATTTAGCCCAAGCCAAAACATTACTCTTAATCCCTTGTAACACGGTTTCTTCAGTCCTGGATTCTCTCCTGAAAAATCTGTTGTTTCTTTCAATCCAAATGGCCCAAATAGTGGCATGCAAAATGATCCACCATACCACCCCATCGGCCTTCGAATGAAAATTCCTGTTCCAGCCCAAAACTAACTCCTTCGCACCAGTAAAAGAAGGGATGACATTCTGAATACAGTGCCCAATTCATTCCAAATCATTTTAGTGAAAGAGCAGGCTGTTAGAAGATGGTCCAAGCTCTCCTCCTCAACCCCACAAAGACTGCATAAAGTTGGAATATTAGGGAACACCCTGGATAACTTATCACAAGTAGGCAACCTACCATGGGAAACCCTCCAAGAGAAAATCTTGACCTTGAGGGGGCTCCTGGTGGCCCAGATCTGATCCATACCTTCATGTCTCAAACCCCCATCAATAAGCATGTGATAAGCTGATTTGACTGAAAAACATCCAGATTTCTCCCATCTCCAGGTCCACCGGTCCGCCGTGTTTGCAGTCAACCTGAACTGGGTTAATAAGATGAACATTTCCTGAAGAAGAGTAGTCTCCTCCATGGAAAGATTTCTTCTAAAAGTTGGCACCCAAATCCCCCCAACTTGAGATTCCTCATAACACTCAGCAACAGTGGCCTTCGGGGCAGAAGAAATGGTAAATAAATCAGGGAAGAGATGCTCAAGAGTCAAATCCCCACACCATCTGTCAGACCAAAAAGAGCTCCTCTGCCCATCCCCCAATGAAATACAAACACTCGCCTTGATGAAACCCAAACTATGCAGAAAACCCTTCCACACTGGTGAGCATCTGTAGCGCGGAGTGGACTCCAAGTCCCACCCACTGGAGGACCCTAAATATCTACTGTGGATTATTTCATGCCACAAACCCCCTTCGTCCACTCCAGTTCTCCACCACCATTTACATAACAGCGCCATATTGAAGGTTGAGATGTCTCTAATTGCAAGTCGGGCCTCCTTGGGAAGGCATATCCTTCCCCAAGGGATGTCATGCCAACCTCTCTCTTTCCCATTTCCATGCCAAAAGAACCTGGCCTGAATAGATTGCAATCTGAGAGCAATAGTCTTTGGAATTCTGAAAATGGATAGAGAGTATGTAGGCAAGCTATCCAAGACTGCTCTGCAAAGTATCAACCTACCACCCATTGACAGGGCCTTTGCTTTCCAACCTGCTAGTCTGTTCTCAAATCTATTCACAATGACTTTCCAGTCAGCACAGCGAAGTGGTCCCGGAGAGAATGGGAGGCCTAAGTATGTAAAAGGAAATGTACCGGCCTGACAACCGAAAATTGTTGCTGCTCCCCCTGTATCCTCGTCACTCATGTTGATACCTGCCATCAGACATTTACTGAAATTAATTTTTACGCCTGTGATATCCTGAATCACTTCCAACATCAATTTAATGTCAACCATCTGATTTCGCTCTCCTGCTATAAACACAATAGTATCATCAGCATATTGGAGATGAGTGATTGTGGTTTCAGAATTTCCCACTTGGAAACCTGATATGATGCCCGCCCTCTCAGCGCTGGACCATATTTTGCCAAAAATCTGACCCACCAACACAAAAAGGAGTGGAGAAAGGGGATCTCCCTGGCGAAGACCTCTCCCACTAGAGAACGTGGGAGAGGATTGCCCATTAATCAACACTTTAAAAGAGGCTGAAGATATGCAATCCCGTATCCAACCAATCCACGTATGATGGAAGCCCATTTTTCTAAGGACTTTCAGGATGCATCCCCAACTCACTCTATCGTAAGCTTTCTCAAAATCAAGCTTCAGAATGAAGCCCCTTCTCCTCATCCTTCTCCATTAAAAAATGCTCTCATGAGCAACCAGAAAATTGTCATGAATATGCCTACCCTTAATAAAAGCACCTTGAGAGACATCCACCACAGTATCCATAACCTTCACCAGCCTAGAAGCCAACACCTTTGAAATAATTTTGTACACACTATTCAGCAAGGAGATAGGCCGAAAGTCAGAGAAAAGATTGGCTCCTTGCTTCTTGGGAATAAGAACCAAGAAGGTTTTATTAATGCCTCTCAAATGAGCCTTGCCTTCCATAAACTCTACTACCACCTTAAGAAGATCACCCTTAATGATTTCCCAACAATGTTGGAAAAAGAACATGGGAAATCCGTCTGGTCCTGGAGCCTTATCATCAGCTAAAGAAAACACTGCTTGTCGGAGCTCTTCCATGTTGAGAGGGATCGCCAAATCATTTCTTTGGATTTCAGAAAGCCTCGGCAATAACTCATCCTCAAAATCCGGCCTGATTTGTTGTTCTTCAGAAAAGAGATCAGCAAAGAAATTCTTTGCTGCCATCCTGATGTCCTCCTCCTTGTGAACAACATTGTCCCCCAAAGAAATACTATGAATGTGGTTTTTTCGCCTTCTACCTGATGCAATTCTATGAAAAAACTTGGTATTATTGTCCCCCTCTTTGATCCATCTCTCTCTCGATCTCTGCTTCCAAAAAATTTCCTCTCTGATTAAAATCTCATCAAACTTGTCCCTTAACTCTGATCTGAGATTCCTTTCTTGATCATCTAAGAGACCAACTTCCTCTAACTGATCCAGCCCTTGAATCTGCCACAAAATAGCTTCTTTTTCCTGTTTTGAAGGTAGCCTCCTCCTCTGTCCCCACTCCCACAGAGCTTGAGCAATCTTAATCAGCTTATTGATGAATAAAATCACCGCATTATCCTGGTGACCCTGATAAGCCCAAGCTTGATTTACAATACCCAAGAACTCAGGATCCCTCAACCAAAACTTCTCCATCTTGAATCTCCTTTTGTATCCCCTTTGACAACTTGTTTTGAGGAGGATAGGTTTATGATCTGACACTGTCCGAGGGAGGTATAAGCCTTTGCAAAAGGAAACAATTCCTCCTAATCCGCATTAAAGAGGAACCTGTCAAGTCTGGAACAAGACACCTCCCCCCTCATATTAGACCAGGTGAATTGAGAGTTAGCCAGCCCGACATCAATGAGAGCAGCCTGGTGAATAAATTCGCGGAAGTCCTCAGTCTCTCCAACTTGATTCTGACTTCCAGTCCTCTCATCCGCATGAAGAACAACATTAAAGTCTCCCGCTACACACCAAGGTCGTCCCGACGCTAGGTGATTGCCCAGCAGCTGATCCCAAACCTCCTTCTTTCCTTCCCTCGTTTGGGGCCCATAGACAGAGGTAAGATCCCAAGAAAAGCCGTGTCACTGAACAGAAATGAATAGTGACTACCACTTCCTCCACTTCAAAAAGATTCCACAGAATCATGATCCCCCCTGCCCTTCCTACTGCTGGAGACCACACCCCCGGGGACAATCTTCCTCCCCCTTTCTCCCGAAGGACAGTCTCCCCATCCACTTCCAGCTTAGTCTCCTGTAAGCACAGAATATCTACCTTCCCACTCCTAACCATTTCTTTTATCATCCTCCTTTTCTCCCCTCCCCTAATACCCCTAACATTCCATGAGATGATTCTCATGATGCAACTAGAATAACTCCCCCCTCCCTCTTCCCCGAATTCCTTTCCCCTTCATTCTCCTGCACTGTCTCCTCGACTTCTATTCTTGACTTTTTATGTGATTTATCCTTTTTCGCCTCCCTTACTAATGCCGCCAGCCACCTCTTCTGGATCATAAAAACAGCCCCTCTAATTCCCTTCTCCACTCCATCATAAGAGACCCCCAATTTTTCAGTCAATCCCTTGAAATGCTCCTCTGTAATCCTCTGCACTTCCCCCATCAGCTCCCTCCCCTCCTCCTTATCAAGATAGGTGTGGATTTCCAACATCTCCTTGTCCGGAGAAAACACCCCAGGACTCGGAGTGGAATGAATTCGGGCCCCTTCAGAAGACTTGTAGATCTGCACAGCTTCAGCCTCTTCATCTTCCAGGCCTTCAACGAAAGGGATAAAGCTATCGGCTGCCTTGGCCTGGACCATTGCTAGAGTGGCCCCTTCCGGCACCTGGTCTAGTGCCCTTTGAGAGGCACCAAGTCCAAGTGAGAGACTCTGGTCAGAATTTCCTTCCTGCAAAGATGAAGCATCCTTGTCGTTTCGAAGGGCTCTGCATCCCTCCATGTCATTGTGCATCCCCTCTTCCGGTTCTTCATGTGAAACGACTGGACAGCAGGCCCCCAGCATAGAGGAGCGTGCCGCAGAGAAAAGCGGGGCAGTCGCAGCGTCTTTTAGCATTTCCGGCACCCCTCCGAGCATCATCTCCTTCTTCCCGGTGCCGAAGGGCTCGTAGGCGGCCGTCAGACTACTGCCCCTATCCCCGTGAGGCTTCAGGGCTATCGGGTGAGGAAGAAGACCTGTATCGATTCCTGCTGGACCGATAGTGTCTCCTCTAGCAGATTTGGGTAAGTCGCGGGTCGCCCGCACATACCCGAGTCGCCCACCCGCCGAATGAGGCGAGTTGCTATCGACCCCCTGAAAGCGGCAAAGAGTGGAGGCTCCGACCCGAATCACATGCTCCAGCTCTCTACCCGAATCCAATACTGAAATTTGATTTCCCGCCAACGAATCCCTCCATACATCGTCTTCAACCTTTCGCCCCGCTTGGTGCCCTAGGTGCGTCGGCTGAGCCTGGTTCTGCGCCGTCCGAAGAACCCACACCCGGACGATGATGACCTCTCTGCCAACCACCGCAGTGATCACGGCCGGGATCACAGACTCCGATGGGGCCGAGACGGTGACAGAAACAACCGTCCGCAAACCCATCGGGGTGAACTCCGACTTCCTCTGGATGATGCCCCGAACGGCCTAACTAAGAAGGCAATAGCTTCCTCCTCACAAAGCAGAAGTGGAACTCCTTCCAGGGTCATCTGGATCCTCTGAAGTCCTGGGTTAGGGAAGGTCCCAGTCCCTTTAGCCCATCTTCTCACTCGGAGCAAGGCATCACCCACCACCAAAACCCCTGTTTCCACAGCCGCCGTAACCTTCTGCTCATCACTCCCCACCACCAGAAAAGCTTGCGAGAAGACCTTCGAGATTTCCCAACAGTCGCCCCAGAGAGCCTCTACCCTGTTCCTGAGGTCCGCCGCCTCCACCGACCCTTGTATGACAGAAACGAAGAGACTCCGGCGCAGCCAGCCTTCCCTCCTCGCTAGATTCTCCGCTGGGAACTCTCCTGCCTCAGCACAACTATTGTTTCCTTGCAGCCGGTTATTCGCCCTTACCTCCGTACCTCTAACCACATCCGCGAAAGTCCTAGCCGGTCGCACCCTTCTCACAGTAAGTGGTCCATCTCGCTCCCTTACCAGGCAAGAACGCCTGGTGTGCCCCCTCCGACCACATCGGAAGCACGTCAGAACACTCACCCCTCCCGCCGAGGAGCTCCATCGGACGCCGCCTCCTCTGGTGCCTCCCCCCAGAGGGACGCGGTTATCCCCGGAGGGCCAGGACATACCCAGAGCTTCTCTCACTAGAAAAGTCTAGAGAGAGGAGGGTTCCTAATATGATCAATGATTAATCTTAACACAATGAATAGAAATTTTTACAAGGATAACATTGTGCCAACCCAAGGATAAGATATCTCCATGGTTGTTAACACGACCAAGGCGGTGGCCTAGCGCCTTACTGCTTAAGCACCAAGGCGAAGCCTAGTTTGTCATTGTTCACTTCTCCATTTTATATCATGTCCATTCATTATATATATAGATATATATATATAATATATGTGTGTGCGTGTGTGTGTGTGTGAGAAGGCACCTAGGATTCAAGGCAATATAACATAATAAAATAACATGTTAACAAAATAATTAATAATAAAAAGGGAGAGGGAGAGAAAAAATTTACTGACTAAATAACAGACATAAAACATTGAAACGATCGCATGAAACAAAACAATAAAACCTGAAAAACAAAATGTGTGATAGTCCAGCAAGAAAGAAAATACAAGAAAAAGGAAGGAGGGGGAGAGAAAAATAAAAATAATGACATAAAATATGTATAGTAATATATATATGAAAAATTAATAAAAAAAACTGACCAAAACCCTTTGTACAGTAGCCCCCCAAAAAATTGAAGGGTGTCATTGTCATAAGTTGATGGTCTCCACTGGAAAATAAAAAGAAAAAGGATAATAAACAAAAATAAGTAAATAACTAAATAATATATATTAGACTTTTGCATGCGTCAGAAAAAAATTGAGATATTTTCTACGGTAGCGACTGAGCATACACAGTCGATGACAAGTTGACAACATAAAGAAGATTGAGGGAGAAAAAAATATTAATTTAAATATGCATGAGAGAGATGAATACCTTGAAGAAGAACTTCCGAGTTGGCTTGGGAAGAATTTGAGAGAGGAAGAGGAGGAACAACAAGATCTGTGCTGTTGGGAGAAGAGGAAGACAAGACATAAGGGTCCGATTGGCTGCAGTTGGGAGAAAAAGGAAGAGAAGAAGAGACCGATTGAGAAGAAGAAAGAGCGAAGGAAGGGAACTCCGATGGTCTCTTTGATTTTCTTTCTATAATAACTTCTAGGGTTCAAATGTCGAACCGCACCTTGGCTAGGGCTTTACGATCCCTAGGCACGGTTGGGTCAAATCTGCCCAGGTGAGCTGAGCTTCCAATGACACCTTGACCTTCGAGGAACTCCTCAATGTCATCTCCACCTCCGTGGAGGTCATCTCCATTGCCAGGGCGCCCCCGGCAAGGAGTTCCACCTAGGCCCTCCTCTTCCAGCTCATTTCGTTAGTGGAGAGAGTGCCCCCCACCCTCCACCAACTCCTGCTCCATGAAAATGACAGGATTGCTCTGCCCAGGAGCGCAGCAGAGTCACTACATGCCCCACTCCGCTGCCTTAGAACACGTAGAGGACACCATGCCATCAGAGAGAACCCTGATGGCAGCCACACGGTCCATCGAGGGCACCGCAGGTGAACTCGGCAGGCACCTCGGTCTGGTGCTTTGGGGGAAGGGGGGGGGGGGGGCAGTATGTACTGTACCATACTGCACCACAAAACGTCCTGTCCGATGTGATATTTTGGTATGACAAACCTTCATAACTTCCTCCTTTTATAAATAAGCCCTTTAAAAGTATGTTTTAATAGGCGACCAACACAAGTGCATTTCTGGGCTGCTCGCATAGGCGCCAACAAGCCCAGACAACTATCTAGCACCTAAATAATGGTCATCTTTAATCCAAATTTCCAAGTTTGGCTTAGGATATAAACACAAGGATGAACTAGATAGATGAAATGATTGTTTAGTAGGATTCTTGGTGATGAAGAGTGTGAGCTCCTTTTCACTATCCCCTGGACCAACAGAACCCCCAGGACACTAAAGTGAATATTAAATCACCCCCAGAGTCCCCAGAAATAACACTAGGTCAGTCAGGCAATATCAAACTCAACTGTGAGGAGCAAATCTGTCAACTGTCCCTCCATATGAGCTTTCATGATTGTTTTGTTTCTAGCTAAAAAAATAGCTTTCAATGATCACAAATTAATTTCTCCTTTTTCTCCATAGAGTTTAGTCAATTACTCGTCATGTCAGAAAAACTAGGGAAACATTACTTTTCCTCTCAAAGAAACAATCCCTGGCCATTTCAGATGAAGTAGACAAATATAAAGTAATGTATATTCTACATTTTGATTGAATGTCAAATAAATTGTATGGTAAGTTTTGGCGTCCATACCACTTTCCTCATCATCATTCAATGCAGTTTTCTCAAGCAGACAAGTACCCAATTCTCTAAGGGACTCTGAAAATTCTGCAAAAAGTACAAAATATGTAAGAAAGCTAAAGCCCCATGAGGAAAGTCAACAGAACTAAGAAATGTCTTAATGAAATTGGAAAACGGAAACCTAGAACCAAAAGTGTGAAAGATACATATCCAAAAGATTCCCTTCTCTAGCAGAAAATCTATACCAATCACAATTTACAGTTAATATACACACAAGTCCCACGCACCCATACACATGATCGCATGGAAATGGAGATTCCAACATGTGCATACCCATGTTCTCAGGCACATTCACATTTCACACACATGCAGATACCCTTTATCCACACCCTCACGTACAAGCCATGCATGCACACTTACATGAGCGCATGCGAGCAAACATATACGCACACATGCATGCAGAGGGACAATAGAGAGATGTTTAAGTGGATAGAATACAGTAACATATTAAGAACCGTCCAAGAAAGGGCTTATTGTTCAGTAAGAAAGGCCAGCAAAGTATAGCGGGCTTTTCTGGTGCAGATTGGACAGGGTTCCAGGATGATCACAAATCTACTTCTGGAAATTGCACCTTTTTAGAAGGAAATATTGTGACTTGGAGAAGCAGGAAACAGACAGTCTCTGCAAGTCTATCGCTGAGGCAGACTCAAGTTGTTACTGAGTTATAAAATTCTCAGTTATTGTGGCTGAAGATTTTGTATAAAGATATTGGTGCTGAGGTGCACTCCCATTGAAGTTCTATTGTGACAATAAGGCTGCAATTAACATAGCAAACAATCCCATTCAACATGATTGTGCCAAGCACATGAAGATGGATAGACACTTCAACCAAGAAAAATTGGATACAGGGGAACTGTCTTCTGTTTGTCCCATCTACACATCAGGTGGCAGGTGTGTTTACTAAAGGATTGTCTGAGAGGGTTTCAATGTAAATCTATGCAAGCTGGGCATGAAAGATATCTATGCTCAGCTTGAGGGGGAGTGTTAAGAATAAGGGTAGCTAAACCTTTTTAAATTCTTTTATTGTTCTCTATTAGCTATGCCCCAGACGGTCTTTATTTCAAGGGTATCTATGTCCAGTTCAGGGGATGGGGGGATTTTGAGCCTCAAGGTGGGTTGTTTATGCACGATGGGCCGACTTGAACCACGGTTGGGACCCGCGGGCCGGATGGAGGCAGGCGAATGCTCATGGGGCCATGGAAGGCAGGATCGGAATCGGGATCGGGATCGACCAGGCTCGATCCGATCCTGGATCGGATCGGATCGCAAGATCCCATGGATCTAAGGGAAGTCTGGCCGATCCTGGATCGGCCAGTTTATAAAATGGTTTTTTTGGGGAAAAATTCAGGAAAATTCAGGAAAAAATAGAAAAAAACAGCAAAATGAGGGAAAATCTGATAAATTGAAAGAACTAATATTTGCATAAAAAACCAATCATACATACATTCATAATATATGAAACATAAGATTTTGTGTATTATTACTACTATAATAATACAAGAAAAGTATAAAATATTAAAGACTTGGTGTATTATTAACCTAAATACCATTTAAGTAAATGTTAAAATTTGTAGTTTCATTTATTTAAGATATTACATGTAAATAAGGAAATATCCCCCATTTGAATCCAATAAAAATATTTAAAAAATCACATCTCTTACTAATAAAAGTCAACTCTCCCATCTAAGAAGAAAATCGCAATTTTTGTGATTTTATCAAAGTAGCAACTTTCTAATCTCTCATAATTTGACATATTTAAAATTTTATAATTCAAATAAGTCTAATAAAATACTAAAAATCTAAAGTCCAACAAAAAAATCAAACGTGCATATGACTTCTCCAAGAAGCCGCTCTCTTACTGACAGTACTAAGTCTACTTGAGACCTCTTAGGATTTGGTCAAACTAAGCTATCATCACCCAAACTCATGAGTGTCATGAGTTGGGTGATGGTAGCTCAATTTGACCAAATTCTAAGAGGTTTGGATGATGATAACTTAAGTTTGACCAAATCCTGAGAGATCTCAAGCAGACTAAGTGTTGTTAGTAGGAGAGTGGCTCCATTGGAGAAGTCACATGCACGTTTGACTTTTTTTACCGGACTTTGAATTTTTAGTGTTCCATGTGGTTTATTTGAATTATCAAATTTTTAGATAAACTAAATTACGAGAGATTAGAAAATTAGCATTTCGCTAAAATCACCAAAATCGCGATTTTCTTCTCGATGGGAGAGTTGACTTTTTATTGGTAAGAGATATGATTTTTTTGATATTTTTATTAGATTCAAATGGGGGTACTTTCTTATTTACATGTAATTTATATTACATGTAAATAAGGAGATCCTGACAACCCTGCCTGAAGAGGATCCTGAAAGTAGCCTGAGGGAATCGACCTGGATCAGTCTGGATCGACTGAATCGAGCCGGGATCGATCGATCCCGGTTCGACTCGAGCGATCCAACTCAGATCCTACTGAGTTGGGTCGATCCAGCCGGAAATGTGGGGTTTTGGGAGGCTTCAAGGGGGAATCAGTCCTTGGGGGGTCGATCCGATCCGGGATCGAGCGATTCTGGCTCGATCCCGGCGATTCTTCCTTCCATGCATGGGGCTGGCTTGAAGACAGAACTTAAGTGGCGGATCTGAGGAGTCTGGGTTTCCTGGGTCCCAAAGACCCGATAAGAGACATCATCCCCACCCGGTTGGCAGCCCTCTTGGGGATTCCTTCTTCGACCCCTGGCCACCCGGCTGCAACCAAGGTGACAGAGGACCAGATAACTTGTACGGTGCAGGCAGAGCCCCGGAGAGGTCAGGTGAGTCATCGTCTGACCCCCCCCCCCCAACCGAGTCCAAGACAATGTTCCTGGGTCTCTTCCATATATGGCAGGCGGCAGTCGGATGATCCCTTTGGCGAAGGTAGAGGGGGATGGTGCTGCCCTGGGTGCTTCCACCTCTCAGCCATCCCAGGGAGGTAATGGTGTGGCTGAGGACGTCTCCGGCAATCATCAGTGGAAGCTGCTTCACCCGCATGCGAGGCTCAGGTGTGGCCATGGATGGCAAAGTCGGCCGACTTGGAGGCGGAATCGGGCTATGGTGACCCGATTTTTTTTTCTTTTTTTTTGGGGGGGGGGGACACCCACCTACCCACGGTACAAGGTGAAATCGGGGTGGATCGATCGGAATCGAGTGCCCGACTCCGACTGATCCACCCCGAGTCCACTCGCTCCAAGCCGCTTCCACGGAAGCGGGGCTCTTTTTAATGAAGTCGGCCCTAGTCAGGCCGGATCCGCCTAGAGCGCGTCGGCCCTAGTCGGGCCGGATCCGCCTGGAGCGCTCTAGGCGGATCCGGCCCGACTAGGGCCGACTCTTGCGGATCCCTCCTTAAGGAGGGATCGGGAGTCTCGGGACTACGCAGAAGAGCTGTCTGCGCAGTCCCAAGAGAGGTCGCCCGGCTGCAACCAAGGTGACAGAGGACCAGATAACTTGTACGATGCAGGCAGAGCCCCGGAGAGGTCAGGTGAGTCATCGTCTGACCCCCCCCCCCCCCCCAACCGAGTCCAAGACAATGTTCCTGGGTCTCTTCCATATATGGCAGGCGGCAGTCGGATGATCCCTTTGGCGAAGGTAGAGGGGGATGGTGCTGCCCTGGGTGCTTCCACCTCTCAGCCATCCCAGGGAGGTAATGGTGTGGTTGAGGACGTCTCCGGCCATCATCAGTGGAAGCTGCTTCACCCGCATGCGAGGCTCAGGTGTGGCCATGGATGGCAAAGTCGGCCGACTTGGAGGCGGAATCGGACTATGGTGACCCGATTTTTTTTTTTTTTTTTTTTTTTTTTTTTTTGGGGGGGGGGGACACCCACCTACCCACGGTACAAGGTGAAATCGGGGTGGATCGATCGGAATCGAGTGCCCGACTCCGACTGATCCACCCCGAGTCCACTCGCTCCAAGCCGCTTCCACGGGAAGCGGGGCTCTTTTTAATGAAGTCGGCCCTAGTCAGGCCGGATCCGCCTAGAGCGCGTCGGCCCTAGTCGGGCCGGATCCGCCTGGAGCGCTCTAGGCGGATCCGGCCCGACTAGAGCCGACTCTTGCGGATCCCTCCTTAAGGAGGGATCGGGAGTCTCGGGACTACGCAGAAGAGCTGTCTGCGCAGTCCCAAGAGAGGTCGCCCACTCCCAAGCTCCCAGCCCCCTGCCCCCCCTCCGGAGGTCCCCTCCCTCGTCGCCGCCGCCGGAGCTCCGAGGAGGCTCGCCGCCGCACGCCACTGCTGTCGCCGTCGCTTCATCCTTCCTCTCTTTTTCTATTCTCTACTCTCTCTTCCTTCTATGCAAGGTGAGTTTTTAAAATTTTTTTTAAATATGAAAAAATAAGAAATGTTGAATATGTTATAGATCTATAGATAAATAGCATTGATAAGATGTTTATGACTCTCATTCCCCAAAATCCCCAAATTGAACCCTAATTAGGGTTTTAAAATTAGGGATTTTGTGTCATGAATGCAACTAATATGCAATTGAGTGTCCAATGCAATCATTTGATTTGATTAGAGTTTGTTTGTAGACTGAATTACATTGCATGGTCCATTTTCCCCAAACCTTAATTAGGTTAAAAAATTAGAAATTTTGTGTCATTAATGTAACTAAATGTGCAATTGAGTGTCCAATATAGTCATTTGAGTTGATTAGAGTTTGTTTGTAAATTCAATTACATTGCATGACCCATTTTCCCCAAAATTCCCAAATTGAACCCTAATTAAAGTTTAAAAATTAGGAATTTGTGTCATTAATGTAATTAACGTGCAGTTGAGTGATCAAAATTCTCACTTGCATTTATTAGTCTTATTCAATTGCATTTTTACACAGGAATATGGCAGATCAAGAACATCAAGAGCAAGAAGTGGAGCAAGCCATTGATCCTGGTTGGGCTCATGGTACTCTCCTTGATGCACGACTGAAAAAAGTGAAATGTAATTGGTGTGCAAAGGAGATGTTTGGAGGCATATATCGTCTTAAACAACATATTGCTGGGATTTCAAGAAATGTAGCAAAATGTCCATCATGTCCGCTTGAGGTTATGAATGAAATGAAAGCGTATATGAAGGGGAAAAAACTGAAAAATTATTGACAACTCAGCAACAACAATAGCTTCAAGATGAGATTTCTGGTCGACAGATTCGTAGAGATTATAGTTTACCAATCAATGTGGACGATGATGATGATGATGATGATTCTGATCCTGAGTTCACTGCAGCTGCACGTGCTAGTCGGCGTTCTTATGCAGAGGAAGATGATAGACGAAGAGGTTTGGGGACATCAGGGTCACATTTGTCTAGAGATGACTCTAGGAGATCTCTTCCTGAGAGCACATCAATTCGTAGAGCTGCCGGTGCATTAGGGTGTGGAGGTAGACTCTCAGATGTTCATAATCCTACACAGGGTTCTATGGATAGATATTTGTATAGATCAAAGTCTGTAAAGCAACCTTCTATCAAGCAGGCCTTGAAAGAAGTCAAAGCCACTGCAAATGCAGCAAAAGGAGAAATCAAAGGTATTGTGAAATGGTTTTTACATGCAGGTGTACCGACACATATAGCAAAGAGCCCATATTTCCAGACTATGTTGGATGCAATTGCAAAAGCTGGGCCTGGTCTTAAGGCTAACACACGGAAGTACATTTATGATGCTAGGCTTGATGAGGAGTATGATGAGTTGAAAGGATGGGTTAATGGCTTCAAAAATGTTTGGAAAGAACGTGGTTGCAGCATTATGTGTGATGGTTGGACAGGGACTACAAGAAAATCTATAATTAATTTCCTAGTTTATTGCTGTGAGGGTACTATTTTCCTTAAATCTGTTGATGCCTCTGACAACATCAAGAATGCAGATTACTTATTTAGACTAATGGATGAAGTTGTGGAGGAAGTAGGTGAAGAAAATGTTGTACAGGTTGTCACTGACAATGAAGTGAGCTACAAGTCTACTGGTAAATTGTTGATGGAAAAAAGAGAACATCTGTATTGGGTTCCTTGTGCAGCACATTGTATCGATTTGATGATGGAGGACATAGGCAGAGATCCACATATTCATGGCCTCATTGATGATGCTCAAATGATCACTTCATTTATTTATAGTCACAATAGGATTTTGAATATGATGAGGCAATACACAGATGGACGAGATCTTCTTCGTGCTAGTCCCACTCGATTTGCATCAAATTTTATTTCTTTGGAGAGCCTCATGAAATATAGGCATCAATTGGGCCAGTTGATTAATTCTGAGCAATTTTTGCAACATGTAAACACTCTTAGGGCTGAAAGTAAAGATGTTGCTCTCCAAGTACAAGACTTGACTAGCAATGCACAATTTTGAGAGAGAATTTCCTACTACCTCAAAGTAATAGAGCCTCTAGTACTTGTTCTTAGAATGGTTGATGGTGATGATAAAATGATACGGGAAATTTGTACGAGGCAATGGACAGAGCAAAGGAACATTTAAGGGAAAGGAATCCCAAAACATACAGAAAATGGTGGGCCATCATTGACAAGAGATGGGAGATGACTCTCTACCATGATCTTCATGCTGCAGGTAATTTATTGAATCTAATTAATTCTTGAATTTTTATCATACCATGCTGAAAAATCTTATCATATGCAGGGTATTTTTTTAACCCTAGATTTCAATACAAAGATAATGTGCATAATGAAGGAGAAGCGATGAGAGGCACCATGAACGTCATCACTCACCTAGCAAGGACAATGAATGAGAGATTAGATGCAATGACAGAGATAGCATAAAATGTTTTTTTTTTTTTGCATATGTATGTATGTTTCATTTTGCAACGGTCATTTGACATGTTATATCTACCATTTTGTAGGTGGAGAGGTATAGGATGAAACTTGGGATATATAGAGCATATGACATGAGATGTGCAGCTCAATGACTCACTCCAAGTTATTTTACATGAGAATTGTTTGCCAAAAATCGTAAATTTATCACATTCAGGAATTCACCATTATAAACTGATTAATGTTCACTCATTTTATTGCAACAGCTGAATGGTAGATTCAAGTAAATTACCAGCAAGCTGGCACAAATCCTTTAATGTATGTTGCAATGAGAGTGTTAAGTCAAACCACTTCTTCTAGCCAATGTGAAAGAAATTGGAGTACATTCAACCTCATTCACACAAAAATCCGCAATAAGCTAGGTGTGGATAGGTTAGAGAAGTTGGTTTATTGTCACTATAATATACGTTTAAGAGTGAAGTAAAAAGAAGAAAGGCAAAAGTTAGAAAGGCAGAGATTCATACAACTAACTGGTAGAACATTTGAGGAGGTAGTTCCTGAGATAGATGTAGATGAATTGCTAAATGAAGAACACCCTTTACATGCTTGGGTGGAGACGAGAGCTGAGGGAGAGATACCTGAGTTTCATCATGATGATCGCCTAGTTCAGGCATGTGCAGAAGATGTAGAATTTGAAGAACATGTACCTAAATATGCGTCTGTTCCTAAGAGAGGTCAAAGGCCCAAATTAAGAAGATCTGCCACTGTACAGGAGACTACTAGACTTTCATCATCTCAACCAGAATTCAGAAGATATACCACTCAATTGGACCCAAAAAGAAAGAAAGACAAAGGCAAGAAAAAAATAATGTCCAACAAGGAAAGAAGAATAGAACCAAGAAAAAAATCACATGATCGTACAAAGGACTCTCATAAGGAGAGTCAGGAGACACATATTGAGGAGCCATTTTCTGAGACTCCACCCCTACCACGTCACTTGGCTAGATTATATGAGGCAGAGTAAAAACATTATCAACGTCGAAGAAAGATGCTTAAAAAAGGAAAAGCAATTGGGAGTGATGACTCCACTCAATCACCTGATGATGATGATGATGGTGTTGCTGCAGATACTGGAGCCATAGTTTATGGGCTTGGGGGTATCATTTTAGGATATGAGGATTATTCAGTACCACGCCATCAACAAGAAGGAAGCTAAGGGGAAGCACAAGAACAACATGGGGGATATGAAGGCCAACAAAGGCAAGCAGGGCATGATTGGGGATATGGACCTTCTTATCCACCCATTTTTAGTCCCCCAAAATTGCCATATTCAGATATCAGCTCTAGTAGTGGGACAAGTTACTTGGGTGATATTCAAACTATTGAGTATGGTAGTTTCTTCACTCCAAGACAATCAGGAGAAAGTTCAAGCCAACAAGCAACGACACCTCGAGACATCCAAAAAAGATTCCAAGACATCGCCAATTCTTTGTTTGGCTTTAGATATACCCATTATGGGCCACCTGCTCAGTCTCATGAGGCAAAGGATGAGGGTTCAGAAATGTCAAATTGACAAGGTATTTTTATTTATTTCATGTTATAAACTTGTACATATATCTATTTTTTCAACGTATGAACATCATCATTATGTCTTAATCATTGTTATTGTTCTTTACGATACATGAACATGATAAGATTTGAATTTCATTGTGTTTGTATTCAATGAATGTTGTATGTGTTTTCATAATTTTTTGCAATTTTTACTGATTTTTTAGAATTTTCTCTGATTTTCCTGATTTTTTCTGTGATTTTCTGCATTTTTTACAATTTTTTATCATTTTTTAACCTGGCCGATCCTGGATCGGCCAGACTCCAATGGAGTCGGGCGGATCCTGCGATCCGACCCAACTCAGATCGGGGTCGGTTGGGTCCGACCCAGCACCCCGATCCGACTATGCCATCCATGGGTGTGGCCGGTGCATTGCCCATCATAGGAGGTTCTGCTCGAGGAAGAGGTTGAGGCGCCACTTTGCTAGAGCTCGCACGGGCGTGGTCACAGTGACAGGGCCTTCTTCGGTGAACTTTGAGGTCCCAGCGGAAGATGGTTGTATGGACAAAGGTGGTGACTCTGACATCGGTGAGAGAGATGGAGGTGGGGCAGGGTGTGGCAGTGGGAAGGAGGTAGGTGCCATTTTGGATCTCCTTCCCTTCTCTTTTCTGTCCGACGAGCAAATCAGTGACATCCCGGAGCTTCAACTACCTTCACCTACCCCTACAGTAGATGGGGCTGTCGGACAGGAGGCTGAGGTAGTGGAAGCTCATTCAGAAGGGAGCTTCAGAAGGGTTAGCCCTTCCTTATCCGCCGTCCCTGTCGGAAGACGTGCGCACAGCACTGGAACAAGCTGAGGTAGTTCCTCAAGGGGAGGAATTAGCTAGTGGGCACAATAGTAATCTCTCCAAGGGGGAGGTTCTGGAGATTTTGTCCAAGGTTGAGAACTTCATGGAAATCAAGTGAGTGAAACTACTATTGGTGTCTGATGTAGGAGAGGATAAAGGTTTGTAGTCCATGCTATGATTGATCAAACACAGATGGATGGTAGAGACTGCAAGAAAAGTGAAGATCGATGTGGCCACCCAGGAAGAAACTTCTCAGCAGACTGAAGTTTAGGTAGTACTTGGAATGAGGTTAGCATTTTGGTGGGCCTTTTGCTGTTCTTTCTTTGAGGTTTTTGAGTGCTGTATGTTCAGGGTGGGGATCAGTGTAGTGGAGGAGTGTTCTTGGGGATGGTGAGAGTGCTTGGAGGAGGGTTTAGTGAGCTTTGTTTTGATGTCTTCTTCTCTTTGCTCCTGAGGCAGGCCGTGGGTTGCTTTCTTTTGTTTGGGGGAGTTTTTTTGGGAGATCTACCCCTCTCATGTATACTTTCTTTTCTTTTTTAATATATATCAGTGGTACTATCTACTTTCAAAAAAAAAACAAGCACCGTTTCCCCACCTAAACACTTCAAATTTCTTGACTGTCTACATTATCCCAATCATGGTTTGTCATGGCGGGGCGAATCGGCCCGATTCCCCCGAATCGGAGCGGATCAGGGGCGGGCCGAGTTGTGATCCGCATGGATCCGCCGCCCGACCACGAATCGAATGGATCCGATGCGATCCGATCCGATTCCCCGATCCGCCACGATGCTGTGAGAATTATTTTTTTTAACATTTTAAAATTTTTAAGTTTATCTTTGGATTTGATTTTGATTTGAGTTTTATTTATTTGGACATGGACATGGTCTTATTTAGTTCATTTGACCTCCCCCACTAACTGCGGTTAGTGTTAATTATATCAGCACAAAGGCTGAATACCCTTGATTAACCATCAGACAAACCCTTAGAAACAAGAGAATATGACTCACATTTGAATGAAATGAATTACACATGAAAGAAAACATGGTTGCAAGTATGCAATCTATTTTTTTGGAATTTTTTGATATTTATTTCATTTTTATTGATTTTTAAATGCATTTTCTCATTTTTTGGTATTTTAGGATTATTAATTTCATTTATTTAAGCATTTTCGTTATTTATTTATTTACATTATGATTATGTGAATTAAATTAACATTTTCATTTATTTATTTGATTTAAAAGGTGTTTAACTTAAGGTGGGCTAAAATTGATGTGAAACATAACTTGTTTGTTGATTTTATGTTATTGAAAATTAAATAATAATGTTTGGAAAATATTTCGTTAACGTTTGTCGAAAACTTGGTTGATTTTGGTTAAGAAATTAAGTAGTGCAGTGTTTAAAATAAACGTGACACTACGAATAATTATCCATATAATGCGTAATTAAATGAATAAAATTAGCCCAATAGGCCCATTAAATACCATGAACATGATGGTCATTCATTAAGTCATGTCATACAAGTCCGGCCCAATAAACAATTCAGGCCCAGTACGAAATTTAGGCCCAATAAGAAACTTAGGCCCAATAAGAAAGCCCAATGGACCTTGTTTAAGACTTGAGAAAATTAAATCGCGCCTTGCACGATATTCTTTAGGGCTGCCTTGCAGACCTTTTTTTTAGACCGCCTTGCAGTCTTCCTCAGAGCCTTGCTCTGGGTTTCAGAACTTCAAAAATCCACCTCTTGGCCTGGGGCGCCCCAGGGCTATTTATAGGGGTTGGAGGAGACGCCGTCCCGGTCATTTGATGTCTCGTCCCGGTCATTTGATGTCTCGTCCCGGTCATTTGGTACTGTCCCGGTCATTTGCATTATACTTGCCAAAACACCGTCCCGGTCAATTACGGACGCTCCCCGGTCATTTGGATTTGGCTATTTGCATGTTTCCCCCTGTCTAAATTATTTCTTTCTGTTTTTCCCTTCTGATTTCCAAAAATCGGCCCTTCCTGTTTCGCATGGGAGAGGCAGGGACGAGAGGGGAGAGGATACCCTGGCGGCGGCGCTCTCTTCCTCCCTCTCATGTTGCGACCGGGACAGGGGGCGGCAGTGCTCTTCTCCTCCCTCTCCTACTGTGACTGGGAAGGGGCGGCGGGCCCCTTCCTCCCTCCTCCTATAAGTAGCAGCGGCAGCGGAGACGGGGAGGTCCAGCGGCTGCGGCGGTGTGGGCCGGGGGAGCAGCAGCAGACCGGCCAGGCGGCGGTGGCCCGGGGTGCTCACGGCGGCGACGGTGAAGGGGAGTCCCGGCGGCAGCGGCGGCGGCGAGGGAGGTGCCCGGTGGCAGCGGCGGACGGAGGGGAGGGCGCCGCAACAGGGGGCAGCGGCACCGGCTGTGGCAAGTGAGGGAGGCGGCGGCAGCGGCCTGGCCAGCAGGGGCCAGCCGCGGCCGCTGGGGCAGGCGAGGGATGTGGCGGCCTCCTCTCCTCTTCCACCCTCCTTCCTCATCCCGTGGTGACAGGGCTGGGCAAAGGTGAGTTTGTTTCCCTTCCCTTTTTTTTCTTTTCTATTTTTCTTACTCTTCTCAGTTTCTACACAAGGTGAAGCCCTCGCCATCCATTTTTTTTTCCCAGAAACATGATGTAACTGTGTTTTCTATTCCCAGTTTTTTTTTCGCACTCTCATCCTGTGATCAAGTTTTGGGCGTAGGGTGAGAATACTGTTGCCATATTACTGGCAATTTATTTTGATTTTGATCATCCAGTGCATATGCTACTATTTCTGGTTCAACAAATGCCCCCCACGAGACTGGCGTCCGAGAGTGAAACATAGGGCGACTGTCTCGTGTGAATCTTTCAAGCTATATTTTAACACATATTGCCCTTCAGAGGGTTCATTTCATTCATTCTGCCAATGCATTTCAGCCATTTTGACTTCGCTGAGATCCATGTTGGGGATGTCATTTGTGAATTCGATATGTCACAGCTTATGACATACTTGCAGTAAACTTTTCATTTCTTTTGGACTTGCAGTACCCATGACTATCATCTCATGACAACAATACCAAAATTTTGCTTTATGTATTGAGAATTGTGTCGGCTGCAATATTTCTTTCGATGAGCATGCTTCGCCCTTTCCTTTTCTCGTTCTTTTGTGATAAAAATATGATCTCCTGCTGTTTTGACCTTGCAGAGTTAGATCAAGTACAAGACATTGAAGGAGATTGCTTGGAGCTGGAAATCCCAGAGACTCAGCTGGCTATTTTGCAAACAGAGATTGTTATAACTTCTACAAGAATCGTGCAAGTCATGAATTGGCGTGAGTTGACGACCTCGCTTATGCATGACGGAGCTGTTTGTACCATTCTTTTGCACAGGTTGACATTTTGAGAGCAGGCGACACCAGAGCATAAACTTGCTTGAGATATTGTTGTTTTTAGCATTCGTACATACTATCCATTCATTTTGACTTCTCCTTATTGGGCTATCCCAAGGGCCTGTCTTGGGACCAAGACTTTTATTTGATATATACATCGTGCTTCTGTGTTCCACCATCATCATGTGATCTTTATTGATAACAGGGGTTTTAAGGCTTCCCCAAAAGCCGTGAGGTATTTCACTTGGAGGATTAGGGCTCCTCTGGGGCCATGACATGCTTGTGTTAGAGAATTGAGGCTTCTCTAGGGCCATAATTTTGATGAGAGATTTGAGGCTTTCTCGGGCGCGTATTTCGGGTGAGAAGATTGAGGCTCCCTCGGGCACGTATTCTAGTTGAGAGAATGGAGGCTCCCTCAGGCACGTGATTTCGGTGAGAGGATTGAGGCTCCCTCAGGCACATGATTTGGGTGAGAGGATTGAGGCTTCCTCAGACACATATTTTGGGTGAGAGGATTGAGGCTCCCTCGGGCACGTACTTGGGTGAGAGGATTGAAGCTCCCTCGGGCACGTATTTGGGTGAGAAGATCGAGGCTCCCTCGGGCACGTATTTTGGGTGAGAGAATTGAGGCTCCCTCGAGCACGTATTTTAGTTGAGAGGATTGAGGCTCCTTCGGACACGTATTTTGGTTGAGAGGATTGAGGCTCCTTCAGGCCCGTCTTTTGGTTGAGAGGATTGAGGCTCCCTCGGGCGCATATTTTGGTTGAGAGGACTGAGGCTCCTTCGGGCACGTATTTTGGTTGAGAGGATTGAGGCTCCCTCAGGCACGTCTTTTGGTTGAGAGGATTGAGGCTCCCTCGGGCGCATATTTGACTTCTGACTGGCCTTGGCGGCTTGTTAGCCAAAAGGTTTGGATTTTGAGCTTTTTGACTGGCCTTAACGGCTTGTTAGCCAAAGAAGCTTGAGATTTGACTTTTGGCTGGCCTTGACGGCTTGTTAGCCAAAAGACATGGGTTTCGACCTTTGACTGGCCTTGGCGGCTTGTTAGCCAAGAGGTCTGGATTTTGAGCTTTTTGACTGGCCTTGACGGCTTGTTAGCCAAAGAAGCTTGAGATTTGACTTTTGGCTGGCCTTGACGGCTTGTTAGCCAAAAGACATAGATTTCGACCTTTGACTGGCCTTGACGGCTTGTTAGTCAAAAGACGTGGATTTTGACCTTTGACTGGCCTTGACGGCTTGTTAGCCAAGAGGTCTAGATTTTGAGCTTTTTGATTGGCCTTGACGGCTTGTTAGCCAAAGAAGCTCGGGATTTGGCTTTTGACTGGTCTTGACGACTTGTTAGCCAAAAGACATGGATTTCAACCTTTGACTGGCCTGGACGGCTTGTTAGCCAAGAGGTCTGGATTTTGAGCTTTTTGACTGGCCTTGACGGCTTGTTAGCCAAAGAAGCTCGAGACTTGACTTTTGACTGGCCTTGACGGCTTGTTAGCCAAAAGACATGGGTTTCGACCTTTGACTGGCCTTGACGGCTTGTTAGCCAAGAGGTCTGGATTTTGAGCTTCTTGACTGACCATGATGGCTTGTTAGTCAAAGAAGCTCGGCATTTGACTTTTGAATGATCTCTTTTTTTTGGAATGAGGGTCTTCTTCTTTCTTTCTTTTTTGTTTGGGTTCTCCCTCTCTCTCTTTCTTCGAGCAGAGTTCGAGCTTCCCACATTTCTCATAAGGGCGGAAGGACACAATCATCGTTGTCTCGGTTGTAGCCCCCTGGACTTAATTATTCATTTGAATAAACTTAGGGGTTGTTTCGTCATTGACAACTCTTGTGTCTTTCCTTTTACAAGGAATGCGGGGTAACTCGATCTCGTTCTAAGAAATGTCGAGAGAGTACCCTCATCATCATTTCATTTTTTTTATATATACCAATTGTGATGCCCTTTTGGGTTTTCACCACAATTAGCCCCTTCTTTCTTTTGCCTGCACGCCCTTTCGGGTTTTCATGCAGCAGGGTTTCCCATTTTTGCCTGAAGCGCCCTTTTGGGTTTTCACCTCAGCTAGGTTTTAGGCCTTTTTGCCCTTGATTCATTTTAACAGAGGGATGAATCAAGTCTGCCGGGGCACCTCGTTTTTAAGCCCCTTTCTTCTTCTTTTTTTTTTCTTTTTTTTTATTTGGAGGATCTTGCAGTGAGATCACTTCTATATTTTCAGTGTGTACCAAAGTCGGATCCACCTGTTGTATTGTGTGGACGTACTCACACTCAGGAATGTGGTACAGTTTCATGTGTCTGCCATTTAGAGGCGAAAACATCACATTTTCTTTTTAGTCGACTACCGTATAAGCGCCACCTTCAAACACTTTGTCGACCACAAATGGGCCAAGCCAATTTGGCTATGAATTTACTTTTGGGTTGGGAGGCCATGACGTCCTTTTGCTTGACCATGACAAGATCTCCCCTCATTTTTTTAGCTCTTTCTTTCACTGGCTTTGTCAAAAGCGCGGGAGATCCGTGCTTGATAATTTTGAAGTCGTTGGTATGCAACCAAACGTTTTTCTTCCAAATTTGACAGCTCTTTAAGCCGCCTTTCAATTTCACTCTCCTTGTCCGTAAGGAGCCCGTAGTGGAGAGCTACCCTATAAGATGAGAGCTTGATTTCAACAGGGATGACTACTTCGGTCCCATAGACTAGGGAAAAAGGCGAGCATCTTGTAGGAGTTTTGTAGATGTTGCGATAGACCCATAGAGCTTCATGCATCTTTTCGTCCCAATCGCGCTTTTGGCCATTTACCAACTTGACCATGAGCTTGCATACAGTTTTGTTGAAGGCTTTCTTGGCACGAGCCCATAGGCCTGGCATTGGAGGCAGGTTCGGGCAAACCGCTCGCAATTTGTAAACATGGTTGGCCAATAAAAGCCTTTGCTTTTATGTTGATTTTCATTTCTTTTTTAGTCAGATTGGTGGCCTCCACACAGTTCTGCATGTACCTCCCGTATGACCATTTTGGCTTCTTTCGGAGAGAGGCATCTCAGCAGTACCGACTTGTCCTTTTTAGGTGTAAACTTATGTAATGTGTCATTCATCAATTTGTAGGAAGCAACTCTCCGCAGCAATTGCACTCGCTCCCCTCTTTTGTCTGGTAGCCAACCATTTTTTTGATCTTGATAATGGGAATACGTCAATCATCTTCTTCTTGACTTTCATTTTCTTCTAATTCATTTGCCTCAAAGGTTGTCAAACCATCATGGCGATTTAAGGTGCTTAGAAGCAATCTTCTATTTTTTATGGTAATTCCCAGTTCACATTCCAAGGAAAGCTTAAGGGCAGATGCGAGTTCAGTCAATGCATCAGCCTGAGAGTTTTGACTTCTTCTGACATGTTCTACTTTGAAGTGGTAGAACTTGTCGCTGAGTCTTGTGGCTGCCTCAAAGTAGGCTTTCAATTCTTCTTTTCGGACTTCAAAAATTCCCAACATTTGTTTGACGACTAGCAATGAATCGCCAAACATTTCAATACATCTTACGCCCATTTCCAGAGCGATTTCCAAGCCAACTATGAGGGCTTCATATTCTGCTTCATTATTTGTCAGGGATTCTGTAAGAGCACATGAATAGTGCAATATCCCTTTTTCTGGGGTCACAAAGACAATTCATGCCCCTGCCATATTTGTTGGTGTGCCCTTAGCCTTCAGAGAAGCTCGTGCTGCCCCATCAAAATATAATTGTCAATATTCAACTTGAGTTTATTGTGCTTCATAAGTTTCTTGAGCAGGGAGCACCTCCTCATCAATCAATTCTGTATTCAGAGGGGAATCTTCTGGCGCTGGGTGGGTTGTTAAGCACTCTGCCATGCGTTGCCCCCCTTTTTTTCTTCTTCTTTTTTTTTCTTTTCTTTTCCTTTTTTTCTTTTCTTTCTTCTCACTTTTTCCTCTCTTTTTTTTTAAGCTAGTAATACCCCCAGTGATGCACCCATGGCCGCGATTAAAGGCTTGCCCTTGATAGGTACCCCCAGCATAGGAGGATTGAGCAAACATTGATTTTGTCAAGGACTTTCTGACATCAGTCGTCCCATATGAATGGAGCTCCTTTCTTTGTCAGTTTATGTAAGAGTTGATACCTTCCATTCTTGTTCTCGGAAGGATAAACATTTTCTTGAATTTTCTTTGAGATTTTGAACAACTCTTATTTCATTTGTGGAGAGATCCTCGTCCATCTGGACATCATTCTCATCCATCCTTGTTTCAACTATTGGAAGCTTTATGTTGACAATGTTTGCAACATAGCAGACTCCCATCCGGGACCTCTTATGTCATTGTGGGGGAATGGCGGTTGCCCCCTGACATTGGTAGGGATATCACATTGCTTGATATAGCTTGACTTTTGTTTGACTTTGAACTTGAATATTTTGCTTATGAGATTTTGCCTTTATATGCTCTGGCATGTCTTTCAGATCTTTGACCATTTCCATCAACTTAGTGGCATCTTTTAGCCAAAATCATTTGGAGATTGTTTGGGTACAGGCTTCCCTTTATAGAACACCATTGGATGTCCTTCAGCATGGTAGGCCACAAAAGAATTTTAGAGGCTCCAGTGTGTGGACCTTTTGTGGATTGTCGTTTGTATAGGATTTAATGGCAGTGGTATGCCAACTTCTATTACTTGGTTGATGGCATTAGTTCCAAACTTGACAATGGGCCTATGCCGCTATAATGGCCTTCGCTCAGGATCCTCCAACTGCATGCTGAGCTTTAATGTCGTTGTTGCTTCTTTATTGACAGTGAATTTTCCTTTTCTTTTTGGAGATGCCCCCACTATTTCTTTGCCTTTATTTGCCTTGTTAAGAGGGCATCGTTTTTGCTGAACCCTTGCATGGCTGTGGTGGAGGGAGGATTGCGGCATTGTTACCCATTTCCTGCTCTCATTTTTTTCTAGAGGAAGTTGTTCAGCTCTGAGGGGTACCAAACCTTTTGCCCCCTCCTTAATTGGTGTTTGAGATGGTTTCTCATTTATTGCCACCACAGACATTGGCTTATTTATTTCAACAGCAGATTCTTCCTCTTCTCATTCTTCTTTTGATTTTTTTTTCAAGGCTGCCAATTCTTGGAGGATTGCTTCTTTTGTTGTTTCCTTAGGTGGAGCGACGCCACCGAGGTATGACTTTCTAGGTCGTTCTTTCTTTGGAGTTTCTCAGGGGATGGCCTCTTGTTTGTATTCACCAGGGTCCAGCTAGCTTCTTCTTGCTTATGGTGGAATGTTGCCTGAATAGCACCTTCCACTACCTCCCTCGGGAGTGATATGCAGCGACTTTGGACAGCTCATCTAGCTATCCTGCCTGCGCCCTTTGTGCTTGGTTTTCATTGGGACCTAACCTTGGCCATAACATGGATCACGTTGGCAGAGAACATAAGTTTTGGTTGTTGATGTGGCTTTGGTGGATTTACCAAGTGCTCAGCCATGTCAATAATTCCTGCTTGAATTAGCTTTTCTGCCCGATTTTTGAACATATAGCAATTTTCTAGAGCGTGACCCAGCACGCGATGATATAGGCAATAATTGGGCTTGTCCACCATTGCTGCTTCTTCTGGATGCTTGGGCTCTGGGAGTGTCATGAGATTCTCTTGGAAACATATGTCCAACAATTCTCTTGTATGCTCCCTGGTAAATGAGTAAGGGGTGTTGAGCCTCTCACCTAGGGTGGGGGCTGATCTCCTTTCTTCTTTCTTTGAATTTAAAGAGGCGGGGGTATCTCCCTTGCCCCCAGCTTTCTTCAGGGCTGCCGGAAAGTCCACGGTATTTACTTCTCGTGACCCGGTGTTTTTTGTCTTTAGGAGATTTACCCCTTCCATATGAAGAAGTGGGATTTTCGGCAAAGAAGATTTCTATCTCTGCCACTGTGCTGTTGAGATATTCAAATGTCCGGATATTGGCCCCTAAGAGCTTTTCCTTGATTTCTAGCTTCAGACTTCTTTGGCATAGTTTCACCGTGTCTTCATGTGCCGGTGGTTGTTCACATTTCATACTCATGTCACGCCATCTTTTGATGAAGTCCAGAGTAGTCTCATTTTTATTTTGCTTTAAGGATATGAGTTCTGCTAAAGTGACTCTTCTTTCTGTCACTCTGAAGCGTTTAAAGAATTTCCTTTGCATATCTTCCCAACTAATTATTGAGTTGGGCTTCAATCGGGCATACCATTGAAAGGCTGACCCTGTAAGTGATGTTGAAAAGTACCTCAAAAGGTATGACTCTTTAGTTGCCAGCTCTGCCATGTTGCTCATGTAATGAGCTATATGTTCATGAGGTGACCCATCCCCATTGAATTTTGAAAATTTAGGGACATTTGGGTGTTCCGTTGGGAGCTTTTTGAAGAGATGGTGTACAGGGTATGGTACCCTATATAGGTCATAGGTGGCAGGCCCCTCATTCTGCTCAGCTATCTTTGTTTCAATTATTTGTTCAACCATGGCCCTCTGAGAGACCATTGTTCTTTCAAATGTAGTATTCAATTGCGGCGCATCATGCCTTTGTTCTGCAACATGCACTTCTTGAGTTTCTTCATGGCATGAATTTGGATTCTCCATTGGTTGCCTAAACCTGAATTCAGCACGGGGTGTACTTGGTAGCACATTCCCAGGCTGGGGTGTCACTGTAGGCAATGCTGGTTGGCTTGCTTGTTGAAGTTGTTGAGGTTGCAATTTCTGTTGTGCCTGTTGTGGAGGCTGTAGTGGTGGCAGTGGCGCTGCCATTTCCAATTGTTGCATAAGGATTTCCAACATAGCCTTCAGCTTTTGATTTTCTTGCATTACCATTTCTAAATTTGGCAATGAGGGTACCCTGATGTTAGGGCTTTCAACAGATCGACCCTGATCCGAAGGGTGGTTTGATGTGGTGGCAATGTCAGCAGCCCCCATACCTCCTTCATTTTGGTGTGGCGAGTCCACCTCCGCATTTACTCGGTCAAGCCAGGCTCGAGCTTGCTCTCTTCTGCGACTAGACATCAAGGGATGCTACTCCATATTTGAAGTTTCTGCCTTGTCATCTATTGCAGGTAGGTTGATGTTGGAGGCATAGCAAGTGTATATCTGCATGCCTTCTTCAGTGATTTGCACTGTTCTTCTTTTCTTTTGCCTAGGGCGTACAGGGGCGCCCAGGCGTTGGAAAACTGATATTCTAGGGATATCATCATCCCTCTTGTGTTTTTCTGACTTGAAATTTTGCCCTGTCTCCGAGCTTGCTTGTCTTCTTTCTTGATATACCCCTTTTCTTTTAGACCCTCTTTGCAGATCAGCTGGTAAATGAGGGGTGCTTCTTTTAGTCCGAGACTCTTGGGAAGGCTCCCTTTGTCTTTCTTGGACCTTTCTTCTCCCGAAGGTTTGCCAGTTTGTCGGGTCATGCTCCATGACCATTCTTGCATTGTTTCGCCCTACTAGCGATTCCAGAGCCCTTGTCCTTTGGAGCTCCTGAGCTTCTTCTTTGGTAACCCACACTCGTTTAACCCGAGGCGGGTTATATACTTCCTCTTTTTCAACATTAACTTTGTATTTCCTAAAGCCAAATTTGTCAGGTTTAGGGTTCCGGGTTTCAGTTCTCACCCATTGTCTTTTCATCTCTTTCACTTTAAAGCTTGGCTTATCCTGCCGCACTTTAGGCAGTATGCCGAATTTGTTCCTTACCGGAATGGTAGCCACATGCCGTTCCGGTATCAACATGGCTTCACTACCGTCCAGGCGGATCCGGAGCTCGCCAATGCGGACAGTCTTTCCAGAGCTTGAAATGCCACGAGTCGTGGGTATCTTGTCAGACTTGTGCTTTCTATTCTTTTCCGTGGTTGAAGTGTTGGTGAAGTTGATGGCATAGGTAGTGAACATCTGCACCAAATTAGCCTCATGAGCTTGAGGCTCTTCCTTTGACTTGTTTGTCTCATGGGCCTTGGCAACAGGTAGCACGGTTGGTATCACGCCCAAGAAGTATGGAGACTCCACCACTGGGGAAAGGCTCCAAATCTGGTTGGTGTTGTGAGGTAGCCATTTCTTATGTGGTCCTGGACCACAAGTGGGCCGAAGACCACGCCCGGAGTATGAGCAAGGGCCGCCATTGCAAGACCTGCACAGAAAAAGTATGATGTGAGTACATCTTATTGTTAGGGTATTGTCTGATGGAGAGATGAAGGGAAAGGAGGTCCCCAGTGGAGTCGCCATCTTTGTGAGAATTATTTTTTTTAACATTTTAAAATTTTTAAGTTTATCTTTGGATTTGATTTTGATTTGAGTTTTATTTATTTGGACATGGACATGGTCTTATTTAGTTCATTTGACCTCCCCCACTAATTGCGGTTAGTGTTAATTATATCAGCACAAAGGCTGAATACCCTTGATTAACCATCAGACAAACCCTTAGAAACAAGAGAATATGACTCACATTTGAATGAAATGAATTACACATGAAAGAAAACATGGTTGCAAGTATGCAATCTATTTTTTTTGGAATTTTTTGATATTTATTTCATTTTTATTGATTTTTAAATGCATTTTCTCATTTTTTGGTATTTTAGGATTATTAATTTCATTTATTTAAGCATTTTCGTTATTTATTTATTTACATTATGATTATGTGAATTAAATTAACATTTTCATTTATTTATTTGATTTAAAAGGTGTTTAACTTAAGGTGGGTTAAAATTGATGTGAAACATAACTTGTTTGTTGATTTTATGTTATTGAAAATTAAATAATAATGTTTGGAAAATATTTCGTTAACGTTTGTCGAAAACTTGGTTGATTTTGGTTAAGAAATTAAGTAGTGCAGTGTTTAAAATAAACGTGACACTACGAATAATTATCCATATAATGCGTAATTAAATGAATAAAATTAGCCCAATAGGCCCATTAAATACCATGAACATGATGGTCATTCATTAAGTCATGTCATACAAGTCCGGCCCAATAAACAATTCAGGCCCAGTACGGAATTTAGGCCCAATAAGAAACTTAGGCCCAATAAGAAAGCCCAATGGACCTTGTTTAAGACTTGAGAAAATTAAATCGCGCCTTGCACGATATTCTTTAGGGCTACCTTGCAGACCCTTTTTCTAGACCGCCTTGCAGTCTTCCTCAGAGCCTTGCTCTAGGTTTCAGAACTTCAAAAATCCACCTCTTGGCCTGGGGCGCCCCAGGGCTATTTATAGGGGTTGGAGGAGACGCCGTCTTGGTCATTTGATGTCTCGTCCCAGTCATTTGATGTCTCGTCCCGGTCATTTGGTACTGTCCCGGTCATTTGCATTATACTTGCCAAAACACTGTCCCGGTCAATTACGGACGCTCCCCGGTCATTTGGATTTGGCTATTTGCATGTTTCCCCCTGTCTAAATTATTTCTTTCTGTTTTTCCCTTCTGATTTCCAAAAATCGGCCCTTCCTGTTTCGCATGGGAGAGGCAGGGACGAGAGGGGAGAGGATACCCTGGCGGCGGGGCTCTCTTCCTCCCTCTCATGTTGCGACCGGGACAGGGGGCGGCAGTGCTCTTCTCCTCCCTCTCCTACTGTGACTGGGAAGGGGGCGGCGGGCCCCTTCCTCCCTCCTCCTATAAGTAGCAGCGGCAGCGGAGACGGGGAGGTCCAGCGGCTGCGGCGGTGTGGGCCGGGGGAGCAACAGCAGACCGGCCAGGCGGCGGTGGCCCGGGGTGCTCACGGCGGCGACGGTGAAGGGGAGTCCCGGCGGCAGCGGCGGCGGCGAGGGAGGTGCCCGGTGGCAGCGGCGGACGGAGGGGAGGGCGCCGCAACAGGGGGCAGCGGCACCGGCTGTGGCAAGTGAGGGAGGCGGCGGCAGCGGCCTGGCCAGC
The DNA here is from genome assembly GCA_014218235.1 of Colocasia esculenta. Lineage (NCBI taxonomy): Eukaryota > Viridiplantae > Streptophyta > Magnoliopsida > Alismatales > Araceae > Colocasia > Colocasia esculenta. Next base: position 159,502,269 of record CM024754.1, on the reverse strand, counting down.
AGGGGCCAGCCGCGGCCGCTGGGGCAGGCGAGGGATGTGGCGGCCTCCTCTCCTCTTCCACCCTCCTTCCTCATCCCGTGGTGACAGGGCTGGGCAAAGGTGAGTTTGTTTCCCTTCCCTTTTTTTTCTTTTCTATTTTTCTTACTCTTCTCAGTTTCTACACAAGGTGAAGCCCTCGCCATCCATTTTTTTTTCCCAGAAACATGATGTAACTGTGTTTTCTATTCCCAGTTTTTTTTTTCGCACTCTCATCCTGTGATCAAAGTTTTGGGCGTGGGGTGAGAATACTGTTGCCATATTACTGGCTATTTATTTTGATTTTGATCATCCAGTGCATATGCTACTATTTCTGGTTCAACAGATGCGATCCCTGATTCGCCCAGAATCGAGGCGAATCGGGTCCGATTCGCATGATTATTATATATATATATATATATATATGATATTTATGTATGTGTGTCAGGCAGGGTTGTGTATAATTTGTTGTTTCATTTACTTAAGATATTACATGTAAATAAAGAAGTACCCCCCATTTGAATCCAATAAAAATATCAAAAAAATCATATCTCTTACCGATAAAAAGTCAACTCTCCCACCGAAGAAGAAAATCGCGATTTCGATGATTTTAGCGAAATGCTAACTTTTTAATCTCTCATAATTTGGTCTATCTAAAAATTTGATAATTTAAATAAACCATATGGAACACTAAAAATCTAAAGTCCGGTAAAAAAAGTCAAATGTGCATGTGACTTCTCCAAGGGAACCGCTCTCCTACTGACAGTACTCAATCTGTTTGAGACCTCTTAAGATTTGGTCAAACCTAAACTATCATCATTCAAACTCATGAGAATTGTCACTTTCTAGTTTCTCACAATTAGAAAGTGAAAAATCTCATGAGTTTAGGTGATGATAGCTTAAGTTTGACCAAATCCTAAGATGCCTCGAGCAGACTAAGTGTTGTCAGTAGGAGAGTAGCTCCCTTGGAGAAGTCACATGCACGTTTGACTTTTTTTACCAGACTTTGGATTTTTAGTGTTCCATATGGTTTATTTGAATTATCAAATTTTTAGATAGACCAAATTATGAGAGATTAAAAAGTTAGCATTTCGCTAAAATCATCGAAATCGCGATTTTCTTCTTCAGTGAGAGAGTTGACTTTTTATTGGTAAGAGATATGATTTTTTTGATATTTTTATTGGATTCAAATGGGGGGTACTTCCTTATTTACATGTAATATCTTAAGTAAATGAAACATTTACTTAAATGATATTCAGGTAAATAAGAGGATCCTGACAACCCTGCCTGAAGAGGATCCTGACTCCTCACAACCCTGCCTGACACACATACATAAATATCATATATATATATATATATATATATATATATATATATATATATATATATATATATATATATATATAATCATGCGAATCGGACCCGATTCGCCTCGATTCTGGGAGAATCGGATCGCATCAGGGCGGATCCGATTCGCCCCGAATCGGCGATACGTCAAACCATGATCCCAATATGATTCAATAAAAGAAACAAGAAGGATTGGCATAAAAACATTATAAGGGCAGATACCTAAATAGTATCATCTGTCTCCCAGTTTACCAGGAAAATAAATAAATGAAGGAGGCAAGGAAATAAAAAACGAAGCTTTTCTGCCAGTTATCAAGTTTGCATGGATCCACCAATTGTTTAAATCATGATGCTATATGATGTTAATGATTTTACAAGGACACTAAAGAAATAAATCTACCATATGCACTATTTACTGTGGCAGCCGCTGCAGATAGTAAGCTATCATAACAGTTCCTCATATCTTGCATGTCCTGAAAAGAAGAAAGTTTATCAAGCTGAGACTCAAATAATAATAATATAATAACTAGCTATTGAAACCAAAGCTTCATTAAGCCAATTACCACTGACCAATTCAGTGACCATGCTAGATGTTAATATTAATTAAATACAAGCAGAAATATCTGATTATTTTCTCCAAGTGAAAGGCATCTGGTGCAAAAGTCACAGTCTTGTATTCATAATCACCGGTGACTAAGGCAATCTTCAGAAATATTTTTGAAAAAGACTCCAATAATTGCAATTTATGAGAAGTGTTTCCTAGAAAAGAAATTCTCAGTTTCTTAATTATCCAAACATTACATGATATTGAAAAGGTGGAAGGAGGCAGAAAGAGAGAGAGAAGAGGAAATAGGAGAATATTTTTTAAAAGTGGATTTTGGTAGGTCAAAAATAAACATTCTAACCTGCCTAATTTCAACATTCAAAGCTTCCACCTTTCTAACATTAGTTTGAAATTTTTTTATCAAAACCAATCAACCAAAAAGTATTTCCAAATGCTACTTAACTTTACATATACCAAAATTCTAGAAATACTTTTGGAAGGTGAAATTCAAGACCACATAACAATTTCGTTAAGATATTGAATGAATTATGTTGATTTGCAAATAAAGTGGATCGGCACCAAAATCTTACTAAATAAACAAGGGTAGTACAATCGTGTAGACAGAGGAGAGGTTCCACTAAGCACACTGAAAAGGGAAAAGGGAAAAGCAAAAAGAAGCTGCAACATAATAAGCCTATGAAGACTCAATACCAAACCCTACGACTACAAGAACACTACCTAAGGATCAACTACACTGAACAAAAAAAACCTTTCGAACTAGTTTTGCTGAAGCTTGAAGAATCCAGCATCAGCAATATAAACCGGCAAAGAAATGAACTGTATCCATTGGCCTCCCATTACACCAATATTAAGTTATGGTTATCATCCTCAGAGAACAACTATAACCGAGCAACAAAACAAGTATCCACTTCTGCCAAAATTTGTATTCAAAGTGAGAAATGTCAACTCTGGAAGAATTCTAGTCTAGAAGGGTAAAATTAATTTAATGGAATATAAGAAACATAACTTGTAAGAATATAGAGTTAGTAAAGCCACTAAGAGATAATAGGGTCAGGATAGCTTGTCTACAAGAAAGTAGGAAAAAGAGATCTGAAGTCAAACAAAAAGATGGGCATAATCAATGGTATGTAGGCAAGATTAACAATAAAAACAGCATAGTTACTATTATAAATAAAGATCAAAAAGACAAATGTGTGGAAGTCAAGAAAGAGCTAAGATAGATTTCGACCAAAGTAACCAAACAAAATTATGCAGCCTAGATGAAGAGATCTCAAACATAGCATGTACCATGCACCACAAGTTCGGAATAGAAGAAAATACTGTAAAAATTATGGGAGGATTTTGACAAGAAAATTCCTAATGTGGAGAGGACTTTTGTTCGGTAATATTTTGCAAGTATGACTACAAAATCATATGATTACGAGTTTGGTAATAGCAAGTCTGAAACTTAAATTGTTCCTGATTTATATGAATTTCTTTCAATCTACACTATTTTGAATAACTGAATGAGTTAGTTAAGGAAGTTCATAGGTTCTATAACATGTTTTGTCATATTTATTCACAAAAGTATAATTAAATGAATAGGCCATCGCCTTGGGGATTTGCAGCCAAGGTGAACCCTTGGTCACCTGACTTGCCTCAGTTATCTTGTGCCTCTGATTACATAAGTCACTTAAACTTGGTTGAATCTAAAAAAGAAGAAGCTGATGCTGCTAAGAACTCACTATTTAGAGTTGATTAAAGAAAAAGACATTAAATGGAGGCAAAGATCCGGGACCCAGTGGCTTCAGCCTTCAGGAAGGGGATAACAATACAAGATTGCTTTACATGATGGATGGTGCAAGAAGCAAGAAGAAAACAATCCATCTAAAAAGGAGGAGAAATCTTGCTTGAAGATAAAAAGGAGGTTGATGATAAGGTTGTCATATCTTATTCAGATTTTTCCTCACAAGAAAAAAGGCTGTATCCTCCTTTGCTTGATCAAGATGCTCCCCAAATATATGATGAAGAGAGCAGTTCCTGACAACAGGTGTCAAATAGTATTCTCCTTTTATAGTGCTGTCCCTTTCCAATATATTGGAACCTTCAGATTGACATATGATATAAAGCTAGAATGGGCAAGATTGCTCTGGAAAGAATCCCTCTCTCTCCTATTGATAACAGCTTGGTGTTCCACCTTTTAGCTTCTTACCAAATCCCTGCATCATCTCATTTCAATCTTGCAATTGGTTAGCCCATCAGGTGATGACGGTCCCAAACACCTAATGGGGAAGAAAAAGAAGACTTGCATTTAGTTCAACCACTTCATTTAAATTATCCTATTGGGCTGCTTTGGAAACCAGATAATTTATACAGGGATAGTTTAATGGGGTATAGGTTATTCAGGGATCTAACCAATCTCACTTTGATACACTTTTTTAATATCTCCTTTTATCTGGAGTTATCATGGGGTAAAAGTTATCCCCCCCTAAAAGGGTGAGATAGAGTGACCCACCTTTATCCATGGATAGCCTATACACCCTAGCCTAAGCAAAACAGCTTTTAACCATGCACTTCTCCTCCCTACCAAAGCCTCCAAAGTGAGTATCTTCTATAACAAAATACTTGACATGAATAGGGAAATCCAACCTTGGGGCAATATGCAATCTTGGGAGACCCACCCTATGACTCATATATAAAAGAGATGCATTTTGCGCCCAGACTTTAGGCTAAGCATCACACAATAAGGGAAAACCAGACACTAGTCACAAAACTCACCAATTGCCATGCTGAAAATGCACAACGGGTTCTCATCCATAGGAAACTTAAAGACATCAGGTTCAAAAAACTCCACCGCAATGAACTCCTCTGAACTAAAATAAAACCATAGCATGTCATGTTCTTGTGCTATGTAGTCAGAGGCATGAAATGCCTAGGTGATTGACCTAGGGTGTTTGAGGCGGCAATTATAAAATAAAAATAAAAAAGATAGATATATTTCAGATACATAAATATATGCTATTTTATTCACAAAATGACTAAAATACATGCACAAAAACCTATAAACTGCCTGCATTTATTCATTCAACCATGCCAAGCCTAGTTTTGGGGGGCTGGGGTGAGAGAAGTCAGCCAAAATGACTAGCCTTGGCAGCCTTGTCAACCGCCATGATCCCGAGGCGATTTGGAGCGAAGTGAGGCGACCCCACCTCACCTCATGGTCTACGCAATCGCTTTCATCACTTTTGATAACATAGTTCTTGTGAGCATCATTTCTTAAAGCACATATGTCCTTAAATTGCTAAAAGAATGTCCCCAGCCCGACAAGCTAACCAATCATCAGAACAGATCCTTTGGCATTGTCCTCTGACAAATTTAATCATTATGTTGACCATGTGGAAATGTTATGGCAAAGTCATTCAACAGTTTTCCATATGAAACTCCATGTTTCCATCATCAATATCTCATATGTTCTCGATATCCTAGGGAAATTAGCTTCCTTTTTTTTAACTCTTACTCATCAGCAAGCTAGGAGCATAAGTATCTTGATGCCAATAACTTCAAAAGGAACATATGTATCTTGATGATGTTGATATTATCTTCAAAAGTAAGAACAAGATTTACTGTCTTAAACATCATTAATGAAATGCTCTTCTCATTTATTACACATCCTTTTCTGATTGACAGGGACAAATCTGTTGTCATCATGTATGAGCTCCTTTTTGTCAAAATTGGGAAACTATTCCACCAAGTTTATTCAAAATAAATAGAGGTAGTATAAGCGATGGGAGAAAAGAGATTCCTCACCATCTCCAACAACACTACACCAAATTAAAAAGAAGAAAAAAAACTGAGAACCACACTGGTAGAGATGCCTCAGCTGCTTATTCACAGTGAGGGCCCTGCCAAACCTGGCTAAGCAGACAAACCATATTGCATGGCTTGATGTTGCATGGCGTTGGAACAAAAAAAAAGCAAATATGAAGGTGATGGATGTATTGGATGCTTGTTAAGGGAAGCACAATGCTCCCTTATATAGTGGTCCGACAAGTTAAGTAGGTGACATTCACCTGTGGGCAACTACTCAGTTAGCTAGCCTGTGAAAAGAAGATGGCTATTTAACCGGGAGTTGGCAACTACCGGTAAAATGTTGATCCACCTAACCGGTTAAAATCCCACCTAACCGGTTTAACGGCTTGATTAAGAAGTCAAAGCAGTTATGATTAGGGTGACCCCAAGGTTACTTAAAGTCATAACTTGATCCGAGCATTCAAGCTCTCAAGTATTGTCAAGCACCCCAAGCAAGTGGGAGATCCGAGGAGAATAAATCTCCGAATAAAAATACGGCACGGAAGAATTCCGGCATTACAAGGTCTACAAGACCAAGATAAGTACAAGAACAAGTCCGCCACGAAGGCTCCAAAGACTTGCAATTGATTCTCCGTCCGGGACGGCAGAACTTCCGACAAAATGTACGGAATGGCACGACGGAATGGCACGGGCTTCTCAAAGGACAAGACCCCTTCAAATGAAGGGGAGGGTGGTCTATTTATAGACTTTTTAAGCCCCTCCCCTAAACCGATGTGAATACCATCGGTTAGGGGGTTTTTTCCCCCTAACCGATGGTAGCTCCATCGGTTAAGGGGGTTTTCCCCCTTACCGATGGTACTTCCATCGGTTAGAGGGGAATCCCCCTCTAACCGATGGAAGCTCCATCGGTTTAGGGGAATTCTCCCTAACCGATGGATGTTCCATCGGCTAGGGGGATTCCCCCCTAAACCGATGGAACCTCCATCGGTTAGGGGAGTTTTCCCCCTAACCGATGGAGGTTCCATCGGTTAGGGGGATTCCCCCCTAAACCGATGGAACCCCCATCGGTTAAGGGGTCCCCCTTTCAAAAAAAAACATAACAAAAAAAAAACAGAAAACAGAAAATAAAGAAAAACAGAAAAAAAAAACACAGAAAGACAGAAAACAGAAAAACAAAAGAAAATAATAAAAATAAAAAAAAAAAACAGAAAATAAAAAAAAGGGCCTAACCGATGGAACCCCCATCGGTTAGAGGGCCTTTAACCCTCTAACCGATGGGAGTCTCATCGGTTAGAGAGTTTTTTTTTTTAACGATGAGAGTCTCATCGGTTAGCTTTAACCGATGAGAGTCTCATCGGTTAGAGGGAATTTTCCCTCTAACCGATGGAACTCTCATCGGTTTAAACTCCCCACCCATGCAATGTAAGGGGGGGCCTTCCCATAAAAGGCACCCCCATCCCCCATGAAGAGGATCCTCTCTCGGACCCTGGCTTGAAAATCTCCGGTCCCCCTCGGCTCCGGCTTCCATTCTCCCGGATCCCCCATTCTCCATGTAAAAGCCCCTGGCTCTTTAGCCCTCCTCTTTCTTGAAGGAAATAGAAATTTCCAAATCCATTTTCAATCTCGTTTCTTTGTGAGCCAAGGTACGGCATCGGCAAACTTCATCGGCTAAAAGTCCGCAATAGCGGCACTGGCCCTCACGGCTATAGGTTCTAAATACCGTCCGTTTCGGACATATGGTATTTTAGATACCTTTGTTATTTATGCCACCTCCCATCGAGTTTTAAACTCTCCGGGATGGTGTGTTTGTGCTATATGCATATGTTTCTTAGAGGAGACTCTGCCCAAGTGGAGATTCTGCTCGAGAACGTATTCATATATTCACAGATTCGTATTTTTATATATATGCTTCCTAGGGAAACTCTGCCCAAGTGGAGATTCCGCCTAAGAACATATCTATAAAGTTCAAATCTGTGTGTATATTTATATGTTTCTTAGAGGAGATTCTACCCAAGTGGAGATTCTGCCCGAGAACATGTTTGTATATTCACAAATTTGTATTTTTATATGCATGTTTCCTAGAGGAAACTTTGCCCAAGTGGAGATTCCGTCTAAGAACATATTTATAAAACTCAAATTTGTGCCTATACACATATGTTTCTTGGAAGGAAACCCTGCCTATGTCAGAGTTTTCCCTCTAAAAACATATCAATATAATCACAAACTTTGTATTCATATACATGTGTTTCCAAGAGGAAACTCTGCCCAAATGGAGTCTCCGACTACGGACGTGTTTAATAATCATAAAATTCGCAATTATATGCGTATACCTCTCAAAAGGGATTCTGCATATGCAGATGGTACCTTTTACCGGACATTCCACTCAAAAGGGAATACCGGTGAGAAAATATGCATAAACTGCAAATTTGTGTTTTACACACATACTTTCTTAAAGGCAAAATCCCTCCGGGCAAAGATTCTCTGAGGACACATGGATATAAGTACATGTTTATATGAATATATCTCCGCGAGGGCATTCCGCATAAGCGGAAACTCTGCCAAATAATTTATGAAAATTGTGATAATATACATACATCCAAGAAAAAGAGGACAGGACCCGAACTGTGACAGGACCCGAACTGTGACAGGACCCGAACTGTGACAGGACCCGAACTGTGATAGGACCCGAACTGTGCTCAGATACTCCCAAGAGCAGCATGAATGCATACTCACAAGAACTGTGTTCGTATGGACAGTTTCCAGAAAGGAACTTCAAATTGACAAGAACGTCCATGGAGATATGTGCATACGTTCTCCAAAAATCATACTCATACAAGTAAAAAAAAAGAATGATGAATGAATGAAACGATGAACAAGGAGAAATGAAATTCTGCCTCAATTCGGACTTCTTTTAAAAAGAAGGATGTTGTAAAAGAATATCATGTCATAAAGAAAAGGGGATTGATGTAGCAACTCTTCTAAATGCTACTTCTAATCACGACTTCCCTCAAGTTCAGAATCAATGAACGGGTATATGCCCGTCTGCAATAATAATCTCACGTTTTCCAAAATAAAACCTTCAAACAACATCTTTCTCAAAAAAAAAAAAGAGGAGGGAGACCCCAAATGGGTTCACGGAAATATACCCGTTCCCTTCTTAAAAAGTCATATCTCGAGCCCACAAAGGGCAGTCTTTTCAAAATGAAACACTCAAAGCAAAAGTATTTCAGAAATAACCAAAAGAAAATGATGCATCATGCCCAGGATTTTCTAAAAAAAAAAATGGTGTATTCTCTCATCCCTTTTTGCTATGAATGGTATTCGGGTTTAAAACTGATGTTAAATAACATCAAGAGTCTTAACTCGATGTAAATGTAACATCGATTTCGATCGATGGAGACAGAGGTCCAGCACATGTTACTCCAACATCTGATGAGTATAGATACGGGACTCAAGGAGTTCAGATAAAAACGGCGCCCTAGTCGCCGTCACACGGCATCCCCGTCCATTCATGACAACCCAGTCGTCCGTCACACGGACACCCCCGTCCATTTCATGGACACCCAATATTCTCTTCCGCATTGCGCAGATTCTTTTCTGTCTATTAGACAAACTGGCACCCCCGCAAAATTCAAAGCATGTGAAATGAATATGCATAAACCTCCACCAAATGAAAAAAAATAAACCAAATCAAATGGTCGGTGTTCCCACGCCGATGATGATACCCCGCGTGGTTCACCGACCCTATTTCCATCACGTGTCAACATGGCTTGATGGGGTTTCGAACTTGAAACTCTTATGTAATACACACGGTAGCCACTGGCTATGTGTATGCCTCAGCTCCATCAATAATAAGATGCATGAGAGGTAAACATATGGATGGACGTTCATTGAGCTGTACCAAATGCTACACATGTCCCATTCATATTTCTTAGCCATAAGTGTGTAATTGGATAATTAGGTCGAGTCACACTTGATCGGCAGTATTCCGATGTACTAACATCCATGAACATTCACCTAATCACCAATGGCAGATAAACACACCTTTAAAAAGGAATGTACAAAAAACAGTCTGGAATTCCTAGAGAAAGGTCATCCTTAGCTATAAATTAGAGAAAGAGAAGAGCAGAAAATTTGCTCTTCAGTTTTAAGCATGTAATAAATAATTGCTAATAAATCCCAGTGAGGTGTTGCAATTCCAAGTTTTTTCAACCAATTCGGCAATGTCAAGCCACTCGGAGCACTAGCATCGCCTAGGCCGACGCCCTGACCAGTCCTTGGTCATCCAGGCCAATGCTCCAACGAGGTCTACGCCGTCTAGGCCGACGTGGAGGGGCCTGAGCTGACGTCCAACGCGGCTCGCGTAACGGTCATGCGTGACGTGGAGCATGGCCTGCCCACGGGATTTCTGGGGATGTGGCTCACATAACGGCGGTAGCACCAGTCAAACAGTGTAACGTCTGAGGATCGTGCGCCCGATAACATCAGCCATTAAGACCACGATTCGGCTGATCTGGCCTGCTGATTATGGCCACAATCCGACGGCAATCAAGGAGAACCCCTGCGAGATTCACGGGGTCGTCTAGCGGTTACCTTGGGCAGGCTGCCACTATAAAAGAGGTAGACATTCTACAGGCACAGGTACACAATCTCTCTAAGACTTCTTGAATAGCCAACTTGTTTCCGAACTGACTTGAGCATCGGAATATCTATCCACCGAGCCCTCTCGGTGGTCTTGCATGTCAAAAGCTAGGCGAGAAGCAGCACCTAGGCGCACTAGCTTCCTCCCTTGGTCTTCTCGATCTGAGTCGACCTCGTTACTCCAACAGCAACATTTTGGCGCCCTCTTCTTCGCCTCCTTTGCCACCGCCTCTACCCTTACCTCCGCCTCAGCCACCCGCTTGTCAGCATTGAGGCGGGAAGTCTCGGCTTTCTATAGTAGCTTCCCGACCAATGCCAAATGGTTCTGCATCGTGCGGTAGAGGTCTTCAACGACCTCATTTGCTTACAGGCCCGCGACTCGGGCCTTAGCAGGCAAAGGGATGGACCAACGACCCCATTCCGTGACGGTGAGCACCTCCCTCGGCGGAATCGAGTGCCAAGGCCGGGAGGAGGTTGCCGCCCAAGGTTGGGAGGAGGCCGCTAGGATGACGTCAGTCAACGCCGACTCCGTTGTCTGCCGAAGCCACTCAGAGGCCTTTCTCGACTGAGGTGTCCCTTATGGATATGGAGGCGGTTGCGCGGTAGGGGCGAAGGTCAGAGGATCGATGATCTGGACGTAGCCCTCTTCCTGGCATGCCCGCTCAGCGCCTTGGCTCATCTTCCTCTTCCCGCCTTGGGTGAGGAACCTCCTCTCCGCTTCTTCCGACAAGGCAGAGTCCTCTTTGTGGATGCCTTTTCCCTCGGGAGCGACTTTCCCTTGTCAGCCATTTCTGTGAAAAGAAGAGAGAAAGTCAGTTCTCGGAGAGGGAGGAGTGGTTCGGGGAGATGTTAGCGGGGGTATCAGACCTCGGCTGGCCTCGATCAATTCGAACAACTCGTCGGACGGGTTATATAGGTCAAGGGTTTCTACCGCCTGTAGAGAGTTGAAGTCTGCAAGCTCAGAATTGAAGAAGTGTGAGGGAGACTGGAAGGCTTTGTCATGAACGTCGATGGCCTTCCAGGTGGTCAGAAAAGGCCATCCCTCACGATAGTGCACGAAGCAGTAGTTCCTCTTCCAGTTATGGATAGAGGAAGGGACTCGGCCAAGGATTTGCTGACCTGTCCAAGCAGCAAAGTAGAACCAGTTGCCAAAAACTTTTACTACAAAACAGTAAAAGAAAAGGCGAGTGGTTGACATAACTTTCGCCAAGGCACAGGCAGTGAGGAAGCCAACAACCGACCTCCAAGAATTGGGGGTCAGTTGCGAAGGAGCGACTCCCAGGCAAGGTTCGCCACATCGGCGAATCGGGGCAAATCGGGTTTTTCCTGATCCGCCACAATTCGCCAGAATCGGTCCAATCCGCATGGGAATCGAATGGGAATCGGTCCCGATTCGATAGGAATCGGGCGAATCGGGTTTCTCCTGATTCAATCTGATTCAGCCGAATCAGACCGATTCAATCCGATCCAGCAAACCATGCTCCCAGGTGGATAAGAAGAAGAAAAACGAAAGGGTGCAAGAGATACCGAAAGCCCGCTTTGACGGCCTCGGTATAGAGATAGAATTCATTCTCCATCATATGATGGGCTCAGACCTGTTCGAAAGTCAACAGAGTGTAGCCCTCGGGGAAGGCGAGACCGGGATGATTCACAATCCATTGGAGGGTCTCGTGCTCGATCTCACTCGGGGCATCGGCCACCAAGTCGACTTGTCGCCGTGAACCCGAGGGAGCCAGGGGTTTTTTGAGGACATATGACCCAGCAAAGACCTTCAGGTCGGGAGTTTCTGTGACAGGTCCTGACGCTTGGGCGTTGGACGGATCTGCCGCAGAGGGAACAAATGTCGTCTCGGCTAGAGGAGGAGAAGACTCAACGCGAGACGATCAGGAAGGAGAGTTCTCGAAAGGAGAACCTCCATAGCTAGAAGGGCCCTCGCGAAGGTGGAGGGTTAGAGGAAGAAGAATCATCGAAAAAGGTAGAAGTCAAACTCATGGCTTACCTATGAGAAGAAACGAACGGGGGAAGAAAGCTGCTCGAAAGGACTCAGCCACGGGAGGATGAAGCAGGCTTGTCGAAGCAGATCGGCACCTCGACTGGTCGGCTCGCTCAAAGCTCTTGTGCACGGAAACAAGGGTGGCGTTTCGAACACCGATCGCTATTTATAGGGCTGGGGAGTTGTTCGGATCAGACGGTTCCAATTCATCGTCTGCCTTAGGGCTGCCAACGGATCGGAGTCGGAATCGAAAATGGCACTTTTCGCATCCATTTCCTATAAGAAAATCGGAAACAGGTCGGAAACAAAAAGTAATCGGAAACATTTGGTACGATCAAATGGTAGATGTATGTAGCATTAGGAGTAATGGTAAAAGAGATGTCTTTGATAATAATAGGTATAATAAATGTTACGAGAGAGACAAGTTAATTAGATTCTATTTAAAAATTAAGAAGAAGCTAAAAACTTAGTCTAAAGTTTTTTAATATTAAGAAATAAGATTTTAAGAGTATATATTTTGTAAATAAAATAAATTTTATATCTTATCGGAAACGGAATAACGGAAAATAATCGAAAACGGAAAAACGGATACGGAAAGGTCGGAAACGGATCGAAAAGTCGGAAAGCGGATATCCATTGGCAGCCCTAGTCCGCCTCAAGCACCCATATTCGACCGCGTGGCATCTTTTGATTGGATATGGAGCTCCGCTCCGGATTATGACCAGTACAACCTATGAGGATCGCGATGATGGCGTGCAAGTATCGAGGTGGCGACGTGACACTCAACGCTGCACGTGACAGTCGAGGAGCCTCTACCAGAATGACGTTGGCGCATTCAATGCGGAGATGGGACGCGTGACGGACCACATGGGCTGGCAGAGCCGCGTGGCATTCCACGTGTCATCGACAAAGGAGTTCCTGATCACAGCTTCACATCGGCCTACTAGAGTGGACGGACATGAACTTGAGGGGGCCAATGATAGGGGTAGATGTCCCACTGGTCGGCCTGAGTCACAACTCGGCTGACCTCCCAACACATCCTGGGTCAACGAACATGAATCGCCCATGATGTGTCAGGAGGCCAGCCGAGTTGTGATTCAGGCCGACCAGTGTGAGTTCTACCCGTGTCACCACCCACAGCTACATTTAGTGTTCAGTGTGCACCAACAGCACCACTGGCTATAACAAACCTCCTGAATTGGTTATTGATGTTTTCTCATGCATCCATGTCACGATGGTGATGTTCTTGGTAGACACCCTCACATTGGCTCCCAACAATAAGAACACAACAATCTTACACCTACCAGGACCTCCATATCAGGTAATATTTAGTTCAATGCTTCCATGAAATGTGAAATCATAAAATACACTGACCAATTGGTACTCTATGATAGCCAGACAAAGGTATAAATTCCACATAAGATAGGAGATTTGAGTAGTTGCATCTTTCATAGTTTCACCAGGCAGTGAATCAATTACCTGTTGAGACCAAACAGATGAAACCTAGCAATTCAACTTCCACTGTCAGCGACTGACCTAGTTGTACTGGGGTACTTGGAACAAGGAAATGAAAATATTTTTGAGATATTGAAAATCGTGGCAAGGCAAATGAAGTACTGACTTAGTTCAAAACCTCAATTAGCTGTAGACTGAAATTACAGGGCCGCAAGCCCCATAGGAAAAACCGGGGGAAATAAAGAGAAGAAGCGGACTTTGAAGACATTCCAGAATGGATCAAGGACTACACCAACTGGCCGTTAACACTTTGTCTTTATTTCTGGAAAAGCCTACAAGAACATTCTTTATGGGCGAAGACCCGAAATGGTGAAGTTGGACAACAGGATCCTTCTTCTTTCGAGCATTACACCCAGATCAAGCAGCTAGCGAGCAAACAAGCCAAAGGAGATAATTACCGAAGTTATTCCGAGCTACTGTGTTTCAGAATGCAGATTTCCGTGTCATTATTCCGCTTCACATCTTATTACAAACACAAAGCAACGGATAGACGCAGACAGAGGTGGCAGATTTCGTGCGAACCTGAGACGCCTGCGCCAGCTCGTCTAGCTGCGCCCTCGGGTGGATCTCCCTCCTCTTATCCCTGACATCCGGCCGGTGGTGAGCGGTCAGCCCCCGCAGCTTCCTCAGCGAAGACTTCATCGCCACTCACGCCCCCCCAACCACTACCTGCTCTAACCCTGCCGCCACCGTTCACCCCAACAAAACGCCCAAAAGAAGCAGACAGATCACCACCCGCAGCGAAGGTCCTTCCAAGATTCTCTCCGGCAAACACCCTCCCCCCTCGCCCCTCCGCCGATCTCGATCTCCTCTTCCGTCTCCTGCGATCAGAAACCCTAGGAGCAGCAGGAAAGGATGTCGGCGGGTGAGGAAATGGAGGGCATGGATCTCTGGCGAGTGGTCCGACGGGGGAACCACTTCTCCCTCCTTCTCCCCCCACCCCCCTTCCCCTCCCAACCTCCCCGTTCCCCGTCAAAGCGAAAGAAAAGAGAGAGAGAGAGAGAATGCCGGAAGACGGAGCGAGAGACAGAGAGAGGAAGAAATCTTTTGATGGGGCCGCTAATCGAAAGCTTTCGGGAAAAACTTTGCCAAATAGGACGACGGGGGATCTGATGATGCAAGTCCAGTTATATTATAATTTTCACACGGGGAACGGGAGGGGGAGGAGGCCGATGTTTCGGAGAGCAATACTTGAATAGAAACCCGAAAGAAAAAAAAGAAAAAAAGGAGCTCTCGCGTGAGGGGTATTTACGGAATGAAAGGGGAAAAATATTACCGACGTGGCAGTTTGGAAAGCGTCGTCAAAGGAAGTGGGGGAGGGCGGGGTATGGAGAGAAGTCAAAGGCACGAAATAATGTCCGAATTTGATTGCCTCCAGATTGACCAGGTGAGCCGGCCGCTGGACCGGTGGAGTGACGTCAGGCCTGGAGCTTGTCTCCGCTCTTTTGGGCCGGTGTCACGGTGGTGACGGAACGTGTCTCCGCTCCTGCGCCAAACCCCACACCCACTCGTATGCTTTTCTGCCTGCTCCAAGCACGCCGTACCACGCGTCTAGCGTTGTCCCCCGCCCCGCGCCCTCCTCGGTCCTCACCCACCTGCGCTGGAGCGCCCTGTTCCCCGATCGTGTTTATGCGCAGCTTTTTCCTTTTTAAATTATTTCCGGTTCAGGTGATTCGGAAAGAAAGCTATTGAATGGTTTGCTTCCAAATTTACGAGGGAAATCAAGGAATACTTAAAAAAGTATGGTTCGTCATCCGTATTGATACGTCCGTACCGTATTATGGTAGAGAGAGGCGAACCTCTCGCACAGTTCGGTCCAATCCCTTTATTTTTGTTCTTTTATTTAGTTTTTATTATTTTAAAAAATATATCATCCAAATCGAATTGTATCAATGTTTCGATCTACATTGTACCTGTGAGAGCTAGCACAACTAGGTCCCATGGCATAATCAACCTTGTTTTAAGGAGCTTTCAAATATAGTTAATTATCTATTGATCTCCCAAATTTGACTATTATTTTAAAATTCCCTCAAAACATTATTATTAAACATATTAGTATCTGTCATTTCTTCCAATCAACAAAATTAAACCCAACTAGGTTAAGTTTACCATAGTTTGGGAAAAGACCAAAATTGTCGATGCCATCGAGGCTAAGCACCTCCTACAGCGCACGGGTTACGACACCAGTGTGCCATTCGCAACACCTTCAATGGTCCCATAGATGGCCAACTCTTCTCCAATGGTGGCCTCTATGCCTCCCTCTGCTACCTCTCCCTCAACTTCCTCTCCTACATCAACATCTCTGACAAGCAACTCCCTAGAGGCCTTCAGTGATGGGTCTCCAACATGACTGCCCCCCAATGGCTTGATCTCTCTGAAAACAAGCTCATAGGGCCACTCCCGCCAACATTGAGTGGCCTCAAGGACCTAAGGGTGTTGAGACTCTCCGACAACGCCATCGAGGGTGGGGGGTGTTGCACAGTTAGCAAGCCCAGAGGGGGGGGTGAATGGAATTCTTAAAATTATTGAGAACCTAAAATTTGTTCACAAAACAGTCACACAAAACACACATCGATAGTTGTTAGTGTTAGTAAAGGTAAACGGCAAACACACAAAGACAATCACACTACACAAGGATTTATCCTGGTTCGGATCCCCTCTCCTTAGGAGTCCTACGTCCAGTCCCTGAGCAATACCTCAGGATTTCACTACCCAAAAGTACAGTCCCCCTTATGGACCCTTACACACCCAGCTGAAGCTGGTCTTCTCTTCACAACCCGAAGAGGAATTACAACACCCTAGATACCACCAAGTCTTCCTTCAACACGAAGGGAATACACACCCTGGAACCCACAGGTCTTCCTTCAACACGAAGGGAAGAAAAGAATACAAGAATGTGGAAATGAAAACAAGCCCCTAGATCAAGCTTATACAATGCTAGATCTGAAGCTAAGACTGAGAAAGAAAGGATCTACAGAATTGATCTCTCTCAGTACTAGAAGCTCTCTCAAGGATCTACACTAATCTCAGAAAGCAAGAGCTAGAACAAATGTGAGTGAAAAAACTTGGCTCTTCAATTTTCTCACAGAAGACTTGGAAAAATCGTTGTAAGCGTTGTCTATCAATTCAAGGTATCTTCTTCTGGAGCTTCAGTTTTCTTTATATATCTTCTATTTGAAATTTGAACGTTGAAGTGCCCGTTGTCTCTAAGCTTTTGTTTATGTTAGACTGCATGTCACTGTAGAGCTTCTTGTTCAACAGTCTTTAACTTTCCATGCACGCAATAGGAGAAAGGATCTTCTCTGATATCCGTTATCTTCCATATTGTCCAATGTTATATTGAGGTGCGTTGTCAGAGACCTGCACGCATTAAATGCTAAAACAATATATAGCTAGGCTGTCTCTTGTTGTCAGTCAACGTAGAATGATTTTATATAAAAATAGAAGTTCCATTTTGTTCTTCTAAAAAGATCTTTACAGAATAACCACAAAAAGATAAGATATCGTTTACATGTAATGCAGTGATACATTTAGTCGCAATAAATGCATGCTTGTCAGAAAGATATACGTGGAGATTTTGACTTTTCAACGTATTCAAAAATGAGTTCAAATATCAAATTATTATATTCCATGAAATCGTTACATGCATGACTTATGAAATCGTTATGCAAAAGAGTCGTTATCCATGTAAATCGTTGTGCACTCATAAGCAAACCGATACACATAAAAATCGTTATATAGACAAATCGTTATGAGCAAGTTGTCAGAGACAAAACGATGTGAGCAAATCGTAGTTTGTTGTATCGAATCGTTACGGCGACTAAGTCGTTATGTAACTAAACGAATCGTTACAGTGACAAAGTCGATGTGTAACATATCGAATCGTTGCAAGGATCAAGTCGTTATGAGACTTAATGAATCGTTGTGAAACTGAAATCGTTGTGAGTGCAAATCGTTGTTCTCACTTATCAAATCGATGCGATGACCAAATCGTTGTGAGAATAAATCGTTATTCTCACTTAAGAAATTGATGCGAAGACCAAGTCGTTGTGAGAGCAAATCGTTGTTCTCACTTATCAAATCAATGCAAAGACCAAATCGTTGTGAGAGCAAATCGTTGTTCTCACTTATCAAATCGTTGTGAGAGCAAATCGTTGTTCTCACTTATCAAATCGATGCGAAGACCAAATTGTTGTGAACCAAGTCGATGTGTTTTCTTAGCAAATCGTTGTGAGATCGATGCGATCACTTAGCGAATCATTATGGAAGTAAATCGTTATGCTTTCTTAGCGAATCGTTGTGAGATCAATGCGATCACTTAGCAAATCATTATGGAAGCAAATCGTTATGCTTTCTTAGCGAATCGTTGTGAGATCAATGCGATCACTTATCGAATCGTTATGGAAGCAAATCGTTATGCGAGAGAGGGAAGTTGTTACAACATACAGAAAATCGATGTGTACTTAGAGAAATTTCATGCTTGAACTTACATTGCTATAAAGTAAATAATACTTACCCATTTAGCTTGTTATTCCTTGTTTCATTTCTTGTACTCAAATCTCATAGAAAATATGTTAGATTAAACTTTATTATAGTTTTTTTAATCACCAAAATAAATATGTAATTAATTTAAATTACATGGGGATAAACTGATCATCAGGGGGGTAGTATCGGACATGGTGGAACAATGTGGGAGGCTAGCGGAGGTGAGCCTGCAAGGGAATGCCATCAACAGACACCATGGGAAGGAAACCTACAAATCAGTTCACATCTACTTCCAACCAACCTAGATGGTGAAGTTGGCTGATCTCCTGTAGGATGGGCCCTGAAATGTTGTTGTGAGAGAGGAGCAAGGTGGTGAGCTTGGTCAAGTTCGCCATGGCAGAAGGAGAGAACTTGAGAGAAAGTTGTCACTTATGTCTATCTCTTTCAGGTTAAGAAGTTTGCACAACTCACGAGGAATGGAACTAAAGATCTAGTTCTTGGAGAGGTGCATGGAAGAGAACTTGGTTAAGTTGCCAAGAGACGGAGGGATCACTCCGGAGAAATTGTTGTGGGACAAGTTGAGGAAGGGGAGCTTGGAGAGCATGCTCAGGCTAGGGGGGATGCTTTCAGCCAATCCATTGTTGTTGAGGTTGATGACAAGGAGGTCGCGGAACAACAAGGTTGGGCTCTGGTGCCTATCTCCATCACCCCTCCCCTATGACAAAGGATGCTCACCCAGTTGTAGATGCCAGTGCCGCAACTGCTGGTGTTTGTGATCACCCAAATACCAAGGTTGTAGTTCCATAGTGAGGCCTTCCTAGTGACAAGGGTGTCCACTTGCCGACAGCTTTTGTAATGTTGTGGCCGTTCGGATCTGAATTAGAGTGGTTTGTGGGCCAATGTGTGGCCAATGTGTGGTGTTTTGTGTTTAGCAGCTTGTTGTGGGTCAAAAATTCGGACCCAATAGACACACTGGTTCTCTATTTGAGAACGCGACGGGGGAGTGTGTCACGTTCAAAACACATCCTTCGCCTGCATCCCATTCTCATCACCGTTTATTTTCAATCTTCAGCTGCATGCGCGACATGGTGCATGCATGGTTGTCGCATAGTGTCGAGTTCATGAACGCATTAGCCAGGTACGTTGCGTTCTTAACACGATAGTCACCTGTGTCACGTTCTGAGCTCTGAGGGTTTAAGAGGTTGTAGGTTGGCCAGACAGAGCAGGAAGCTCTGTTCGGCCAAAGGGAGGAGTTTGTGAAGGTGTTTCGACGATTCTGATCTCGTGGCTCGTGTTTTGATGTGTTCTTGGTGCAAGGAGGTTGTTTGGAGCGTGAGAAATGCCGATGGAGCAACGTTCTTCGTGTTTCTTGTGTGGGTAGGGAGATTCTTGCTTGGTTCTCTGCGTTTATAGTGGATTTGAAAGGTTTAAGGCATGTAGTAGCATCTTTTAGTATTATACAAGATAAATTAGTGGTTTTACTCTTTGTAATTGATCCATGAAGGTAGATAGGTGTGGTTTGTGGGTTTTCCAGAGAGAGGGTTTGGTTTCCGGATTGGCGTTGTATATGTGAATGCGACGGCTAACCCTGTCGTGTTCTGGTGTGCTTAATGAATTGTAAAGGTTTATGTATATGTTTTAAGGATGGAGGTTAGTGAGATTATGTGGGTTGTGTGTGTGGCCGAGCTTGACGGTAGGACACCTACTGTCGTTACCTCTCGAGTCGAGTACCCTAGGTTCTCTGTGAGTCAGGCACGTTAGTGCTCGAGATTTGTCTCGATACTGTGTGTACCGTAGAGGTTTGTGTCATCTTTCTGGACACTCTCACTCACTTGTCTAGTTGTACGTCTGACTAAGGGAAAGATGACAATGGGACAGTGACTTGTGGTATGGTTCTTTGTTCAGTCGCTTGTAGCGCGCTCGTGGTTGGGGGATGCACACCAGTAGACGTACTAGTCCCCATCTAGTCCCTTGTTCCACAACCTTACTCTAGGGGCCCCGGAACTCTTAGAGGTGTGTCAGGAGTGGATCTACAACGTGTGTCATTGTAGATGTGATGTTGGTTGGTCTTCACAGCTTGTTGGAACTGTAGAGGTGGAGCAGCAGTTGGACCTTCTATCTGTGGCTGTGAGACTGAGAAGTAGTCTTGTGTGATTTATCCGAGCCAGTAGCCAGTGTCACGAACTAGGCTTCGTGACCCGAGTGTGGAGTTGTCCTCTTTTAGCTCGTACACTAGTGTGTGACTTGTCATTTATTTATAAATGTTCAGTACATATAGTTTATTGACTTATCTATTTAATTTTAGCGTTTAATTCTATACATGTTTAATTATATTAACTATCCACTCCTGCTTCTCTTAAGATTTGTGTGGTACCGATTTTGAGGGAGTTTTCCTATTGAGCCAGTGACTTGTGAGGCTCACTTCCCCCTTTCAGGTGAAGGAGAGCAGGAGAGTTCCCATCCCTCGTCTAGTTTCGAGCCACACCGTAGAGGAGACGGGTCCACTCCACCAACAGTGTAGTTTTCTATTCATGTTCTCACCTCGGGGTATAGGATGTTGTACTTTCACTTTCCGTTGACTTTAGTTGGGATGTGGCTATGTGAACTTCATGTAAATATGCATGAGACTGTATACAAATGTGCAATCTTATGTGTGTTTAGAAGTTTCTTTTATGTTCTCACAGACTCGAGTAATGGTATCCATTGCGAGGCTTCGGCCGGTTTGTGAGAGACAGAGTCAGGTCAGGATCATTATTAGGTTAACAGGTCTAAACAACGAGGACCGCTACAACTTTGCAACATTGTGTCAGGGGTAGACGACAATAGCGTACATGATAGGAGGAGGATGGAGATTGTCAAAGCAATAGGGCCCATGGTGCGGTTCTAGTGCTATTTTTGTTGGTGGTGCTACAGAAGTTGCTACTTCCCAAAAGATGGTGATCATCCTTCATGCTTCTAGAAGAGAGGGGTGCTCAACATCTTACTGATTTGTAGGCCCCCTCCTGTAGGTTGGAACTGAACAATGTTGGGTGGCAGTCTCAGCCATGTCAGTGTCATCTCCTTTGGAGCACCACAGGTGGGAGATGTCGCCTTCATGAAGGAGCTCGCTAAAAACAACATCAAGGTGTTGAGGGTGTGCGACAGAATGAGAGAGTGGTGCAGTGAGAGAGAAAGTGATGGAGTGAGAGAGTGTGTGATGGAGAGAGAAAGAGTGGTGCAGTGAGAGAGAGAGAGTGACCGAGTGAGAGAGAGTGTGCGACGAAGAGTGTAATGTCATGGTGTTTCAGATCCATAGTAACGGGTCTTGGATGGTGATACAGCATTAAGTAGTGGTTCTGTGTATCAGTTGATTGATCAAACTTTAACTGTGAGAGTTGATAGCCAAGCGGGTGTCGCGGCCAGTGAGGAAGATGTGTTACTAAGGCGTCACCAAAGGCTGACGCAACATGGCTCCGGTGGTTCTTGCATGTATCATATATGTGGCACATTCTGGTGAATGCGGTCACTAACCTTGATGCGTTACTGAGGCATCCATGCATCCTAATACGTTCATTATTCTGAACAGTTTTAAGCATGTCTCCTCGGCCAAAAACTCTGTTCGGTTAGACAAGGAACCAGAGGGCGATTTTGCTCCCAAGGAAGGAACTTCGATGATTTGGACATATTTCTTAGGAGGTTTTAGTGAGGAGGCGGCGACTAGATCATGAGAAGGCCCCAATGGGTAGTTCTTCGCGTTCTGGTAGGAAGTGTTCATGTTTTCTCACATTTTTCCATCAATTCCCTCGCCCTACAGTTGAAATACCATGATTTTGTGATGATAATATGTTTGTGAATCGTGGGAATTTAGATATAGTGTTGATTTCAAGATAAAAAATGGTTTAAATCATGTTGGAATCATGATTTTTGAGGGAAGGAGTTATGTATAATATTCAAGAGAGTGAAACATGGTTTGCTTGATAAGAAAGGATGTATTTTTGAGATTTCACATTTTAATATGGTTACAGTAAGGTAGTTTGGCCTGAGTGGCCATATATGGGGGTACTCTGTATGAGACCCGTGAATAGGGTTTTCTGTCTGATATCACATCGTGTGGTAGGGCGCCTTATTAAGGTGTCATGCTGCCCATACGTGTTAGTTTTTGCTAACACGGTGTTTTAAGCTGACACATTCATATCGCGGTAGCAACAACTGATGCGTTTACGTTAATTTTTGTGTTTGGACGATGTGAAGCCTCTTTAGGGAGTACCATGATGCTTTTATGTTAAACAAGTGTATGGTTTTATTGGACTCTTAATGGGTGATTCTACGATGATAATGTTACACAATAAAGTTTTATTAGATTTTCAATTAATTGAACCTCAATTCTAATTAGGAAAAGGTTTTATTGTGGTTTAGTAAGTAGATATAGCGTATGATTGGTGATTTTGCAATAAGTTAGTCGAAGAGACCAACTTCATCAAGAATTTATAAAGATATGAAAACTAATCGAGTTATTAGTATTGTGCTATAGATTTTCGAGTTCAGTAGCCTTGACGCTTATCCCTATACACCTCTTAGTTGGATACCACAGGTTCTCTGTGAGCCAAACATTCATGTGCTCGGGGTTAGTCCTAGTACCGTGTGTATCGTCGAAGTTTGTGTCGTCTTTCTAGACTCACCCACTCCTTAGTTTGAGTTGTATGTCCAGTTGGGGAAAAAACGACAGTAGGACAGTGACTTTGAGTTATGTTGTGGTTGGCTTTAGTACTTCTGATCGCTCGTAGCGTGCTCGTGGTTGAGGGAACGAACACCAATAGACTTATTGGGCCCCAGCTAGTCCCTTGTTCCCACTTGCCTCACTCTATGGGCTCCGGAACTTGTAGAGATGTGTCAGACATGGGCCTGCAGTTGGCCAAGCTACAGTTGGTGGTGTTGATTGGTCTCCACAGCTCTTTGGCCTTGTAAAGTGTTAACGTGGAGCCACAGTTGGACCTTCTGTCGATGACTATGAGATTGAGAGGTGTTTCTTGTGTGGTTTGTTAGGGTTAGAGTCTGGCGTCAAAAACTAGTTCTCGTGATATGAGTGTTAGCATCATGCATGTTCGGTTTACAGACCAGAATTTGACTTATTTATTATAAGAATTATATTCTTCTTATGAATCAGAGGCTTGCATGTTATTGATAGTTTAATGTTGAATTGGGCAAATGGTATAACTCGCTCGAAATGTTTTCAGAAGCCCATGATTTACGAGGCTCATCATCCCTGTATTCTATAGTTTAGTAATATGATGATTGTGTTATAGTGAGGGAAGGATGGCAACTTGTTGGTTTCACCCAACCTGTTCCCAATGACGCAGGGTAGAATATTGTGAATCGAACTATGTTAGAGTTATATGTTTATAGCTTTAAATATTGATAGATAATTGCTTTTATACCTTTCCTATTAAGATATATGTGCAGCTCTATTTGAAATCACTTGTAGGTGTGATTAAGCTACAGTGGGGTGTAACCTTGAACGATATGCATGTTTCTCATTTGCCTTCATGTTTTACGCTAGGCCTATGACTATTCGTGGCTCACGCCTATTCCCCCCCTCCTTTCAGGTTGTTTGGTGGAGTGAGATTGCAGCCGTTTGGCATCTACCACCTACCAATAGTCGACTTTTGGGTTCTCCCCCAACAGATGAGTACTTGAGTTATTAATTCAGAGCTTGTTATTTAATCATTGTCAATTGTAGACTAATTTGATTATTATTGTCGCTTGTTTACCTCTCTAGACCCATCAATATCCCTTTTGAGTTTCGGACTCATGGGAGGCAGATCTAGATATGGAACTTTTTTGGATATAAGTATCTAGGGCCACTACAAAGAGATAGTGGCACAGTAAGAGAAAAAGTGGCGGGAGAGAGAGAGTGCACGATGGAGAGAGAAAGTAGCTCGTGTGGGAGAGGGGTGTCGGAGGGAGAGATAGCCAGGTGGGAGTGGGCATTAAAGAGAGAGAGAATGGAGAGAGAGAGGGGGTGAGAGTGAAGATGAAAGTAGTTTAGGAATTTCACGTATGTTTCTAAACGAGAGAATGAAATGTTCCATTAAATATCCATATTTTCAATGTCCTTGAACTAGATAGAGTTCTTAGTAAGAGTTAGATGTTTCAAGAGATTTCTAAGACAATAGTCGGATTTGAGGGATCAATCGATTATTAGCTATATTTGTAAGGATTAATATGCAAGAACCCTACTTTAAAATTGTGTTGTATGGGTTCCCGTATGATATCTGTTCTCACACTCATATGTGAAGACGAATATTAGATGATACTTATCATCTCACATGTGAGGATAGATATCAGACGAGTCATCACCTTATGCCTACAATAAATCAGTCTAAAAATTGAAATGATGCACTCGTAATACCTTTTATGTGTGTATACATATAGAATAATTGTTGTTATCAGGTGGCTGAGTTGTAAGAATCCTTTTTATGTGCATATACAAATATGGCACATTACAGTCAGTAGATATCAAGGTTTGTCCTGCGGCATTGTGCTAAGGCATTCGCAAGCCTTGGCACGGTCGGTACGGTACATCAAAATTGGTCGACCAATTTTTTCTTATCGGTTGACCGATTCTTCTAGTGACCACCCCCATTCGCCCAAGAGATTAAAGTTCAAAATAGATCGATCGATTTCTCTTTATTAGTCTACCGATTTCTATTAGGGTGACGACTAGATCTCATGGTCTATTTGGTCTTCAAAGAGAGACGAAAATTGGTCAACTGATTTGAGATTTTCAGTAGATCAATTAGTATACGGTACGAATCGTACCGTACTTACATGGAGAATGTCACACGATCGATCTGCACTGCACAACCAACCTTGATATATATGCAAACATGTTTTACATTTTTAAATTCTCAATGGATTAGAATTACCTTAGTTAATAGGGTCATTTTTATAGTTAAGATTAATCAACTATTTTGGTGAATGAAATAACCATCAAATTTCATCCTCCTAATTCAAGATTAATGAGTTTGGATATATAAATAATCATCCAATTTTGTCCCCTAATATTTATCTTTTATTTTATATTAGCAATGAGCTCAATACTATTCTCTCAATGATTAATTATTTTATTTATTATATTCACGAAACAAACTATGATTGGACGTGGAAGAAGCAATCAAGGATCTACTCCCATTTTCTTTCCAACTAATCTTTTAAACGTGCCAATATAAAAAGAAAAAAAAAGAAGGATTTTTGTTCATATACTATTGATATGCAAAAAACAGTTCATACTTATCACATTTTGCATGCATACTATTAAATAGTATAATAATGTGAATAACTTAAATAACTTTTTGCACACAACAAAATAGTGCCAAAAAGATTCATCAGATGGCCTTCTTTATTTTAATGACCCAATGAAAAAGCCCTAAAGATCAACACAATTACTTTCCTTTTTTATAAGATGTGTGTTGGCTTGTTGGGGTTGGGTCTCCTTTTTTACCTTTTTTTGGAAAAAAACATGTATTTATCTCTAACATCTACTGTCCTAATGTATATCCCTAAAATCTATTGGAAAGAAGTGGTCGTGTGTAATACCAACTAAGAGGGGAGGGGTGAATTAGTTGGAACAAATTAATTTTTTTTGCCTAAAACAAATTTAAGCTATTCTAAACAAGTTGACATAGTGGATAACACAGCGGAAATAATATAAACTTAAAAAGGAAACACTCGTGATCAACTATCTTATGTATGCGTAAAAGGGAGGTAGAATAGATGGATGCAAACCACAAGCACACAAGATTTTTTATGTGGTTTGACCACATAACACGTGCGCCTACGTCCACCACCTCACATCCTGTGAGGATTTCCACCTAACTTGTTTCAATGGGTACAAGCCGATAAACCTAACGCCACATGGATCTTCTTCTTCTTCTATCTAACGGGTGTTCCAGCTCTTCTTGGTCCTGGAGCATTTAATGCCTAGGAATATGATGGACAAAAGAAAAGATTTGTTAGTTAGTCACCTCCATTCCTCTCCCATATTTCCTGCTGACACTCCTATTGTGTTAGGTAAGTGTCCTTCTGTCAGCAGAAAAGGAGAAGTCCTATGGACATGCAAAAAAGATAACTTCAGTCAGAGAAATAATAAGATAGACATATGAAGTAAGTTTGAAAGTTCATTTTCGCCAAGAGTCATGTTCTGAAATAGTAATGCAGACTAGGAAGTCATCAGTAGTCGGAGTGCATTTCAACTATTCAAGAGTTGAAGTGAAAAACTATGAGCCAAGTAAGTTTAAAGATATTTAGAAGATTATTATTTATTAATGGATGGACATATCTTTAAAACATATTATGATTTTTTCACATCAATGTTCAAAAATATTACATAAAGGATTACAAAGCCAATCGAAATAATACTTCATCAATCACTATGTAGAACTTCATCAATCGATGTCTTGATGTGCCGGGATGCAATGGACAACCAAGAGGGGAAGGGTGAATTGGTTATCGCCTAATAAAAAAAATCTTTTAACACAGAATAGATTAGACTCAATTAAGCAAACCTATTATGTGATATGCACAGCGGAATATAACAAGTATATAGACGAAACCAACAATCTTAATGTGTGTAGAACGAAGATAGAAAAGATAGATGCAAACCACATATGCACGTAAGATTTAGAGTGGTTCGACAAATAAACCCTTATGTGCGTCTACGTCCACTACCCCACACCTCTATGAAGATTTCCACTAGCTTGTTTCCCAGGTACAAGAGAAAACCCACACACACACACTAGTTGTTTCCGGGGACAACCACAACCCCACCTCATTTCCCAGGGACGAGATAACCCAGCGTGTATGCGTGCATGCACTACACACCAACTAAAATACGTGCTCACAGACAGAGCACACACACAAATATGTTCAGGGTACTAGAAAGAACAATAAAGCATGAACATGAGAGACATTTAAACAGTAAAGTGTAGAGTTCTCCTGTTCCAGTGATTCGGCCTTTGTGGTCATCTTTGACTGACGATGACTTAGGTGAAGAACTGGCTGATGTAGAAAGCTTTTGAACGAGGTCTTGCAAGTAGCAGTACCAGGTCGACGCCCTTCAAATGTAGAAACACCTCCCAAGTATGTCTGGAAGGCTTCTAGTTGATGTAGAGTCGTTCTTCTGGCTTCTACAGGTTCAGAGCATATGTTGGCTCTTCCTTGGGCAGCACGATCCTCTCTTGAACTCTAGGGCTCGAGTTGGATTCTTGGAGACGTGTTCTTTTCTTCCAAAACATGGAAACATGTTGTATTTATAACCCAAAGAGTTTAGGTATGTTTGACAAGAGTTGGATCTTGATAGGAGTCTATTTAGGAAAGTCCATATGGAGAAACTTTGGAATCGGTCGACCGAATTCTTCAGATCGGTCATCCAATTTCAACTTTGCTTTGACTGGGACTTCGGCTGGACGCTCGGTCATCCGATTTTGGCATTTCAGTCAACCAACTTCGGGTTTAGTTTTGACCAATACTTCGGATGGTCAAGATACAACTTGAATATACAAAGTGACTTGGCTTCGATTGGCAGATTGGTCGACCAATTTCCTTAAATCGATCATCCAACTTTTGACTGTCTCAGTGCCAAAGCTTCTGGCTAGGTCGGTCGTCTGATTTGCCCAAATCAGTCATCTGACTTTGGACAGATAATCGATCTGTCATCGATTCCCTTTGATTCATAACCAATCTGACATGGATTGCCTTTTCAATATCGGTCGACCGATGTCTGGAAGTTGATCATCTGATTGTCAGTTTTGCAGTTCTTCTTCCAGTCGTATCTTTCTATTTTGTCCAAGTCTTGGGCTTGGTATTGACCACTTCAAATGAGACTCTTAGACAAGATTACTACACACTTAACACACAAATTAGACCCTCAAATTAAATAAACATAAATCAAATTCTTGGTTATAAACATGAATTATATTCAGTGTTTTGTGATTTTCTGAATCATGAGTTAAACTCAGTGTTTTTATGATCATCAAAATCTACAAAGTACAACAATCTCCCCATTTTTGATGATGACAAAACACTTGTAGATTTTTCATACAAAACACAACATTTGATTTTAGATATCAATTTGATTTGATTTTTATGTGTTTGCATATGATAATACATGCATTTAGTCATGCAAGATTAACTCCCCCTTTATAAAATACTTATGACTCTAACTCTCCCATTTTTATTTGGATGTAAACTCTCCCCTAAAAGAAATATATAAAATCTACAAATATTCTCTCCCCCTTTTTGACAGCATCAAAAAGTGGGTGGTATTAGGGATAAGAGGTGCATTTGACATAATACAAAGTATGTGAAAATGTCACTTGGGGAATCTGATGGGAGTGCATGCTCTAAAAGATAACCATTAAATAGTCCATTGTTTAATCAAGTTCTCAACACACATTCAAAATTAAATTCCATTAGATGTGAAGTGTGAGACATGATTAAGAAGGCATCACACATGATGATAAGTAGAATCCTAATTAACACTAACGAATACTCTCAATCTTACCCATGCATGATAGACCCTCAATTTTTGGTAGCTATCACTCTGCCTTTTTTTTTTTCATTCTGAAACAAATGATGTCATTTTTTTGTTTCTTTATTTTCTTTCACTTTTGAGGAAAGTATTGTCGTTTAACTCAAGGCTTCTCACTTGTTCAATGGAAAGACTCGGTTACTAAGCTCAGATCCTCTTCTCACTTTGGACATGTAGCTTTTTCCTCACGAGTTACTACAAGTTAAATGGTTTTTAAGCATCACAAAAGTATTAAGAAAAATTTCCACCAATCATTAAAGTGATATCTATTAATCATAGTCATGTGCATTAGTGTGGTGGTTTTAATTTCAAATGAATTTTGAAAAGCAAATTAAATACATAACTATTTAGCTCCCCCTTAATGTATGCACACACCAAATGCAGAAATCCCCCCCTTAATGGCTGAATTGATGCACACTAATTCTTAAGCCAATGCAATAGAATATCAAGGGAATATTAGCCCATAGAAAGAGTCAGGGAAGTGTCTTTACATATACATAACATGCAAGCATACAATGGATAGACATGCAAAGGACACTAGATTCTAAGACTATTTTTGCGTTTTTGATTTTTCAAAAAAAATAAAAAGTTAGAAAGGAAACAAAAATATAGCCTATAGACGAAATCTAAAAGAGTAAACAATAAAGCATACATGAGTATTCATGTGTTACCTTGAAAGTCAAAAACAGAAGAACATGATACTCACAGAACAGTGTAGGTGCCTTGAGATTCACATTGATACCATTTGATGCTTCATCTCAGAATTTCACAAGACACCTGCAATCACAAATCTCAGGTGAATTTCTTTGGTACCCAAATGGTTTTGGGTCCAACATTGTTAGTCCTGGAATGCAACATATCTTTTCTAATCCACACCAAGTTCATTTTCTGCATGTTCTTCTTTAAAGAATAATTGTAGTTCATATGACCATGTCCATCACAGAAATAACATGTGACATTAAGATTGTTTTCTATGGCTTGTGGCCTATGAACAACATGATGATTAGCATGCTTTCCTTTCACATGAGCTTGTTTTTTACAGGTTTTTTCACATGAACAGTTTTATTAACATATGACTGTGATGTGCTAGATGCACTAGAAGCATGAACAAAATATGTCTTAGTCTTAGACTTAAAAGAGTTAAACTTAGATTTCTTAAATACATACCCTAGACCATGTCTATGAGTATTCACCTTGACACTAAGAACCTCATCTAATTTTTCTTTGCCCTTCATAAGTCTAGACACAGTAAATTTAAGCTCATCTATGGTTTCATGTATTTTCTTGATAGAATTTTTAGAGACTTCATCATTTTCTTCAAGTACAATGACTTGGTTTTTTAATTGTTCATTTTCAGATTTCAGAGAGAAATTTTCCTTCTCAAACATGCTAAGTTTTTCAGAATTACCAATCATGATCCATGCCTCCATCCAAGAGAGGGGCCAACTTGTATTGTGACTATCATAAAGACTTCGATCACATCACCGACGAGTGTTGCATCCTCAAGGCCCAGATCGCAGGCATGCTGAGGCATGGCATCATTGATAGGGATGTCATAGATGAGAAGCCAAAGCCCGCCGAGTCGGGTGAGGAGGAGGAGGTGCCTCGTGCAAAGGGGGCGGTTTTGGTGCTCGCGGGAAGATCGGCGAGCGGGGGCGACAACGGGCGAAATCTGAAGTCATACACTTCTGTGATGGCATCGGCCCCCAGTAAGCTGCCCCGGGTGGCTGACGATGTTATTTCCTTTTTAGCTGAGGACATGGTCGGTCTCAATATGCCCTATGATGATGCCCTTGTTGCTCACGCTGACATCAATGGGTATGATATACATCGTATTCTAGTTGATAATGGAGCAGTGATTGATATGCTTTTTGATGACTGCTTTGTCATGATGCCCGAGCTAAGCTCTGAGCTCAGGCCCATTGCTACTTCTCTCTTTGGGTTTAGTGCACCCCTGTAAGTGCCGAGGGCTCGATTAGGCTGAAGGTCACCCTCGGCACCCGACCATGCAATGTAACAGTTGAGGTCGACTTCCTTGTGGTCAAGGTGAAGTCGGCTTACAATGCGATCTTTGGTCGGGGGTTGTTGAGTAAGTTAGGAGGGGTCTGTTCTATGTATCATGAAAAACTAAAGTTCCCGACACCTGGTGGAATCGGTGAGGTTGTAAGGAACCAGACTGAGGCCTGGCGTTGTTATGTAAATTCAATTAAGGCCAAGGAATCGATAATTTCTGAGTATGTTTCTATCTCTGAGGAGAGATCGAAGAAGGGCGTGCCCATGAGCAAACCAAACGAGTTCGGCTTTAGGAGTTGGAGGGGCAGTTGATAGACTTTCTAAGAGCCAGCACCGATGTATTTGCCTGGTCTGAAGATGACCTGTCGGGATCGACCTGGAGGTCATCCAGCATCACCTGAATGTCGATCCCGATGTTTGACCAGTGAAGTAGAAGAGGCGGCCATTGTCGGCCAACCGGTAGAGGCCGTGGATGATGGTCTCGGGAAGTACTTGCATGCTAGGATAGTTCGCGATGTCCTTTACCCATAATGGATCACGAGCATCACTCTAATTAAGAAGGCGAATGGCAAGTGGCGCATGTGCGTTGACTTCATCGACCTCAACAAGGCATGCTCGAAGGACAACATCCTGCTTCCTCGAATCGATCAGCTCGTTGACTCAACTGTAGGTCATGAGTTCCTTAGCTTCCTCGATGCCTACTCGGGGTACCACCATATCTGGATGGTGCCCGAGGACAAGGAGAGGACGACCTTCATTACAGAGAAAGGTCAGTATTGCTTTACACGAATGCCTTTTGGACTAAAAGATGCACGGGCGGCTCGTCAACAAGATGTTTGAATCTCAGATCGGGAGGATGATGGAGATATACATCAACGATATGTTGGTCAAAAGTTGACGAGCCGAGGTCCGTGTTCATGATTTGGCCAATACCTTCAGTTTTTCTCCGATAGTACAGGATGAAACTGAATCCCGAGAAGTGTATCTTCGGCGTTCAGGCTGGAAAGTTCCTAGGCTACCTTGTCTCCAGCCGAATAGACGTCAATCCCAACAAGGTGCAGGAGATCCTCGACATGTCAGCACCAAGGACCATTAAAGAAGTGTAGAGACTCAATGGTCAAGTAACGGCCCTAAGCAGGTTCATGTCGAGGTCGGTAGAACACTGTAGGTCGTGCTTCGATGTGCTGAGGAAAGGAAAGTTTGAGTGGGATGAGACGTGTCAGAAAGCCTTTGATGAACTCATGGTGCAACTGGCCAATGTGCCTACTTTGAGGAAACCCCTGCCCAGAGAGGAGTTGCGGCTATACCTCTTAGTCATCGACCGATCGATTAGTTCGGTGCTGGTGTGAGAGGAAGGGTGACAACACCTGCCTAATTATTATACGAGCAGGGCATAGCGAGGGGCCGAGCAAGGATATTCCAACCTGAAGAAGGCTAGTTATACACTTGTCATGGCAACACGTCGGCTCCAACCCTACTTCCAGACCCACAAGATTGTCGTTTTCACTGACATTCCAATCAAGCAGTTGCTTAGTCGACCTGAAGCCTTAGAAAGAATGGAGAAGTGGGTTATTGAGCTTGGTCAGTTTGATATCACCTACAAGTCATGGATGGCCATCAAGGCTCAGGCTCTTGCCAACTTCATTTCTAAAGGTGCGACAAGACCCGCTGAGCAGACAGACGATGGCTCGGCCTGGAAGGTCTTTATGGATGGAGCATCGTATTCTCTCGGCAGCGAAGCAAGCGTCGTTCTCCACTCTTCAGAAGGCCTTGTCCTAAGGTATGCTATCCACTTTAGCTTCTCAACTTCAAATAACATAGAAAACTACAAGGCTATCATCTTAGGACTTCGGATGGCAAAGACGCTCGGGGCCACTCGAGTCACTGTCTATAGCGATTCTCAGCTGGTCGTCAGCTAGGTCGCAAAAGACTACGAAGCTGGAGAGGAGAGGCTCGCCCAGTACATGAACGAGGTACTCAGGATGATGGAGCTGTTCGAGTCAGTCAAGCTCTAGAAGATCTTGAGGGTGGCATCCGAGCTAATGCACTCTTGAAATACGGGGTGGCATCCGAGCACTATATTGGATCCTCAGTACTGGTCGAGGAGCTTTGCGACTCTTTTGTGAGGGTCTCGATAGAGATCCTTTGTGTTGTAATAGGGTTGACCTTGATGACTCCAATTGTGGAGTACATTCGAGACGAGCTACTTCTGGAAGAACGGGACAAGGCGGTAAAGATGAAGCGAGAAGCTCCAAGGTTCTTCCTTATGGGAGATGTACTCTACATGAAGAGCTTCAAATATCCCCACCTTCACTGTGTAGACCAGAATAGGCCGATGAGATTATACACGAGGTGCATGAAGGTAGCTATGGGAGCCACACGGGACCACGATTTCTAGTGTGGTGAGTTACCTAACAAGGATATTGGTGGCTGACCATGTTGAAGGACGTCGAGGGCTACATCAGGAGGTGCCATCAATGTCAAATGTACAGCAGGGCTGATCGCCAACCGCCTACAGATCTCACTTCATTGTCAGCACCATGGCCCTTTGCCCAATGGGGAATGGACATCCTCAGGCCTTTCCCTTTGTCCTCAGGTCAGCGAAAGCTC
Organism: Colocasia esculenta; assembly: GCA_014218235.1. Lineage (NCBI taxonomy): Eukaryota > Viridiplantae > Streptophyta > Magnoliopsida > Alismatales > Araceae > Colocasia > Colocasia esculenta. The sequence continues at coordinate 159,468,729 of CM024754.1, read as the reverse complement.
CTCATCGTTGGTGTCGACTACTTTACACAGTGGGTCAAGGCTGAGCCGTTGGCTAAGATTACTGATGCCAACGCATAAGGTTTCGTATGGAAAAACATCATATGTCGATTTGGCTTACCGAGGACCCTGATAACCGATAATGGCATGCAGTTTGACAATGCCCGATTTTGTCGAAACTGCTACCAGCTCGGCATCGATCATTGGTTCACCTCAGTTGCTCATCCGCAGTCTAATGGACAAGCTGAGGTGATGAACCGAACCCTCCTCACCAAGTTGAAGAAGTGGTTAGATGACCTCAGAGGAAGATGGTGTTGCCCAGCTAGCAAGCCCAGAGGGGGGGTGAATGGGTCTTTAAAAAATTTAGTCAACTAATACATGTTTACAAAAACATTCACAACACACACACTTCAATTGCTGTTAGTGTTAGTAAGAGAATGAATGCAAAGATAAACAAGCACACACACACTGTAAGAGGATTTATCCTAGTTTGGAGCTCCTCTTCACATGAGTCCTACATCCAGTCCCTGAGCAATATCTCAGGATTTCACTACCAAGGGTACTGTCCCCCTTAAGGACCCTTACACCCAGCCGCAGCTGGTCTTCCTTCACATGAAGGGAAAAACACCACCCTGGATACCCCACCAGGTCTTCCTTCACAACTGAAGGGAACACCACCCTGGATACCACACCAAGTCTTCCTTCACAACTGAGGGGAACACACCAGAAAAATGTTCAAGAGGAAGATGCCCCTAGATCAAGCTTATAGAACACACTTGATCTGAAGCAAGGACTGAGAAGAACAATATCTCCAATAATGGATTTTCTCAGAACAAGAAGCTCTCTCACAGATTTACACTAAGCACAGAGAGCTAGAGCTGAAACTAATGGAAGTGTTTGCTTGGCTCTCAGAGAGGTTGACGACGATTTCACTTCGTATGCACTTCGTTCTCTGTGTAACACTAACAACAATCGAAGTGTGTGTGTGTGAATGTTTTTGTAAATAGGTATTAGTTGACTAAATTTTTTAAAGACCCATTCACCCCCCTCTGGGCTTGCTAGCTGGGCAACAAGTGGTATCAGAGCGAATCTCTTCGACAAAGAAGAAGAAGATCCAACGATCTGAAGAGTAAAGATCCATGGCAGCCCAAGGTCAATCTGTCAACCGACCACCATTGTTCGATGGAGAAGACTATGCATATTGGAAGACCAGAATGGAGTATTTTCTACAAGGTCTCGACTATCAGATTTGGTCTATAGTTGAGGAAGGTGATCTTCTAGTCACAAACGAAAAGAATCAGTGGACAGATGATGATAAAAAGAAGATCTCTCTTAATTGTAAGGCTAAGAGTATTATGTGCTGTGCCCTCAGTAAGAAGGAGTTCAACCGTGTATCTGCCTGCAAATCTGCAATGGAGATGTGGGAGAAATTAAGAATCACCTATGAAGGCACGGATAAAGTGAAAGATACAAGAATAGACATTCTTGTAACACATATGAGAGGTTTCAGATGCAGTCAGGCGAATCAATAACCCAGATGTTTAGCAGATTTACTGACATTACAAATGGATTGGCTGGTCTTGGCAAAAGCTATGAAATGGGAGATATGGTAAGGAAAATACTGAGGTCTCTACCATCTTCTTGGACTCCCAAAGTAACGGCCATAGAAGAAGCAAATGATCTGAAGAGGATGTCATTGGAAAAACTCATTGGGTCCCTTATGGCCCATGAGATCAACATGGAAAGGTTAGGAGAGTCCTCCAGCAGAAAGAAGCACTCCAACGCACTTAAAGCTGAAGGAGACAGATCAGAAGAATCATCGGATGAAGATGAAAGCTCAAGCAACTGCGAAGATGAGGAAGCAATGCTCTCAAGAAGACTACTGTATCCTAGCCAAGAAAAAGAAGAATCAATCTGGAAGAAGATACTTCAAAAAGAACAAAGACTTCAAAAGGCCTGAAGTCAAAGACTCAAAGAAAACTGAGCCTCTTTGCTATGAATGTAAGAAGCCTGGACACATCAAAGCTAAATGTCCGAAGCTCAAGAAACCTAAATACAAAAGGAAGGTCAGTTCCAAAAAATTCAGGAGATACAAGAAGAAAGCAATGACAGCAACATGGAGCAACAACAGCGACTCTGACAGCGAGTCAAGCTCAAGCAGTGAGAAAGAAGAAGCGAACTTGGCTTTCATGGCCAATTTACAAGAAAAGGTAACTTCTGACTCATCCTTTGATTCCTGTAATGATTCAGACTCAGATAATTTAGAAGAAGCATTTAACGAACTATATGGTAAATATAAAGAAGTATCTAAATTACTGAAAGCTAGTAAGAAAAACACTGCATGTCTAGAAAACACTAACTCAGATTTAAAATCAGAAAATGAACAACTAGAAAAACAGATTAATGAACTTAAAAGAAGAAATGACTTGTTATGCGAAGATCTGAAAGAGAAAAACAAACAAATAATAAAATTAGAACAACAAGAAAGTTCAGATGAATTGAAAAAGGAAATCAAAACACTAACAGAAGAAAATGAAAAGTTATATAATACACTAGAAAAATTTACAAATGGTAAAACTGGTTTAATATTAAAGGGTGCTAGACGATCAGGAAAGAAGAAATATGGACTAGGGTATACTCCTTCAGAAAATGATGAAACAAAAGTCTACCCCAAAACATATCCAACTCCAAAGTTTGTACCTGAACACGACATATGATATAAAACTAATCTTAAATATATTGAAAAAGTAACTAAAATGTCTTGCTGCAGTCACTGTAATAAGTTAGGTCACATAAAAGTAACATGTCCAACTAGACACAAAATGTGGGTAATAAAAAGGGAAATTATTGATACTAACCAACAAGGACCCAAAAGAATTTGGGTACCTAAAACTTAGTGTCTCCATTTCAGGAAATAAGAAGCTGTTCAAGGCATATGTCAGGAAATAAGAAGCTGTTCTCTCATCTTATAGCTGAGGAAGGCACTGTTACCTATGGAGACAACGGGAAAGGAACTGTAATTGGTAGTGCGTCAGTTAGCAGCAAAGGAAAGACAATGATAGTGCTAGTTATAGGTGCCCTACAAGCCAATTCACGTGAGTGATGACACTTGTAATATGTACAATATCTTTTGGTAATATTATAATGGTATTTTCTCACTGTATATTCCATGCGTATGTATACTGTGATGTCCATGGGTCTGTGCATTGGGAATTGGATCATGATGAGATCATGATAATGAGGCCGATCCTCTTTAAACACAGATCCTAAATATTCCTAGTCATAGGTTACTCAGGAAGGACATTGAGATGACCGGAAAGACCGGTGTGCCATATACCTGTCCATATGATGGAAGCAACTGGTCTCATAGCTGCTTGTGTGGAGACACTAGGGATATGGTGCATGTGCTTATTGGAGAATGAGTTCACTGAATGATCCGTTCTCGGAATGCTATATGGTTAATGATACCTGATTGTCAGATAGAGATTCCGTAGTCTCAGTTGTGTAACTGGTCCTTAGACTTGAGACACCAAAGATGTCTTGTTTGAGTACTCCATTCTATGATACTAGATTTATAGGTCTGAATGTTCCAGGTCTAGTATAGCGAGTCATTGGGAATGGTAGCCAACCTTACGAAGCAATTATGTGTCAATAAAGGATCATCCACTCTCGGTATCGTGAGAGGAATATCACATATTGTCTTACTCAGGCAAATCCCTGGCCAGGTCAATTGGATTTAGTGAGAAGGAGTTCTCCGGAGAATCCGATAAGAGTTTGACTTTAACAGATTCCATATAGACTTGACAACACCATGCCTAATATATGGTCTCTGGGATAATAGATGGATGAGGGACTATAGGTACACGGTAACTGTGGGCAGACAGGTCCAATGGATTTGATCACTCGTATTGTCTGGGGATTATGGCATAGTGGCCTACTAATGTTCATAATTGATGAGTTGAGTGAATTATTATAGAGATAATAATTCACTAAGTCAGAAGGAGTTCTAACGAGTACAACTCACGGCCAGCTCGATATTGGGCCTAGAGGGTCACACACAAAAGGTGGATAACACGATGAATAGAGGATTGGATAAAAGTTATCCAATACCTTATTTAACCCATTATGGATCTATTGGGTAAGACCCAATAAGCCTTGATAAGGATCCATTAAGGGAGCATACTAGGATCATGCCACCTCACCCCTTCTGGAAGGAGGACACCTCATCATCATTAACCATCATTACATGATGAGGTGTCCCTGCGAGGTTTCTCTTGTCATGATTATATGACGAGGTGTCCTTGCAATGTGTCCCTCTTGTCATCATGACATGGTGAGGTGTCCCTGCGAGGTGTCCCTTGTCATGATTACATGACGAGGTGTCCTTACAAGGTGTCCCTCTTGTCATCATGACATGGTGAGGTGTCCTTGCGAGGTGTCCCTTGTCATGATTACATGACGAGGTGTCCTTGCAAGGTGTCCCTCTTGTCATCATGACATGGTGAGGTGTCCCTGCGAGGTGTCCCTTGTCATGATTATATGATGAGGTGTCCTTACAAGGTGTCCCTCTTGTCATCATGACATGGTGAGGTGTCCTTGCGAGGTGTCTCTTGTCATGATTACATGACGAGGTGTCCTTGCAAGGTGTCCCTCTTGTCATCATGACATGGTGAGGTGTCCTTGTGAGGTGTCCCTTGTCATCATGACCTGATGAGATGTCCTTTAGGCTCTCTATAAATAGAAGGGGTTCTCTTTGAAGTTTATGGGCTAGAGCTTATGAAGAGAAACCACCTTCTTCATCCCCCCTTCCCAACTCTCCCTGCTGTGCTCTCCCTAAGCAAGAGGAGAACTAGGAGGACCGAGCCCTCTTATTGTTGCTGCTACTTGCTGCTGTTGGCCGCTGTGTGGCGTTGCACAACTAGGAGGAGTGGCACCACCGGTGTAGGAGGGGTCATCATCATCGCCGATCATCCACTGTGTGGATACCGCTAGAGGGAGTCTCGCGAGAGCTCCTTCAAACAAGGACAAGTTCTGCGCTTCAGGGGATATACGATCTCCCTTAGGTTAGATTGTCTCACACCTTATTTGTATGTATGTTTACATGCACCATACATCATAGCCCAATCAAGTACATAGATGGAAATCGATTTTTTGTTTTACTTTCGCTGCGCATGTGATGCCTCAAGTCGATTTCCAACAGTGGTATCAGAGCCAAGGTTAGGCTATGATGTTCGTGTTTTGATATTTTGATCGATTCAGATTGATTAAGAGTTAATCCATGTATTAGATTAAGAGTTAATATAATAGTTTTATTAGTTAAAGTGTTTAATTAATTTCTAGTGGCTTATATATATCCATGTGATGTGTATATTGTGGGCAGATGATCATGGACCTATGTGTGGATGGTGATTCATTGGGGTCTGCGAGCCCCCATCTCTTTCTCATTAAAATCGTTGTGTATTTCTACCTCTCCCAATGGTGTAATTCCCCTTCATATGATCAAGGTTTCTTAATTGATTAAATGTACATTTTTGGGTTTGTGTGCCTATAGTCATTTGTAATTATTTGAAATCACTCTCGGAGGCACGGCGGAAGCATGGAATCACCGACGGAGCTAATGACGAAGAGGAGGATGAACACCGTGCATGGGATGCGTTGGGAACACACATAGGGTTTAGTGATCAAGTCTTTTGGCTCAGGCTTGATCACGCTAGAATTTGGTCCATGATCATCTGGTGTGGTTATTTATATATATGATTTATATTCGTTTCCGCACCTACTAGGTACATATTTGCATGCGATGTAAGTATATGCTAAATATATGTGTGGGACGTGTATTATTTAGCTATAAGACCACTCAAATAAAATAAAAACCCCTCTGCTTTTAATATATTAAGTCGGCAAGCATGTAGCAATAAGATTGACTCACGTGGCCTTCCATCATTATAGGGCAGACGTCTTTTCTTGATATAGAGTGGGTTGGCGGAGTCACTCCGGGCTCACCTATATTGGAATTTGATATCTGGCCTACGACATGGAGATGTTACCGGTGACTTGAGGACAGGGTATGTTTGGCCGAGTCCCTCGGGAACATATCATTGAATCAAACTCATCTAGTAATGATGGTGTTGACTTAACCAAACATCATGGTTGGCGGAGTCCCTCTGGGCCATGGTGATTTGGAGGCCAAATTATGACAGGAATCACAAGAGTTGTGATTGACAAGAGTTGCCTACCATTTGGGCTTGGTATGATTGGTAGAGTCCCTCGAGGTCATGTCAAGATGCCAAATTGGATCCTGATCCCCACTAGGAGTTTACCGAAAACTTCCAATTCACATGCTAGAGGGTGTCATGTGTCTTGCGAGAAAATAGTGGAATAAAATTGAGATAAAAATCTATGTCTTAATTTTCTACAAATCCAAAAGTCTGCATGTTATTTATTTCTGCTACATCTTTATTTTTCAGAAAAATGTCGCTTGCAAACCCACTCCGTAGCATATTAGATGCCAATCGTCTCACTGGTCCTAACTGCGCTGATTGGCTTCGGAACTTGAGAATTGTTCTTACGGCGGAGAAAATTGCATATGTCCTCGATGAGATCGTGGCCGAGCCAGTGGAAGGGACTAGTGAGGAAGTTATTTCTCACTATAAGAAGTATAAGGAGGACTCGGTTCTTGCTCAATGTTATATGTTAGCCTCTATGACTCCCGAGCTGCAAAGACAGCATGAAAAGATGGAAGCTCAATCCATCATGCTGCATCTTCGCACCTTATTTGAGGAGCAAGGATGGACTCAAAGATACGAGATATCAAAGAGTCTGTTTAGGATGAGGATGACAGAAGGGGCATCGGTTCAGAACCATGTCCTGAAGATGATTGAGTGGATCGAGAAGCTCATAGGTCTAGGACTTGTCCTCGAGGATGACCTGTGTGTAGATCTAATACTTCAATCCCTTCCAGATTCCTTTTCACAGTTCATTATGAATTTCAATATGAACAAGATAGTGGCAACCCTGCCTGAGATCCTTAATATGTTGAGGGAAGCTGAGCGTTCCATTAAGAAGGAGAAGCCAGTTCTCCATGTTGATGAGATCAACAAGAAGAGGAAGGCACGAAAGACCCTTAAGAAGGGCAAAAGCAAAGGCAATAAAGCGGGCAAGGCAAAGGTTGCCAAGAAAGACCCGGCCAAGGATAAAGGAAAGTGCTTCCACTGTGGCAAGGATGGGCATTGGAAGAGGAACTGCAAGGAATATCTTGCAGAAAAGGCAAAGCAGCAGCTTGAAGAAGCTTCAGGTATATTCATGATTGATCTCCATTTGTCAGAAAATTATGATAATGCATGGGTATTAGATACCGCATGTGCATCTCATATTTGCAATTTGTTCCAGGTTCTAACAAAGTGTAGGAGACTGGCAAAGGGTGAGGTTGACTTAAGAATGGGGAATGGCGCAAAAGTTGCTGCTGTTGCTGTCGGCGAAGTCAACCTGCTACTAACTCGTGGAGCCGCCCTTGTGTTGGATAAATGTTACTTTGTTCCTTCTATCATCAAAAACATCATTTCCATTTCATGTTTAACTAAAAATGGATATAAGTTTGTTTTTGAGAACAATGGTTTTTCACTAATTTTGGATGATGAGATCATTAGTAAAGGAACATTGTTCAATGGTTTGTTTACATTAGATGTTACTTCACATGTCATGAATGTTAGTACGTCTAAAAGAAAGAGAGATGAGGTGAACGAAGCTTACCTATGGCATTGTAGGCTAGGTCATATCCATGAGGGTAGAATTCAAAGGTTGTTAAAGGATGGATATTTAGACACATTTGATTATGAATCATATGCAACCTATGAATCTTGCCTTCAAGGAAAGTTGACCAACTCTTCATTTAGTGGAACTGGAGAGAGAGCTTCTGAGTTACTAGAACTCATACATACTGATGTATGTGGACCTATGTCCATACAAGCCAGAGGAGGATATTCTTACTTCATTACATTCACTGATGACTTCTCAAGGTATGGACATGTGTACTTAATTAAGTACAAGTCTGAGACCTTTGAAAAATTCAAAGAATATAAGAATGAAGTAGAAAATTAGACTGGAAAGAGTATTAAGATTCTTTGTTCAGATCGAGGAGGAGAGTACTTGAGTACAGAGTTCACCCAATTTCTAAAGGACCATGGGATTCTATCCCAATGGACTCCTCCTCATACACCTCAGCTCAATGGTGTATCGGAAAGGAGGAATCACACATTGTTGGATACACAAGTAACATGGTTCAGATAGCAGATGAATCAAGTATAGCACGATGATTAAAGTCAAGTCATGATGGAAACGATAACAACACGATGGCAAATAACGTCAACGTCAAGCAATAGCAAGTAACATGTATAGCAAGGAGAAAGAAAGTAGTTGGCCATATAGAGAGTAAATTGCACTTTGATTGATTTTCTTATCAATCGAAATAGTATAGCACTTTTGATTAACTTTCGTCAATCGAATAGTAATGGCACTTTGGTTATCTATAGATAGCCGAGAGAGAGTATAGCACTTTTGTTTGTCAATAGACAATGAGAGAATATAGCACTTTGTTTGATTGTCATAGATTAATCTTGATAGTATGGCACTTGGATGTAATGCCGACATCCTGATCATTTAACTCCAGCGGGTAAATGGCACTTTCGGGCACTCTCCCCAGGACCAGATCGGGCCCTATTGCGCTGGCATTGGTTATGTTGTTTATCTTTAGACAATCAATTAATAGCCAATAGAGAGTACCAAGAAATAGGCGACTGTACTAGATGAATAGACGAGATAGTAGAGTGAACGTAAATAGATGAGCAAGTAGAGTATAAACGAGAGCTAGTGGACACTGCACGTAACACGTCGAGTAAACAGGCGATAGTAACAGTTGCACAACACGTGCACGTGGTGTTGGCAGTCAGGTGGAACTCACTGCCTTTCTGCTGGTCATATTACATACAGGTCCAGAGGTCCGGCATGATTCAAGATAAGAGCTAACTTCTAATAGCCGTTTGGATCATGTTGATCCCTAAAGGGTATCATAGGTGTTAGGGTACAACCAGCTCGTCGACCATGTGGGAATCCATGGACATAGGAGACTTACAGAGGCCTTGAACAAAGACTCACTAGTCTGGCAGAAGGAATATCCGACGGAGAGTTTGTCCAAGTCAAGAGAGAGTGTGTATATAGAAACAAGTGCTCGACGTTCTAGAGGAATTCTAGAACAGTGGAATGTCGATAACGGTATTCCCAAAACATCGCAAGAAATGAAGACAAGTCTATTGAAGATAAGGTAATTTAATTACATAAATTACCAGATACATTATGAAATATTTTCATGCCAAATTAAGCCATATTGGATGGTTCAAAGTGAGTGCAAGTGATATGAGAAAATCATGGACAAGATTGATCATGTGTTTAACTTGATTAATTAAAATATATTGCATAATTGTAACTTCATTTTTCTGAGTACAAGACAGTTAATAGGACAGGGGGTGACTGTATAACAATAAAACTTGCAAAAAGTTGAGTTTTCATGCAAAATGCCAGATCGCGACGTACCCTAATGAGGGTCACGACGGGGTCTACTGAGATCATGATGGGGTCTGGTACAGGTCGCGACAAGCTTGCCGGTTCGGGCAGGCAGGTCGCGACGGGGTTAGGCAGACCGGGCAGCAGATCGCAACGACAGGCCCTGTCGCGATCAGATCGTGACAGAGGGTGCTATCGCAACGGCCCTATGAACGCGGCCTATCGAGCCGTCGTGTTCACAGGGTCTGCGTCCGAGTCCGAATAGGTTAAGAACAATGTATCGGATTGCGGGACAGACTTACCATATTTGACATAGGGTGATTCATAAAATCATAACTAACTGTACAATCGATGAAAAATCATGAAACTAGTTGCAAATTGATCTAGACATGATGGGTACTTGCAGTAAATAGGAATTGAAAAACAAATAGGGTTTAGACATGCTTTAAACACAGGTACTCATGATGAACTTGAGACAGTACATAATCGTGACATGGGGTTGAGTATACAAAGAGAACAAGAATTAAGATGAAGGGTCGGGCTCATGCTAGTTGCAGAACATGAAAAATCAAGGAGAAAATATATGCTCGATGGAAAAATATGAGACAAGAGGGCTTTGAATCCTGAGGTTTAGATCAACCTACAGACGAAATTAATTTAGTTTTGCTCGTGAGAATGCCTACCTTTGGACGATTTCCTCTTCTAGGGCTAGAACTTGAAGAACGGGGTTGATGGCTTGAGAGCTCCTTCTCCCCACGAGTTCTCCTCCTGGTCCAGAAACCCTTGGCAATGAGCTAGGGCCGGCCATGGAGGTTTAAGAGAGTATTTATGTCTTTTGTATTTCAAATTCCTAATAGGACTCAAATTCCTATTTAATTTCGGGATTTCCTATTTCTCTCCCCTTTCTAAACATGAGAACTTCTATTTGGGTTAGGATGGGAGCTAAATTCGTGGCCAACCTATTAGGGTAGGTTTAGGAATCCAAATCCAACTCAAACTTCTTATTTAATACATTAAATACCCCTTTTCTATTTAAGTAATATTTTAGTTACGAATTTAAGGTATTCTTCTATTATTCCCCTTTTAAAAATCTCTATTTTGGCCCACTAATTTCTAATGGGTCCATTTAACCAAGCCCATTACTTATTTTTGTTTAATGTGGTTTAACTTATAAAATTTTCCTTTTAAATTAGAGAATATTAGAGTTTTGGATTTTATTTATGGGCTATGGGAGGTCCATTGTTCTAATTTCTCATGATGGATTATCATTACATATTGTTTGGAGTCTAGCCCTCATTTTATTTTTAATTATTAATCCACTTGGCTCATATGATAATGGGTTTTCTGATTTATTCCTTAATTACAATAATAAGTCACCTCAATTTCTACAACTTGGTCCAAATTATTTTTCTAAGCCCAATCTTCTTAATGGGCCGTCATTACATGACGTTGGAAGTCTCTCCAATAGGTTCGTTAAATTTATGGGCGCGTTATCTTTCCGTGTTAACGGTTTTCCGACTTAGTTTTCTAATTTGGATAATTAGTCACGTTGTGATGTACGTTTGGCCAATCGGATTTTTCGTTGCATGAATTTCTTCGTGAAACACTTAGAGATAATATTTGGAGTCGATTTATAATTTTTACGAAATTTTTAGATGTGTTCTTGCACATATGATAATGGTATGTATGTTTCTATTATTTCATTTTTTATTATTTCGAATTTTTAAATACTAAATTTTCCAGGTTGCTACATCCTCCCCCACTTAAAAGAATTTGGTCCCTAAATTCATATGATATGATACAACTATGAATTTACTCTGAATGTTTCATTCTATTATCTCCCCCACTTAGGGCTTTGCTATCATAATATGAAATCAACTAAGGGTTTAGTGATGATACCTTGTCCACCAAATTCCATCACTCCTTCGGTTACATGTGAATCATTTATTGTAAAAGGCATTAATCATTATGATTTCAGAGGTACCTTCCACGGTTCCCACTTCTCGATTTGGAGAGAGTAGCACCAAGGCTTCCAGCGTACCTTGCTGGTTTAATTCCTCATGACGTTGGTTCTCAAATTGTGGGCAGTCTCTCATCTTGTGGTTGGAGCTACCACATTGTAAACTTCTTCCTTGTTTCCACCAGTAATTCCCCGACGTGTGGCCCCTCCTATTGCAGCGCTTGCATCGCCACCTGCGAATAATGGCTACTTGTATGTCGTTCTTCTTATTCTTCTTTATTTTTCTCTTGTCACCGTTTGGTTGGTCCCCTTTCATCATAGAATTGAGTTCTTCTGTGTTAGTGGTTGGTTCTTTTAGAAGAGGGCAGTCTCGTAGCTGATGTCTCAAGTCGCCACAACGTAAGCATGGACTAATTTTTCGCCAACAGTCCTTGGCCACATGACCTAGCTTGTGGCAATGAAGGCAGATGATCTCATCATTATGATTCACTTACTGGTTGGCCTTCTTGCCATGGTTATATCTTCTCTTCCCATTCTGATTGGTCTCCTTTTTAATCTCCTTAGTCGCTTCCAAAGCTCTTTCTAGCAGTTGAGTGGCTTGCTGACATGCCAGAACTAGCCTCTGGGTTGATCTCATGTCGGTGTCCATTAAGAGTCCCTTCAAGAATAAGGTTGGCATTAGGGTGCGAAGTAGTATTAAATTAATTGGGGTAAGTATACATATATTAGATCTTAACCACAGTTCTACCCAATCCTCACTTTAGGTATGGTGGTTGACTTAGACACTTGTCATGGAAGTTCATCCTAGAACACCCTATACCTAAGAGATCCAATGAGGACATCCTAGAACATCTTAAACCTAAGATATCCTATCAAGACATCCTAGCCTTTGATACCAACTGTCACGCCCCGCCAATTTAGCAGCGAAACAAATCGGGGAGACGTGAGCAAATTACATAGTAGAGAAAAATGTACAATCAGTTGAGTAAACCAGAGCATCTAATGGACAATAATTGAGATAAAATTCTTTATTTCATTGAAATTCACTAAGACTATTACAACCACTAATTCGAAGCCAATACGTAGGGCTCAATGACATCATTACATATGAAGAGAAAATCTAAAGTAACAACTATTAGACTCCAATTGTGCTAGGGTAACTTCGTCATTTTTACTCTGGGTCGCTCATCACTCGGGTCCTGTCCCATTGGCATGTACGACGACATTGTCTATCTAACCTGAGACACAATAACAAATAACGAAGGGTGAGCGATAACGCCCAGTATGACTTAAATCTCGTGAATCAAGCAGGCTTTAAATAATTAGTGCTTTAAAAGGTAGAGTAACTAATGATAGAACAAGTCATGTAAAGTCGAGAAAGTAATAGCACAAGTAACATGGTTCAGATAGCAGATGAATCAAGTATATCACGATGATTAAAGTCAAGTCACGATGGAAACGATAACAACACGATGGCAAATAACGTCAACGTCAAGCAATAGCAAGTAACATGTATAGCAAGGAGAAAGAAAGTAGTTGGCCATATAGAGAGTAAATTGCACTTTGATTGATTTTCTTATCAATCGAAATAGTATAGCACTTTTGATTAACTTTCGTCAATCGAATAGTAATGGCACTTTGGTTATCCGTAGATAGCCGAGAGAGAGTATAGCACTTTTGTTTGTCAATAGACAATGAGAGAATATAGCACTTTGTTTGATTGTCATAGATTAATCTTGATAGTATGGCACTTGGATGTAATGCCGACATCCTGATCATTTAACTCCCGCAGATGGCACTTTCGGGCGCTCTCCCCAGGACCAAATCGGGCCCTATTGCGCTAGCATTGGTTATGTTGTTTATCTTTAGACAATCAATTAATAGCCAATAGAGAGTACCAAGAAATAGGCGACTGTACTAGATGAATAGACGAGATAGTAGAGTGAACGTGAATAGATGAACGAGTAGAGTATAAACGAGAGCTAGTGGACATTGCACGTAACACGTCGAGTAAACAGGCGATAGTAACAGTTGCACAACACGTGCACGTGGTGTTGGCAGTCAGGTGGAACTCACTGCCTTTCTGCTGGTCATATTACATACAGGTCCAGAGGTCCGGCATGATTCAAGATAAGAGCTAACTTCTAATAGCCGTTTGGATCATGTTGATCCCTAAAGGGTATCATAGGTGTTAGGGTACAACCAGCTCGTCGACCATGTGGGAATCCATGGACATAGGAGACTTACAGAGGCCTTGAACAAAGACTCACTAGTCTGGCAGAAGGAATATCCGACGGAGAGTTGTCCAAGTCAAGAGAGAGTGTGTATATAGAAACAAGTGCTCGACGTTCTAGAGGAATTCTAGAACAATGGAGCGTCGATAACGGTATTCCTAAAACATCGCAAGAAACGACGAAAAGTCTATTTAAGATAAGGTAATTTAATTACATAAATTACCAGATACATTATGAAATATTTTCATGCCAAAGTAAGCCATATTGGATGGTTCAAAGTGAGTGCAAGTGATATGAGAAAATCATGGACAAGATTGATCATGTGTTTAACTTGAATTAATTAAAATATATTCCATAATTGCAACTTCATTTTTTTGAGTACAAGACAGTTAATAGGACAGGGGGTGACTGTACAACAATAAGACTTGCAAAAAGTTGAGTTTTCATGCAAAAAGCCAGATCGCAACGTACCCTAATGAGGGTCGCGACGGGGTCAACTGAGATCTCGATGGGGTCTAGTACAGGTCGCGACGAGCTTGTCGGTTCGGGCAGGCATGTCGCGACGGGGTCATGTGAGGGTTGCGACGGGCTCAGGCAGACCGGCAGCAGATCGCAATGACGCGATGGCCCTGTAAACGTGGCCTATCGGGCCATCGCGTTCACAGGGTCTGCGTCCGAGTCCGAATAGGGCAAGAACAGTGTATCAGATTGCGGGCCAGACTTACCATATTTGACACAGGGTGATTCAGAAAATCATAACTAATTGTACAATCAATGAAAAATCATGAATCTAGTTGCAAATTGATCAAGACATGCATGGGTACTTACACTAAATAGGAATCGAAAAACAAACAGGGTTTAGACATTTTTTAAACACAGGTACTCATGATGAACTTGAGACAGTACATAGTTGATATCAACGATTAAATTCGCAAGATAGGATGAATCAAAATTAGGGCTTTTAGGGGCAAAAGATTCCTAACATGCATCAGTTACTACAGTAAAAATCTCGTGACATGGGGTTGAGTATACAAAGAGAATAAGAATTAAGATGAAGGGTCGGGCTCATGCTAGTTGCAGAACATGAAAAGTCAAGAAGAAAATATATGCTCGATGGAAAAATATGAGACAAGATGGCTTTGAATCCTGAGGTTTAGATCAACCTACAGACGGAATTAATTTAGTTTTGCTCGTGAGAATGCCTACCTTTGGACGATTTCCTCTTCTAGGGCTAGAACTTGAAGAACGGGGTTGATGGCTTGAGAGCTCCTTCTCCCCACGAGTTCTCCTCCTCCTTGGCCTCTCCTCCTGGTCCAGAAACCTTTGGCAATGAGCTAGGGCCGGCCATGGAGGTTTAAGAGAGTATTTATGTCTCTTGTATTTCAAATTCCTAATAGGACTCAAATTCCTCTTTAATTTCGGGATTTCCTATTTCTCTCACCTTTCTAAGCATGAGAACTTCAATTTGGGTTAAGATGGGAGCTAAATTCATAGCCAACCTATTGGGGTAGGTTTAGGAATCCAAATCCAACTCAAACTTCTTATTTAATACATTAAATACCCCTTTTCTGATTAAGTAATATTTTAGTTACGAATTTAAGGTATTCTTCTATTATTCCCCTTTTAAAAATCTCTATTTTGGCCCACTAATTTCTAATGGGTCCATTTAACAAGCCCATTACTTATTTTTGTTTAATGTGGTTTAACTTATAAAATTTCCCTTTTAAATTAGAGAATATTAGAGTTTTGGATTTTATTCATGGGCTATGGGAGGTCCATTGTTCTAATTTCTCATGATGGATTATCATTACATATTGTTTGGAGTCTACCCCTCATTTTATTTTTAATTATTAATCCACTTGGCTCATATGATAATAGGTTTTCTGATTTATTCTTTAATTACAATAATAAGTCACCTCAATTTCTAAAACTTGGTCCGAATTATTTTTCTAAGCCCAATCTTCTTAATGGGTCGTCATTACATGACGTTGGAAGTCTCTCCGATAGGTTCGTTAAATTTATGGGCGCGTTATCTTTCCGTGTTAACGGTTTTCCGACTTAGTTTTCTAATTTGGATAATTAGTCACGTTGTGACGTACACTTGGCCAATCAGATTTTTCGTTGCACGAATTTCTTCGTGGAACACTTAGGGATAATATTTGGGGTCGATTTATAATTTTTACGAAATTTTTAGATGTGTTCTTGCACATATGATAATGGTATGTATGTTTATATTATTTTGTTTTTTATTATTTCTAATTTTTAAATACTGAATTTTCCGGATTGCTACACAACCGGTCAAGTGCACCACACACCTTACCCTGGACCATCAGTCTATGTCTACCACCTCCCGTCAGAGTGAGACGTGGAACTAAAAGTAACCACACAACTGTCGTAGTTTGGCCGGACTACAGTCCCACGCTTGGCCCCTCTAGATGGTATCAGAACCACGTAGAGTGAGGTAGTGAGAAGGACTAGCTGATCTGCACAGGAAGAATGCCTAAACCACCTCAGCGTACTAGAATCAGCTAAGAGAGCTTTGCAAACAACTCTACGCCACTGTCCCCACCGTTTTCCCCTCTGCCACCAGAGTCCGCAACTTGAGTTCGCCCGTCACTTGGAGAACTCCCTCAACAGACACGCGGGGACTGGGGGTCCAAGTAATGGTAACAACCTCTCAACGGACAAGCCCACAAGTGCCTAGCACCGGGAGAACGACTAGTGTAGGACCGTGCTGGGAACAACACAGGGGTAGACACCCGATTTTGGCCCATAAGTTGAACCATATTTCTTGTTCTCTTAATGAGCCCCAAGTTGGTCACTCGCCTTGAGCCCATCTCTTAGCCTTGTTTTGAGCCCATTAAAAGCCCAATTTTCACATTATCCCATCCAATTATCTTTTTAAGAGTCCTCATGCTTCATTATTGATTATTCTTCCAAATAATTGATCAATAATCCAAGGATAATCGATTTTCATTAACACGATGGGTCATGACGTCGCGTTATCCATGTCGCGCCTCCCTTGACCGTGGCAACAGCCCATGCATATCCATTCACGTGCCCTTATGGTCACGACCATCCTGGACGTCACGACTATCCTTGACGCGCCCTTACGACCCGTTGCAACATGATCTGCATGCGCTGGCATCCGCAACCACCTCCTATTTATCCTCCATGGGTCTTATCACTATCTCCAAGCAACTCCTACAACCCCCATGCGCGGTTTGAGGGTCCATGGCACCTTGGGACCCTCCTAGGACTCTTCCCTCCAAATTTACATCATTTTAGCACATCATTTTGGGTAATTATCACTTAATGACGATGATAATCTCTCTCATCTCTATTTAAGGGGCACTTCTTCTTTAGAGGAAGGAGAGCCCCGTTTTTGCCACGAAGTGCTGCCAAATTTCCCCCAGACCTGACCTTTAGCTCGTGGCTCACCCTTTCCCTCCCATTTTCTCTCCATCCTCTTCACCAAGTTATGGCTTCTTCTTCACATATGGAGCTTGGTGGCTGAGGAGGTGTCTTCCAAGGCTTCTGCACTGCACAAGACATTGCATCACGGCCAGGGAGTCACCCCACTGGGGCTCCTTCTTCCCTTCTTCCTCTCATTTCTCTTTCATGCATGTTATTGTGCTCTTTTAGATAAGAATGCATTTCCTTTTCTCCCCACGTTTTTATATCACCCAAGGGGTTTAAAAGTCATCCCAAGGTTCGTTCCCTCCATGTTCTCCCTTTTCATTTCATTTTTGGATAGATATTACTCTTAAATATGGTCTAACAGGGTTTCTTTTGTTGTTTTCTTCGTTTTGGCAGGCACCTAAGCAAGAGTTGATGAGGGGTTCTTGTCCTCTAGCCGGCTGGAGAGCAGGAAGAAGGTCCACCAACATCCTCCCACACTGTAGAGAATGCGTCAGCAAAAGGCGTCGCGATCGCTAGAACACGCCCTGTGAGGGCATCACGACAGCGACCCCGTCATGACACCAGTAAGTGCCCCGTTCTCACCCCCTTTTCCTAGCACGTTAGCCTATTTCGATTCTTATTCAAGGCAACCTGTTAGGTGGCGATCACAAGTTCCTAATCCATGCTAATAATGCATCTAAAACATGTTATGTGTCTCGAGGGGTGCCCAACCCCATGATTACACCTTTTGGCAATCACGGTGAGACCTTCAATGCTAGCCTCATGGATTTTTGCTTGCTTGCCATGATGATATGTTTATATGCTTAATTAGAACCATGTTAGGACACTTCCTATGTTTTCTGCGTTCTTATATTCTCGATTCTTGACGCGACGCATCGTGCGGTCACGTCTTGATCACGTCCATAAAGGCGAACGCGACTTCAGGTATGCATTCTCCCTCTCTCCTTTATCATGTTCCTTTTTGAGAGTGCTCCTATGTTTCCTCCATGCTATTTTGTCATGATCACGTGTGTTTCTTTGTGCTAGAATCCTGCTAAGGTTTGGCTTTTTCGTTTATTTTCATGTTGGTTTTCGAGTCCTATCACGACGACTCGGGCTGCCATGACGATGTCACGCCGGCGGTGGAGGACGCGACTACATGTACACTTTGTATGTTATTGCTTTCGGTCCAGGCGTCAGTTTCTGTTTGCCTAGGGAGTATTATTGTGTTGATTACTTTCTTCCATGTTTGTATTGCGCTCTAGGTTAGTCTATTTGCCCATTGTTTGCATGTGGCTATAGGTATCTGCACTCTGTTTTTATCGCATTCGGGTTACCAGTCGTGATAAGGTCGTGACGGATCTGGTCGTCACGACCTCAGCCGAGACCTCTCAGCCACTATGTGTTAGTTTAGGATAGACTTTGCATGCACCCTGGTGCGCGTAGGCTCATGCATACACTACTATTTTGTGTAGTTTAGGTTTCCTCCTTGGTAGTGGAGACCCTCTCACCGGCGAGCACTCGTGGCTGACTAGGGCATGCTACCGAGGGCCTCAGTAAGTCCCCGTGGCCGTACGCACGTTGCGGTTGCCGGGATGGCTGTACCTGTTGTACCCTTAGTTCAGGTCAACTTACGCGTGAGTTGTGTATCTCCTTTTAGTTACACCGAAGTACTTGAGTACCTACCTGTTAGGGTCCCATTTGACCGAGTGTAATTTCATTAATAAATCCATTAAAGGTTAAGTGTGAAACCTAAAATTTTGGCAATAATCATGCCAACTTGAGTGCTTGTTTGATACACTCCCTCTCATCTTACCGTCCATTCTTGTGTGTTAGAGTCTAGGTGTTGTTTGTTAGTTGCGTCGTCTCCCTTAATTGCTTAGGGGTAGTGTATGCGTCATTGTCTAGGTTTCTCAAGTCAGCCTCCGCAATCCATTGTACTATATCATAATCTTTTGTTCAGTATGGATCATTTCCGTGTCCTTACCGGCGATTCTTTGCCCATTGAGCTTCTCGAGGATGTTGCCCACCTTCTGTGGCCACCCTCCGGGGCATATCCAGCCCCCTACCGTTGTTGATGGTCAGTCTCGCCCCCCTTCTCCCCCTGGGGTAGATGACTCGCATGCCCAATTTAGTCAACCCCTTCCACACTTAAGCCCAGACCAAGTTCGGGAATTTCTGGCCACTGCCAAAGGCAAGCGTCCTCTATCTCCACCCTCTGATAATTCTGCCCAGTAGGCGGCCTCCTCTGCCCTTGCTGCTTCTGTGCCACATGTACCCTCCACTGTGGCAGATCCCACTCCCCTTCGTTCGCGGGCCATTCACTTTTCTGAGCCCAATTATCTTCCGGCATGGGAGGTTCGGCCCAAAGCCCCTCCAATCTCTTCATTCTATTAGGCCGAACATCCTTCCTTTTTCCATGAGAGGTCCTACTCTTTGGAGCAATCCCGCTCCCTTGTTCCCACTCACCACATCTCGCCCCCTTCCGACTTCCTCGTGGAGTGGACATCTATGAAGAGGGAACTCCATGACCTCCGAAGACAATTGGACCCCTAGAAGGTCGCCGATGTCCCCCTCCCTTCCTTTCAACACCTTCGAGTCTCACCCCAGTCGGAGCTTCCTATCTACCGGCAATACTCTGGGGTAGGCGACCCCTATGTACATCTCAAAGATTTTGTGTATGAATCAACTCAACACAAGTATGACTGCCACCTCATGGCGTACTTGTTTCAGAAGTCATTAGATGGATCGGCCCTTTAATGGTTCTACTCTCTACCCCCTAAGGAAGTCGAGGATTTTCAAATTGTTCAAGAGAGGTTTCTGCAGCAGTTCCAAGAGCGGGTTGGATCTAGTAGCTGAAAGAATGAAGGCCGATGAAGAATTCATGGTCTATGCCGACAGGTGGCATGCCCTAGCTGCGATGGTTCGCTGCCCTATACCTTAGGAGAAGAAGGTTAAGTTGCTAATTGCCAATGCTACCCCAACCTACTGAGCCATTTTAGCCATGAATAACATCACCACTATGCACCAACTTTATAGCCGAGCCCACTTCATTCAGACCCAGCTTAAGGACTCACCCATTCATTCTATGTTTGAAACCCCGAAGTCCCGTTACCCAAAGAAACCTCAGGGTCCAGTCACTGAAGGGGTCCAAACCAACGAGCAAGTAGGTGCAGTCAACAATCCCCAGGTCCCGATAGGTAGGTCACCTTTCAATCAACCACCTCAGCAGCCATGGAACAACAAGCAACCACCTCCTCAAGCCCAAAACCCCCAACAAGACCAACGCCAATATAATCAGGTCCCTCCACCTCAAAACGGCTATCCTCCTAGGAAGTCCAATGGACCCAAAAGAGCTCAATACCCTCCCCTTCCTAAGAGTCTAGCCGACATTTTCATAGCCCTTATGTCTCTCAATGCTCTTAGACTCCCTCTAGAGAAGGCAAATTGAAACATGGCAGCATATCAGATGAAATACTGTGTATACCACCGTCATCTGGGGCACAATGTGTCGGACTACTTCCAGTTCAAGGACATCATATATGACCTCCACGAGCAACAACAAATTGATTGGGCAGAAATGAAGAGGCTAATTCAGACATTGAGGGACCAACAGGGGCAAAGGCAGCAATAGCAATAGCAGAGGCAACAGTAGCCACAACAGCAGCAGTAGTTCCAACAACCATTCCAACAGTAGTACCAGCAACACCAGCAGCCACAACAACCACAACAACTAGTAAACGATCTCGGCATAATCCGCATCCTATGCTACAACACTAGTCTGCTCCGAATCCCCAACCTGCTCCACCACATCCTCCACCCGCTCAAGTCAATCCTGTCATCCACCATCCACCACCGTCTGCCGCTTGGGCCTACAATGATGAGCATGAAGTAGGTCAACTTTTGGCTATTTCCCACACCACCACCACCACCACCTCCACTACACCCACCATCGCCACCATCACCTCGCCACTCTACAACACCCCCATCATACCACCCATTAGTCCATCACCTCTTAACATCCCATTCTCCCCTACGCCAACACCCTTAATAGCCAATCCATCCATTATCGACACCACCCCACCTCCACTTTACCATAGCCTCACCCTACGGAGCGGGCGGATGTTCCACCGGATGTATCCCAATGCACCCGCTTCTATGCCAGGTTAGCTGACCCAAAACTCCAACAACAACAACCAACAACAACAGCAAGATGTTGAGGAGATAGATCCTATAACGACCCCGAGAACCCGACCCTCGCCCAAGCTGAGGACCCGATTTACGCGGTCGCCGCCCACAGATTCGGGGACCCGGAAGGGCTATAACACAAGTCTAACAGAATATGTAAAGGAGATAAACGTCAACTGCTAACTAGAAGCACACACACGGAAGCAGAAAGAAGAGCGAGACTGCTACGTATCGCTCTAGGGACAGTCCCAACACACGCAACTGGTACAAGTAAAGACAGGGGAAGATCAAGTCCCTTAGGGGCATACCCCGAGGGTGATGTACAACTGCAAAGGGAAAACCACTGCTAGCTACGAGGATGACGACTACCGCCCCGTCTCCTCCGCCGGGCGTGCGCCCTATCGCTATTGAGAAGTCTCACTTGGAAAAGGGAGGGATGAGCTTCACAACAGAAGCTCACTAGGGATTACAAATCTCCTACTGGCTCTAACAGGCAGAAGAACATATATATATACAATTAATTAAATAACAACAGTTATATCTTCTACCTACACAGGAAAGCGCAGAAGTAAAGCTACTAACTAGCAATGGTATGGAGAACACCACGGTCGAAAACTCCGTAAAACCTGCACGTCGTGACTACCACACGGCTGGCTACACAGACAGAGTGAACCCTGCCTGGACAAGAGACACTAGCTACAGAAAACACTACCACTAGTCAACCGATCAGGTGCGTCCGCTGACGTCTTATCCTTGACCTAGGTCCAAACCTCCATGTCTCATCAGAGTAAAGCAGAAACACAGAGTAGCACAACAGTAACTGCCGTAGTCTAGCCAGACTACGGTCCCACGCCTGTCCTCTCTAAGTGGTTTCGGGGCCGCAAAGAGCGAGGCAGTGAGAAAAGGACTGACTGGCCTGGGCCGGGAAGGACTCCAAACGACCTCGACGTCCCAGACCAACCATGAGAGCTCTGCAAATGACTCAACACCGCTTTCCTAACCACCATTTTCCCCTCCGCTCCAGAGTCCGCGACTTGAGCACACCCGCCGCCCGGAGTACTCCCTCAATAGGCGCGCAGGGACGGGGGTCCCAGGCAACGGTAACAACCTCTCTCATGGGACAAGCCCTCAAGTGCCGAGCACCGGGAAAACGACTAGTGAAGGACCATACTAGGGAACTAGCACTGGTGCCATGGGTACAGTAATAAGCGGAAACGGTGAAGACTCCACAGAAAATGGAACTCTTCAAGACTTACCTATCTCTGCTGAAGTCCCGACGCATCGGGCCGTCGCAACCATGTCGCGACGAATGGGTTGTCGCGACACTGTCGTGGTGGCCCAAGCCGTCGCGACCATGTTGCGATGCTCAAGAGTGTCGCGACGATGTCTCGGGGCATTGATCGAACTGTGGCATCCTCAAACCAACACATTTCTCTTATGAACCTTCGAAGCCACCATTTTTTTGGAAGAGGTTGAAATCATATTAGGTTTGAAGCGAATGAAGCAAGGTGAAGAAGATGGAATGGCGATCATGCCGTGGTACTACATGAGCAGGCGGTGCTCGAGAGTTTCAAGGATCCAAGGGAGGCCCAAGGTGTCCAGACCGAAAAAGGGATCAACTTGCAAAGAATGGCAGCCTGGACAATGAGGGAGCTACCACGGGCCGACGATGACGAGAGATTGGAAGAGGTAATGAAGGGATTTGCTATTTGCATGGTGGGTGCGCTCCTCTTCCCCTCACTTGACAACACTTTGGAAGAGGATCAACTTGGCATGGTGTGCGCCATCTAGGAGGGTGAGAGGTTGGGACCGGTGGTGCTAGCCTTCCTCTACAGCGGGCTTACGGCGGCGAGCTTTGGTAGGCCTCCATACGGATCAATGCTTTTGCTTACATGCTGGACTAACCTACATTTTAAGTTTTGTTTGAGCAATGAGGTTACAAGCTCGTCCGGATCTTCTTCAAGGGTCCGCTTAAGCACTTGGACCATATTATGGGCTTAGAAGGACGCGTGGCGAACCGAGCGCCACAACTCAAGACGCGGGTGGATTGGCATGATTACTTCTGAGACATGCCCGAGAGTGCCTTTACTTGCATTCCGGCACCACTTCTTGCCCGAGATGTGCGGACCCGGCTAGCACCCGACGTGGACTTACGATTGATCGGAGCATCCGAGTTTGTTCTCTACAATCCACACCACTACCTTCCTCAGCTCGGACTTCCACGGCGTGTCTTCGAAGGACCATCTCACCTCCCACCAATCAAATGGCGAGACATCGGTACTAACAATGACGGTGAGGAGGCGAGCACTATCAAAGCATTGTGGAAGGTTTGCTCCTTTAGGAGGCCGGCCCCGTACGTAGAGGAGGTTGAAAGGGACTGGATGAATTATGTACGAGATCTTAGGAAATTGTGGCCTAAAGTGGTCATTTGTAAACGACGAGATTAAATCATCAATGAGAATCAGATTGCTTCCTTAATACGGCCAAGAGTGTCCCTTGAATGCAGTTGTTTCATCCAAACTACTTGAATTCTCTCCTCAAATTTGGGCCTCGGGTAGGCACTTGAAACGCGTCCTATGCAGAGGACGCTTTTCTCTTCATGATCCATGTCCATAAGGGCCATCACCTTTTGATTTAAATCGTGTCTTACTGCCCAGATGCTTTTCAATTTGTACCTTAAAATTTCAAAACGACAGGCTCCTCAGATTCCGTGCCAAGCAATCATGACTCTCTGAATTGCGGCGTGCAACCCGGACGCAAATAACTGCGACGGTTCACAAATTGCGTCTGCTGGTATGGACACGATTTCCATATTTCACCGAGGCAATAAATGCAGGGGGCATGACCGTTCGGCCATTTTGCCCCCCAGCGATCCTCCCTCTCTCCCATCTTCTCCCTCTTGCTCCTACCCCCCTCTATTTCTCTTTCTCCTCTCTCTCTCTCTCTCTCTCTCTCTCGCTCCTCTCTCTCTCTCCTCCCTCTCTCTCTCTCTCTCTCTCTCTCTCTCTCTCTCTCTCTCTCTCTCCTCTCTCTCTCTCTCTCTCTCTCTCTCCTCCCTCCCTAATCTCTCTATCCTGATGGAGAAGACCGGGGCGACGAAACGACGGTGCGGAAGAGGCTCGTCGGCGGGTGTGGAGGAGGAAGGTATGCGGTGACGGGGGAGATGAGTGCGATGGTGGACGAGCTTCTGGCCGCCTCGGGGGAGCTTGCGATTGTGCCAGTGGCGGAAGAGGTGGCTCCGACAGAGGAGGAGGACGATGAGACGACGGAGGAGGAGGAGGCGTCGGGGGATGAGTGGGCGGCGCGGCGGCGAGCTCGGCTCAGCCGGGAGATTCCTCCCCGGCCCAAAATGGTAAGCCTTAACTCCAGCTTTTTGACTTGGGGTAGGAAGGGAGAAAGGGGAAGGTGTCGGCACTGGGAAGGAGGAGGAGTGAATCGCGTCCTCTGCAGAGGACGTGGTTTGCTCCGCCGAATCGCGGCAGCTATGGCTGCCGCGCTTTGGAATTGAAATGCGGCCACTTGGATGGACGCCTTTCAAACTTGAACCGCATCCACTGGTTTGGATGCGATTCAAAATGTCCCCGAGGGTTGAGTAATTGGCTTGATTTTTGCACAGTTTTAACCTTTGAATGTGTACTGACTTACTTTTTGGTTTGTTTGTGCATTGAAGGGTGTAATGAAGCCGAGGACCATGTGGCCCCTCGTCCTGGCTGCATGTCAGGGGCTCCCGGACTTCCATAGGGAGAGGGAGAGGAAGATGGGCTTTCAGACGATCTTGGAGATCGAGCCCTTTTTCATTGACAGCCCCTTGATCCAGGCACTCCGGGAGAGGTGGGACAAGACGAGCCGTGCGTTCCTGTTCCCCTGGGGGAACATGGTGTCGAGTCTGGAGGACGTAGCCCAGATCACGGGACTATAGGTGGATGGGGAGGCGGTGATGGGGGTTACCTACACCGACTACACAGATCACGCGGTGGATTTGCTGGGCTTGGAGCCCATGGGGGATGACCTCGGTGACCGGAGGATGGTCAGCCGAGTGGCGATTCTGGAGAGCCTGGACTTGAGGGGAGCCTGATAGAGAGCGGAGGAGACGCTGCCAGAGTTCGTGCAGCGCGCAACGGGGCTGGCTAGGGCGGTGTACGGCCAGACCCCGAGGACGGAGAGCAGGCGGACCAGGACTTACGGCGGATCCTCATCTTCTTCCTCGACAAGATGCTTCTCACCAAGAAGGGTGACGGCATCCACTGCCGGCTTCTGGAGCTGCTCGAGAACCTGGAGAGGGTCGGGGAGTACGCTTGGGGTGTGGCCTTCCTGGCCCACACCTTTGCCGATCTCTCTACTGGCACCGGGAGGGAGACTACCATGGGCGGCTTTGCGCCCTTTCTACAGGTACGACCTTAAATTTGAATTCCATTTTAATTTATGCATTAAAATTTCCTACATTTTAAATTGTTTAGCTAAGACTAATTGGTATGTATGCAGGTGTGGAGTTACTGCTACCTCCCCCTGGGCGGGGCGACCCAGGTGCGGCCGGATGCGGTGCCCCTCGCCCGAAGGCAGCTACCGGTGGTGAGTACAGCCACCTACTCGTTCCAGCTCGACATCCTCCGTCGAGACATCCGGGACTTCCCGGCCCTTTTGGTACGTGCCACACTTAATTATTTCTTTCAATTCCTGCATTTGATATGAAATATGTATGTGACTAACCCAATGCATATGTGCAGGTCGTGTGGCAGCCCTACTCGGGCATGGGTGACGAGGGCCAGCCGTGGGTTGAGAGTGGCCGACCTTTGTTCGGGCGGGACCTGTGGGTCCATTGCTTGAACGAGATCGAGCCACTCCGCCTGCGGCTAGCTGCTCGCACCCTGGGGTTGCACCAGGAGTGGCACGAGGAGACGGAGCCACGAGGGGTCGGGCGGAAGACGTGGGGAAAGGCGAATACCGTCGACTAGCGCCTTCGATTCCTCGAGCAGTATGCAGACTGGCAGGGGGTGGCCAGCTTGTGGAGTTGGAGGTTGTCGACAGTCTCGCCTACCTCTAGTGGTTTCAGGAGGAGTACGGGGGCCGTGACTACATGAGGCCAGCCAGGGTATGCAATTTTAGCTTTACATGCTTAACATGATATGCATGACGTTCTAAGTATGGTGTGCATGTACAGGATGCGCGGGATGACCTCATCAACACCCTCCGTGCCCAATTGGCAGGTACGGAGGCGCAGCTAGCTGAGGCGCGGGAGGCTCTCGATGCACGGGTAAGTGTAGAAAATCATACCTTGCTTTATACTTTACCGTGTGCTGACCTGATTTTGGGATTTGTGCAGCACGTCGCCCAGGCGACCGTGGAGCATACTGGTGCAGTGGGTGCTTCCACAAGTCGGAGCGATCTAGATCTGGAGACGGCCTCTCTCCGGGAGCAGTTGGCAGCGGCAGTGGCCCGGGCGGAGGAGGCAGAGCGTGACCTCTCTGCACGGGTAAGTAACTTAATTAGATATGCATGTGAATTGAATGCTTTACTTTCCGGTGGCTGTCACTTGTGCAGTCCGATGAGCTTCAGAGCGCCCTCACGAGGGAGTTGAGCACCTGTGCTGAGGTGGCCAGGTTGTCGCAGCAGCTGTCCGAGCTACAGATGTAGGTCACCCAGTAGGACTCCGACCTACCACGAGAGGCTGTGGAGCTACACATCACGCACTCCCTGGAGCACTGAGACTACGAGAAGCAGCAGGCCCGGTGGGAGCAGGAGTGGAGCTGCTGGGAGCAGGAGTGGAGCCGCTGGGACCTGGAGTGGGAGCGACTGACCCAGCAGTCGGTGGAGGCACGTACGAGCCTAGGCGTTTCCGAGCGCCTGCGGCAGGAGGCAGAGGATCGATACCGGCGTGGGCGAGAGCATGCCGTGAGGGAGGGGAGAGCCAGTGCCTACTCCGGGAGCTATATAGCGATGTCCTCTCAGTAATAGAGGATCGTCGATGAGGGACGTGCCGCTCAGGGGTCGACTGGTTCTCGTGCCTCCATGAGGCCCCCTGCTCTGCCCTCGATCGCAGACCCAGGCGAGGCGGAGAGCAGCCAGTGCGCCGAACCTGCAGAGGCAGGCGGCGAGATTTAGGCTGCCCAACATGATATTGTACTTTTACCTTTCTTTCATTAATGATGTATGCATGGTCGGGCATTTTATGATGTACTCGGGGTTGCCCCCCCCCCCCCCCCCCCCCCCCCCCCCTTTTGGCCGTATATATATACATGTGTGCTTTGCCTTCTTCCTCCTGTTATTCCTGAAATAATCTGAATAAACAAGTCAAATGTCTACTCTGACTCAGCCCCTTGATGGTGCCTGACTTTTTGATTTTGTCAAGGAGCTGAGCCCTTATTCAAATAAGGCGAAAGTAAAAGAACGACAATATGTAGGAGATGAATGTACAATATTACATGTGATAGGCGAGAGATGAATGTACACAATATGCAAGCAGTTAGATGTTGGCAGGAATTTACAAGGACGAATGTGCATTTTTTAAGCAAAAGAACTTTTTTATGGGTTTTCGAATATTTGATTTTTTGGACTTTTTTTTAGATTATGAAGATATGTGATTTTTTTGGCATTTGAAAATATTAGATTTTTTGGATTTTGAAGATATATGATTTTTTGGTATTTGAAAATAAATTTTTATTTTGAAGATATATGATTTTTTTTGTATTTGAATATATCTAATTTTTTTAAGACATGATTTTTTTTGGATTTGAAAATATATAATTTTTTTGGTTTTTTAAAGATATATGATTTTTTTTGGATTTTGAAATGGGGCCGCAACCCGGCACAGTCCCTTCTAAAAAAGATGTGCGGAATGAAGGGGATCAATTCTTAATTAGAAACACGTGGTACTTGGACCCTTCAATTACTTGGTTGTCGTTAAGAATTCATTAATTATTCTTGAGTGTGTCAGATAGAGGCCGAACGTGCTTAAGTGGTGCCTTCTCCCAAGGTTGCTTTTGGCAACATTCTCGTTAGTTGATCGTTGCCTTGCCTTGACCCTAAGACATACCCGAGGAGGAAGAAGTATTTAGGAAATCTGCCAACAGTCCTGGAGACTTGGGGGAAATACTCACTCCTCTATCCTAGACTCAGTGGGTTTCAGTCTTCTTGGGCTTGTGGGATTTTAGCAGGCTTATGTCCAGGTCCATTTGGATCCCTGCGGGGACTTTGCCACTCTTGACGTGCTGCACGCTTATGTCCAGGTCCATTTGGATCCCTGCGGGGATTTTGCCGCTCTTGACGTACTTTTTCATTTGATTTGCCTAGTTTTGGCTCTTTTGATCTTGGATTTGTCATTGATTTTCTTTTCTCTTTCCCCTTTTTATGCCTTGACCTACACCCATTGAGCTTCAGATAGATTTGCGAGGTCAATCCTTCTCAGATTTCCTTTCCTATTGGCAGACCGAAAGGGAGAGACACGGTAATGCCCTAGATTCTTGACTCGGCATCGATCTTCCTTGGATTTTGTACTTCTGGCTTCCAAGGGTGGCCGTGTGTGTGTGTGTGGGTGTCGGCACCTCTGGCTAACCCATCAAGAGTTAAGAATGAATTAATACTGACATATTTTCATCATAGGGTCTTTGTACCACATAACTCCAAACACTTAAGTAGGGGTAGTATTTCTTAAGATATAGCCAGTTCCAAGGGTGAGAGAGCTCTTCACCCTCCGCATTAACCAACCTATACGTATTGCCTGGACCTATTTCCTTGATTACATACGGCCCTTCCCAGTTAGGTTAGAGTTTTGAACGAGGACCTCCGGGTTTTACAAAGATTCTTTTAATGACCATCTCATCGACTTTAAATTTTCTCTCAATAACCTTCTTTTGGTGAAAATGTATGAGTCTATTTTGGTACACCCTTGTATGTTTTGCGGTGACTAGACGCCTCTCGTTTAGGAGTTCCAGTTGTGCTAGGAGCGATTCACGGCGCTCATCGATTGACAAGTCTTTGTCAAGCTAGACCCTTAACGAGGGGATGAGAAGTTCGTACGGTACTACTGCCTCCATTGTGTAGGTGAGGGCAAACGGTGTCTGCCCCGTGGGGGTACGGATTGAAGTGTGGTAGGCCCATAGAGCTTCTACAAGCTTCTCCGACCAATCCGAGAATCTATTAGCCTCACAAGTTTTCTTAACAATTTTAATTAAGGTTTTATTGGTGGCCTCTACTTGGCCATTGCCTTACGGGTAATATGGATATGAATGATGCAATGTGATTTTGTACCTGTTGCAGAGGTCATGCAGTTCTTGCGAGATGAATTGGGGCCCATTGTCGGTGATGATAGTTCTTGGGATGCCAAACCTGGTGATGATGTTCTTCATGATAAACCTGCAAACGGTTGTTGCCTTGATTTCTGCATATGCTTTGGCTTCCGCCCACTTGGTGAAGTACTCCGTTGCTGTGAGGACGTATGACTTGACTTTGCTCTGGGAGTTGGGATCACCAAGGGGACCAATAATGTCGAAAACCCACATAGCGAAAGGCCATGGGGAGGATATCGGGTGAAGTGTAGAGGATGGAGAATGGATTTTGTCGGCGTGCAGTTGGCACTTGACACACCGATGGGCAAAGATAAAACAGCCCTCCTCTAGAGTAGGCCAATAGAAACCTTGCCTAAGGATCTTCTTAGCAAGCATCTGGCTATTCACATTGCCACCACAAACACCCGAATGGGCCTCCTCAACAACCTTCGAAACTTCATCCTCATCCAGGCATCTAAGTAAAACTCCGGAGAATCCCCTTCTATAGAGAGTATTTCCAACCAAAGTATACCTCTGGGATAGCCTCCTTATTGCTTTCTTTTCGTCAGTCGTGGCTTCTGTAGGGTACGATTGATCTTTACAATACCTAGCTATCTCATAAAACAATGGCTTCTCTTCATCTTCCAATTCCTCTTCTAGCTCTAATACCATGATCTCGGCTTTCTCCTGCCTCTCCAACTTCTTCAACACCTCTTCCTTGATTGAGAAAGATGGGGTTCTGGACAGCAGGGGTATTGCGGCGTGTAACTTGAATGTTGTCCGAAAATCCGGGATAGCATGGGTTGAGAGTTGAAGCGATGGTAGCAAGAGCGTCGGCTAGAAGATTCTGATGACGAGGAACATGGACAAAGATTAGCTTGGAGAATAGCTTGGCATAGGCTGAGGCAAGTTCTTGGTATGGCTTGAGCTTTGGATCACGAGTGACGTATTTGGTAAGCACCTGACGCAAGACCAGCTGACTATCATCTACAATTTATAGATGGGTGACACCATAGAAATGAGCGAGTTCCAAACCAGCCAAAAAAACTTCACATTCTGCGATGTTGTTGGTGGCAGGAAACTCTAATTTGTAGGCTTGGGGAATGGTGACACCCTCCGATGATAGTAGAGCAATCCCGATACCCTTTCCATGAGAATTCAGAGCCCCATCAAAATATAGTGTCCACATAGGATCGGATTGGCTAAGGGACATTAATTCTTCATCCGAAAACTCTGAACGAATAGGATCGAATTGAGGAATAGGGTGATGAGCGAGATGTTTTGCTATGGCATAGCCTTTGATGGATTTCTGCTGAATGTAGGTGATTTCGAACTGGGAGAGAAAGCTCTGCCAACGTGCTAGCCTATCAGTTAGAATGGATTTTTCAAGAAGGAACTTGATAGGGTTCATGCGGGCGATAAGATGGACCTCATGAGCAAGAAAGTAGTGCTTCAATTTCTGCACTACCCATACAAGCACAACACATGTTTTCTCCATCGCATTGTACCTTTGCTCGCAGGGGTTGAGAAGCTTAGACAGGTAGTATGCTGCCATCTCCTTGCCTTCTTCATCTATTTGTGCAAGGACAGCTCCTACCAAGTCTTCTAGGATAGATCCATAGAGAATGAGAGGTTTGCCTGGAGTCGGCGGCCTTAGGACAGGGGGATTAGCCAAATAATCCTTAAGTCTGTCAAAAGCCGCCTGACACTTCTCGTCCCAACGAAATTCGACTCCCGGCTTGGTGAGGTCGTAGAAGGGTCTACACCTCTGCGAGTGTTGGGAGAAGAACCGGTAAATAAACTGCAACCTCCCAATCAATCCTCGAACTTCCTTCAAATTCTTGGGAGGGGGCATTTCTCTTATTGCCTTCGCCTTGTTGGGATCAATTTCTATACCCCTCTTGCTCATGATGAAACCTAGAAGCTTACCCGATGAAACACCAAACACACACTTCTTGGGGTTCATCTTCAACTGGTATTCCATGAACCTTTGCAGGACTTTAGATAGAACCTCGGGATGCTCAGCCAATGTCTTAGATTTCACCACCAGGTCGTCCACATACACCTCGATGAAAATGTAGATCATGTCATGGAAGATAGCCATCATAGCTCTTTGGTAAGTAGCTCCAGCATTCCTGAGTCCAAATGGCATGACCACATAACAATAAGTTCCCCAAGGTGTAGTGAACGAGGTCTTTTCCTGGTCTTCCTCATCCAACTTTATCTGATTGTACCCTGAGAAGCCGTCCATGAAGGAGGGTTTCATACCCGGCCGTATTATCTATGAGCACGTCCAGGTGAGGCAGTGGGAAATCATCCTTAGGACACGCGCGGTTGAGGCCCCGAAAATCAATACAGATTCTCACTCTTCCGTCCTTCTTCATAACTGGGACGATGTTTGCCACCCAATTCGGATAAAGTACGACTCTAATGAATCTGGCTTTGTGGAGCTTATCGACCTCATCTTTCATTTTCAAAGCCATTTTGGGGTGGAAACGCCTCAACCGCTGCTTAATGGCAATGGACCCCGGCTTAAGGGTAAGACGATGTTCAACTAGCGCGGGGTCCAATCTTGGCATATCCTCGTAGCTCCATGCGAACGTGTCCTTATATTCCTTAAAAACCTCAATGATTGCCTCCTCTTCAGCTGGTAGTAAATTACTGCTTATGAGGATGGTCTCAGGATCTTCTTCGGTTCCCAAATTGATCTCTTTGGTGATTTCCTCTACGGCAACTGACGGTTCGTCAAATATCTTCAATCCATTTGCGAACGCGTCAACCTCGTCCTCAAATTCTTCATCACCTTCCTTAATTGGGTCGTCGTCATCCATGATCTCATAGACTCCGAACCCATCATCAATGAAGCACACAGACTGCTCATATTCTAAATCCGGCAACTGCAAGGGCTCCTCTACAAATTCTGGAACTGCTAAGCACGCCTTGCATCTATGGGCTAGATCTGCTAGGAAGCGGTGTGGAACCCTCCTACCCCTAGACTTCTTTTCTGATACTACCCCTAGTTTTCTAACACCCTGGCCTAGACTCAAACTACAACTACTGGAATCTACAATAGGAAGTGAAGGAAAAGGAAAAGCAGTAAATGATGAATCCCGCGAGGGGGAAGAAGGATTTAAAGCAGTAAAGGAGTCCCGCGAGGGGGGAGACAGAGAAGAATTTACAGCAGGAGAGATAATAAAAGCAGAATCCCGCGTGGGGGAATTACTGAGAGTAGTAGAAGGACTTCTTGGCGCGGGGGAAAATAGAGAAGGATTTACAGGAGAGAAAGCAGTAAAGGCAGAGTTGCACGTGGGGGAGTCATGGAAAGCAGTAAAGGAAGGATCCCTCAAGGGGGGAAGATGAAGGAGAAAAAACAGTAACATTCCCTTGCGTGGGGGGAGGATTATTGAAAGTAATAGAAACATTCCCCTGCGTGGGGGGAGGATTATTGAAAGCGGTAAAAACATTCCCCTGCATGGGGGGAGGATTATTGAAAACAGTAAATGCCCCCTGTGCGGAAGGGGGCAGGAGATCGGTCAGAGGACCGAAGAGGAGTGGCCCGTCAGCTGGGGCACACTCGGGGGTGAGGAAAGAGGTTTCCTCGAAGGAGATGACGGGATCGGGATCAGCCATTGAGAGGTTGTCACGCTTGAGGCCCCCTCAGGGTGACATCGGCCCATGAAGTGGCCAATGAAAATCGGTAGTTTACCACTCCAGCTATGATATAGCTACATTAACGGGCATGCACTTCCCCAACTATAAAAATCCCACTGCCCCCCCCCCCCCCCCCCCCCCCCCCCTTCGGAAACTTGTCCCATCGCGATCGCCAAGTTGTGGACGGTGTTTTTTCATACTTTTGTCGAAAACACGGTCCCACGATGGAAAGATTTGATTTAAAAATAGAGGAAAGAAAATTTTTAAAAGATGGAAATGCTAAAATGGATGAAAATGGAATAGAGGGTGCGTGTGTGCACGAGGGTGGTGTATTGCGATCGCTAGGCACACGAGGGTGCTGAATAGAGATGGGTGAAATGGGAAGAATGGAGTACTTACCTTCACCCAAGAAAAGCGCGGGAGTTGTCACGTGGGTCCTTCCTCCTCCTTCCACCGGCCGGCCGGTGAAGGAGATTTAGCTCTGGTTACCTTGCAAAAGAAGATGACAAGAAACAAGTGAAAAAAGGTCAGACTGTGAAGTTTAGGAAAATGCCTGAATGAGATGAAAATAAAGACATTAAATGGGTGTTAACACACCTCGTGGAGGTGGTGTTAAACTCCTAAAGTGTAGGTGAGGAGGAAATGTCGTGGGTGTGTATATGTGTGGGATGTGATGCATGCACTAAATAAGAAGAGGAAAATGACGAAAGAGGGGGAAGAGGAATGGTGATGTAGCCCGCGACGATGGCGAATGGAATGGTGTGAAGGGATGCCGCGGAAGCTCCTCCCGCCGTGCTCCAATGCTCGTGAGAAGGCGAAAGCTCCGGCTCGCGAGGAAGAAGATGCAGGGACGACGCTTCGGCTTCGAAGCACGCTCTTTCGGATCGGCAAGGCTTCACGTCAGGGAGTTAGGGATTTAAGGCTTAGAGGTTGAAGCACCGGTTCGGCAGGGCTTCGCTGTATTTGGAAAGTGTTGCTCGAGCGAGGTGACGATCCGGCAGGGCTTTGCCTCTCTTGGAATTGATCCCTTTTGACTACCCCTCGGGTCTGTATTTATAGGCAAAACTTGCCAAAATCGCGTCGTCTACAGCAGATGCCTATTAAGCATGAAACACGTCCGCTTGACACGCCGCTATTCAGAAGATCTCTTGATTTCCGCCCGATTTGACGTCTACATGATGGTCATAGCTTACAGCTACATTGTAAATCATGTCTGACAGAGCCGTCGCGTTTTCTTAGGGAAATGAAATCTCTGACGAAATTTGATTTTGATTTGACTGCTTATAAAATGGGGCATCTGACGCGGACGTGATTCCAACAAACATCATGATTATTGACGTGGCACCTCTTAAATGTAGCTGACAGTGCGCAGCCCAAAAGTTTGACTTTTAATCACGGCAGGTCAGACGAATGCGGATTAGAAATAAACCATGTGCCCAAATAGAAGTGTGATATGCGTCAGTCATTACCGACGCGGATCAAGATCTACAAAAGGCGTCCGCTGTTTAGGACGCGATTCAATGAGACTTAACAGACCCTTAGGAAAATTCCTAAAAATCCTAAAATAAAATCTAGAAAAATAGGAAAATCACTCGAGAGGTTAATTGAAGAGAGCCACTTCGAGACATCTCGGTACAACATGAAATTTACTCGATGTGCTGCCAAATTGGCATGTCTACAGGCGGTCCTCAGCTCTATCACCTATGAAAAAGCATGTCAGTGCCAATTCGAAATCAAATAAAAACCAGGTCATGTTACACTTACCCTCTCCTCCAGCGTCGTCTTTGCCTCCTTGGCCCTCCTCAACGCACTAGCCAGTCGGTCCTCTAGATCCGACTGTGAACTCTCCACTGCTGC
The DNA here is from genome assembly GCA_014218235.1 of Colocasia esculenta. NCBI lineage: Eukaryota > Viridiplantae > Streptophyta > Magnoliopsida > Alismatales > Araceae > Colocasia > Colocasia esculenta. Next base: position 159,433,624 of record CM024754.1, on the reverse strand, counting down.
CCCAGATGAGGACACACCAGCCTGTGTCGCCCTCAGCCTCGTCAACTCCACACGCTGCACATGGAACACTTGTCAATTCCTCAATAAGTTGAAAGATTCAGTAAGCTACTGAAGTCTGAATAGGTACTTAACAGTTGCTTCGTCTCCCTCCTCGCTGCGTCCCGGTCCTGCACGGCGGAGTGCAGCAAGGCTTGGAGCGAGGCGATCTGTCCAACCACGTCCACCTGTCAATCATCAAACTGTGTCAGATCCAATTCATTTATAACAAATCACAAGGTCTGAGTCTAGAGATATACCTATCGTCTGGAGCGACTGTAAACCCTCACCCCATACTTCAAGGTGAAGGACTTCAGGTATGCATCATCGGACTCTGCATTGGACCAGACCCGTCGTCCTCGGTGCTCCCAATCTGCAATCTGCTCGCAGGGCCGCACACGCCAGTCAGTCGTGTCATGGAGTCCCCGAAAGCTTCGGCCAGGCCTAGGGGTCCGGCCTTAGATGGGGAACTCCACAGCACTCTGACGGAGGCCGAGTGACCTCTAAGTCAGATGCAAGTGGAGAGGTAGCACAAGGTTGAGAGCATGGACCCACGTCGCCCTATCGAAGTAGGGGCGGGCCTACTCCAACCAAGGCTATCCCTCGTCTCCCTCCTCTAGATAAGGCTACCACACCACCTACACAACAAAGACCACATTTGACCAGTAACCAAGCACTTAAAGAGAAATCAATTTGAATTTAAGAAGGATAGAGTACTCACATCTAGCTGAGGGTAGACATCAATCGCATCCTGGATGGAGGCCAGCTGCTCCTCTAGGGGGTGTGTGTCTCGGCACAGCACCAAGCGCTGAGCTAGGGGCACGAGGCCCGGTCGCTCCAAAACACCCCTCCTCAGGCCTGGGAGGTGGAGGTAAGTCCAGACCTGCAAGAAGAAAGGCACAGTAAGATCACATGTATAACAGAAAGAGGCAATTAAAGTAAAAGGGCAAGAGAAGGAGAAGTGTACTTGGAGGAAAGGTAAGAAGCCGCTGATCGAGGTCTGCCGGTCGGAGGAGCCCAGGCTGACGAACTAATGTGCTAGAAGGGCGGTACCCCACGCATAGTCCCCCACCTGGTCTAGGTCCTCTAGCAGCGGTAGGAACCGGTAGTGGACTACGTCACCCCTCGTGGCAAACAAAAGTCTACCCAGGAAGAATGTAAGGAAGCGGCGCAAATCCAAATCTGCTTGAGCCCCAGGCTCGCTGGCCAAAATCTCCCGACAACTCCTCACCAATCTGTCTAACTATTCATCCACCATCTCCCCTACCTCTCGGCCGGTCTGAACTAGACCTAGGCTCTCCTGCATGTCTACCATAGGTACTAGGAAGGACCTCTGACCTACAGTCAAACCTAGGAGTCTGCGGGCTAAGTCCCTATAGCAAGGGTAGGTAAATCCGCTCACCAGGCGACCGTACACCCTCAACCTGGTGATCCTGCTAGCATCCTCCAGGCTGGGGATCATGTGACCCCATGGAAACATGAAGGCAGTCGCCTCCGCATCCCACCTGCTGCGTAGGGCCTGGGTAAGGGGAGCATCTACCCTCATCCGGTCCATCATAAGGACCTCACCAAAGCCCATGTCATCCAACCTCTCCCTCTGAAATCTGGGGAGGGCCAGGTACACTGCCAACATGAGGAGCCAAGACACCCTGGCCCTCATCTCACCCTGCAAGCACGAAGAAGAAGCAACTGGTCAGCTTAAGCATGCACTCCTTGAGTTCTCGGCAGAGGTCACACCGACCCAGTGGGTCGCGACCTTGTCACGACGCTCCGATGCGTCGCGACCTGGTCGCGACACCCAGGGAGATCGCGACCTTGTCGCGACGGCCTTTGGCCGATGCGACAATGTCGCTGCCTCTGACCCCGTCGCGACTACTGATGTTGCGATGGGGCAGGTCGTCGCATTCTCAGACACAGACCGACCAGAGTTTCCTTTTTCCGATGGCCATTCTCCTAGGCATTTTGCCCTACATAGGCCCTTTATGGGGCTCCCTCATTCCTCCACATCCATCAATCACACGGATTACGGCTTTAGAGACCTACCTTTTTCATGGCCTCCTCGCGGGCCATCGCCGCCGCCTCCAGGTCGACCGTTGGCGCTTCCTCCTCTGCCATCTCCACCTCTGGCACCTCCTCCACCGGGGCTTCCTCCGCGCGCTGCCGCGGCCTTCTCACCTGGCACTTCCCGCATTCCCCACCGTCGTTGCCGCTTCCCTCCATCGCCGTGAGAGAGTGGGAGAGTGGGTGTAAGGCCCTCGAACTTTGTTCTCATTACTTGAATTTTATTCTTATTATGCTTAATTATATGCATATGCTAATTGTTGTAAATATCATATTTATTTAATTCCTTATGTGCATATGTATATACATGTTTATATCTGTATATATTGTCTTTATATAATTCTGTGTATATTGTATTTAAATAATGCAGTGCATATTGTATGTAATTATATGGTGTATGTATGATACTAGATGTTTTCTGTTATCTGCCCGAAATCCCAGTTAACGTCCACATCCCTTGACGTTAAGGGCAGGTTGACAGCAACCAGTGTGCCGTTGACTTCATGTTGACGTCTAGATCGATGGACGCTGACTTCTTGTTAACGGCAGCAAAGTGGCCATTTATTTCCCAGTTTTTTTCTGCGATTTCATATCTGTAAATGACTGTGTTTCTTGTGGTTCTGGATTAGGGAACCTAACTCTAACGGTAGGAAACTTAACCTAATGCGTACTCCGACCCTTAAGCTCTATAAAAACACCCAGATTCGACCGAGTTAGGTCTTTTGGCTTTGGGGAAAACCTAGGGCTTTTGGTGAGAAAACCTGATCTTTGGCAAGCGTGATCTGACAATTCTGTGCTTCTTCCGGCGATCTCCATTGACTGGGAGGTGCACCTTGGATTGCTAAGTCTTCCCCGACTCCAGAGGATCATCTACATTAACACAAAGACCGGATTCTGCAGGGGATTGTGCATCTTCTTAGCTTGGCCGGGGAGAGCTTCTTCGACTTAATTAAACCTTTAGAGAATTTTTCACAGGCAAGTAATCTAGGGATTACATCCCTACACATGTCTCCGAGGTCTAAAGATTTTTACATAATTTATTTCGTGTCCTGGAACCCCCAATTCTCATTTATAATTGAGTTCGGTCTGCACTTCTACAGACAAGAGGTTGGCGGCCACTTGTGTGCCGCCAAGTTCTTGTGTTAGCGGCAACATCGTGTGCCGTTAACCCTGGTTGGCGGCAACCCCCTTGCCGCCTAGTTCTTCTGGGTTTTCAGAATAGTTATTTTGATCTCTGTGTTGTGGTCTTCGGACTTATGGTTATATGTGCATGCTATAAATTTTGTGATTGGTTAGGTATAGGTCATATCATGAGGACCTGTAAATTTTCTGAGCATGATTACAATTAATAGAAATTTTGAATGAATGAAATGAGTATGATTTGCCTCTGTTTAATTCTAAATAAATGGATTTGTTGCATGCTAGAGTTTCAAAAATTGTCCATGATGTTATGATTATTGTTTTTAGATTTTAGAACTGTTAGATACGACTGTTCTTCTGTGAACCATGCTTAAGTGAATAATTTGCCAAATTAGTATGAAACTTGTTTAAATTATTAAAAATTAGATATATGACGTGTAGCATATAAGAAGCCTGTTATAAAAATTTGGTATTATTTTGACAACTATTAGTACTATTCATCTTTTAAAGGAGTATTTAGGCCATGCTAACTGTATTTGAATTAAATCATGTGATTTTCAGTGATTAGCAGCATGTTAAGGCTCTGTTATAGTTTAATTATCACTGTGAAACAGTAATATCATGTTCTATAAACTGAAGCATGTGTGTGTGTTTAAAGTGCATGAAAATGAATTAAATAGTGCATGTGAATAATGTAAACCATGTGATTAAGTGATAATGTGTAATATGTGCCGAGATTGACACTGCTACCATAGAAGGCTATGGAGCCATACTGTAGTTTTTTTTATCAATGTGTGTGATATTCCTATGGGCATTATGATGAAATCTTGGAGGTGGACAAGTACCACTGGTTAGAGTGGAGAGGGCTTCTCTCGGTTCTGTGCAGTTAACCAAGATTCGTCACTGTGTTGCCTAGGTGACGGGTATGTGTTATGTGTATGTGTGTGCTTCTTTATGGTGGTTCAGACTATGTGTCACGGCAATTAAGTGTAAAAAGTGTGAATATGTGAAGTGTGAATATGTGAATTGAGTAAATGTGAAAAATGAGCTTGTACATAGTGTAATGTGAATGTGTTAGTATGTGAAGAGATATGATACCATATGAATGTGTAAAGTTTATATTAAAACAGCAAGCTAATTATGTGAATAAGTGTTATGAATGCATGTGAAAATGATTAGGTCTCATACTAGGTTTGTTATTTACCTTGTACATATTTCCATGATCTAAATTTGTAGAATTGTGCAATGATATGAATAGAGTTAGAACCATGAATCATATTATATATTATGTGGAGAAAGTGTGCTATAGATTATTCATGGATATTTGCCTATTTTAAGAATATGATTAATATGAATTGTGATTTGCAACATGAATCAAGTAAATTGTCATGTATAGAAAGCATGTGTAGGTTGTTTATGTACATTTGTTAAATTGAAATGAAGCATGAACCATGTATTTTCCTTATTGTTTAAAAGATAGCATGTGTCTGTGTAAGAATGTACCTTAGGTTGCTTACTGGGTCTTTTTAGAAGACTCATACTTGCTTTGCCGTACAAGTGAGACAGGTGTCTCCGTACTTGAGGAGGACATTGTGAGAAGCGACTCCGAGCGCGAGCAGTAGTTCTACCTGTGGAGATTGCTATATTTTCTTCCTTTTTCATAGTATGTAATCAATGTGATGGGCGATGTATTTCATTTGGATATGTAATAATGTGGACATTGTTATTTACTTTTGACTATATAGATTGTGGAATTATGTGATGATGATGGAATAAGACTAGAATATTTATTTTTCGCAGTACTCTTTTGTTATTCATGTACGTTTCAACCTATTGTATAGTGTTAGGTAAATGTCCCACTGTGACGGTGCCCTTTGTATTGATGTGGATTGGTACAATCGTATCGGTATAAGGATGGTCGTTACAGTGGGAGAGTCTTGAGGGAGAGTGAGAGCAGAGGGTCGGAGAAGAGCCGAATCGCCAGAGCTCAGAAGGAGAAGGTTTGAGCGCGCAAGGGAGAGAAGAGGGCTTTCTATGTTTTTGAATCCTCGGTTCATGTCGTGATGGCTATGGACGCCGCGTTAAGATCGAGACGTCCAGGTAGGTCACGACCTTGTCGCGACCTATCGACCCGTCACAACCTTAAGACGACGTCTGTTCTGGTCACATTTTCAACCGAACGATGCGAACAGCGAACGAAATTCTAATTTTATTGATTCAAATCATCAATTACAATTCCTAGTCATACCTACAATCAATCAATCAGTCTTTTCAAGCCCTAACTACAACCTTTTACATTTCCTACACCTCTCATGCACCCGGTGCAGCCTCCGCCATGTCGCGATCTCCACGTGGATGGATCCTCCTCAATGCCTGCAGGTACTCTTGGTACACGTCCTCGTCCTCCACCATTACTTCTGAAATAAGGCTTGTCGCGCACCCTTCCCAGTGAACAATGGAGCTCCTCACATCCCACTCGTCTTGTTCATTGTCCATCTTCCGAGCTTGAATCGGCGAGTAGTGGGAGAGGGTCGGTACAACTGTCCGCGCTGCACCGCGTTGAAGATAACACCGATCGAGGTTGTAGAGGATTAGTGCTTCGTTACCAATCAGTTGCAGAGCCAATCCAACGCGCTGAGGAAGGCGTATGATCTTGTTGTGGAGGAATGTCGGCCGCATCTCGAACTGCTCAACGGTTAGTGTGTTCAGGTATAGCCTCCACTCCTTCAATCCCTTGACTGTCGCCATCTTGCACCATACCTGAGTGGTCATATGGAGAGGAGCACCGACGAAGGCGAGTGGGTGGTGGACCATGCTCATACACTTGATGGAGGGGTCGTCCATTGCCTTGAAGTTTATGTGCATGCCCATCCAGCATTCAAGGGCAACCATAGAGCTGAAGAGGGGTCCGCCAGTGGCTGCAGAAGATAGTCCAGCATAGAGATATCCAAGAACAGGTTGAGAAATGGACATACCTTCCCATACACAGCTGATGGTACTCAGGTTGGATGTAGAGAGGAGGTGATCCTTTGCAGGGAAGAGGATGACGCCGCATATGCAGATTGCGGCGGCCTTGGCCATGGCGAGGTAGTTCCCGGTCTTCCTCTTGCATTGTGACATGATCCACTGAGAGAGAGGAAGGAGATGGATGTAACCCGGGCTAGTCAGGGTGCTCAAGTCCCAGGTCTGAGTGGTGTATGGATGTAACCCGGACATCATTTCTTAGATGTAACAAATTATTGATCAATTCTTAGATAATGATCAATTATTGTGGAGCATTCTTATATATATATTCCATGACATCAAAAGTTTATGGAACATTCATTATCTATCTAAAATGACATAATTTCCATCCTTACCATCTAAGAATGCTCCACAATAAAAAAAAGACCAAAAATAGATTGTGCTAACCACTAAATGGTTGTTGTTTTGCCTCATCCAGCAGCACCTACATAGAAATAAAATAATAAAATAAGTTAACAAAAATGGTAAATGTGTTTTAGGTAGTATAAATTCTCAATAAACAAAAAAACTTACATAATCTCGAATCCATAGAAATGTTTTTTGTAGAAAGCAAATAGATGGCATAGATGCGTACAACTTAGTAAAATACTTCAAAAAGATCATAGCACAAAATATATGACATAGATGTAAATATTTTTTGTACATGACGTAAGACAGGATTCACATATTATAGAACATAGGCACAAGGCTATCTCAAAGTACACCATAGAAGAATCAAAAAATGTTGCCATCATTTGTCCCTACCAGTAAGTCAAAAGGCATTGTTGATGCCTCCTATACACAAAAACTAGCACATAAGTGAAACCTTCGAAAGACTTACAAACAACTAAGTCTAAACTAACACAAGCTTACCATAAGTCTTATCTCATCCTCTGAAATGATCTTAATCCTAGCAACATCAGCCACTGTAACCTATAAAAGTACAAAAAACATAAGCCCTCGAAGCGTGAAATTTTCCCTTCTCTTTACCCACAAAAATAAAATAAAGATGAAAAAAGATTAACATTTGACATCGAACATTATATTAGATGGGGATCTGAGGATCCAAACTATGTAGAATACTTACAGCATTACTAGCATACCTTCTTGACAACTCCCAAATCCTCACTAATAACATGAAAACATTAGTTTTCCAATTATTATCAACAATAAATTAACCAAAAACATAAAAACTTTAGGAATAGGCCACCTCTGCCGCCACCCACAGAAAAAAGTGAAAAAAGAAAATTATATGCATGTGAAGAAACAAATAATGATAAACCAATTAAGGAAAAAAGGAAAAGCTACTGCAACATGAAGCCACCAGTTTGTCCGAGCATTAGACAAGGATGAAAAAAATAGTCTAAAGTAAGTTCACTTAAAAAATGGAAGTATTTAGTAAACACATCTTACAAAAAAAGTAAAAGAAATACCCTTCAATGGTTGATGTTAGTGAAGCGACCAACTTTGGAAGTCAGCTTAGAAGTGCTTCGATCCTATGTGAAATAATAACAATCAAAACCACACAACAATATGTAGAGGATCAGGTAGGAAGAAACCAAACAACAGTACTATTATGCAAATAATCATATACCTCATCTGCAACCTCCTTCTCAAGTTTAGAAAATTTCTCTTCAAGATATTTTATATACTTCATTATTATGCATGAAATTTCAACTTTAGTTTCCCAAGTCCAAGTCCAAGAATCAAACCCCCCTCAACAAGGATGTGTCACCTAGTCCATTCAAAACATTAATTGGCTCTGAGAAGGAAATGTTTCGTCATCCCCCTTTCCCAAATAAAGTGTTGAAAGAATGTTAAGGCACTCATTCCACAAAATGATAAAGATCATAAAGGATGGAGACCATAGTAATGTTACTGGGGGTGCCTATGAGGATCATGGAGACGTCAATGCAATAAACATCTAGTGCAATCTCTCAAACCTAACTTAGTTGACTGGAATAAAAGAAAACACTTTTGAGGTTCCAATAGATATAAAATGATTTTGCATTACATTGTGATATTGAGATATAAAACATGGAAGAAATGAAGTAAAGTTAAGCGAGTCAACCTTCCCAAGTTCTTTCTGAAAACCGTTTCATCCATTGTTTCCCCTTTTCTCATACGTTCATGGTTGTAGTGAGCAACATTTGTCCACCAATCTGCCTTTGACTTCACATACTTAAGATCATATTTTCAATGGGGACAGGCAGCCCAAGAACATGCAAAATATTCCCTAATGACAACAAAAATATTGCAAAAGTCCAACAGAGCATGATTATTTAAACCGATGACTGCAAAGAATACATAATCCATGCCATCAAGGATTGGCTATAGAGATCAAATGGACGTTGAAGCCGCCATCGGACCTCAGTACCTTGACAACAACCAAGATAGCAACGAGAAGCTTGAGATCCAACAATTCAACAAATCAAAAAGATTGAGCAAAGCAAATCATTCCACACTAAAACCTCACATACACGACGATCTAGTTTTTTCAAATAATAACCATAACAATAAGGAGATGGCCAGGTTTTCCCTCATGAGCTATGATAATACAAGGGCGGGGGAAAACAAAATTGCAGCTCCAAATCCATCCACCAGCAAGTAGTACAAAGCTACAAAAGATATTGAAGACATCTAAGCACAAAAAAGGCACAATAGATCTAGGATTCCACCAAGGATTAGACTGACCTTACTGGGGCCTCGCCTTGATGACAATGTACTTGTTCTTTCTGATTGTCCCGACTTGCTACGGGTATGTCTTCGATGCCCTGGTCTCGACCTTCGAATCGAAGTGGTGCTCCTTGTCCGACATCCTAGAAAAAAAACACCAAACCATGCTCAGATCCACAAATTTCTAACTCTGATCTGAGCAACAACAAAGAAGAATCGATCGACCGATTGACAGATAAATACGGAGATAGAGCTCTCTCTACTCTGATCAAAGGGGGAAGGTCTAACAATAGAGAGAAGGGGGAGGAGTACCTACTGTGGCCGTGCAGAGAGGCGGAGGAATGGTGAGCTCTGAAGAAGAGAGTGATATTTTGTTAGCGCGAATCCAACAAGGATGAGTTTAGAAGGATCCGTCTCCAAATGGTTCTGCAGGGGTTTGCGGATTCGCCCCGACTGCGGTGGGTTTTCATGAATCCACCCTAAAGTCATTTTTTCCAGTGACATGGAGCTCCCATTGCTTGTCGACGTAGTACCTATCGTACTTCTTGCAGATTAAAATCGACCCGCGTCAAAATACCGATCTGCTCGCAAGGCGAAGGGAAGGGGAAGAAGGAAAGGAGAGGAGAAGATGGGGCGATAATCATGCTCACAAGGCGAAGGCGAGGGGGGGGGGGGCAGGACGCAGCACTACAACGACGAGAAGGTGGCCTGACGATGCCGATGGTGGTGAAGCATGGTGACATTGGGGGCGACAAGGCAACATGACAGTGGCGTTGGCAAGGTCGGGCGTGGGAGGGAGAAAGAGAGAGCTAGAGGAAAAGGCAAAAGGGGAAAAGTGAAGACGGGGCTTCGGGAGGGAAAAGATTAAAAAAAGGGAAAATATTTATATCTACTATTAAAATTTACCGTAGATATAATTTTATGTATACTTGCGACTCAATAAATATTATATTATATTTATTTATTCTAGCATAGGTAAACCCTTCTAATACCTACAACTATCTAAGAGGCATAGGTAAAAGTCATTTTTTAGTATATATTATATATATATATACATAATTTGTCCATTTTCCATAAGCCTGATAGAGCCTTTCTTGATCGTTTCCTCCTATGCGCGGGTTTGGGAACTTGTTTCTATTTTAATTACTGTCTTCTTGTTGTGACTTTTTGTTACGAGAGACGTGAAGGCCAAAAGTTGCATGCTATTACCAAATTTTCATGCCAAAGCCACGGAGGAGCATGCGCAACCATGCATGGCGGGCCGGCCACAGTCATGGACGGACGTAGAGAACAAGCAATGGGGTCACGTGACCCACTGGATTTTTTTTTTTGTTCAAATGATCATGTAAATTTGGTGTTTTGGGGAGGATTTATAGGGGGTGACCCCACTGAATTTTTTTTTGATTCAAATGACTACGTAAATTTTATGTTTTGGAAGAGTTTTATAAAAGGTGACCCCACTATAAAAAAAGAATTGATTATAATAAATTATCTTATTATTATTAAAATATTTTTTATTTTAAATATTTATTTATATTATTTATAATATATATATAATTATATAAATATTAAAATATAATTCGAGTGACTCTACTGAACAAAATTTCTGCCTCCGTCCCTGGCCACAGCTGTTTCTTTTGCATGTTTTCTGGCGCAAATTGTAGTCCAGAAGAGGAAGCTAATATGTCCTGGATGTGCATGCCCCAGCCCACAGATTTCGGTCCGATGGTTTTGAAAGGCGGCCTGGCATGCGGCGGTCAGACCATTGACAGCCCTAGCGCCAACCCCCATATCCTTTTAAACCCCATGCAGGTTCCAGCAAAACCACCCTCCCTCCATGGCACATGCACAGCGAAGCAGCTTAATCCCAGATCAAAGTCGGAGGCTTGGAGCCCCACCATTTGGGTAGCAATCAAAACGGATACAGCTGACCTAATAAGACACCTCCATTCCTGGCAAAACTGCCCCAACGTAGCTCCACTTTAAGACCCCTTATGGCTTCTTCTTGCACCCACCACCACCACCTCCTCCTCCTCCTCCTGGTCAACGTACGTAGAAACGCAAAGAAAGACGGGAAGCGCGGCCCCTATCCTTCACTGTTGCACCATTCTCTTCTTTTGGTTTGGCGATCGCCACCTTCCACGTTGCTAGTTTGTTGTTCTCCGGCGGCTGTATACGTTCTCCCCACTGCCATGGGCTGCGGTGGGTCGAAGATGGAGGTGGGTGCGGAGGCGGGAGAGGGGCTGATCAGGGCCGTGCGGCGGAACGTGGAGGAGATCAGGAAGAGGAGGATGAGGCGCGGCGCCCCCCTCAGAAAGGACAGCATCGTGTCCACCACCGGGCTGCTGCTCCCCGAGGAGGAAGACGACACAGCCACAACCACCACGGGCGAGGCCTCCCACCACGGGTCGTCCCACTGCCACCACGTCTGCCGCCACTGCGGGATACCGTTGCCGCCTCGGGAGCACGGCGCGGGGGATACTTCCGACCCTCCTTCGACCATGACGACCCTGCCTCCGGCGGCCGAGTCGGACAGGGCTGTGTGGAAGCTGGAAGAGGAGGAGAGGGGGAAGGAGGCAGATAAGGAAGAGAACGAGGGTGAAGTAGAAAAACAAGAGAACAACAACAAGAAGAAAAAGGACGAGGAGAACGAAGCAGAGGAGGACGGTAAAATAGAGAAGCAAGCGAACAAAGAGGAAGAGGAGGAGGAGAACGAGGCAGAGGAAGAGGAGAAGGGTAAAGTAGAGAAGCAAGAGATCAAAGAGGAGGAGGAGGAGAAGGAAGACGACGACAAAAACAAGGGGTTGAGGGAGGAGAAGGCAGTAGAGGAGGACAAGGAGCAGGTGGACGCCAACGAGGAAGAGAAGGGAGGCTTCGATGGGGCGGCGCTGAACCATGGGCGGACATTGCAGGGAGCGGAACTGCAGCCGGGGTCACCAAGCTTCCGGGTCTTCTTCCAAGAGGCGGTCCGCGAAAGCAGCGACATTGACGGCTCCGACAAGGCTGGCATGACAGAGGCTGGTAAGGTCGCCTGCCTGGTCTCTGGTCCTTGATCAAAAACCGGAATAACCCTTCCGTCTCCTTGATCAATTAAGATCATCTTGAATTGAAGGATAAGACAGTACAAATTGCTATCACATTGACGAAGAAGAACCCTGAAATATATATACATCACCCAACCAAACAGGCGCTAAGAGCAGTCTATGTCGAGGACCCCGATTGGGTCGATCGGTTAGAACTCTTGCTTAAAAGTAAGAGGTCCCGAGTTCGATTCTTGGGGGGCTTACCTGATCTATATGTAATTCTCGAGGTGTGTAGATCCGGAGTTTTTTCGATCAAGTGGGGTAAGGACAATACGGGTACACGGAAAGTAGGAGCTGCCAACTCCTGACCTTGGAGTTCACGAACACTAATCTCTGAGCCCACAAAACCACACGGGGCGGGGGTTCTTTGTTATATAAAAAAAGAGCATGTCTATGTCCCGATGGCCTTAAGTCTCCTTTCCAAGATTGTCTAGATAACTCGTGACTCGTGAACTTGGAGACTCAGCCATGAACGTGACACTGCTCTCTTCATGTACATGCAGCAGGCAGGAGCACAGACGACGTCGTGAAGAAGCATGGAAGAAACGATAGCGTCGACTCTTCCACCTCGCAGGTACGTTACGTACTAGCTTCCTCTAGCGCTTATAATTTGATTCGGTATACATAGCGTTTAGTTCAGAAATTAGCCTAAGATTTATGAGAAATCATAGTGTTTTAAATCCGAACCGGGCCTTGGATCCAACAAATCGTCTAACGACCAGTCTTCTTCCCGATTCGTCGAATGCATGGAGCTAATATACAAGAATCCCGGCTTTCACTGTCACAGGAATGTGAAAGCAAACCCTCAAAAAAACACAAGTCGAAGAGATTTAAGGTGCTACCAAGAGGATCTAGTGCTGTATACGGGTTCCTGAACGTCCGGACCTGCTGCAGTGCCCACCACCATCGCCGCCGCCACAGCAGCGACACCGATTCTGCTTCCCGTGAGAACCCCAGTAGTGTACATACGTAGTTCCTCGAGTTTATGCTCTTCTACGGCAGCAGTAGGCGGTTCAGCGACTCGTCAAATGAGGACCTCTCTCTGCTTTCTATACAAGGCCGCATGGACGAGTCCGCCACTGTTATATCTTTTATATCCCGGCGGTTTCGACTCTAGAAGTTGTATCAACTTCTCCTCTATATCAAGTCACTATGCATATAAATTTCCGTGCTAATTATTTCCCGAGGACCTCTGCAAGCATGTGCTCGAGCAGCACGTACGCCTTCTTAAGGATTTGTATATGTTTTTCCTCTGCTACATTGTATGTGAAAATTATACGAAGATAAAAATGACCTTTCCTCGACCACAACAAGGTCCACGACGGCTAATTGAAGCACTCATCATCTCCTTAGGCAATTGCTACGAACCTGTTGTCCAAATGAAGTGAACGAAGAAAGCAAATATATTACGAAATTAAACTGCAAGTGCGATTTTATCACGCCCTGTATATAGTCATGTTCACTTGCTGGATGGAACAAAAGCTGACAATAATATTGACTCTGGAAATAAAACCATAAAACTCTGTGTCCATATTACCCGACAACATTAACAATCTAGGACCCATAGGAACGAACATGGACAGGACTTCAGTGCCTAAAACCCAGTAGCAGGGGTTCGGTCTTGGACAAAAGCTTAGCCTCTACAAAAGTCTCTACCCATTCTTCCACCAGCATTCCAGCGACATTAATTCGTTCGTCCTCCCTCCACATTTATGTTCTTGTTCCTTCTTCAAAGTTCAAACATATACGAAATACTCTCTCCAAACTAAACGATCAACAGTACCCTTAATTTCCTTCTTTAAAAGCTTCTGAAGTTTTCTGTTCCTCCTGCAACCGATTCACAATTTGGGTCATAGTCCAAGCCCTTGACATGATCATAAAATACACAATGAAAATTAGAAGACATACACGGAACATGAACTTGGAAACAGAGGATATACACATCGTTTGCGCAAAACCTACAACCTTCAGAACAGCAATTCCATGGAACTGTACGTAAAGTAAATGCGTCAATATGAATGGATTAAATGTGCCATCCGTCGTCTATCATTGTAGTAATTGCCAGCTTGTTTTGCTATAGAAAAAAAATGCACAAATGTTGTACATCTCCTAACATTGTTGCACCGGTTTTGGAACCATTAATATTCTATAACCGGAGAAATATATTGTTTGACATTAAAACAAACAGTATCACAGTGCAATCATCAACAAACACTCACCTTTTGAAACTAAGTATGCTCAGGCAACAGGGTGCCAGAAGGCTTTCAGGCATGAAATCTGACGACATGAGCACTAAAGCGGGGAAGGAAAAACCTAACGAGAGAGGGCCACCAGTGGAGCTATAGAAACCTCAATTCGATGTTGACCGGTTCTGAAATCTATATAGAGGCAAGATAGAAGTTTATTGCACTTCGAATTACACTTTTTCTTGTATTTTGACCTTCTCGTTAGCTAGAGCACTATATATAGGAACTTCTGTTCGGGTCAACTTTACTCTATTACGGTAATTCCGACATGGACACTGTATCAGCTCACTGTATTGACCATGACTGCATCTTGTCCGATCTGCATGAAAAGCATACTCCAAAAAAGACTCTACCCTCTTCAGATATCTAAGTCTTATCAGGTCCAGCCATTTCTATATATCCTATAACCATAAACAAAGAATTTAATAAAAAATTCGGCAGCACCTCCCTTGTATCAAGAGCAAATCCACATGTGTACATCTACATGTACACATACATTGTCAAATAAAATGGGGTACCTACATCAAAATTTGCCCATCCATGGATATTTTGATCATCTGATGTTCTCCATTATATGTGTTTATGATTGTCTTAAAATTTTGACATCTCCCACACTTCTCCAATATACCACTATTATTTACTAAATTTAACTTTGCTAAAAAAATCACTCGTATAAACTACAAGTCAAAAGTTGAGTAGTTAAAATTAGCAGATATATTGGAGAAGAGTAGGGAGATGCCGTCGAAATTTTAAGACAATCATAAGCACATATAGTGGAGAACATCAGATGATCAAAATATCCACAGACTGTCCAATAGGACAATTCAAGACTTTATGCTGGATATATGTCATTACCATCAAAAGATGGTAAAAACATATATCCTAACAAAAGTCTTGAACAGGCAAAAAAAAAAAAAAGGTCCATACATTCACGCACCACATCCACACATTCATATCTATACACTTGCATCCTGCATTAAAATATATGAAGACAATCACATCCTGCAAAAAATCACACATTCATATCCATATACTTACATCCTGTAAAAAATCACACTTTTTTTGGAGCAGCAGCATCTCCAGCTTTTGGCTTCAGTTGTGAGGTGAGCATCCCACAAAACTTTCGTCATGCTGGATCGACAATTTGTGCCAATTTCTTGTCTCCTTGTTTAGATTACAATGGACTACCTACCCATGAACTGGCTATGGGTACTAACCTCATGTTTCATTAGCTCAGGGAAACAACGGAAAGAAACATGAGCTCTGTTGGGTCTGTCTTGTATCGATGTCTATTATAGACTTCATTTTGGAGAGGGGAAGAAACCAAAGTATATGATGTCGAGCAGCACAAGTACTTGTCAACATATATATGCATGCTTACACATTATTAATCCTCTCACCTAGGTTGGAATCTTAATTACGTCCTTGTTTCCCAAAAGTGGAGGGCAATTCTCATACCAACTAGTATAATCACAATAACTCCCGACCGATCGAACTATTGTTACACTCACTTCATGCAATTCACCATCAACCTATAGTATGTGAAAAGGAAACTCAGCATACATCTGGGAGAGAGATCAGAATCGACCAGATAATAGCAATGTCCACATCTAGAACAGTGAAAACGAACAAATTAAAAGGAAGCACTAATTACGTCCAACAGGAAAGATTCCTCAAAATGATGGGTGCCAAAAGTTGCAAGGGGGACTCAAACAGGTAACAACGGCAGGAGAGTTTTGGGCTAGCAGTAGGCGTTTGACAGACGGCGATGCCATGTCCATGTCGCCCTGGGGGGGGGGTGTAGTTGTACCCTCTCTCCCGTGTATATTTGTCTCACATCAAGGCCATCATCCATCAAAGTTTGAGGCCCCCCTGCTTGCTCAAGATCTAGCCAATCTGGGAGATGAAGACATGAATGACGAGGTGCCAACATGGCTCACCCCCCTAGCTTTCTTGTTTCTTTGGCAGTGTCATGACACAAATCCATCACTACTAGAGAGACCAACATGTGCTTGTAATGAATTCGACCCAGTTCTGCAGCTCCACACCACCCGGTCGTGGGATTTACCCTGCTGACCCCTCTGTTAGTTATGGGTGTCCTCAAGCCAATCATAACTTGTACAATCTTGTTCTTTGATAATAATAATAAGGCTTTTATATTCATTATGTATAATCCTTTATCGTTTCATTATGAAGTCCATGAATATACGCAATGGATATTAATTATGATGAGATCATAACAATGAGATTAATATCCTTTAAACATATATTCTTAATTGTTCCTAGTCGGAGGATATTCGAGAAGGACATCGGATATCCGGTTAGACTAGTACAGGTTGCACTGCTCATATGATGAGGGTGACTGGTCTCATAGTCACTTGTGTGGAGACACTAAGGTGAATCTGTAGGTGCTCATTGGAGAATGAGTTCACTGAACTGATCCGTTATGAATCGCTGGATGGTAATGTTACCTAACTGTCAACCAGCTAGACTCATTGTCACAGTGGCGTGATTGGTCCTTAGACCTGAGACACCAAGGACACCTTGTTGGTGGACTTCTGGGTTTTGACCTTGACTTATAGATCTCTAGCCATGAGGTCTTAATCAGTTAAGTGTTCGGATCGAGCGGAATACCTTCGAAGGTGATTGTGTGGTCAATATGGGATCACTCGCTCTCGGTAATAGGAGAGTGAATGCTCTACGGAAGGATGCCTGATAGTCTTTGGCCAGGGCAAGACTACTTACCAGAAAAGGAGTTTTCTGATATAGTTATGCGGCATCTAAACCGAGTGAGGTGCAATTTAGGGTTTGACAGTTGACCATACCCTAAGTGCACTCGGGAGCATTGTACGAGCGAAGGATTATAGTCACGTGGTAACTGATGATACAAAAGGTTCCTTGAATGGGTTGCTGAACCCAATGCTTTCCAGGATCAAGTGGTGTTGTTTGGCACCAACTTGATTGGAAGCCCGGTCAATTATCGTGAGACGATAATTGATTGTGTAATTAATTAATATGAGATGTTAATTAATTACCATAAGTCAATAAAGAGTTATTGAGCTTAATGGGCTGAAAACTGGATTAGCAGTTGGGTCTAGAGGGTCACACGCATAAGAGTTCCGAGCAGACTGGGCAAGGTGTTCTTTATAGACAATGACTGGGTTTTTATGAAAAACTGCGGTGTCTATAAATATACGCTGAGAGTTAAACCCTGGGCCAAAAGCTCCAGGCTTAACCCTGGCCGCCCCCCTCCTCTCTCTCTCCCAGGGCACCCCCACCCTCTCTCTCCTCTCTCCGGAAAATGGTGGAGCTGAGATCGGGAGACGTGTGGAGAACGAGGAGATCCCGTCTGCGTCCGGAGCTCGCGTGGATACGTCTAGAGGCCGGACACTTGAACGGCTTGAAGCACCAGCGCCTCCTGCGCCACCTCCTCCCCGGATTCGGGAGTTACGCAACCGCAAAGGTAAAGATGAGATCTACCTGTGCGTGGTTTTCTCCGTTTTGTTCGATCCGACCACCAGCAACGATATCTATATGTGGAAATCGCGCTTCCGCTGCGCCCCGATCGTTTCCTTACAGTGGTATCAGAGCTAGGTTGCTGGCCCGGTCGGTATCGGCGTCGTATGATCGTCATTTCATGCATTTTTCGTCGGTTCACGTTATGAATGAATCGCCAATTTTACTTCGCTCTTGGGTCGCACATGAGATGTGCACTTTGTGTTTGGTACATGGAAATCGTTCCTGGTACCAAGGGCTTCCCGAAGAACCTCTTGTGGCGTTGTTTGACCCTCTGTAGAGGCCACACGACCCCCTGCAAGATGCCGCCGCCATGCTTCTTGGACAGTCCAAAGGGGGCGTTTTCTGCATTTCTGGGGTTTTTTTCGAGGGTTTTTTGGGCGTTTGGGGGCGAGGGGAGACGGTCTCCGGCACCGCCGGCGCCGTCTGCGGCCGCCGGAGGCGGCGCGGAGGGCGGCGGGGCGCGCCGCACCGGCGCTGCGCCGATGGGGGCGGCGGCCAGGGTTTCGCCCTGGCCGCAGCCCCTGTCGGGCGGAGGGGCAAACCTCTCGGGTCGCCCCGCGGGCCTGCTGCGTCGGGTCGACTTACCCGGACGCGGGCGGGGCCCAGGGCACCCGCACGGGTGCCCGCGCCAGTCCGCCCTGGGCGGACCGGCCACCGGATCCGGCTGCCCGGATCCGGTCCGCCCCCACCCTTTTTCCCCTTTTTAAAATGTTTTAATGGTTTAAATAGTTTAAAAACCAAAAAAATTTTTAAAATCCAGAAAATTCTGAAAACTATTTTGAGAGTTTTAAAAAGTGTTTAGCTCTCTGTAAATTAATTTTCAGATGTTTGACCCAATGTTTAATTAGTTTAGGGAATTCTAAAATTGTTTTAGTTATTTCCTACCATCTAATTTTTGCTTGTTAATTAATTAAGAATGTGATTCTTGTGAAATTAATTAACTGTAATTTTGGCGGATTCATGCAGTAACGGTGAATGACGTTTATCTAATGTTGATTAGATGTTATCCATGTTAGCTAAATTGTTTAGTTAAATGGTTTTCAAAATATAGTTATTATATTTTTAAAATAAAAGTTATTTCAGAAGTAATTATGTGATAATTGCTTATTGATGCATGTGATGTGTTGATGTGTGTGGTTGGATTATCATGGACTTAGATGTCATGTGATGATGTTTATGGTTTATGGCATGTGATGTAATTTATGAGGACTGCGTTCCTCCCTCTCTCCCTCTATTAAATACGGGTTGTACATACTATCTCCCTCCTGTTATGTACTCCCCTTGACTTGTTCAAGGTTTCTAGTATTATCTGATGTATATTATGGGTCTGCGAGCCCAATTTAAATGTTACTTGTAATTTAAGAAGCGGATTGACGGAGATGGAAGAGAGTACCATGCAAGGCCTTCCTGGAGATAGAGTTACATCAAGCAAAAGCATTCGATGCGGGGCTGCCTTATGTTGTCGTATTTGTGGATACCAACTGGCTCTGGTAATGCCACTCTAGGTTAAAGTCCATGATCATCCATCGTTTTTCTTCATATATATGATATGTGGAATGTGCTATGATATATATAATTAAATATATGATATTCCAAATTCTATATATCAATAGCACGCAGATATAGAGATCAAGATAAAATATGTCAAAATCCCTCCTCGTTCAAATTTTAAGCCGTAGCGTAATCATTTAGAATGAATTACGTGGCCCTCCATCATTATAGTTTTAGGATTGCCATTAGATCGGGCAAGTTTGTTGTGCTATCCACAAGGCTTGCCAAATCTGATGACAGACTAAAACTATGGCATGGTGATGCCTTAAACGGGGTAGAGGAATGGTGTATCTTTGTTGTGCTATCCACAAGGGCTACATCCAAATCTATGCTCGTTACATAATGATGGTACTGCTTAGACTGGATTTAATGACTTGTGTGCTATCCACAAGGTCATTAAAATTTAGGGGCCAAAATAAGATCGGATATTGCAAGAGTTGCAAGTGTCAAGGGTTGACCGCTTTCAGATCATAGTATGGTTTGTTGTGCTATCCACAAGATCATGCTATGAGTCTGTAAGATTCCGATCCCCACTAGGAGACCGTCGGCGTCTCCCATTCTGTATATTTGAGGGTTATACAGTCTGTCGGAAATAGTGGGAGCTAATCTTGATTAAAGTCCTAATCTAGATTAATTATTATTATTATGAACATCTGCTAGTTGCTAGTTGTATTTACATTTCCTTTATAGGCAAAAATGTCGTCGGGTAACCCACTCTGTGGCATACTGGATGCCAACAAATTGACAGGCCCAAACTACTCGGAATGGCTCAAAAACCTGAAGATTGTCCTCAGGTCTGAGCGTATTGCCTATGTCCTGGAAGGTGAGTTTAGCTGAGATGCTAAACATGCTGAAGACTGCTGAGGGCAACCTTAAGAAGGAAAAGCCCACTGTTCTCATGGTTGAAAAGTCCAACAAGAAGAGGAGAGCAATGCAAGCCTTTAAGAAAGGCAATGCAAAGAAACAGTCCAAGCAAAGACAAAAGAAGGACATAAGCAAAGAGCAGAAAAGGGTGAGTGCTTCCACTGCAAAAGGAAGGGGCACTAGAAAAGAAATTGCAAGGACTACCTTGCAATGAAGGCTCAGGAGAAGCAGAAGCTTGGTGAAGCTTCAGGTATCTATATGATAGATCTTCACTTGTCTGTTAGAGATTCTACATCTTGGGTTTTAGACACTAGATGTGCTTCTCATGTCTGCAATGATATGCAAGTGTTGACAAGTAGAAGGAAGCTGAGCAAGGGTGAGGTGAACTTGAGGCTTGAAAACGGCGCAAGTGTTGCTGCACTTATTGTGGGGACAGTGAAGCTCAAGTTACCCTCAGGAGATTTTCTTTCATTAGATGATTGCTACTTTGTGCCTAGCATTAATAAGAACATTATTTCTGTTTCTTGTTTAGATAGAATTGGATACAAGTTTACCATTGAGAACAATAGTTGTTCAGTTTATTTGAGAAATAAACTAGTTGCTTTAGCAAGTTTGGTGAATGGTTTGTATCTGCTTGATGTCTCTTATGAAATCTCCATGTTGATGTTTCTCCTAAGAGAAGTAAGAATAGTGTGAACACTGCCTACTTATGGCATTGTAGGCTTGGTCACATTGGCGAGAATATGCTTCAAAAGTTGCATAAGAATGGATACTTAGATCCATTTGATTATGAATCATATGTAACTTGTGAATCAGTTTAATGGGTAAGTTGACCAAATCTCCATTTAGTGGACATGGAGATAGGGCCAAGGACATATGGAACTAATACATCGGATGTATGTGGTCCAATGTCTACCAAGCCAAGGGTGGCTACTCATACTTCATTACATTCACGGATGACTACTCAAGGTTCGGATTTGTTTACTTAATGAAGTACAAATCTGAAGCCTTGGGAAATTCCAAGAATTTAAGAATGAAGTTGAGAAACAAACTGGAAAAAGTATTAAAATCCTACGGTCAGACCGAGGAGGTGAATACTTGAGTACAGAGTTCACACAATTCTTAAAGGACAATGGTATCCTTTCTCAATGAACTCCTCCCTATACACCACAGATGAATGGTGTATCGGAAACGAGAAATCGTACCTTGTGGACATGGTGCGATCCATGATGAGCCGTTCACAGTTACCAGTTCCTTATGGGGATATGCGCTAGAGTCAGCGGCATATCTAATGAACAGGGTTCCCAGTAAATCTGTGTCTTCCACTCCATATGAGATATGGAAGGGTAGAAAGCCTGATTTTAAACATGTTAAAATCTGGGGCTGTCCTGCCCACGTGAGGAGACATGACCCAGATAAAATGGAATCTAGAACCGATAAGTGTAAGTTTGTTGGATACCCAAAAGAAACGTTTGGGTACTACTTTTACCATCCTGGTGAACAAAGAGTGTTTGTCACAGGAGAGCTGTCTTCTTGGAAGAGGAGTACCTTACCCAAGAGGACAGTGGGAGTAAAGTAGATCTAGAAGAGGTTCTAGATCCACAAATTGTGCAAAGTCCACCAGGTGAAACATCGGTTCGGAACCTGTTCAGGAATATACACACTTCAGCGTAGGTCTGGTAGAGTACCTAGACAGCCTGAAAGATATGTTGGACATATCAGTGAAGGCATGTCTTATGATGGGGATGATGATCCAAAGACCTACCAAGAGGCTGTTGATTGTCCTCAGTCAGGGAAATGGCGAGATGCCATGAATTCTGAGATGCAGTCCATGTACACCAACCAAGTTTGGAATTTGGTAGACTTGCCGAAGGTATTGTACCTATTGGGTGCAAGTGGATCTTTAAGAGAAAGATCGGTGCAGATGGACAGATCGACACTTATACAGCAAGGTTGGTGGCAAAGGGGTATCGTCAAAGGCAAGGAATTGACTATGACGAAACTTTCTCACCAGTTGCTATGATAAAGTCGATCAGAATTCTTCTTGCCATTGCTGCATACTTTGATTACGAGATCTGGCAGATGGATGTAAAAACCGCTTTCCTTAATGGAAACATTGAGGAGGAAGTGTATATGATACAACTGAGGGTTTTACATCCAAAGAGTGTCCAGACAAAGTATGCAAGCTTCAAAGATCCATCTATGGATTGAAGCAAGCTTCTCGTAGTGGGACATAAGGTTTGATGATGCTATCAAATCTTATGATTTCATTAAGAATGAAGATGAACCATGTGTGTATAAGAAAATCAGTGGGAGTGCTGTCACTTTTCTCGTACTTTACGTTGATGACATCTTACTCATTGGGAATGATGTAGGGATGTTATCATCAGTAAAGGTTTGGTTGTCAAAGAACTTTCCATGAAGGATTTGGGAGAAGCATCCTATGTATTAGGAATACGTATCTATAGAGATAGATCTAAGAGGATGCTTGGCTTGACCCAATCCATGTACATAGATACCATTGTCAAAATGTTTGGCATGGAAAACCCAAGAGAGGTCTCATACCTATGAGACATGGGATTATTCTCTCTAAGGAGCAGTCTCCTAAGACTCCTGAAGAGAGGGCAGCCATGGATAGAGTCCCCTATACCTCGGCTATAGGGTCTATCATGTATGCCATGCTATGTACAAGGCCTGATGTGGCATTTGCTCTAAGTGTTATGAGCAGATATCAGGCAAATCCAGGTGAAACACACTGGATGGCTGTGAAATATATCCTTAAGTACTTGAGAAGGACTAAGGATATATTTCTGGTCTATGGAGGAGGGGACTTGAAACTTCGGGCATATACTGACTCGAGTTTCCAGTTAGACCCAGATGATAGCAAGTCTACATCTAGGTTTGTGTTCACTTTGAACGGGGGTGCAGTGAGCTGGAAGAGTTCCAAGCAAGAAACCACTACAGACTCGACGATAGAAGCTAAGTACATTGCTGCAGCTGAAGCCGCCAAGGAGGCAGTGTGGATGAAGAAGTTCATCACCGACCTTGGTG
Source organism: Colocasia esculenta (assembly GCA_014218235.1). Taxonomy (NCBI): domain Eukaryota; kingdom Viridiplantae; phylum Streptophyta; class Magnoliopsida; order Alismatales; family Araceae; genus Colocasia; species Colocasia esculenta. The sequence goes on along the minus strand of CM024754.1, from coordinate 159,410,394 downwards.
TGGTGCCAGGTGACTCTGATCCAATCCCATTGCTGTGTGACAACAATGGGGCCATTGCGCAAGCGAAAGAGCCGCGGTCTCATCAGAAGTCGAAGCACATTCTGAGGCGATTTCACCTGATCAGGGAGATAATCACTAGAGGAGATGTACTGGTGGAAAGAGTTCCTTCAGTCGACAACATTGCAGATCCATTGACGAAGCCTCTGTCTCAAATTGTGTTTGAGCGCCACCTTGAGTCCATGGGTTTAAGGCTTAAGGTGATTGGCTTTAGTCCAAGTGGGAGATTAATAGTTATGGGTGTCCTCAAGCCAATCATAACTTGTACAATCTTGTTCTTTGATAATAATAATAAGGCTTTATATTCATTATGTATAATTCGTTTATCGTTTCATTATGAAGTCCATGAATATACGCAATGGATATTAATTATGATGAGATCATAACAATGAGATTAATATCCTTTAAACGTATATTCTTAATTGTTCCTAGTCGGAGGATATTCGAGAAGGACATCGGATATCCGATTAGACTAGTACAGGTTGCACCTGCTCATATGATGAGGGTGACTGGTCTCATAGTCACTTGTGTGGAGACACTAAGGTGAATCTGTAGGTGCTCATTGGAGAATGAGTTCACTGAACTGATCCGTTATGAATCGCTGGATGGTAATGTTACCTAACTGTCAACCAGCTAGACTCATTGTCACAGTGGCGTGATTGGTCCTTAGACCTGAGACACCAAGGACACCTTGTTGGTGGACTTCTGGGTTTTGACCTTGACTTATAGATCTCTAGCCATGATGTCTTAATCAGTTAAGTGTTCGGATCTAGCAGAATACCTTCGAAGGTGATTGTGTGGTCAATATGGGATCGCTCGCTCTCGGTAATAGGAGAGTGAATGCTCTACGGAAGGATGCCTGATAGTCCCTGGCCAGGGCAAGACTACTTATCAGAAAAGGAGTTTCTGATATAGTTATGCGGCATCTAAACCGAGTGAGTGTGCAATTTAGGGTTTGACAGTTGACCATACCCTAAGTGCACTCGGGAGCATTGTACGAGCGAAGGATTATAGTCACGTGGTAACTGATGATACAAAAGGTTCCTTGAATGGGTGCTGAACCCCAATGCTTTCCAGGATCAAGTGGTGTTGCTTGGCACCCAACTTGATTGGAAGCCCGGTCAATTATCGTGAGACGATAATTGATTGTGTAATTAATTAATATGAGATGTTAATTAATTACCATAAGTCAATAAAGAGTTATTGAGCTTAATGGGCTGAAAACTGGATTAGCAGTTGGGCCTAGAGGGTCACACGCATAAGAGTTCCGAGCAGACTGGACAAGGTGTTCTTTATAGACAATGACTGGGTTTTTATGAAAAACTGCGGTGTCTATAAATATACGCTGAGAGTTAAACCCTGGGCCAAAAGCTCTAGGCTTAACCCTGGCCGCCCCCCTCCTCTCTCTCTCCGAGGGCACCCACCCTCTCTCTCCTCTCTCGGCAATGGTGGAGCTGAGATCCGAGAGACGCGTGGAGAACGAGGAGATCTCGTCTGTGTCCGGAGCTCGCGTGGATACGTCTAGAGGCCGGACACTTGGACGGCTTGAAGCACCGGCGCCTCCTGTGCCACCTCCTCCCCGGATTCAGGAGTTACGCAACCCCGCAAAGGTAAAGATGAGATCTACCTATGCGTGTTTTCTCCGTTTTTGTTCGATCCGACCACCAGCAACGATATCTATCTGTGGAAATCGCGCTTCGCGCGCTCCCCGATCGTTTCCTTACACCCCCCCCCCCATCGCAGTCCACCAGTGCGCCCAACCGAGGGCTGAGAGAGAGAGGAGAGGAGAGAGAGAGGAAGGAGAGGAGAGAGAGATGAGGAGAGAGAGAGAGAGCATGCAGATCTAGTTGGAGCTAGCTAGAGGAGGAGGCGGTCGGAACAGAGGAGACTAGGCGACCTCGCTGGAGGAGGAGGAAGCGGCCGGCGCGAAGGGGACTGGATCGACCTCGTCGGAGGAGGAGGCAGCCGGCGCGAAGGGGACTGGATCGACCTCGTCGGAGGAGGAGGCGGCCGGCGCGGAGGGGTCTGGATCAACCTCACTGGAGGAGGAGGCGGCCGGCACGGGGGTGACTGGAGCACGAGTGGAGGTCGCCGCCAGCGGAGGCGGCGTGGGTGGGGAGATCATCGTAGGAGCTCGTGAGCTAGGGCACGATGGAGATCACTGCATGCAATGGGAGAAGCCATGTTTGGGGGTGCGGTGGGATAAAAAAGTCAGGTTTGGGGGCGTAGTGGGTAAAAAAGGAAATATATGTCAGAAGTTCAGTCGCTGACATTACTTTAAATTAAATAAATAATAATAAAATATGAATATGAATATAAATATATATATGTTATTAAATATAGTGACTAAATATATATCACATTTGAATAAAATCTTAAATCTACATAAATATTATTATATGTAGTAGAATATTATTATGATATAATCATTGATTTTTATTATATTTTTATTAATATTAAATAATTTTATTTATTTATTTATTATATTTAATTTTACTTATTAATTATTAATTATTAATAATATATATGAAAATATCAATTAGAAATAATACATTAATAAAAAAATTAAAATATAAATTATAATTTTAGTATAATCTAAAATAAATAAAAAAATTAAATTTATTTTAGATTTATGTCAGCGGCTACAACAACCTATTGACATAAGGACGTTACGTAGATGGCATTCAAAAGTCGTCGACAAAGAATAGACATATGTCAACAGCTAAAGAAGCCGCTGACATATATCTAGTTTATGTCAACGGATAGAGTAGGCCGTTGACATAAGGTTAATATTTGTCAACCATTGTTCATAGCTGCTGACACATATAATAAACATCAACGGGTCTTGTAGCCGTTGACATATATCTACATATATATCAACGACTAGGTGTAGCCGTTGACATAATGGTAAGGATATGTCAATGGATGAACGAAGCCGTTGACGTAAGTCTCTTTTGTCAGCGAATTTGTTAACGGATGACTGTGCCGTTGATGAAACTACTATTTACCAACGGCTGACTTGAGCCGTTGACAAATAGCTAACTTATGTCAACGGGCGTTTCTTCCTGTTAACATAAATATCTTTTGTCAGCGTCTTTTGTAAGCTGCTGATATATGGGCGTTGACAAATGCTCTCTTTGTTGTAGTGGTTGAAACTCATCTTATAGTAGATGGAGTCTAGACACACTATAACAATTGGGTATGTCATGGAGAGACACCATTTGACATCTTTTATGTGGAGGCAATAGAGCACCAAGCAGAAATAAGACAGATAGATATCTCTGTACAGATGAGTGACTAGCAGCTAGATATCCATTCTATACATATGTTGCATGAGTTTCAACAAGTTGATTTGCCATTTCAGTGGGGGAGCATGAGCCAAATTCCAAAGCAAGTGACTTTTATAGATTATTAGAAGATGGTGAAATACCATTATATGATGGGTGTCAGAAGGTTTCAAAGTTGTCATTTGTTTTAAAACTGCTGCATATTAAGACAATGAATCAAGTAACCAGGAGATGCATAAATATGTTGTTGGAATTTATTAAAGAAATATTACCACAAGAAGCTAATGTACCTCAAACATGGTATGAAGCCAAAAAGATCATTAAAGATTTGGGGTTGGGTTATGAGAAGATAGATGCATGTAAAAATGACTGTATATTATTTTGGAAGGTACATAAAGATAAAGATCGATGCTCGCAATGTGATGCATCTCGATATAAATAAAATAGTGCAAAACATAGATAATCAAGTTGATAATGAAAAGTTGAAACCTGGCAAACGAATACCCAACTAGGTCTTGTGCTATTTTCCGTTGAAAGATAGATTGCAAAGGTATTCATGTCATCTAAAACAGCCAAGTGGATGACATGGCACTCTAATGGCCAGACTCGTCAACAGAATGGGGAGATGCGACATCTAGCTGATTCTGAGGCATGGATACATTTTGATAGTCAGTATCCAGATTTTACTGTAGAGACTCACAATGTGAGACTCTGTTTAGCGAGTGATGGGTTTAATCCATTTAGAAATTTGAGTAGTAGCTATAGTATATGGCCTGTGATGGTACTAGCTTATAACTTGCCGCCATGGATGTGCATGAAGCAGACGTTTATGATGATGTCATTATTAATTCTTGGTCCTAGAGATCCGAAAAATGACATTGATGTATACCTTCAACCACTTATTGAAGAGTTGAAAGAGTTGTGGGATGTTGGTGTTGAAACATATGATGTTTCGAGAAAACAAAATTTCAATATACGAGCTGCTCTTCTTTGGACGTTGAATGACTTTCTTGCATATGCCAATTTATCTGGATGGAGCACTAAAGGAAAAGTTGCATGTCCATTATGTAATTATAATACTCATTCAAGATGGCTGCATAACTATCGAAAATTTTGTTATTTAGGACATAGACGGTTCTTACCAATACATCATAGATGGAGGAAAGATAATTACAAACAGAAATTTGATGGTCGAAAGGAACTTGGTAAGCCACCAAAAAATTGAGGGATTAGAATTGTGGAGGCAACAGCAGAATCTGAGTCTTGTTAGATTTGGAAAGACATTAAAAAAGGATATCAAAGACTTGCAAGGATGGAAGAAGAAAAGTATATTTTATAAAGAGCTGCCATACTCGTCGAGTCTACTTATCAGGCACAATATAGACGTAATGAACACAGAGAAGAATGCCTGTGAAAATTTGTTGGGCACATTGATGCTACTTGGTGCTGAAAAAAATAAAGACAACCGTCAAGCTAGATTGGATCTCGAAGAGTGGGGAATACGACCAGAATTACATGTGCCAAAAGACCCTCAGTGAAAAAGCAAGTTACCTGCTGCACTATACATACTAAATAGAGCAGAGACATCAACTATGTGTTAATTCTTGTGTAGCATTAAGGTTCCAAATGGATATTCATCTAACCTATCAAGATGTGTAGATATTACTAGTCAAAAGCTTACTGGATTAAAAAGCCATGATTGTCATGTCTACATGCAAGTTTTGTTGCCTTTGACAATCCGTGGCATTGCACATGAAGATGTGATTGATCCAATTACTAAATTGAGTATGTACTTTAAGGAAATCTGTTCCAAAGTTCTTCTGCCTGAACCTTTGTTGAAATTGGAAAAAGACATTGCAGTGACATTATGTAAAATGGAACAGATTTTTCCACCATCTTTTTTTGATATCATGATTCATTTGGTAATACATTTGGCATATGAAGCACGAATTGCTGGTCCAATACAATATCGATGGATGTATCCTAAAGAAAGATTTTTAAAGAAATGGAAAGATTATGTTCTTAATAAGGCACGTCCTGAAGGTTCAATTGCAGAAGGGTCTTATTGAAGAAATGAGTTCATTTTGTTCCATGTATTTGGATAACATTGACACTCCTTTTAATCGCAAAGAAAGAAATTATGATGGTCCTTCAGTCCAGAGTGAGGATGAAAGCTGTTTGATTTTTTATTCTTCTGGATATTTTCTAGAAAGAAAAGTTGAACCTCGTACACTATATGAAGAAGAAGTTTGCTTGGCACATTTATATTTTGAGACAGATTGAACATATGGATCAATTTTTTGAAATATACAAACAATGTTCGAAAACTCAAATGCGGTGCAGGAAGATTTTCTGAAATGGTTTCGAAGATATATGAAGATTGAAAGCTGTAAATGATCCTCGTTGCACTGATGACATCTAAGTGTTATCACAAACTTCTTCGAGACTTACATACTCACATTCAGGTTACATAATAAATGGATTTAGATTTCGTACTAAGACTGTAGATGAGACAAAATTGACTCAATTGTCTAGTGTTATCATGGTTGCAGAACTTGAATTCGGATGTGATGGATATATGGACGTTGAATGATATTCTCGAAATATATTTTACTCATTAAAAATGAATTGTATTGTTTGAGTGTGATTGGTGGGATGTCTATAGAAAAGATAGAGGATTCAAGATCGATAAATATGGAATTGTCAGTCTCAATACCCATCTTAAACTTAACACAAATGAACCATTTTCTCTCGCTAGTTAGGTAGAACAGGTGTTCTATGTAAATGACAATAAAATACTAGGATGGATTATTCCTGTAAGAGCACAACCTTGGGATTATTATAATATGCAAGTTCCAACAAGTGAAGATGATGTAGGTGATTTTGGAGAAGGATATTAAGAAACCTTAATTGATGTTCATGTGAGAGGAGATGTATTTTATGTTAACATTGTCGAAAATATTAGCGTAAGAGTCAATGAATACATTGATGCTTAGGTGATTACAACTTCCAAATCTCTTTAGTTATAATTTTTTTTTTCAAGTTTGACTTGTAAGTTTAATATGATGTATTTTGAATAGATGGCTTCAGGTGGTGGCTCGTACAGTGGCTCGAGGCCACAGAGATAGTGTATTACCTCGCAGTAGACTATCCCCACACACTCTGCCTCGGAGGGATCTACAACTACAGCCTCGACGGTAGGCTCTACAACTTCATAGTAGGTATGTAGTTTAATTTTAAAAAATTGATTAATTAATATTATTTTAATTATAATCTGATATCAATGTCTTTGTTGTGTATGTTTAAGCAGGGCCAGTTTCTTCACAGGCTTGGGGTAAAGGACATGGACGTCGGGGCCCCTCTAGAGGTGTGACAGATAGGAGGTTGGAGTCTGGCCAGCGATGAAATGTAAATGTGATCAGTGGGACTGGGATTAGAGAGTCGGGAGCCTAGTTTGTTAGTCACATGGGCATTGTATCAAAGCTTCACTGTAAAATATGGCAAAAAGATTTTGTCAAACTTCTCGCAGAAATAATAAATAAATTTTTTAGATATCTTGAGGCAATATTCTATAAATTTAATATTATATCTATCAAATTTCTTATCATGACTCATGTTAGCTCAAATTTGTAGTTGATCTTTCGGTGGGATCGAACGATCAATAGTGATAAAGACATGCTAATGCACATGTCCTTTATGCATTGTACTTGGCGTAGAGTTTTGAAGAAATAGGTAAGTTAATATTTTTTTTCGGATAATTATCATATATATTATGTTTTCTTATCCTTGTGAAAATAACTAATTGAATTGAATAATGCTCCTACGATTATGAAACATCTAATTGTAGTCCCTTCTAATTGTAATAAAACTTGATGCTTTGATCAAAGTTACCAAGAAAAATGGGCAAGAGTTATGGTATAACACTTCTTTCTACTTTTTTCTTTAACACTTATAAGGAACCTTTTGATTAGAGTTGTGTAGATCCTATTGAACCACTCTTATATTTTACCCTTATATTTTGGTGATAAAAAAACTCATGATTACTTAAATATCATAAATATATTTAATATCATGTTTTCCAAATAAATATAAAATTATGGCACTATCGCTTCATGATTTGGCTTTGATTTGCACTAAAAAGCCAAATCATTTGCTGATTAATGCACATCGATTACTGACTAAGTGCCACATCGATTTCAATCAAACATCGACTTTAGTGAAACATCGATTCACTCACAACATGGATTATGTTTACATTGACTCTTTGTACATCGATTATGTTTACATCGACTTCACTTAAACATCAATTACGTTCACATCAACTCTGTTGAACATCGATTTCATTAGAACATCGATTTCAGTTAAACACCGACTTCACTTAAACATCAACTTCCTTTAAACATCGATTTCGTTCAACATCGACTTCAATGAAACATCGATTTCAGTTGAACATCGATTTTACTAAAACATCGACTCCATGTAAACATCGACTTCATCAACATAGATTTCAGTAGAAGATTGACTTCATTCATAAGAACATCGATTTCATTTGTAACATCCTCCTTGTATGGGGCCGGCCAGCCTCTGTGAGGAACGTGACATATCGACTTGTCACCTTCTGAAGGCGACATGGTGGCCGTCGCGTTCTGGTTTAGAATGCGATAGGTACCTCATCACATTATGCACCTGACAGTTTCTGGCCGCTGACTGTCTTTTGTCATCTTGCAGTTGGGATAGTTTAGGCAAGTGTCATGCTGCATGTAACCAGAAGGCGACGTGTCAGTCGTCGTGTTCTAGATTGGCTTTCATGAAGGGTGACACGTGGTGGTTCTGGTGGTCAGTCTGCAGAGGCGTTGGGATCGCGACAGGTTGAGCGTCACGTTCAGGTAAGTGAACACGATGGGCAAGCTGTCGCGTTCTCAACTCTGAGGCTTAAATGTGCACAGCCGCAGAAGACCCTTCTTCTTCGCCTCTTTCGCCTGTGTTTCTTTCCCTCTGACCCCTCTCTGTGTCCTTCCACCGTGGAGAGAGTTTGAGGGTTGTGTGAGGTGTGTTTTGCCTCGTGGTGGTGTTTTCCTCAGTGTCTTCTTCCTTCTTGGTGTGGTGATCTTCTCGGCACGCTCTCCTCGTGGTGGTGACGTCTTCTCCGGCTTGTAGGAGGTCATGGCTTGCTCGTGGATGGTGTCCCTGTGGAGCTTGGAGTGAGGAGGAGGGGTGCATGCCTACGAGAAGACCCCATTGGGGTGGTTCTTCATTTTGAGGTAGGGACTCCTTGCTTTCCCCCTAGTTCTACCATGCTAGGGCCTCCAACCTCTTCTCCAAGCCCTTAGAATCCATGATAGGATGTGCATGTGTGTGTTGTGGTTCATGTGGAATGCTTACATGGTTTGATGTGTGCTTGGAATGGGGTATGGTTGATGAGAGTTACCATGCTTGCATGTGAGTTTTATGAGTGTAGATCTCTTGCATTGCCATGCATGGGTGTGTATGAGGGTGGTTTGAACCCTACTTACATGTTTAAATCATTCTCCATGCCCCCCTTCCCTTGTATCATTCGAATTTGTGGTGCATGGTATGAGGAAGGTGCTCTCGGGTGGACTTGTCTATAGTCGCGACACGTTTGGTGTCGTGACCCAGATCGTGATAGTTGACCCGTCGCCTTCTGGTTATGAAAGCGACATCCACCCTGTCGCATTCTGGTCGCGATAGGGTGACCGTGGCTTCATACCTATGTTTTTCGTTATGTGTGGGAGGTCTCAGGTGGTCACCTGGACCTCTGTCTGTGGTCGCGACAATGCTCTTGTCGCGGTCGGATCGCGACAGGTTCACTGTCGCCTTCTGACCAAGGTCGCGATAGGCAAGGTGTCGCCTTCAGGTGATGACAGGCCTAGCATCGCCTTCTAGACAAAGAATGGCTTGGCGACCTGTTCGGAGTTTTACTTCTGCTGTGACTCTGTTTCTCGGCCCCTGTGTTGTTTCCTAGCACGGTCCTACTCTAGTCTTTCGCCTGGTGCTAGGCACTTGTGGGCTTGTCTGTTGAAAAGTTGTTACCGTTACCAGGACCCCCGGTCCCCATGCGCCTATTTGAGGGAGTTCTCCCGGTGGTGGGCGAGCTCGAGTCTACGGACTCTGGTAGCAGAGGGGAAAACTGTGGGGACAACGGTGTAGAGTCATTTGTAGGGCTCTCTTAGCTGAGTCTGGGACGTAGAGGTGGTTTGGTGCTCTTCCGGCGTAGATCAGCTAGTCCTTTTTCACTGCCTCACTCTACCTGGTTCTGATACTATTTAGAGGGGCTAGGCGTGGGACCGTAGTCTGTCCAGACTACGACAATTATGGTTACCTTGGTTCCGCGTCTCACTCTAACGGGAGGTGCTAGACATGTACTGGCGGTCGAGGGTAAGGTGCGTGGCGCACCTGACCAGTTTGACTAGTGTAGTTGTCAGTGGCTAGTGTCTCTGTCCAGGAAGTTGTTCACTATCTGTGTTTGCAGCCTTGGGTTCTTCCCTGTGCCGTGGTTTACACGGGTTTCTAGTCCCAAAATTTAGTTTAGACCTACGACCGTGTAGTTTCTTTATGCTTCCGCACTTACTCTGTTAGTAGAATTGATTTTCTCGCTTAGAATTAATTATGTGTATCTAGATCTATTCTACTGTTAGAACTAGTGAGAGATTGGTAGTCCCTACTGGGCTTCTTCGTGAAGCTCATTCCCTCTTTTACAGGTGAGACTTCACAACAGTGCCACCCGTGGCGTACTGAGGAGACTAGGCCGTAGTAGACGGCGCCCTCGCCTGAGCAGTGTCCCCTTCTAGTTGGTACTTCACCATCGGGGTATGGCCCTAAGGGATCGTTATCCCCTTTACTTCTGCACTTGTACTTTACTACTTTGGGACTGTACTAGACTTGAACATTGTGTTAGACTCTTTCCCTTCACTTGTTGGTACTTTTAGTACATGTTATTGTTACTTACTCTTTTTACATATCTTGTTAGACTTATCCGTTAGCCCTTCCGGGTCTCTGGATCCGTGGGCGGCGGCACCGGCGGCCAGATTCTCAGTGGAAGCCAAGGGTCCTGACGTCGGGGTCTTGTTACAGTGGTATCAGAGCAAGGGGTCTATAGGACTTGTAATGGAACTAAGTGACAACGCAAAAGTCCCATTGGAAGTACAAGTAACACTGCTAGCCACAAGTTTTTTGTTAACTTGAATGTTAGTCTGTGTCACAAGACATGTCTCCGCGTAGACGCAGATAGGTCCGAGAGCTAATGGAGCATCAGGACGTCACGCCGGACGGGTCGGTTGCAGCCGAGCATGCACTGGTGGATGATCAGCCGCAGTAGGTCGACCAGCCAGGTGTTCCGTTGCAGCAGGGAGCACAGCAGCAACAGTGGTATCCACCCCCGCCCCCGCCAGAGGTCATGGAGCAGTGGTGGAGAGCGATGTTCCAAGCCCCTTGGCAGTACCAGCAGATGCCGACAGGAGGACAACAGTTTGCAGAGATGGCAGCAGAGGAGCAGTCACCAGCAACCCCGCAGGCAACACCAGTTCAGACAAAGGTACCATCAATGGTACAACAGTAGACTCCAGTTGCAGTGGCAGCACTTGAGGACCGTACAACACTCTTAGAGAGGTTCCTTCGTCTTCGGCCTCCGACTTTCTATGGTGACTATGATACAGACATGGCAAAGAGTTGGGTCCATGAGCTTGAGCGTACTTTTGACACTATGGATTGTGCAGATCAGGATCAGGTCAGGTTGGCACTTTATCAGCTGAAGGGGTCAACCCACAAGTGGTGGAGGATAGTGAGGCAGACCAGTTTTCAGGGTAGGAGGTTGGATCAGATTTCTTGGGAGCAGTTCTTGGAGGTCTTCCATGGTAGGTACTTTCCCGACTACGCTTTCCGCGAGAGGAGGGACCAGTTTCACGAGCTGACGCAGGGAGAGCTGACTGTTACGCAGTACTACCAGAGGTTCGTGCAGCTTTTGCGACACGTCCCCCACGTGGCCACTAGTGAGGAGGCTCTCACTGAGCGGTTCATCAGTGAGCTATGTTCGGAGTTGAGGTGGGCCATGGCTGGCCACCTCTGCGACACCTTTGCATAAGCAGTGGCCGGAGCTACAGCGTTGGAGAGGGAGTGTTGGTTCTAGTCGCAGCAGGGAGGAGGCTCAGTGAGGTCTACCCCATACCAGCGTCCTTCCGGTAGTCGAGGGAGTGTCTTCTTCTTCTTCTTCTTAGGGTACAGGCGGTGCTGGCCTGAACTCAAAGTTGAAGAAGTTGTTCTCTCGAGGGGGTAGGCGGCATTACCAACAACGACGTTAGCAGGAGCAGCCAGTGAAGCAGTCAGTGCAGCAGGGCGCAGAGCAGAGTCAGCAGGGCATGAGTTGCTTTCACGTGGGTAGCAGGGTCACTTCGAACGGGAGTGTCTGTTGAGGCAGGGGCAGAAGCAGTTGGCACCTACCCAGTTCACTTAGCAGGCACCACAGACGCAATACCCTCCACCCCAGTAGGCGTAGCATTAGCAACAGCACCAGGGACAGTTCCAGCAGCCGTAGTAGTGCCAGCACCAGCAGCAGCCTCAGCGAGGATGTGGTCACAGTTGGGTGATGAAAGTCACTAGAGAGGAGGCGGAGGCCTCTAATCTGGTCATCCGTATGACTCCTATCCTTGGCAGAGTGGCTCGTGTTTTGATTGATCCCGGTGCCATGCATTGTTTTGCTTCAGAGGAGTTCTTTAGTCTCTTGTCTGAGTTTGCTCTGGAGCGGATCTGTGACCTAGCTGTTGAGCTTCTGACGGGTGACTACATGAATACTCTGGGTTACCTAGAGGGTGTCACCGTCGAGGTGCAGGGCCATCATCTACCAGCCAGACTGTTTGCCTTGCAGCTCCATGACTTCGATGCCATCCTTGGCATAGATTGGCTGGAGGCACACTCTGCATTGGTAGATTGTCAGCGGAAGACCGTGCGGTTCGAGATACATGGAGCACCTGTGCTTTGTTTCTGAGGTACATGATCTACCCGCCGACCTTTCATCTCCTTATGTAGAGCTCGGCACCTTATCCGAGATGGTTGTGTTGCTTACCTTGCTTCTGTGAGTTTCTCAAATTCTGGCGAGCTATCTGTTTCAGATATACCTATTGTTTGTGACTTTCCTGACGTGTTTCTGGAGAATCTACCTAGTTTATCGCTGGAGCGGGAGGTAGATTTCACTATTGAGTTGCTTCTGGGGATGATGCATATGTCCAAGGCACCGTATAGAATGGCGTCGGTAGAACTGCGGGAGTTGAAGCGCCAACTCAATGAGTTGCTCGAGTTGGGCTTCATTCGTTCGAGCCGTTCACCTTGGGGTGCACCTGTATTGTTTGTGAGGAAGAAGGATGGTAGTCTCAGGATGTGCATCGATTATCGGCAGCTGAATCAGGTAACAGTGAAGAACAAGTATCTGTTACCCAGGATCGATGACTTGTTTGACCAGTTGCAGTCAGCTTCAATGTTCTCGAAGATTGACTTGAGATCAGTTTACTACCAGCTGAGGATCAGGGAGTCATATATTGCCAGATCAGCCTTCCGTACCTGCTACGGCCACTTTGAGTTTGTCGTGATGCCTTTTGGGCTCATGAATGCACCAGTAGCATTCATGGAGTTGATGCACAACGTGTTCCGAGAGTACCTGGACAGGTTCGTGGTAGTGTTCGTGGACGACATCCTGGTGTACTCAGCGTCGACAGAGGAGCACGAGGTTCACATGAGGCAAGTGCTAGAGACATTGAGGAGTCACCAACTTTATGCCAAATTCAGCAAATGTGAATTTTGGATAAAGGAGGTGCACTTCCTTAGTCACGTGGTTTCAAGTGTAGGAGTGGTGGTGGACCCTGCCAAGGTTGAGGCGGTGGTTTCATGGGGCCAGCCCACTACAGTTGCAGAGGTGTGCAATTTTCTGGGGCTGGCAGGCTACTACAGGAGGTTTGTGCAAGACTTCGCCAGAGTTGCTAAGCCATTGACAAGGTTGACCAGGCGAGAGACCAGGTTCGTATGGACAGTAGAGTGTGAGCAGAGTTTCCAGGAGCTAAAGAGCAGGTTGGCTTTAGCTCCGATCCTTGTTGTGTTGTCCGGTAGTGGTGGGTTTGTTGTCTACACCAATGCTTCATGAGCTGGTCTGGGTGCCGTGTTGATGCATCACGGGAGGGTAGTCGTTTATGCTTCTCGACAGTTGAAGAAGCATGAGCATAATTACCTGACACACGAGTTGGAGCTTGCAGCAGTCGTGTTTGTCTTGAGGTTGTGGAGACATTACTTGTACGGTGAAGTGTTCAAGGTGTTCACGGACCACAGAAGTTTGCAGTATGTCTTCACTCAGAGAGATTTGAATCTCAGGCAGCGCAGGTGGGTCGAGTACTTAAAGGACTACGACTTTACTCTTTCCTATCACTCGGGAAAGGCTAATGTCGTAGTGGATGCTTTGAGCAGGAGATCCCACTTGAGTTCTTTGTTGGTTAGACACTGAAGGTTGTTGGAGGATGTTGTGCAGGGAGTGTTCCTTCCATCAAGAGTTAGAGACAGAGCAGTGTTGTCCAGCTTGACCGTTCGTCCAGCCATATACGAGCAGGTGTTAGAGGCTCAAAGTGCAGATGCAGAGTTAGCAGACATGTTACAGATGCTAGAGGTTAAGCTAGATGAGGACAGTGAGGTCAGGTTCAGAGGTAGACTTTACGTTCCAGCAGACGTCAGGCAGGAGCTGTTGGCTGAGGCACACCGTTCGAGGTTCTCTGTTCATCTCGATTCCACCAAGATGTACCGTGACTTGAGGGGACTCTTTTGGTGGCTTGGATAAAGAGAGATATTGCTAAGTTTGTTGCTCGCTACTGTAGACACGAGAATTCGACCCCACCGTGGACAAATTTCATATTGTGCCATAATGCCATAAATGGTCCTCCTTTTGCCTTGCAAGAGTGTTTTTCCCCATCTTTCTGGATCACCCCCTTCTTCCCCGGTACTTTCCCTTTATTTCCAGATCCCCTTGGGAATTATAGGCATAAATTTCAAGCCGCGACGGGTATGGAGCCGCCTCTCTAAACACGTCCAGTAGTTCGGACGCGATTCAGGATAGCTTGGCTTAACGCGACGGCCTTCATGGGCGCGACCTTAACGCGACAGGAAAGTCGGTCGTGACTATATGCTTAACGCATTGGCCCTGCATGACGCGACAATGAATTCTTATTTTATTCATAGAAACTGCCCTTTTCAATGCGTTTGCTATGAACGACGCGATTCTAATTTCACTTTTAGCAGAATTTTCATAAATAAATTAGGAAAGCTTATCGCGTCGTGTTGTACCGACGTGATTCAGTTTATAGCCGCGTCCCGCCTACCAGACGCAATTCAAAGTCGGCTATGCATAGTCGCATCTTACCGACCGGACGCGATTCAATGTCGTCTATGGCCCAAAAAGTTGTTGCGCCCACGCCCGTAATCATGAGAAAATCCTGTAATCGCATCCTTGTCAGCAGACACAATCAAAGAGGTAAAATAATAAAATCTACGTCAGCAGACAGCGCACGTAAGCGTGTGCCTCGAATATTGCCCCTAAGGTAATCACGTCGGCCATGGCCGCCGCATTTCAAGTCGCGGCAGCCATAGTAGATGCGATTCTGCTCCTTATCGTGGCGTCCTGACAGGATGAGATTAAGAAGCATGGAGGAAATTGCGCGCGTGTCTCATCAAACTGACTTAGTAAATCGTGGCCTACTGTCCGAACGCGATTCAACTTCAAGTCGCGGCCACTATACCCGACGCGATTCAAAGCCTCCCAGTGCCTATAAATAGACCCCCCGAGGGGGGGGGGGGGTAACTATTCAAACAACTTCTCTCCACCCCGGTGGAGCCCTGCCGAATTCTTCCCGTGACTTCCCCCTCTACGACGGACCCCTATCGGACCGGCGGCTCGATGCCCTCCTTATCCGAAGACCGGAGCGCCGTCTCCTCACGTGCATCGGGGCGAGGCAGGAGCGTTCTTCCTCCGTACCATCTGCTGCGCCGCCGCGCCATCATTCGGGGAAGCACCCCCTCCTTCTTCTCGTCTTTTCACCACTTCTTCTGGGCCCCATGTGGCCCTTCTTTACTCTTTTACACACACACATGCATACACATGCACACCTACTTGTAGGGGTTTAAAGGCCACCACGCGGTGAGTTCTCTCATTCTTTATTTGTGTTATTCTATTTTTTTCTAAGACTGTATACTACACGCCCATGGCTAATCCCCTTTTCATTTTTGTCTTTTTTCTTTGTTAGGGTAATCAACACGGAAAGCGCCCTCTACCACGGCCAGCCGTGCTTGTAGAGGAAGAGGAACCCACATCCCCCGTGCAATCTCCCCATGCTCTAAAAGGTACGCTCGCGATCACTTCTTCCATCTCGCACCCCTCTCCGTGCGTCTCCATTTGGCACCCTCACATGCCTGGTGATCATGATCTTTTTATTTTCCGTATCTTCCCACTTTCCACTACATATCCACACACATCACATTTACCCACGCACTTCGCATTTTTTTCTTTTTTTTTTTTACCACCCCTCTTTGTGGGCCATTGTTCTTCGTGCCCCTTGAAAAGGGAACGGAAAATGATACCTACAAATTAGCGATCATGGTGGGACATCTTTTTGCATTTCCTTGTTGATTACCCCCCTCCTTCGTGCCCCACGTGGCACTCTTCTTACATATTTGCTTTATACCCTGCTCCATATCTTGCATGTTATGTGTTTAGGTTTTCTTTTTTCCCTTTTTTATACATATATACTCCCGCTTTCCTGCGCTTTCTTCTGTGTTCGGGTTGCCATTAGAATCGCATCCAATACAGAGGACGCGATTCAGTGATCGCTAACACGACGCGCAGGTCTGTCAAGTTTTACTTTGTGTCGCGTCAGCTTAGGCTGACGCGTTTCTATTATCGTGGCGGCTAACTCCGACGCGTCTTTGTATGTCTTAATTTTTCTTTCCTGTACATCCATCCTGCTATTTCTTATTTTTTTCTGTTGTTTTTGGGTTGCCATTGGAATAGCGTCCAATACAGTGGACGCTATTCAGTAATCGTGAACGCGACGCGCAGGTCGGTCGCGTTCTATTTTCTGTCGCGTTGGCTTAAGCCGATGCATTTCGGTTGTTGCAGAGGCAAAGGCCGGCGCGTCTCTGCCAACAGTCCGTCCACAGGGACCAGGCGCAGCACTGATAGCCTTCTGGGGCTCTCAGTTCTGTGTCTAGGTGACTGGACGCAATTACTGAGTCGCGGCGCCTATACCTGCCGCGATTCAGCTTGCTAACAGAAACGCACCCCTTCTGCCATTTTTGCTATAAATTGCTGCATATAGGGCATTCTGCATCGGTCAGGGGACCTCCTTCCCTCATATCCTAGGCTCCACACACTTTTCTTGGTATGGGCGACCTCTCCTTTGGGCATTCCATCTCATTGGACTAGGGAACCTTTACCAAGAACCCCGTAAGACTTCGTACCCCGTGGATTCCCTTATGGCGGACCGAGTTGGCGGTACCCCATCGTTGACCTGGGTTAGCTATCCCATTGCGTGGTGAGGATGAGTTCCTTATTGCACCCTGAAGTACTTATACTCTGCCCAACTAGGATCTCACCTGGAGTGACACAATCTTTTTCAATCCATTAATTAATTGTGAAACTCCTAAAACAAGCGTTAAAGCATACTAACTTGTTTGAACCATATTGCTTGATATAATCTTTGTTCGACTTGTTCATTTGCTTGCTTGGTTTATAAAAATGGACCAGTATTATCATGCCGATTTTTATTATGAGGACTATGAGGATAATGTTAGATCCCCATCTTTCCAATCCCAAGTCCGTCCATCTCACCACCGTGAGGGACAACCTTCCACTTCCTATGGTTACGTGCACACACCGTGCACTAACCAATCTGATGTCCCTCCATACATCACCCCAATCAGAACCCGGCAAGAGCCTTCCCCCCACCAAGACCCTATAGTCCAAACTGTCCTGGATGCACTGGATCAGCTCACCCCTCAACAACTCAACTTGACTCAATCTTTAGTTGAGGGTGTGACTCCTTCTCCCACCCCTTCTCCTCCTCCTAGGCGCCCACCTTTGTACATTCCGGTGACTTTGCCACATACCCCTGTACATTCTCCATCACCTCGGCCCCATGGCCATTTGCACTCCCGTGCTCCGGTCCGAACAGACCGCCCCTTGGGAAGGCCCACTAATTCAAGGCCACCCCCATATACTCCCTCATATGCCCAGCGGCAACCCACTCCACTCCAACATGCTCTTCTCTAGAAAGTGAACGATCTAGAGAGACAAATAAATAAGCTTTCCAATCGTATGGGTGACCCCGTCGCCGACATGCCGGCTCTCCCTCAAATTTACATACATCCTTCGGAGATGCCGTCGTACCGACTGTACAATGGCACGGGGAACCCCTATCTTCATGTCAAGGAATTCCTCTATGAGTCTTCTCGTTGGCAACGAGACCCCATTATCATGGCATATTTGTTCAGGAAATCTCTTAACGGCCCTACACTCGAGTGGTTCTACTCTTTAGAGCCAAGTGAGGCAGGAGACTTCCGCCCTCTCCATAAGAAATTCCTTCAGAGGTACAAAGACCGCGTCAGCGCTTATCTCTCTATCACGGACCTAGCGTCCGAGAATATGAGGGACGACGAGGAATTTGTACAATTTACTGACCGTTGGAGGTCAATGGCCACTCACTTGCAACATGAGCTATCGGAGTCTGAGCAGGTTAAAATAATCATTTCCAACTCTACTCCGAGGTTCAGTCACATCTTGGCCATGAACCAGATCACCTCCATGGAGGAGCTCTACGAATGGGGGTGCTACATTCAGACCCATCTGATGGACTCCCCGATCGCGGAGCTATTTGATCAAATTAAATCGAGAAAGAACGGATCAGTGGACGCCATCCACCATCCACCTCACTACCCTACAACATACACCCCATATACATCCCCACAAACACCCATTTACCACAACATGCCGCCACCCAGGCGTCCACTAATTCATCCTTTTCAGACCCAACAACCTCCAACTGGGCCCTACGATGCCCCCATTCAAGAAAAAGCTCTTGTGTCCTACGTTGCACCTGCTTCGGCTCTCGTGCCGATTCCCATACCTCCACCACAACAACCTCCACCTCCACCACAGCCTGTTGCTCGGGCTGAGGTTGCCAATGCCCAACCCATCTGCGAAACCACTTGGTGTTACGACGATGAACCTTCCGAGGTCATGTTCGTATGCCATTTACCTATACCTCCCACATTGCCATCCATTATCATCAAGCCCTCCATTATTAAGCCTCTTCCTACCATTACACCAATCATTACACCTCCCACTATGCCAACACCATTGGCAACCGAACCCGAGAAAATCTTCCCCTTCATAACCATCACACCTCCACAGGCCATACAACCTTCCACTCCATCCATAGCCACCCCCATCCAACGGAGCGGGTGCACCCCTTTGAGGAGCAACAAGCAAGTACAGCAGAAGGAAGCCCCGGGACAGGGCATGCTTTTTAAAACCCAGGATTATATTCCTCGCATGTTGGTCATTGTCAAAATATTGGACACATTTACCGAGCGGGAGTCCTCCCCTCCAACCATGGCCGTCAAGAGGCCTTCTAAATCTATGCCACTCATACCCATTGCCAACCAAGTTTATTTCAAAATACTCATAGGGAATCAAACCCTCCAAGCTCTCATGACCCCTCACACCATTGTTGTAAACCTTCCCACTCTAGTGAAGGGGTCAACCATTCAGATTGTGCTCACGCACTCCAAAGCCAAATCATTGGCACAATCTATTACCCAAGGGGTCGTGCCCTTTCCCACATCATACAATCTTTGGGCACGGACCCCTTATTGTTGCTTCCAACTCTACCAGTGGAACTCCCCACCCTCTCATTAAACCAGATTCCAAGGGAGTTGCCACTATTGCTTGAAACTCCGACGGAAGTCAACAATCCCCCAATCATTGAGAGTCGTTCAATCCCGATGAGAAGAGCAAGGCCATCTGCCCGCTGGGCAAAATTTATGAGGAAATACCTGAGGGTCAAAAGGCAAATTCTCAAGCGGGAGCCTAAATTCCGTACAAGACAAAAGACAAGGGGGCCTCCATCTTTTTCCTTTTCATTTCAATCGTCTTTTGTGCTTCTTAGCACCTTCCCATGGATTCTCCACATTCCCTTCCCACGGGAGGCATTTTATTTTCATCTTTTTTACATTGGGCATTGTGCCCCTTTTTGTAATCCTCACTCTCCCCTCCGTGCCCCACGTGGCACATCTCCTTCCTGTGCCCCACGCGGCACATCTCCTTCCAGTGTCCCACGAGGCACATCTCCATTCCGTGCCCCACGTGGCACAACTCCACCTTGTGCCCCACGCGGCACCTCTCCATCTTGCGCCCCACGTGGCGCACCTTTCCTTCTGGCCCCTCGCGGCCCACTTGTTCCCTTCTCCCCTCCGGCCCCGCCGAATTTTTTTCTTTTCTCAGGGCATCACGCCCTCCCTCTTCAAATCCCTCCGGCCCCGCCGGAGTCTCCAAAGTCTTTCGCAATTCTCTCCATGCCATTTTCAATCAGGTCATCCGACCTTTCTCCCACTGTTTTTGGGGCTTTAGTCTCCATGTGTTTTTTTAATTCCAAATAAAATTGTAAATTCTTCTAGACCTCGGAGTCTCGCCCCGACGCAGGGCATTCGTCCTTTCCTCTCTTTACCCTCTTTCAGAACTTTAGCCCCCACTTATCCTTTTAATTTCCAAATAAAAATGTAAATTCTCATAGACCCTAGAGTCTTGCCCCAATGCAGGGCATTCGTCCTCCTTCACCCTCCAGATTCTTATTAAAAACCCAGCAAAAATCCATAAAAAGATGAATATATTCAGCATTGCCATGCTACCGCAGCACTTTTGTTATGAGAACCCCGCGCTAGGAGTCCAAGATTCCCTCCCGGGTCATTAATGTTTGCCCTTAGCATGGGCACCTCACACACACATCACGGCGCCCTAAGCCGACTACTTCCGGTAGACACCGTCACTGTCACAGCCACGCCTGAAAGGCAGGAAAGTCTATTTCTCCTCCTATTCAGCCAAAGTATGGGTATTAGAGGTAGTCTAGGCAAGGCAACCAACCTAAAACACTCCGTCACGAGAGGACGTCTCCAAAATGGGCAAATCAAATGACCAAGAAAAATCAAAGTCAAAATACATGTCAAGAGCGGAAAAGTCCCTGCAGGGATCCAAATGGACCTAGATGTACGCATGCAAAAATCAAAAACCAAATCAAAGCCAATAGGGCATGGCAAAGAGTGGCAAAGTTCCCGCGGAGATCCAAATGGACCCGGTCGTACGCATGTCCCTACAATCAAATGGTCATCACTTAACATTTCAAAATAATTCAAAAGCCCCAATGCTTAATGAAACTGAACCTTCTGACGACTGTGCCAAGGAAGGAAGTCAACACCCAACCCTTCAATACCCATACCAAGCTTATCTCTAAGCTTTTTTCCCTTCTTCCTGTCAGACCCAGTTGCCTTTTTAGGCGTGGCTTTGGTAGTGCCACTGTCAACCGCTTGCAGTCAGTCGTGGGCGCCACGTTAAAACGCACGCCCTACTCTGGGCATTCTTTAATGAAACGGAAGGAAACAAGGACCCCCCGCCGGTCAGTTTTCACAACCTCAATGCCGCCATGGCATGACAAATATTTCCAAAAATCACAAAAAATCAAATATTTCCAAAAATTCAAAAAAAATCAAATATTTCCAAAAATTCCAACAAAAAAATCAAATACTTCCAAAATCCACAAAATCCAAATATTTTCAAAACCCACAAAAATTCAAATATTTTCTAAAACAAAAAATTCAAATACCCCCAAAATCCATAAAAATTTAAATATTTCCAAAAATCCACAAAAATTTGAATATTTTCAAAACTCCAAAAAAATCACGATGGTATTGCAAGTCAAGCACATTGCCTCTTGTCTACGTCAGATCGCATCAATTCTTCCAATCATTGGTTCCCCATCTTGCACTCCAAACTCCCTTAACCACCTCGCTCGAGCCACCGCACCACACCATTCACTACTCATCCATCCCAACATCCACTTGGTCCAAAGCAAGTCCTTCATCATCCATTGCCTGAGTCCCTCTCTGATGTCTTCACGGCCCTGATGTCCATAAATGCATTGCAGCTCCTTCTAGAAAAGCCAAGTTGGGACATGACAGTGGACCAATCAGAATACTGTCTATATCATCACCATCTGGGGCATATAGTCGCAAACTACTGTGAATTTCGAGATGTGATCTATAATCTGGAGCACAAAATAGATTGGGCTGAAATCCACAGGCTCATCCTACATTGTCAAGAACAAGGCCAGGGGCAGCAGCCCTCTCCATCATAGACGGTAGAACAGCCGCCTAAGCAGCCAGCACCACAGCCAAAACAACAAGCGCAAGCATCAAGACAGTCGCCAGCCAATTGAAGAACAAGGTCATCCCATTAGTAAGGGTTAGATGGAATCAATGCTTAGAAGAAGATGACACCTAGGAAACCGAGGAAGCTATGCACAAAAGATATCCAGAATTGTGCACAAGTAAGTACACCTCACTTGTACAAAAAATCCTATCTATGAATTTGGAGGCAAGAGATCCTCAATTCTGCTAGTTGCTGCATTGACCTAAACATCTGCTGCTGCTACTTTTGGTTCCTCCTGAACTGATGGAATCTATTCCTATTGTTCTGGAATACTTGGTACTGCTGCTCTAGCTTCCTCTGCTGGTACTGCTGCTGGTGCTGCTACTGCTGATTCCTCTTGAACCATTGGGACTGCTGCTACTACAGCTGCTTCTCCTACCTCTTCCTGGACTTCTTGGGCTTCGCCAATAATGGCCTCACCCTCAGCCATTGATGTCTTGGTCCATACACCGTTTACAACTGAAAACCCGCTCTTCCTTAAATTCCTGTTGTGGATAGCCTGCCCCATCTTCTCTACTACTACTACAGACAAGTTAATGCCAAAATGTTGAAAGATCTTGGTGAGCAGATGAGCATAAGGCAGGGACACATTCAATTTGTTATTCATGTCCCAAACCTGAGCATGAGCAAACTTCATTCGCTCCAGGATAACCTTGGCCATGTTAATCTCCTGGTTCTGGATTGCCCAGAACATCATGTCTGAGTCCGCCTTTGTACAAGTCGAAAAGGTGGCACTCTTAGGGACCAAGATTTGACAGATTATGAAATGCAATAGGCGATTAAACACATTCATTTGGTTTATGTCCAATTTCCCATCCTTCAGTCGGAACTCAGAACCTGCAATCCCTAACCCCTTCGCCTGAATGTCCACAGTGTGGACTCCACTGTGACCGGTGGTGCAAACTCCGAATAAAGATTCCAAGAGCTCATAGGTGATTCTAATCTGGGTACCTTTGACAGATGATGTCAAGGACCCGTCCTCCTCCATCTTAAGGCACACATAGAATGCTTTGATGAGGTCTGGGTAACTTACCTCTGATAGGGTCGCCAGCTTCGACCACTTCATCCTCTCCATAGAAGCAATCACATTCCCCATGCCATTCTTCTGCAAATCTGCAATATCTACAGCTTTGTTTCCACAGAGCTTTGCCTTCACAGAGGTGAACCTTTCTTGCTGTACTACTGTGAGGAACTCAGCTCCATAGCCCTCGACGTTGTCGGAAACAACAGATGTGGCCATGGATTTGAACTGGGAAGGTTTCTGGAGGATTGTGATGAGGAAAGGAACAAAAGCCCTAAAGAAATTTCTCGCGGGAAGGAGTTTGGAGCTTCAAATCTCAGAGAGACAGTGCCGAAGTCGATAGGGTATCGCCTCAGGCAGGTAGAAGGAGATGAAGGCGGGATGTGAATCATTGCCACACAGATTTCGGGATATATAAATTAAAGATAAAGAGACTTTTCGAAAATAGAGGCGACATGATGGTAGAAAATGACAAACTGACTAGTTCGAGACAAATAAATCCTTATAAAATAATGAACCGGCAAGGATATCAACAAACAAGCAATATTTGTGGAATTTTGCTTAAATTCGAGGAGGAAAAATGATTGATATTCTGAAAATTAATATTTCAATTTTATACAGATAATTCTCTCATAATTTACACATGCCTAATTCCCTTCTAAGGGAAGTAAATCTCTCTTCAGGTAAGGCCTTTGTGAAGATATTTGCTAACTGATTATTAGTATCAATGAAAGAAATATCTATGTTACCATTAGCTACATGATCACGAATAAAATGATATCTAACCTCAATGTGCTTAGTCCTTGAATGCTGTACTGGATTCTTGGTTAGATTTATTGCACTGGTGTTGTCGCATAATAGGGGAATTGTCTTGATCTGAAGTCCATAATCCTCAAGTTGTTGCTTAATCCATAGGAGTTGTGTACAACAACTTCCAGCAGCTACATACTCAGCTTCTGCTGTAGATAATGCCATTGAATTTTATTTCTTTGAGGACCACAAGATCAGACATCCTGCAAGAAATTGACAACCACCACTGGTGCTCTTTCTATCTACCTTGCATCCAGCGTAATCAGCATCAGAATAACCTACTAAGTTGATTTCACATGACTTTGGATACCATAAACCTTAATCATGGGTTTTAGCTAAATATCTAAAAACTCTTTTGACACTAATTAAATGAGATTCTTTAGGGTCTGCCTGATACCTAGCACATATGCATACGCTGAATAGTATATCAGGTCTACTGGCAGTTAAGTAAAGTAAGGATCCTATCATACCTCTGTAAATATTTTGTCTACATTCTTACCTTCCTTGTCACTGTCTAACCTTGTTGATGTGCTCATTGGCGTTGACAGTGGCTTGGCACTGTCGAATCCGAACTTCTTTAGCAATTCTTTGGTGTACTTGGCTTGACAGATGTGGGTGCCTTCCGTTCCTTGCTTGATTTGCAATCTAAGGAAGTAGTTAAGCTCCCCCATCATGCTCATCTCGAATTCTCCCTACATGAGCTTTTCAAAATACTTACAAAGGGATTCATCAGTATAACCAAATATTATATCATCAACATATATTTGAACAAGCAGGATATATTTGACTTTAGACTTAACAAATAATGTACTATCTACTTGACCTCTAATGAACCCATGGTTTAATAGAAATGCACTTAAACGTTCGTACCATGCTCTTGGTGCTTATTTCAAACCATATAATGCTTTGTGCAATTTAAATACATGATTTGGGAAATCGATGTCATCAAAACCTGGAGGTTGTTCTACATAAACTTCCTCCTTTATGAAACCATTTAGAAAAGCTGATTTAACATCCATTTGAAATAATTTTAAATCTAATGCAGATGCATATGCAAGTAAGATTCTGATAGCCTCAAGTCTAGCTATTGATGCATAGGTCTCATCGAAATCTATGTCTTCCTCTTGGGAATAGCCTTGAGCTACCAGTCTGGTCTTGTTTCTTATGATCACACCAGCTTCATCCAATTTGTTCCTGAACACCCATTTGGTGCCAATCACTGGATGATCTGATGGTCTAGGAACAAGTGACCATACATGGTTTCTCTTGAACTAATTCAGTTCATCTTGCATGGCTAGAATCTAAGATTCATCAGTGAGAGCTTCATTGACTGTCCTAGGCTCTATTTACGAGACAAAAGTTAAATAGTCACATGGAATTACATTACCTCTTGTCCTTACCCCTACAGATGGATCACCAATGATATTTTTGGTGGGTGATCTTTCTTATATCTCCATTCATTTGGAAGATTTTCATGTAAAATGTCCTTTTGTTGCAGGTCTTCCAGAGGTGGATCTTCCTTGTCCTCGATAGATGTATTCTTTAATTTCTTGAACAATTCTTCTGCATCATCAATTTCACTATCTTCTTCCTCTCTCAATGAAGGGTTAGTTTCATCAAAAATGATGTGTACTGATTGTTCAATTAATAAAGTACGCTTATTAAATACTCTATACCCTTTAGGTTTAGAAGCATACCCCATGAATATACCTTCATCTGATTTTGCATCTAACTTACCAATGTCTCTTTTGCCATTGTTGTGGATGAAACATGGACATCCGAATGTTCTGAAGTGACTGATCTTTGGCTTCTTTCCCTTGTACAGTTCATATGATGTCTTCTTCAAGATAGGCCTGATCATCACTCTGTTGATAATGTAACATGCTGTGTTGACTGCTTCAACCCAAAAATACATTAGCAAATCATATTCTGATAGCATTGTCCTTGCCATATCCAACAGAGTTCTATTCTTCCTCTCAACAACTCCATTTTGTTGTGGTGTCCTTGGTGTTGAGAAATTGTGCTCTATCCCTTGGTCATCACAGAACTTGGCAAATTTTTCATTTTGGAATTCTCCTCCATGATCTGACCGGATTCCAACAATGCTGAACTTTTTATCTTTCTGTACCTTATTGCTGAAGCTTACAAAACTGTCAAATGTATCATCTTTGTGCTCCAAGAAGGATACCCAAGTGAATCTGGAGTAATCGTCTACAATGACAAATCCAAAATTCTTTCCTCCAAGACTTGTGGTCCTCATTAGCCCAAATAAGTCCATATGAAGGAGTTCTAAGGGTTTAGAGGTTGTTACCACAGTCTTTGACTTGAAGGATGACTTGATGTGCTTTCCTTTTGCACAAGGCCCACAAACATTATCCAATCTTGTGCTGATTTTAGGTAGATCTTCCACCAAGTTTCTCTTTATCAGCTTTCTCATGTCATCTAGACTGCAGTGGCCCAATCTTCTGTGCCACAGATCAGTTGACTGCTCTTTGCTTGCGGCCAGACAGTTATCCTGATCTTTTAGTCTTCTAGGTAGAGTACGTATAGGTTCTTTTCTCTGTTGGCTTCAAAGATGACTACTCCATCCTTCATAATGCTGCACTTTGACTCTTGAAATCTGATTTGATGTCCTTTGTCACACAGCTGGCTGATACTAATAAGGTTGTGCTTCAGTCCTTTGATGCATAGTACTTCTTCAATAACTGTTTTGCCTTTGCTGCCTACTGATCCACTGCCAATTACAGTTCCTTCTCCATTGTCTCCATAGGTGACTGTACCTTCTTCAGCTTCTAAATGGGAAAAAAGTTTCCTATTCCCTGACATGTGCCTTGAGCAACCGCTGTCTAAATACCATTTGGATGCTCGAAGGTTTCCCTGCATTAAAACAATAAGCTTTAGGTACCCAAGTTCATTTGGGTTCTGGTTGGTTAGTGTCATCAATTTTTCTTTTAATTATCCATATTTTATGTTTAGTTGGACATGATACTTTAATATGTCCTAACTTGTTGCAATGACTATAGCTAGATATCTTAGTTGCCTTCTCAGTCGGAACGTATTTGAAGTTTACCTTGTATGATGTACCTTGTTCAGGTACAAATTTAGGTGTAGGATATATTTTAGGATAAACTTTAGTTTCTTCATTATCGGGGGGAGTATAGCCTAATCCATGTTTCTTTTTACCTGACCGTCTAGCACCTTTCAATATTAATGTTGTTTTGCCATTAGTAAATTTTTCCAGTGTGCTTGATAATTTTTCATTTTCTGTGGTTAACGTGTTGACTTCTTATTTTAAATTATTTATAGTTTCTTGAATTTTCAAATTTTCTAATTGTTCATTTTTATTTTTCAAGTTGTCACATAGTAATTCATTTCTCCTTTTTAGTTCATTAATTTATTTTTCCATTTACTCATTTTTCAGATTTTAAATCTGAATTGGTATTTTCTAGGCATGAGAGATTTTTCTTACTGGCTCTTAGTGATTTACATACTTCTTTATATTTATTGTACAATTCATTAAAAGCTTCTTCCAAGTTATCGGAACCTGATTCATTACAAGAAGAAAAAGATGAGTCTGATGTTACCTTGTCTTCGACGTTGGCCATGAATGTCAGGTTGGCTTCTTCTTCTTCTTCTTCTTCACTTGAGCTCGACTCATTGTTAGAGTCGCTACTGTTATCCCATGCTGCTGCCATGACTTTCTTTTTGTATCTTTTAGGTTTTCTTGAACTATATCCTTCTTTCTGAACTCAGATTTCTTGAGCTTCGGACACTCAGCCTTGATGTGTCCAGGCTTCTTACATTCATAACAAATTGGCTCATTTTTATTTGTATCTTTGACTTCAGACCTTTTGAAGTCTTTCCATTTCTTGAAGTATCTTCTTCCGGACTGATACTTCTTTTTCTTGGCTAATATTCGTTGTAGTCTTCTGGACAACATTGCTTCTTCATCTTCGCTGTTGTTCATGCTTTCTTAGTTGTATGAGCCTTCTTCTGATTCGTCTTCTTCTACTTTAAGTGCGTTGGAATGCTTCTTTCTGCTAGAAGATTCTCCCAATCTTTCCATATTGATCTCATGAGCCATGAGTGACCCAATGAGTTTCTCTAGTGACATTCTCTTCAAGTCATTTGCCTCTTCTAGTGCTGTCACTTTTGGAGTCCAAGAGGATGGTAGGGATCTAAGGATTTTTCTTACCATGTCTCCCATCTCATAGTTTTTTTTCCTAATCCAGCTAACCCATTGGTGATGTCTGTAAATCTGCTGAACATCTGTGTAATGGTTTCTCCTGACTGCATCTGGAACCTCTCGTACTATGTCACCAGAATATCTATTCTGGTTTCTTTTACTTCGTCAGTACCTTCGTATGTGATTCTTAGTTTCTCCCACATCTCCATTCTGATTTGCAGGCTGAAACTCTATTAAATTCTTTCTTCCTAAGTGCACAGCATAATATGCTCTTAGCTTTGCAGTTGAGAGAAATCTTCTTTCTATCATCTTCTGTCCAGTTGTCTCTGTTGTTTAGAATGACTAGATCGCCTTCTTCTACTATGGACCATATTTGAAAATTGAATCCTTGTAGGAAGTACTACATTCTTGTTTTCCACTATGTATAATCTTCACCATCGAATAGTGGTGGCCTGTTTGCTGACTAACCTTCGAAGTGACTTTGGGCTGCCATTTGATCTTTTCTCTTCAGATCGTTGGATCTTCTTCTTTGTCGAAGAGACTAGCTCTGATACCACTTGTTGCCCAGCTAGCAAGCCCAGAGGGGGGGTGAATGGGATTCTTAAAATTTTGATCACTTTAAAGCCTGTTCAGAAAAACACTCACACAACACACTTCAATAACTGTTAATGTTAGTATAAAGAGAATAGCAAACACAAGGCAATCAAACACACGACACACGGAATATCCTGGTTCGGACCTCCTCTCCACAAGAGTCCTACATCCAGTCCCTGAGCAAAAACTCAGGATTTCACTACCCAAGGGTATAGTCCCCCTCAAGGACACTTACACACCCAGCCGCAGCTGGTCTTCTCTTCACAACCCGAAGAGGAATTACAACACTCTGGATCCCACCAGGTCTTCCTTCTACACGAAGGGAAACAAACACCCTGGAAACCACCAGGTCTTCCTTCAACACGAAGGGAAAGAACACATGAATGTATTCAAGAGATGATACGCCCCTAGATCAAGCTTAAGGACCAACGCTTGATCTGAAGCAATAACTGAGAGGGAAAGTTCTACAATGAGGAACACTCTCAGTTTACAGAAGCTCTCAAGACTAACACAATGAATGCAGAGAGCTAAGAGATAAACAATCAAAGGAGTGAGGCTTCGCTCTTTCAGATGCTCACAGAAAAGCTTGTAAAAGATTATCGTTGGTGTTGTATGTACTTCTGGAGCTTCAGTCTTCTATATATGTCTTCCATTTGAAAATTGAACGTTGAAGTGTCCGTTGTCTCTAAGCTTTTGTTTACGTTAGACAACATGTCACTGTAGAGCTTCTTGTTCAGCAGTCTTTAGCTTTCCATGCACGCAACAAGAGAGAGAGGGTCTTCTTTGATGTCCGTTATCTTCCATATTGTCCAACGTTGTATTGAGATGCGTTGTCAGAGACCTGCACTCATTAAATGCTAAAACAATAGACAGTTAGGCTGTCGCTTGTTGTCAGTCAACGTTAGATTGATTTTATATCAAAAGGAAGTTCCATTCTGTTCTTCTAAAAAGATGTTTACAGTATAAGCATGGAAATAGAAGATATCATTTGCATGCAGTGCAGTGATATGATCAATCATAATAAATGCATGGATGTGAGAGAAAAGCGAGGGAAGACTTTGACTTTTCAAACTATCTGAGAATAGGTTTGAATATCAAGTCGTTATACATCATGAAATCAATATGATTATGACTAATGAAATCGTTGTGTTGATGAGTCGTTATTCATGTGAATCGTTATACATTCATAAGCAAATTGATGTACACACAAATCATTATGTATTAATAACCAAATCGTTGTAGAGACAAATCATTATGATACTATCAGCAAATCGTTATGGACGAGTCGTTATAACCAAATCGTTGTTTAATGTATCGAATCGTTACTGCGACCAAGTCGTTGTGTAACTTAATGAATCGTTATGAAACTTAACGATTCGTTGTGAAACCGAAATCGTTGTGAGAGCAAATCGTTGTTCTCACTTATCAAATCGATGCGAAGACCAAATCGTTACGAACCAAGTCGATGCGATCTCTTAGCGAATCTTTATGAGAGGCAAATCGTTGCGATCTCTTAGCGAATCGTTATGAGAGGCAAATCGTTGTGATCTCTTAGCGAATCGTTATGAGAGGCAAATCGTTGCGATCTCTTAGCGAATCATTATGAGAGGCAAATCATTGCGATCTCTTAGCGAATCGTTATGAGATAGACTGCAATAGAATAACAATGACTTATGAAATCGTTATAGAACCAAAATCGATGTGAATGAGGAAATCGTTATGATTCTAAGGAAATCGTTATAACAACTAGAGAGTCGATGTGTACTTAGAAAATTATATGCTTTGGACTGTAAATGCTGGTATGAAGAATACTTACCAGTTTAGCTTGTATTTCTTTGTTAGATTTCCTGTGCTCAAATCTCATAGAAAATATGTTAGAAATGCACATTATCTTAGTTTTGTTAATTATCAAAATAGATATTTAATTTATTTAAATTATATGGGGAAATCTGATCATCAAAAACATCACCTCCCTTTTTGACTGTTTATGTATGTCTAATGATTTTGAAAAGAGGATATAAATTTTCAACCTCTATTATTAGTTGATATTGCACAGATAATGGCTTTGAAAAATGATGTTGCTCAATAGATCATGTTACTGAATTTCATATTTTAATTTATAATTTATATAATCTCTGTGTGTTGCATACTATTGGTAGACAAGTCTAAATGTAGAGAAAGACTCATTGCACTTGCTGCAAGCAAGTGCACTACGTCTTATATATATGGCGTTGTGCAGACTGCCACACATGCTAGCAGACAGTGCGAGCAATGACTGATAGTAGAATCTAAAGTCACCATTTTAGAGCCCAAGTTTATATTTTAGACCCCAAGGTTTGTATTTTGGAGTCCAAATAATTATTAAAAGTCTATTCAATATTTTTAAACCCTAAAGATAATGTTTTGGAGTCAAAAATTTGTATTTTGTAGCTCAAAATTTGTATTTTAGAGCTCAAGATTTATATTTTAAAGTCATCATCAGTCGTCTACCATCCTAAGTAGCCAACAACCCACTTCTCCTCTTGTATAGCATTTCGTGTGATGTCTAACTTGGTGTCATTTGAACTGCCACGTCACTATCCAAGTGCAGCAAGCACATTTGGGAAAGTGTATTAAGCTTTTCTCCTTAATGTAAACGCTACTTGTTTTGATGCTCTTAGAAATGTCTATTTTTCATCTTTTTTCCGGATGGAGAGAGTTATCCAGATTGCTAAGATCTAAGGAATATTCTACGTATAAATGTGGCAAAATTATCAATTATGTTTAATTGGTGTAGAATATCATTACTCCACAAATATGCTCCTCTCACTCTCTCTCTCCCACACACACAGAGCGAGAGAGGGATCTTAAAGTCAACTATGGTTATGACAAATTAGCATGGTATACATGAGGAGGAGAAGATTATTAAGGTATATATGTAGTAGAATATGGTATTTTTTCCAGGCATATCAAGTTAATTTGTTATTTTAAAAAAGGGTTATGAGATAAGGGTATTTTTAGGTTGCCTACTTTGTTTAAATAGTTCTGTCACATTTATGATAGAATATTTCTCATATTCTAACGGTACCCTAACCCTAAAGATGTAATCGATGAATTTTCATAAAATATGAAGTATACGTGATGTGTTCAAGATTAAAAAGGTATATAATGGAATATCATACTTTATAGGGGTGTATATCTCCATTTAAAATTATCATATCTTAATCTTACAAGCTCATTAGATGTAATACATTTATAAGAACTAGTTTCATCTTTGGTTGGGATTATAAAAAAAAAAAGATCTCATGCATAAATCAACTCGAAATTAAGGTAAAGTATTTAAATAAATGAGAAAAAAGTTGAAGTCTCTAGAAAACCTAAAGAAATTCAAGGTTGGCCATGCCATATGGATCGACCGTGCCACATCATCGACTGAAAATCTCAAGCCAGTCGACCGATTTTCTTCTCTCTTTGAAACCAAATAGATCATAGGATCTGAACATCACCATGACAAAAATCGGTCGATCGAAAAAGAGAAATCGAT
This sequence comes from Colocasia esculenta, assembly GCA_014218235.1. NCBI lineage: Eukaryota > Viridiplantae > Streptophyta > Magnoliopsida > Alismatales > Araceae > Colocasia > Colocasia esculenta. Next base: position 159,378,399 of record CM024754.1, on the reverse strand, counting down.
TGATCAATTTTGGACTTTGACCTGTTAGGTGTATGAGGGTGCTCACAAGAAGAATCAGTCAACTAATAAGAAGAAATTGTTCGACTAATTTTGTCCTAATGTATTGATCATGTTGGGGCTCACGAACGCTCTGGCATGGTATGGCACGACAAATCTTGATGAAATTAACAATAATTACAATATTGAAGGGGATTTATCCATTTAGAACATGTGAGCTACTTTTAGGACACATGCATATACGATGATTAGCATATCCAAAGAGCTTAGCTCCGTTCTAATGCTCCGAAGAGGGCTACCTCCCCATCTCTCTCTTAGGAGAGTTTTCTTATCGTGAGAACTTTTGTTGCCTTCTGCTTTTGGGGAAGGATCATTTCTCTGATCATCATTGGATATGTAGTATTTCTGTTCGGCTACATATTTTTCCACCTTTCTTTTAGACTTCATGATTGGCTAGATCAAACCAATCTCTCTAGATATCAATACATATCAAAGTAGACCGGCCCGATTCAATCTGATTTGGTCTAATTTATATTTAAATTTTAATAATAACTTATAAAATTAGTGAAAAAGACTTATTAGGCTGATTGTGCTTGGAACTAAAAGATCTCAATTGATCTAGTACGTCCAACCATACTTTTATTATTCTCCTCCTTTCTTCTATCTAGTGTTGGCATATCTTTCTCTTTCTTTTGTAATATTTTGTTTGGTCTATCCATCTCAACAAGTTCTTTAAGTCCAAATATTATATTTTCTTTCCATCGCCTTGTGTTGTTCTTTTCATCTCCCATTGGTGGAGATCCCTTAGCTGGCAATCTCATGACCTCGCATTTTTGTCGCTTCACCAATTTCTCCTATATTGGAAGCATTTCATTTGAGGAATTCTCATTCTATGCCAAGTTTTGGATCAAACAACAGCCCTCAAGCTTCAAAAATGGTGTTGTTCTTGTAGTAGTAGAAGTTCAAGCTTCCCCTCCCAAAAGGAGTGGGTAGTCTCTTGTCCTTCTTTGTACTATTGTACTATGCTTTGGGCATAGTTGGCTACACTGCACCATATTGGGGTGGTACGACCATACCGTATTGTGTCTAGGAGAGTCTGATCCCCAATCACGGCCGGCTTGGTACCCATGAATTTGATATTTTTTTAATTTTTTAATTATTAGATTTGAAAGTAAACTGAATGAATCAAAGCGACCAATGTTGTACGCTATGGTTCATATAGTACCCATAACAACTAGTACAACCTAGTTCGCCAATTTGTCTAACAATGCCTAGTGAGTTTGGTGTTTTATTCACTATGTAATGAATTTGGCCTTGCACCTCTCTACTTGTTAAATGAAAAAAAATCATTTCTCTTTCAAAAAAAAAAATGCATATACAATATGCATGTATGTCACGTCCCAAAGCACAGCAGCGGAAGAATTCGTTTGAGCGTTGAGACGTGAACAGTCGACAAATAAGCCTCTAGCGAGCAATCACATATAACATAACTAATTGTGCTCATAATAAAACTCAAACTCTTTATTTCATTTCAAAATGAAAACTAGCACATATTTCAGCTCAAATCGAGCTACAAGACTAAAAAGGGAAAAGTACATACTATCATCACTCCTACTACAATTCTCTAGTACTCTAATTCTCAGACTAAAACATTAAGACACTAAGATATCAAGACTTTGATGGGAACACTCTTCACTCCTCTTCAACCTTAGTGTAGTCTTGGTTCTCTACATCTTCCATGTCCTGTTCACCTGAAAGGTTGGAAAGTAGGTAATAAGTGCACTCGCTCAGTAGGATTTACATCTTCCAGCAATGATATAAGTATTTAACAATTTAAAAGCTAGAAGGTATGAACATGATATGTACAATGCAATTAAAACGACGGTAGTAACATGTGTATAGTGTATCTTGCGAGATAGTATGATCAAGAGATGTCAAGATTAGTCTAGCAAGAAGGTTGTATTCAAGATCTCAAGATAGAGTGAACAATGATCTAGCAATATGGTAACGAGCAAGAACAAGACAACATGTAATAAGATTTGGCCATTTCACTAGCAAGCAAGCAAGCACACACGAGCAAGAACTTTTAACACGTAACAGTAATCATATACGAAGCCACTAATGTGCACTAAGGATCTATGCCACCTTGGAATGCACACTAGGACATGTGTATGTGGTTTATGTATCTAGCATTCAACACGCAAGTACTCTCAGCACAAATGCAATGCTAGTAATCATTATACCCTATGGTTAACAGTATATTTATGACTCTCCGTCATTGGGGCTAGACTGGAGCCCTTGGACACTCGTCGTGCCCGATCAGCATCTCACTATTTTCAAATGTAGATACCCACAGTCATTCATGGCCAGTAACAAGAATTCAATATGTCAAGATAGTTGAGGTGATAGTTCAAGAGTTCAATCCAACAGCATAACGACGTATTTTCAATTTAGTTCAAACACTTATTAATAATTTGGTCTTATGTTCAATGGAAGTGTACTCTAGAATCAAGATGAGGAGAGAAAGATCTCATCAAAAATGCCAAGAGAAGAGAGATATGTGAACACTAACTTCTAGGTACTTCATTGGTACAACCTGCTCGTCGGCCATGTGGGAATCTATGGTCAGAGGAGACTTACGGAGGCCTTGGTCAAGGGGTCACTGGTCTGGCAGAAGGAATATTCGATGGAGAGTTCACCATAAGCCAAGAAGGGGCTTTCCTACCATGCTAGAGTGTATACGCATGCCGCGCATGAGAATCGCTCAAGTGCGTGCGTACGAATCCGATTATGGAAACTCCAGATATAGAAAACTTCGATTATGGAAACTCCATTTATGGCAACTATCATGAATGCTAAATCAAGAAATACTAATCATGCATGACCAATTTTTAGCTAGTAACTATGTGTTTTTAGCAAGTTTGATAACAAGGCAAGAAGCGAATAATCGGCAGGTAGAGAGGATGATCATGAACTTAAGATTAATTAAAAATCATGTAAACATATTTTAACTTTGATATGGATTGATAAATGCATGTTAAGGCTTTCTAGAACTTTCCTAGAATAGATCAAACTCACACATACAAAGAACGACACAAAACGACGGAAACCAAGACGTATGCCCCTTAGAAGGCAAATGCAGTCCCATCCTTTCACCTCCTCAGGTCATAACTCATTGATTTCTTATTCAAATATCACACATGAATACATCATCTTGAAGCCCTTTGAATGAAGAAACCATCAAAGCAAACGGCTCGTCAATCTGAGGTCAATATAAAAAGTTATGGCCGGTTAAGTGGACATAGGCAACAGACGACACATTGCCTGTCACCTTCTCAACATGAAGGCGACAATCAACTTGTCGCCTTCTGAAAAAGACCACGAAACTGTCTTATTTTTTGTATGGGTCATGACCATGATGTTGTCGTATGCCTTTTCTACCTATTTCCAACTCCGACTTGGATTGGGTTTGACACAGGGATGTTTGAAAAATCAAAACAAATGATAGTTTGATCCAAATCAGATGAAACCACTTATGTTAGTTAGATGGCTTCCTATACAACGTACATTAACATGTAATCGAGAAACAAAGGTCATTTGACTAGGTAATATGATGTATTGTGATTGTCTATGTGAATCTGACATAGTGCTCATGTTTGGGCTAATACTCTTAGTACAGTTAACAAAATTTGATGAAACCAATGCCAAATGAAAACTGACTCATAGGGTAACAAGTTCTCTGTGGAACACTTGGTCTAAAAAGGATTCTACAGAAAGGTATAGAACTCGTAAGACAAGTCAGGGTTTAATCAAGACAACACAATGTTATGATCATCCAAGATTTAATTTGTGAAACTCTCATGATAAAAAATAGGGAAAACAGCAAACATATGATCTAAACACATGTATGCAAGCATGAACAAGTTTAATTAGAGTTTGGCATGGAGATGACCTATCTTTTGAGTCGAATATGATTTGTTCTCCAGAAGCCCTAGTTCTGACCGCCTGGAGAAAAATGCTTAATACTCACGATCGACTAGATAGAAATTGGACAAAATGGTACCATTAGAAACTAAACTCAACCCTCTTTCCTAGGGTATATGCCTTGCATGGTTTGGTCGAGGTTGGACTAACCTTTGGTGATGATCTTGAAGGGGCTCAAGTGCAGGTCGCAGATGAAGAAGAGCACGAGTTGCTTCTTCTCAAGCATTCCTCCTTGCATCTCCCAGCCTCCAAAGCCTCCAAGCATGACCTCAGCAACCCTAGGAATTGTCTCATGGGAGAGAGGGGGCTTATTTAAAGGGGTGTGGGTCTTTAGTTGCCTAATTAGATTAGGAAACAATTAGGTACGAGTTTGGGTGTATCCTTCCTTCAATTGGAGATTTCCCTCCCCAATTCATGGTAGGAGTCCTAAGAAAACCTCCCTTAGGTGGTAACCATGAGTTTGGGCTTGATTTGAAGTCCAATGATTGTCTATTGGGTGAGAATTTACCCTAATATGGTCCATTAGTGGATATTTCTGAATTTCGGGTTATTTTCTTGGCACGAATTATTTTTTGGTCCAAAAGACTTGTTTTGGTCCAATTATTTTATTGGGTTGTCAATAACCATTATTTATAGTCTATTTATGATTTTTATTTTATTTTTAGACTCACTTTAGTATTGGTAATAGTAATTATCTGACTTATTCCCTAATTACGATAATATCGCAAAATGCTTTAAACTTGGCTAACCTGGTTTTTCTTTGCATGAATTCCTTTGTGGGTCATTTGGGAGTATTATTTAGAGTTGAACCATGATTTTTATGGAATTTTCCCATGTGATTTCGTCTCTGTTATGTTGGTACGTATATTTTTACTATTTAGGAATATTAAATTATTATTTCCAAATTATTTTTATTTTTAAATTAATAAAATTTGTGCTACAATGTATATATGACTTACGAAAATCAGGTTTGGGTGTGCCAGTGCGGCATGTCCAACTTGTTTTGTGCCATGGTTTTTTATTTGATTAAACTTTCATTTGTTTATTTCTCACTCTCTTTAACACATGTGTATAGCGTTGTCTTTGTGAGCGTGATCCTGATTGCCTAGAGATTTTCAAGATAGGGCAGATGCAAGTAGTTTCTTGATGGTGTAAGCAGTTGATAAATGACGAGAGTAAGAGTTGATATGTAAGTGCATATTTTAATTTTTGAATCAATATTTACATGAATAATTTATACTATTAATAATATTTTTTTCTAATTTTTTTATGTAGAAGAGGATGACCCAGATGACGACTCCTTCATTGAACAACAAGAGTGGGAGGACCCCCATTTCCCTTTAAGAGGCCTTTAGGAAAGGACTGATCTAGCTATGTTCGTTACGGAGGCAGTTGGGAGATGCTTTGCACATGCTATGGGCCAAGAGAAGAGTCAATCTCCTTTGTCTATAAACAGTGGATAAGAAGCACATATGGCATGCTCAGAGCACAGGGGCAGGAGATGGAGTAGTTGCGCACACAAGTAGAAGAGATACACACACAACAATCTCAGATGGAGGAGATGGGCAGAGAGATGGAGGAGATGCATAAACTATAGTCTAGATGAACGAGATGCATAAGAATATGGCACAAATGAGTGCATTCATGACTAGTTATAGGCTTCTGAAGAAGGTGCTCAGTTATAGGGAGCTTTTGCCCATGAGATGACGACCAGGGCGGCACAAATGAGGAGAGGGATGATTATGATGATGATGATGATGTTGGAAATCTCCATAGAGCATCACATGCGCAATAGAATTATATTTAAAATAAAAATGATTCTTGAACACATTGTTATCGGATCAAGATGATGTCTAGATAGCATGGAACCATCATGCATATAAGGGTGAGATGTTCTCATGTAAGGGAGCTTGAATATCCGCTAATGTGCAGAACCTTGTCTGTAGGGTCAAAGGAGCTCTTGCGAGGTTCTCTCTAGCAATATCCACATAGCAGACTCCAACAATGATGGCTCCTCCTTATGGTGGTGTCTCCTCTCCTCCATGGTAGTGCATCACCACACAAGTTAGCAGTACTAGGGCAGCCAACAGCAGCAGGCAAAAGCAATAGCAAAGGGGCGGCCCCTTACTATCTCCTCACATACATGGAGGAAAACTGATGGGAGGCCGGGAGAGATGGGAAGGAGGAGGAAGAAGATGTCTTCTCCGAATGCTCTAGCCTATGAGTGTTTAGAGTACCCCTTCTATTATTGAAAGCCCCATGAACCCATATTGGATCCTCTAACTAATAGACCTAGTAACACTTGGATCTTGATCTAATGGATCTATCTAAGTAGGTTGAGAGTTGCATGAACTCACTTGGTGACAAGATACTGTGTCATAGGACCATTTCGACGACAAGATCCTGCGTCGCCAAGACCATCCTGGCAGTAGGATCCTATGTTGCCAACATCATGTTGGCGACATTCACTTATGTTGTCAGTCCTGATGATAAGATCAATCATCGTCAGGATTGTGTGATGCTTGCAAGCCAAACTGGTCTAAGGGAAGCTTATTGGATAACTGTTATTTAATTCTCTATTCATCGTGTCAACCACCTTATATATGTGACCCTTTAGGCCCAATATTAAGCTGGCCGTGAGTTTGCACCCATTAAAAACTCTTTCTAACTCAGAACTCCTTCTGACATAGTGAATTATTATCTCCATAATAATTCACTCAACTCATCGATTATAGATGTACTAAGCCATTATGCTATAGTCTACAGATGATATAGAGAGATATAATTCATAGGACCTATCTGCCCACAGTACCAAATACCTATAGTCGCTTATCCATCTAATATCTTAGATATCATATATAAGGCATGGTACAGTCAGACCTATACAAAATCTATACGAGTCTCACCCTTATTGGATTATCCTAGAGAACTCATTCTCTCTCAATCCGATTGACACTGGCCAAAGATTTGCCTGAGTAAGACCATACAGGATATTCCTCTCATGATACTAAGCATGGATGATCCTTTGTTGACACACAATTGCCTTCGTAAAGTTCTCTACCATTCCCAGTGATTGACTGTACTAGATCTGAAACTTTTAGACCTCTAAGTCCAGTATTAAAGAATAGAGTACTCAAATAAACATCCTTGGTGTCTCAAGTCTAAGAACCAGTTACACAACTGGTACTACGAAATCACTATTTGACAATTAGGTATCATCAACCATTCAGCATTCAGGGAGCAGATCATTCAGTGAACTCATTCTCCAATGAGTACTTGCACTATATCTCTAATGTCCCCACATAAGTAGCTATGAGATCAGCTGCCTCCATCACATGGACGAGTATACAGGACACATGTCTGTCTAGTTATCTTGACGTCCTTCTCGAATAACCTATGACCAAGAATATTTATGATTTGTATTTAAAGAGAATTGGTCTCAATATCATGATCTCATCATAATCTTATTCCCATTGCATAGATCTATGACATCACAGTAAATATCACATCACCATGCAATTAATATACAGTGATAAAATGACATTACAATATTACCAAAAGATATTATACATGATTACAAGTGTCATCCCTCACATGAATTGGATTGCAGGGCACTTATAACTAAGAGATTAATAGACATTTTTATGTTGTATACATATTGATAGATATGTTGTTATGGTATATGTATTTATTAGTTGCATTTGTTAGATATTTTTGTTGTGGTTTATAGATTTATTAGTTGCATTTGTTATTGTGTCTTATGGATGTATGGATGTGAACACAAGTACTTGTACTAATTAATAGGAATAATTAATATTAAAAAATAAAAAATTCAAACCATTGTCTACGACTTCTAAGCCACTGACATATGTTGTGAGTTGTAGTATGTTGTGAGTTGTAGAAATCAACTCCCTCCATATGTCAATGGCTAATGAGCCACTGAGATATGTTGGGACTCTATTTGTCATAGGAATGGAGTCCCAACATATGTCAGTGATTCCTTAGCTGCTGACATAGGAGACATATGTTAGTGGCTGAGAAGCCGTTGACCTATGTTTAAACATATGTTAGCTACAATTAGCCATAGACATATGTTCATATGTCAGTGGCTATCATAGTTACTAACATATAGATTATACGTCAGCGCGTCTATGGCCACTGATATACCATACATATGTCAACAATTTTGCTCTAGCCGCTGACATACCATAAGTCAACAAAGGATTTGTCGACAGCTTTGTAAACTATTGTTTAGCCACTTACATATTGTTGTGTCAATAGCTTTTGAACTTTTGTTAGCAGCTCATACCTATTTTTGTGTAGTGGTTGTGTCGCTAAGGGTGGGGCAACCAGGCTGAATTGCATAGATCTAGTATGGGTCAAGCTCCTCTACAACGCAACCCACTCTTCTTCCTCTCTTCATATTTCCATTATTTAGGCTTGTTGTGAAGGTTGATTTCATAGTCTTTAAACTTTTTCAAAGTTGACCTCTAAACCCTAGATCTCGCTTTCCCTGTTTATTTATTATTTTTTTTAATTTTAAACGAAGATCTTGATGGTAAACTTCATTGGAAGTCGTTAGAAACTAATTGCAAAAATTTTACCATAGAACTATGACATTTTATAAAGCTTAGATCTAGTTTTCATATTGAATAAATTCAAATTTAGTAAATTATTTTTAATTTTTTGCTAATGATAAAATTATTGTAATGATGTAGAAACATAGATCTACCATTTTCATTCATAAGATTGCATCATTGCTAATTTCAAATTTGAATGATTAGAAATTATATTATAATATTCAACTATTAAATGACATAACTAGGTATGTAATGGTATAGAAAGAAGAGGGAAACTTTGATGTATCATTTCCATCAATCACATTGCATGAATTTTCATATTTAAATTCAATGATTGGAATTTATGTGAATCTTATAATGTATGCAAATTAAATTTAATATTATGATGTGAATGTTAGCTACTTGGTGGATTGATGAAGACTTAAATGATGTGGCGTGCAATACTTAATGCTTATTTGAACTGATGTGGAATCATTTTAGCATTATAAATGTTTAATTAAACTTACTTACATTTTCATATATTTATATCTAGTTTGTAATGGCCACGACATCCGGACCCCTGACTCCCATTGAGAATCCGACTACTGGCACCACCGCCCACGGGCCCGAAGACCCAAAAGGGCTAATCGACCAATCTAACAAGATATGTAATGAAATTAAACGACAATAACAAGATCGAAAATGTACTAACAAGTGAAAGTGAACGTCCACCACAAGTACAAATATAGTATAGTCCCAAGTAACAAGTACACGTCCTAAAAGAAGGGGATAACAAATCCCTTAGGGGCATACCCCGAGGGTGAAGAACTGAGAAGTACTGGGGGAACACTGCTTAAGGTAGACGCTGTCTACTACGGCCCGACCTCCTCAGCCCACCGCGGGAGGTGCTGCTGTGAAGTCTCACCTAAAAAGAAGGGCATGAGCTTCACAAAGAAGCCCAGTAGGGATTACTAATCTCCCACTGGTTCTAACAAGTAGAATAGATATATGGTTTTAATAGAAATTAAGCAAGTTAATCTATTCTACTAACAGAGTAAGTGTGGAAGCGTAAAGTAAACTACATTGTCATCAGTCTAAACATGTCGGGACCGAAAACCCGTGCAAACCTCAACACTGAGATGAACCCCAAGGCTGCAAACACGGACAAAGAACAAATGTATGGACAAAGGCAATAGCCACAAAGAACAACTACCACTAGTCAACTGGTCAGGTGTGCCACGCACCTTACCCTCGACCGCCAGTCCATGTCTACCACCTCCCGTCGGAGTGAGACGCAGAACTAACGTGACCACACACAACAGTCGTAGTCTAGCTAGACTACAATCCCACGTCTGGCCCCTCTAGATGGTACCGGAACCATGTTGAGTGAGGCAGTGAGAAGGACTAGCTGATCTGTGCTGGAAGAACGCCTAAACCACCTCGGCGTACCAGACTCAACCAAGAGAGCTCTGCAAACTACTCTGCGCTACTGTCCCCACCGTTTTCCCCTTAGCTCTAGAATCCATAACTCGAGCACTCCCGCCACCAAGAAAACTTCCTCAACCGGTGCGCAATGACAGAGGGTCCTAAGTAACGGTAACAACCTCTCACGGAACAAGCCCTCAAGTGCCTAGCACTGGGCGAACAACTAGTGTAGGACCATATTAGGAACAACATAGGTTCCAATCAAATTAGAGACGCAGCAGAAAGAACTCCGAACAGAACACCAATCACTCTCTATCTGAGAAAGTGACAGGGTCACTGTCACTTTCTCAGAGGAGGCGACGCAAGGACTGTCGCAACCTGAAGGCCACACCCTGCCTGTCGCGACTTGGGTCAGAAGGCAACGGGAGCAGTGTCGCGTTCTGGGTCGTGACAAGGGCCTTGTTGCAACCACATACAGAGGTCCGGTTTGAAGGGTTTGCGGAATTCCCAATATGGTAATCTAGAAGGGGGGTTGAATAGATTACTGTCAATTAAAACACTTATTACCTTCTTTTTGCAAGAACACTGACTGTTAAAACAATAGCAGAGTTTTAAGCTAAGTGTGGATGTGTGTGACTGGATTACAGGTAGGAAACAGATTATCAAACGTGCGTAGAGATGCCGTGCCTACCAAACATCTACCGTAAATTCGTGCAATCCACAAGACACGACGATTTACGTGGTTTGGAGTACACAACTTGTGTATCCTACATCCACGGGCCACACACACACGCAGAACAACTTGCTTATGAGCTAGTTCAACAACTACAACTCACACACACGTGTTTTCTGATGTGCAACCACGATCAGATCAACACACACACGTGATTTCAAGCACAAGGGTCGCTTGAATCACCACAACACACACACGGATGGTGAGAGTATGAAAATAGGAAGAGTTCAGAGTGAAAGAATGAATCCTGATGTAGAACTCTTCTGGGAACGCCTGGAGGGAGTTCAAACTTCGACTTGAATGCTTCAGATTGATAGAGAAGGTTGAATCCTCGACATTCTATCTTCAGTAACTGCTGGATTGAAGGATCTCTCGGTCTCTGAACAGTAGTCTGAAGCAGAGCAGCAACAACACCTTCTGTTCTTGGACTTGCTCTAGGGTTTTTAGTTGTGGCTGCTTCTGTACGAGATCCACTTGACAAAAGTTGCTTATATAGTGGTGTTTACATATGGAGAGTCGTGGTAGAGCGAAACACCATCTACGACAACTTGGAAACTTTCCGTATCTGAAGATCTCCTTCGTATGTCGACGGGTCTGGGTGCATCTGTCGATAGACAGAAATAGTTTTGCAAAAGCCAGAAGTCAGGTTTTGCGGGTAGCAGATTTATGTACTTATCTGTCGATAGATAGGAGCAGAATTGCACATTCCTGAGCTCTGTCTGTAGGTGGCTGTCGACAGGTACATGGGGTCTGTCGACAGGTAGCTGTTTCCTGAGCTTTGTCTTGTCTGTCTGTTCACATCTGTCGACAGGACCTGAAGGGCTGTCGACAGGTGACTGTCTTCATGAATGTATCTGATCTTTTTCTCTTGTTTTGGTATATCTTTGTTGCATGCACTCATACCTGCATGATCAAACATGTATAGTAAGATATTATGAATACATAGAAGATCAAATATTCCATCATGTTGCTTGCTTGAAGATGTCATGTATTAAACCTCAATTATGGATGTTCATCATCAAAAACATGTTGTCAGAAACAATAGAATGAAAAACCCAACATTCTCCCCCTTTTTGATGATGACAAAATTATTCAATTAGTGCACAATTGAGTTTCTCCCCCTTTTGACAACATCTAAAGGTATTCACAACAGTCACACACAATGATATAGCAAAGAACTGTGTTTTCATTGATGAGATATGAAGCACACACAGTACAAAATGTGATGACTGAGATGAAAGGGAAAGAAATTACATGACCATCAAATGAAAAAGCATAACATAGAACATGACAGACACATGTGAAAAATAGAAACAAACATTAACTCCTAGACTCATAGACACTCTATGCAGCATCATCGCCAGGCGGTGCAGAGGCCCGACGGCTTTCCTGAAGCCTAGTGAGACGCAGCTGCAGTTGGACTTGAGTGTCCGCTATTGCTTCCATGTTAGCATCCACTGTGTCCAATCGTGCATGAATCTTATCAAAGAGTATTATACAAGGTTAAAGTTGCAATGGAGTGGTGGGTTATCCAAGAGTATTATACAAGGTTAAAGTTGCAATGGCCCAACACTAGATACGTGTTAGGGCATAGAAGAGGATGCAGAGTGAGGCTATCTCAAGAGATAGCCAAGGAGGTTCCGCAGATGAACAAGCCCCAAATATCTATGTCACAGTATGACATCCATGTGAGAAGATTTTATGGTGGGATATACATGAGAGTAGGGTCGAGGCATGGATGAGAGGCAATTTAGAAGCATCTCTCAACAATAAAGCAAGTGCATTAAGAGTTGCTTTTAAATCGCAAGGCCTTCACCATTATTTTACTGATCCACCTTGCCACTCATCCTCCTCCCAGCCACAGAGAAAGAGGAACACACATCTAGATATGTAGGAGTTTGACCCTATGCCTTCTTGAGGAAGCACAACAAGCACATCAAAATTGAGGACTCTTTGCAAAATAAAGAGCCAAAATGGTAGTTGGGAAGGCTACTGCAAAGTTTTGGCACCACGAAGGATTTTTGGTGGGATATACGTGAGAGTAGGGTCGAGGCATGGATGAGAGGCAATTTAGAAGCACCTCTCGACGATGAAGCAAGTGCATTAAGAGTTGCTTCCAAACCACAAGGCCTTCACCATTATTTTACTGATCCTCCATGCCACATATCCTCCTCCTAGCCACAATGAAAGAGGAACACACAGCTAGATATGTAGGAGATTGACTCCTATGCCTTCTCGAGGGAGCACAACAAGCAAATCAAAATTGAGGACTCTTTGCAAAGTAAAGGGCCAAAATGGTAGATGGGAAGGCTGTTGCAAAGTTTTGGCACCACACTGGAATGACATTTAATGCTTTAAACAACCATATTTCAAGACCATGATACAAGAGACTCATAACCTTGGAAGAATGTGAAGTATCCTACTATAAAGGAATTTTCTAGTGTTACCTAGATGTGAAGGAGGAGGAATTGGAAAGCCACATTGCCTCCTCCAATAAAAAATGGCAAGAAGTATAGAGTTACACTTATGTGTGATGGATGGTTAGACATAACGAAAAGTAGCCTTATCAACTTTCTTGTCTACAACGACCGTCAAATCTTCTACCATATGAAGTATATGGTGGCAAGAATGGAGAGGACTTTATTGTGCAAGTGGTAACTGACAATGGGTCAAATTATAAGAAGGTAAGGGAAGAATTGATAAAGTCACATCCTCATATTTTCTAGACCCCTTGTGCAACTCATTTTGTGGACTTAATATTAAAAGATAATAGTCAACTTTACCATGTAAATTTTCACCCATTAATTTCTTATTTTACTATATCAAAATTCAACACGTTGATGATGCCAATAATAACAAGTTGGTGTCATTTATCAGGTTAAGCAAGTTGTGGAGGTAGTATAGAATGTTATACGGTATATCTACAACCACACCCATGTGTTGCGGTGGATGCGAGATTTCCATGGTGGTGAGATCTTGAGGCTAGATATTACAAGATTTATAACAAATTACATTGCTTTGGATAGCCTCTTGGTTCACAGAGGTAGATTGAAGTAGATGTTCAAGAGTGCTCAGTGGTTACACTCACCATTTTCTACCTCAAGCGATGGCCAGGAGGTCGAGGGATTAGTCAACTACTCCAACTATTGGTCTAGGGTCGCGAAAATCATTAAGTTTTTTAAGCCTCTATATGAGGTGTTGAGAGTTGTGGATGGCAACAGAACACCAATGATGGGTTTGGTGCATACAAAGCTGAAGGTTGCAAAGACAAAGATATCTACTGCCTTGACGAAGTTTGGTAAATGTTCATCAATATTATGGATGAGAGGTGGGATCATCAAATGAGTAGAGGCTTATGTATGATAGGTAAATAAGAACTCATCCTTTCATCCTTAACTTTATCCAATATTTTCAGCATGAGCATAATGACATGAATAACAACTTGATGCAGCATACTATCATCATCTTGGATTCCCATATGAGACGAGCTTGCTTATAAAGATGAATTGCTAGCTACTGTGGCTTCCATGGTGGATATGATGTCATGAAGTTATCTTAAAGCTACACAAGCACTAAATGAGGTATGTAAATGAGGCATATATGCACTAGTTTTGACCATTGTCATCATTTCTTCTTTGCAGCTTAAATATTTTTCGAAGAGAGTTGGCTCCTTTGTTGATGCTTCTGCCATTAAGCACGACAAAGACTTGACGTAGGTACCCACAATTAACATATACAAGATTTAATGTAGGGAATTAAATTTATATTATTCTAATGTTTGAAATGTATTTGCATCTTTTAAGAGAGTGGTGGCTCAGTTATGGCAGAAATGCACCTATACTAAGAGAAATTGCAATTAAAGTGTTATCACAAACATCGTCTTCTAGTGGTTGCGAGAGAAATTAGAGTATTTTCTTATTCTTAATCCACACCAAGTTGAGGAACATATTGAGTCACATAAGATTATATAACTTGGTGTATATTCACTACAATATGAAGTTGAGGTTGGAATGTGTGTAGATAGATGCTAGAAAGGAGGAGGGGGACTACGATCCCATAGACATGTGTTATCTCAAAGATGATGAGGATCTAATGGTGACATGAGTTTCCAAGACAACTAAAGAATAGGGTGAGTCTGAGCTTGATGAGCATGCCAATGATCTAAGAGATCCACTCTGGCCAAACACTTTCTTAGCTTTTGTTATTGAAAGGCAAGAGGCAAGTGAAGATGCTGGGGTTGCCAAGGATGAAACTTTGATCCTGATGACTCAATGACAATGAGGTGGATCTAGATGATGGCATTGTTATAGATAGCACCACAGTCAACGAACTCATTTATTTCATTTAGACCATTCTTTTATTATCATGTTTTAAGTTTAAAATGAAAATAAACCATTAACCCCCCCCCTCCCCAAGTCATAACCTGGGCAACATGGATCACCCAATGTCCAATGCTACCATTGATGGTCACAACTTGTATTTAGGGCACAATCATATGGATTTATATGACCACAATACGATTATGGAGGTCATTATGGCTATGGAGACTATTATGGCTATAGTGATTTGTACATATAAGTTTCGATACTTTTGCCATCTAAATCTACAAAATTACACCAAGGAACAAGATAATATATGGAATATCAATGTATGTATCACGAGACATATGTAAATTATATGTCTTACATTGATTACCTGTAATTTATGAAAAGAATGTACAATGTTAGATTATTTGGAGATGGGAGTTGTATTCTATACTATGAAGGTTATGTAGATTTACATACTCATGATAATGAGGAGAATTAGATAATTCATTTCCTGTTAAATATTTATAATTGTATCTTAAATAGGGTGGTTGTAATAATAACAAATGTCATTTCTATGTAGATGGCCGGAGATAAAGATTGGTGAGGATTTTACGACCATGTAGAGAATGATAATAGATTAAGATGTGTATTTCCATTTGATTTCATTCCATTGTGATGTTCATATGATTGGAAAATACAAGATGGTTTCATCTTAAACATTTTGATCATTATGAGATGTGAACTACTTCCATTACATTATCATTGTGAAAATGTGAATTATTTTCATTACATTGTCATTGTGAAATGTGAATTACTTACAATTTAGAAGTTTGAAAATATAAATTTTGGTATTTCATTTCATCTCAACCGTGATGTTTATATGTTCATTTACTTATAAAACTTATGAAACAACAACTATATTTGAAATTCACAAAAAACCAATTTTTACATAAAAATAAAAAAAGATTTGCACCGTACAATATTGGTACAATATTGTGCCACAGGAAATGGCTAACCCTGATCAAAATAGATATATGCATGTAATATATATATATATACACAATTCTAAGGGGTTTTTGCTAAAAAGCAAGAAGTTAGTTCACTTCTTCCTCGTTATGTTTGTACAGTAGTGCCCTATTCTTCCAGTTCCGACTTCCATAGAGAGGCAGAGGGGGAGGGAGGGAGGGAGCAGTGCAGAGAGAGATGGCGGGGGCGTTCTGGGGGACGCGGGTGCTAGAGATAGTGAAGAGGAATGACTCCCCGGGGCTGCTGTGGAAGCGGATAAAGCTCACCACCACCCGCAAGGCCAACGCCAAGAAGCGCCTCCGCCGTGTCTGGCAGGTAGCCACCGCAGCCCTCAAGATCATTGCTGATCATGTAATCGTTGTCTTAATCGAAACTGGGCTCCTCCTTTGGTTGTTTCTCTTTGACCATCCATGCACATCGGCTGTTTGATACCTGTCGACCGCGGGTTATTGGTGCCCGACGTTCTGGATTTCCAGTTATCTATTGTTTTAGCACGTCGCGCTAGTTTCCATTCAGAAATACTGGTCCGGACTGCTTGCATAGCGAGCTTGTTTAAAGTGCTGTTTAACGTTGTGTCAATGATAAACTCGTTCTATTTGTGTAGATCTTACTGTTACTGTGTTATTTTATTTTATTCATTTTGGCGCTGCCAGTTTGCACGGGAGTTTACACGTTCTTGGTATGCTAAATTTCTGACTGTCATTTAAGATGCTTTACTGTGATAACTATGCTTGGATAGAATCGCGTAGTACTTTTGATTTTTGGAGGCCGCATGCAAATCCTGATAATATCAACTATAGTTAGGAATCTGCTGTTCTATTCAAAATTGGTGGGAGTTGCTCACAATGATAATCATAGTTGTCAAAATTGTTGTAGTGGAGTCTGAATGACAGGAAGGAACACGTAGAGAAAGATTGGTACTAGAGATAGAGATAGCTAAGAAATCTTTCTCAATATATGTGATTTTCTATCTATGGAATAGCATTGGGATGCATGAAGGAGGATTTTTATGACTCTATGAAGTGTCATGTTCATCTTGCTTTGGATATCTATGGGCGCGTATCATCGTTGCTATCAGAAAGTAGGAAGATTCCATTGGGCATTAAGGCCATTAACAAACATGGTCATAGCTCATCTTCCAATTGGAGTTAAGCAGGCAATCTGCACGAATGCAGTTGAGGTAATTAGGTTTCAGCTAGTCCAAGCCTTGATAATGTCATGGTAAGGCAAGCTCAAGATCAGCAATTCAACATATGGACTATACGACAAATAGAAGCAGGAGTATGGTGATATGGATATTAAATGGTCGATTTTCAGTTTCAGCCTACTGTGTGCACGATGTATGTATTACATTAGGATAGGATGCCTACTTTTTCTTGTTTGATCTGTTATCCTGCTATTTCGTCAAACAGCACGAAGAGTCCCCTGTCTTCAAATGGTCAACTTGTACTAATGTGTTGGTGGTTATTTGTGAAGAAAATATCATAGAGGTATATTTGCTTATAGTGATGAATTCATGATGGACATTTTGGAGGCTTGGAGTTGTTCTGAATTATGGCAACCAAACAACTATAGGAATTTATGCTTATCTAGTGTACCTATCATGGGCCTTGATAGTAGCTGCATCTAGGTTAATATCAATGTGGAGAACACCAAGGACCTATGTTCTTGTCCTGGCTTATGTGTACAAGGCATGTTTTGCAAAATCGACTGATTCGGATCGGGATCAACTGATTCCATATCGGATTGGCCTAGGGTTTAGGGTTTATTCTAGGGGAGTAATCCACTGGATTGCCCAACTTCCAGCCAAATCAGCTAGAATTGGACCGAATCGGTCGGGATCGTCCGATCAGGAGCCGATTTGGCAGATCCAGCAAAAGAAATTCAAAATTTGAAAAGCTCCAATGGATCAGCCCTGTATCAGACCGATCCGCTGTGTATCGGCTTGAATTGGCCTGAATTGGCCGATTTGGCACTGATACTGGTTGATCTCGGGTAGGATCTTGGGTGCTTAAAAGCACCTTTGGCCAAACACAACTCCCCGCCCCCACCCAAGCCTTAATTCTTTTCTTTTCCTTCCCTCATCACAGCTATCACATCGGCTGCCGCTGCTACCTTATTGTTCATGTTCTTCTTCTTTGAGGTTTGAAGTTGGCTCTTTAAGGATATGGTTTAAAATTTTTGAAATTAAAAAGCTTCTTTGAAAATCAGAGATTTTGTTGTAGTATTACATTGTAGATGGGAGATTGAGTTGTTTGGGGATATTAAGATTTTTAGGGATAGATAGAAGAAACAACCCCCAAATTTTACCCTAATTAGGGTTTAAAATTTGGGACTTTTGTCCAATTAGAGGTTAATTAAGTGTGTCAATTACTTAATTGACCCAATTGTGCCATGATGTGAAAATGAGTGTTTAATTTCAAAAAATTGGACAGACCCTCAAATTTCACCCTAACCAGTGTTTGAAAATTGGGACTTTTGTCCAACTAGTGCAATTTGAGGTCAATTAAGTCTGTCAATCACTTAATTGACCAAATTGTGCCATGATGTGAAAATGAGGGTGTTTAAGGAGTTGGGAGCAAGAACCGCGGTGAGTTCCACCATCCATGTCCTAAACTCAGCGACTATCTCGGGAATTGTCATTGTGGATTTGGTTGGAGAAGTTTCCGTGGTGGTTGTGGCTGATGGAGGCCTCCAAGAAGCGTCCACGTACCCACGTGCAGGCGCCGACAAAGTTAGGGTTTCGTAGAGGAAGGCTAGAGGAAGAAGATGTACGACACTTCAACATGGCAGAGCTTTCAAATTTGGGGGTCAGATCGGATCGCTTGAACCAGACCAACTTACCTACTGCTCAAATTAGGGATGATCCATCGAGAGCCAAGAGCAGGTTGCCTCGGGCCAGTGGGCGGATCCGTGACTTACCCACAACCCCAGTTCCTCGCTTCGGTTGAAGAGGCGCGAATAGAGCCTTCGTCCCCACCCGATGCAAACTGCTCCGTCTGTGTCTTTTGCCCAAGTGGGGCTGGCCGCGAATATGTTTGCCCCCCTAGCCAGAGGGCTTCCTGTGGTGCTGCCTGGATATAGGGGCCATGTCGTCAACTACAAGGAGGATGCTAGTGGAGAAGCTGAACCATCTGTATGGGGGAACGGGCAATCCGCCCTTGAAGGAGGGGCTTTTGAAGCCAGCAGAGCATCTCAGACTGTGGAGGTTGGCGGACGACCTTCTAGTTCCCCAGTGGGGACTTCTGGGTCCCCCACAACCTGTGCGAGGATGGAGTTGGGCCTGGGTGGCCCTGGACCGGCTCTCCCCCTTTGATCGAGTGCGTCTCCGTGTCCATCTGACAAGGCGCTCTTGCTGCGTTCGGTCTCATCGGAGCGGTGTCTACCACCTTGCTCGGAAATCCCCTTCGTTGGTTTTCTCCAACACACGGTTGAGACATCTCCACCCCTTTAGGAAGATGCTACTGAGGACCGGTCTCTGTATTCGTCTCCGACGGCCCAAGGGATTGGTGAAGGGCCAACGTTGGACATTCCTATGGAATGATTGGAATTTGGGGCTGAGGATCCTTTCCCATCTGATGAAGAGGGGCTACCTTAGTTGAGAGATGATCTCAAGGAGGCTGTGCCTGTAGGGGAGTTGCCTCTGGTGATTTCCCACAGTGAGGACTCTGAGATAGGAGGGGATATTGATGCGGGGGCTTTGATGGTGTTGGGAGATGTTCAAGGGTTCTAGAAGAGGGGGAAACCAAGGGATGGTGTTCGGTGGGGTATGATGATGTGCGGGAGGTTTTAAGGGAGATGGAGGTGTTTGTCTTGGGGCATGCGAAGGATGTGGCAGAACAGGTGGGTATGGCTTTTGAGGGGGTGGAAAAGGATTTGAGAGGAGCATTAACCAACATCAACAAGAGGTGGGGACAAGCATTAGAGGAGGTGCGAGATCTCGAGTAAGAGGGGCCAGGCATACTTAAGAGGGGAAGGAAGAGGAGGGTCCACATTCTATTCATCAATGAGGATACTTTCACGGAATGTTAGGGGGTTAGGAGGGGTTGAGAAGAGGAGGGTTGTGAGGGAGTTTGTCAGGAGGTGTAAGGTTGATATATTATGTCTTCAAGAAACTGAGTGGAAAGGGGATTGTTGTGACCTCATGAGGGATATTGGTGGCGCCAAATTGCCGCAGGGTGTTAGGTCTCCAGCAATGGGAAGGTTGGGGGGGATCCTTATCCTTTGGAATTCCTTTGAGATGGAGGAGCTTTCTCATGATAGAGTCATTTCTAGATGGGCGGTGTCTCTCCATGATGGCTTCTCTTGGGACTTCACTAGCGTGTATGGTCCTCAGGGAAGAGAGGAGAAGAGAGAAGAGATAGCTTTAGCAGGAGTTGCTTCAGGTCCATACTTCTTTAGGGTGGCTGTGGTGCATTGGAGGTGACTTCAATGTGGTGGTTTGAGATGAAGAGAGGTCTGGAGGCTATGCTACAGTAGGGGAGATGGCAGAAGACTTCTCTCACTTTATCCAGGAGGTAGCTCCAGTTGGACTTAGGCATGTCACAAGCAGTGTTGGTCCAACTTGAGGGCTGAGGCAGTTTACTCTGGGCTAGATAGGTTTCTGGTCTCCATTCATTGGAGGACTACTTCCTACAAGCTCAAGTTGTTGGTTTGGCCAGGACCACGTCTGATTGTAAGTCCATCTTCTTGAAGACTTTAGGACAACATGGCAGGTCTATTGGCTTCCAGTTTGAGCAGGTCTGCCTTAGGGAGCCAGATTTCTTACAGGTTGCCTCATGGACATAGAGTAGGCCGGTGTACAGTTCCTCTGTTATGGGCACCCTAGTGAAGAAGCTGAAGTAGATGGCCCTTCATCTCCACTCTTGGGGGGCGAGTAGAACCCTTACGGGAAGGGCGGCGAAGGACAAGATTATTCAGCATCTTTTTGTTCTTAACAGCTTGGAGGAAGCTGGGTTATGGATGAGGAAGATAGGTCAGCTAGGGACCCTTTGCGGAGTCAATTTGATGAGGTGTTTGCTAGGGAGGAAGTTTATTGAAGGCAGAGGTCCAGGGACAGATGGATAAAAGAGGGGGACATGAATACTGTGTACTTCCAGAGAATTGCGTCAGACAAAGAAGGGTCAATTCCAACTTTACCATTAAGGTGGGAATCACAACTTCTCTTCTCAGTCAGATATTAGGCTTTAGGCAGGACTCTTCTATTCCTCTCTATTTTCGGAGGAATCTACTTGCAGGTTGAGATATGCAGATGACCTCCTCCCCCGCCTCTTTCCTGTGGAGCATGAGGCTCTCTCTCTTCCCTTCTCAGAGGAAAAGATGCACCAAGCGGTGTTTTCTTTGGCTGGTGATAGGGCACTAGGCTCTGATGACTTTCCCTTAATCTTCTATCAGAAATACTGAAGTATTATTTAGCAATATTTGATGGCTGCAATTAGGGAGTTTCAAGATGGAAGAGCTCACTTGGGAGGCATCCACAAGACATTCCTTGTACTCATTCCTAAGAAGTCAAGGGTTATAGAGTTCAGGGATTTCTGGCTGATCAGTTTGCTAAATGGCTCTTATAAGATCATCACCAAGATCTTGGCTGGGAGACTAATCTTGGTGATGGACAAGCTAGTTAGTCATTACTAGGGAGCTTTCATCAAGGGGAGACATATTCTTGACAATTTCTTGGTGGCACATGAGTGTATATATGCTTTCAAGTAACAGAGGAGGAATGGTGTTGTTCTCAAGTTAGATTTTGAAAAGGTTTATGATAGGGTCAGATGGTAGTGTTTATTTATTGTCTTACAAAGGATGAGTTTTGGGGACAACTGGATTGGTCGGATTAGAGCTTGTGTGATTTCAGCTTCCTTTGCGGTCATCATCAATGGGAAGTTGTCTTCCTGGTTTAGTAGCAGTAGAGGATGGTCCGATTATTTCCCATCTTCAGTATGCTGATGATACCATGCTTTTCTTAGAGGACGAGGGCCAATCTTATGCTATGACCAGGCTTTTGTTGGAGCTTCTTCAGGGGGCTACTGAGCTGAAGGTTAATTTTGGTAAGAGCACCCTAGTTGGTGTGAATTTGGAGGAGAAACCACTTTGGAGGGCTGCTACTCTTCTGGGGTGTACCATTAGTACTTTCCCTTTGTCGTACCTTGGTCTTCCTCTTTCGCTGGGGGCTTTGTATTGCGCTGATTGGCGACCCATCATTCCGTGGTTTGAGTCCCGTCTTGCAAGATGAAATGTGAGGTTGTTATCTTCTGGGCGGCCATCTCACTTTGTGCTCTTCGGTGTTGGGCAGTTTGCCTACTTATTTTCTCTCAGTCTTCTGGATTCCTAACTCTGTGACTAGGAAGTTACATTCTATACAGTGCAGATTCTTTTGGCATGGTTCTAGTGACAAGACTAGAGGATAACATGAAATCTCTTGGAGCAGGATTACCCTCCCTAAGAAGATGGGCGGTTTGGGGCTGAAAAATGTCAACAACTTCAACTCGGCTCTCTTGAGTAAGTGGCTTTGGGGGCTAGGCAAGGGGGAAGAAGGGCTGTGGACAGAGGTTATCAGGTGTCGCTATTACTCTTCTTCTGGAGTCTGGGACTTGACTCCGCTACCTCATCACACGACTCCCCCCCTGTAGCGAGGTATTTTCTCCTGCAGAGATCTTATAGCTTCTGGTTTGAGGATTGTGTTGGGGGGCGTCAGGAATTGCAGATTTTGGAAAGATAGATGGTGCAGAGATTTTACCTTGGAGTCTTTGTTTCCCAACCTTTGTGCTGACAGTGGATTTGCTCGCATTCGTGGCCCAAGCTTTTGATATGCATCTCCCTAGAGGTGCATGGGATCCTACCTTTAGGCACCACTTCTTGCTGGATGAGGAGGATCAATTCCAGAGTTTGATGAGGCACATTCTTCCTTATCGTTCTCATGATAGGGAAGATGTTTGGAGATGGAGATGGGAAAAGGGAGGTGCATTCTCAGTGAAGTTAGCCTATGATGTATGTTCAGATGGGGGTGTCCGTGTTGCCTTTTTGCAAGAAGTCTAGGGACCGGCCAACCCTCTTAAAGTTAAGCTCTTCACGTGGAGAATTGCTCAGGGGAGGTTGCCCACTGGAGATTGATTGCACCATTTTTGCATAATGTGGATCCTTCTTGTTGTTTTTGTGAAGCCCACGAGGAGACCCTACATCATTTTTTTGTGGGATGCCCCTATTCTCAGTGACTTTGGAGAGGGCTTGCTCGGAAGATCAGTAATTCTATCACCTTGCGGAATGATGTGTCCTCTCTCTTGAAAGAGTGGCATAGGCACTAGCCCCTAAAGGGGGACAACGTTGTTTGGTAGCTCATCTTTCATGCTACCTTTGGGCGGTGTAGGGGGAATGCAATTCTCGGATTTTCAGGAGAGAATCCAGATCAGAGGAGCATTTGGTCAATTTTGTTTGGGATAGGGTGAAGGAATGGACAGTCAATTTGTCTAATGTAAATGTTGATCTATCTCCTCTTTTGGGTGTTTTGGGACGGTAGAGTGATTTACACCTTCTTGGTGTTTGTTTTTGTATAGGTGCTGTGGGGAGGTTCCTTTTTGGGTGTTTTGCTCCACCTGTATTTGTACATTCTCTTCTTTCTTAATATATACATGTGGTACTATCCACTTTCAAAAAAATAAAAAAAACTTGAACCTAATTATGGTGGTTGTGTACATTCTCTTTCTTTCTTAATATATACATGTGCTGTGGGGACGATAGAGTGATTTACACCTTCTTGGTGTTTGTTTTTGTATAGGTGCTGTGGGGAGGTTCCTTTTTGGGTGTTTTGGTCCACCTGTATTTGTACATTCTCTTTCTTTCTTAATATATACATGTGGTACTATCCACTTTCAAAAAAATAAAAAAAACTTGAACTTAATTATGGTGGTTGTTTCTCTTTGTTTTGTAATAAAATTATGGTTGAGGAGGGGTTAGGGAGCTCACAGTCATAAGGAGAAATTGTTGCCGCCATGATTTCTCATTGATGCTACAAGCAAGAGAGTACAATGTAGCCATTATGTAAAACAAATGAATAGAGGGATCTATGGCCTCAAGCAATACATTGCAAGCATTGGCAGAAATGTCCAGAAATACCATTCATATCCGCAGGCTCTAGTGGATGAGATGAATGTCTATATGACTGGAAGAGATGTACAAAAAGGAATTTGAATTCATCATCAACAAGAGTTATATGAAGAGTTTCTGACAAGCAACTAATTGGGTATAGGAGGGATAAAGGCCTAAGGAGGGAAAGACCGATGCCCCTTGATAATGATGGAGAGGAACAAAATATGCATAGGATGAGAGAGATTTTAGGGAAGCAGTATGTCGGAGTTGGCATAGTGCTAGCAAGATGAGCTGGGTAGTTTCTTCACTCTATTACAATCATGAGAAAGTTCAAGCCAACGAGCAACAACACCTCGAGGCATTCAAAGGGGATTCCAAGACCTCGTCAATTCATTGTTTGGCTATGGATATACCTAGTATGTACAATCATACTATGGCCACCTACTCAATATTATGAGCCTGAGAATGAAGGGTCTCAAATGTGACCTTGAAAAGGTATTTTTATTCATTTCATGTTACAAACATCTAAATATATCTTTTTTTAATCGATGTATGAACATAATTATGAGTGTCTTAATCATCTTTATTGTTGTTTATGATAGCTGTACATGATAATAATTGAATTTCATTGTATTTATATTGAACAAAAATTGTATGTGTTTTTCTAACTTTTGTATCATTTTTTTTTCTTCTGAATTTTCCTGTTTTTTTTTCACATTTTCAATTATTTTTTAATCTGGCCGATCCAGATTGGTCAGATTCCAACTGAATCAGCCGATGATCAGATCAGGATCGGTGGGGTCTGATCCTGGACCCCAATCTGATCCTGAATCCCATGGACATAAGTGATATTCTTCATTTTTCACCTGAAGTGTTTACATCCATTTTATAAGAAATTATATTCCCTTTATATGTGATGCATGCAACAAACTTATTTTAGTCTCTTGGCAGTCTAGTCTGGCAATTAGAAGAGCTGCTTCCCATGCTAGCGATTCAATCATTTTAGAATTTTTGTTAGTCTTAGAGATGATTTAGAAGTTCATTCAGTATTAGAATGACTTGCATTCTGCAATATCTGAATATTATCCACCACACAATATTTTTCTTCTTTTTTGAATTCAAACTCATTTTATTTTGCTGTTGATGGTGAAATATTTGAAAGCTCTAAATGTTCTACAGAATGAGGCAGTCTTAAGGGCTTGTGCTGATCCACCTCCAGCAAAAGGGTCATCTCTTACATCCACCAGAAATGGGGAGGGAGGCAGCAGCAGTTAAGAAATGAGAACTAGATGGGTTGTTAAGATGCGCCACTGTAGTTCCAACTTTCATGTTAGAACGTCTTGTCTTTTGCAGTTATTCTGGAACATCCATGTCATAGCTTTCCCATATCAAATCCTTGGGTTGCATGGAACTTAATTACTGCCTGGTAGGATGGAAGGAAGAAATCTTCTGGTCACCATATTCCAGTGCCCTTTTTCCTTTTAGCACATCCCTTTCTCAGATAACATTTTGCTTGCTAAGGGAACAATATCCACTTTCCTTTCTTCCCTTCTGTATCTGATTCCTTTCAAATAAAAGATAGTTGCATAAAGAAAAGTATCTAGAGAAGTCTGTTATACCTATGGAGTGTATTCTGCCACTTGGTTTTGTACAACAATGTGTTATAACGATAATCAGATTATTTGCTTAACTGCTGTAATTTTTGCTGAATGACCTTAATACCTGGCTTTTGCTCCTGGTATCTACATGTAATTTGTAAGTACTGCATAAAATTCAGACTGGTACCTGGATCCAGGTCAGAGCAGCTTATCTGATGGAAGTGAGCTTGATCCAGTTTTTAAAAAACAAAGAAAAAGGATAAATGAAAAGGATTGTATAAATCAAATTCAAAAAGGTACTTAATCAAAAGGTTGTTTAAGGTCATCTTTTTAGAACTGTCATGATCAGCTGATTCAAAGCATTTGTCAATCTACCTCTGATCTGCCTGATTTGGCCTGAGTTGAACTGATCTTAGTTGGTTTTTCAATAAGGGGGGCCCAACTTGGATTTGGCCAATCCTGATGCATAATGAAGGATCCTGCATTCTATGGTTGCCTGTTCGCAGCCGTGTCTACTTATACATTAAATACATTCAGCCTTGTTTGAAATTAAATTCTGTCCAGGTCTTGTTTCGCTAGGCTCCATATGTGCGGTTCTGGTGGAAGAGTGGTTTAAGTCTTTTAAGGGGTTTTCACCTTCCCAAAAGAAAAGTCTTCCAAGGGGGTTAGGCCTGCAACATGTTAGATGATAATGCTGCAAGTAAGAGATGCCTTTAAGGTATTGTGTCTGACCCATTTAGGCTTACTTTCTTTCTTCAAGGAAGCTGGTTCTTGTGGTTATGAGCATTCCACAAGGTGGTGGTGCACCAACCCTTTATGAACCAATTTTACCTGGGTTTGTAAGAGATGTCTGAAACTTTGCCTGCTTTCATTAGCTTATCCTGAAACAATAAAAGTAAAAAAAACACTGAACTTGGAGTTAACAAAAATTGGAGGAAAAAAAAACACACTGAACTTGGAGACAACAAAACTTGATTTCTTTTGGTAAAATGTGTCAAAAGGTACCTTAACACTATACAGATGGTTGCATTTGTTTGGCATATAGGGGGACAAGGGGGAGTGGTTATGATCCTCTTGCTGTCTTGTGTAGGCATACAATGTGAGATACATGAACATTGTAATCGTGTCGGTGTCCTATAAATCTGGCTTGCCATGTTGACCAACTCGATCTTTTGGGTAAACCAGACTTAATTGGAGCTACTGAGAACAGGTTTCTACCCAATTGAGGTGTTCGACAAAAAGAGCTCCTTACGTTGAGATGAGTACAGTTTGGCATGGATTTCAGTATTGGTTCTTGTGATGACCTGTATCTTTGTTCTTTGTGTTAGTACTTGAAGCCAACCAACTTAATAGGAGATCTGCTTCCAACTACTGTGCTAACTCACATGCATCTAGGGGTGTAAACGGAACCTGATATTCCGACCCGATTCCGATAAAAATTATCAGTTTCGGAATTGAAAAATGATACCGATAGCTTATCGAAATCGGTATCGGATATTCTGATAAGTTATCGAAATCAGAATCAGAATTGAAAAATAATCGGAATCGGAATTGGTATCGGTTATTCCGATAAATTTTCTATAAACTCAAAAGGTAAATCATGGTAAACACCTTAGCTTATCGGAATTTCGATTTTGGTAATGTTATCGGAATCGGAATGAATTCGGAATTAACCATTCCGATTTTATCGGAATCGGAATCGGAACTATATTTCAGTTATCGGAATCGGAATCTATGTTTTCGGTTCCGAATCCGACCCGTTTGCAGCCCTATATGCATCGACTCGATTTTCCGACTTATTGCTATAATTTGTTGCTTTCCGTGGCTCCAGGCCATCCGTTGGGCATGTTGATACGTGAATGCACGCACTTCGGCAAGTCAGAAATGTCTTGCAAGCGTTCTAGGACATGCTTGGTGTCCACTTCTAACTGCGATATATCTTTTAAACTTTTACGACTCTCGATCTAAATATTTCAGGAAAAAAATGACCATAGGAAACATGTGTCTGATATTTTGAATTTCATATAAAAATTACCCTTTGCTATACGTGGAAGCCAAAATGATGAGAGAGAGAGAGAGAGAGAGAGAGAGAGAGAGAGGAGAGAGAGAGAGAGAGAGAGAGAGAGAGAGAAGAGAGAGAGAGAGAGAGAGAGAGAGAGAGAGAGAGAGAGAGAGAGAGAGAGAGGTTGCACCAAACGCATCCTTAAATCCATGGAGTTTAGTGGACACATCACGCACACAGCCATGTGAGAAGTGATCAAATAAATCCATTAGGGGTTGAGAGAGATGGTGATGACAGCTTTCTGAGTGGATTCATAAAGCTATATGGTTAGATGATGATCCTCAAAGTCACACCACAACCGCAAGAAACGTTGGTGGACATCATTTTTGGTGGATTGTCATGGCAAGCACGTAAACATACTTTTATATCCTCCCACACCTGAGTCCTTTTGTGCTTACTGGTTACCTCAATGGCTCAATCTCTGGTATATAATGTATGTGCAGAATAGGACGCAGAGAAACACCATCCTACTGATATATTTTTGTGTTCTTCTCAATGCTACACTTCCCCTCACTTGATTGACCACCATATTATATATTATCAACAGTCTAATATAATGGTGTTGCCCCCCAAAACGTGAGATCCTTCCACCTACTTCACCACCCAAGGCGGGTGCATTTTTTTATGCCCACATCTAAGTAAACAAATGGGTCAAAACTTAGAATCCCTAGCCCATGTTTACTACCCATGTACGTATCTATGTCTGTTGAGCATATTATATTGGCAAGATTGTAGGAATACGTGACCTCCTAACCAATCCGGCTATTTGGGTGCTCAAGACAGAGTTTAAAAATCCCACTAATCCAAGAATGCCCCCACCTGTTAGGATTCTGGCTTTCGGCGGTAGCAGACTAGCATTATTTGCATCACTTGTTACTTGGTTCTCTCCACATGGTCTTCCTAACCTAGTTTGTACTACGTACTAATAATTTTGGTGGTTGAGTTGTTCAGGTTGCCCGTTCCATTAACTACGTACTCATCATTTCCTCCTCTAGAGCTGAGCAATCACTAGGCTTGAAACACCAACAGGACCCAAAACACTTGGCCCCCCCAGCTTATGTATAGCTGGCCGAGTTGATTAAGATTGTGATTGGGTGGAGCAGAAATAGGAGGTTAGTTAACAGGTCAAAAATGTTCTACATAATACGGCGCCATGGATTGAAATTTGACAAGTTGGTGCTTATAAGTGATCAGGGTTTCCATGCACCACTCTAGTTTTCTCTCCTCTTCTTGGGTTCTTCTCCGTGGACTTCTCCCTACCCCTATCTCATTGGCTGCTTCCCATCTTTAACTCGAATGGACTGTCGCCAGCAGAGAGACGAGTTTGGATCTTGTTCATCAGGATGATGGTATCATAATTGTCTACAACTAATTCATTACCTTGTTGTTAAGAGATTATAACACCTGCAAACTGCCCCTGTCCGGAGGGTGAAAGGAAGGAAACTGATGGTCCATGAGCACATTAACATGGTACCACAAAGCTGAGTGTCACTAGGTGGATGGGAACAGAGGAAGCTTCCCTCCCCTTCCTAATGTTGCTCTTCTACGAGCACACTGATTAAAGCGCATCAATGATCACATCCCATCCATGCCTCAAATCCCACCTCCAGGTCACATTCCAGCATCTACCATGGACACATGGTTTGAAGAATCAGAAAGAGCCCCAAATTTCTATGACGGTGGCAGGTGTGAAAACTCTCAAGTGATCAACGCCCGAAATTATGCAGGATAAGCATGTTCTAGAAAGTGCAAAGCTTTACTTTTTTAGGTAATAATTGATTATTGAGAGGTTTTCGAGAGCCATTACTATAGAGGAGCCATACTCATTTTATAGAGAAACATATAGCGGTTCAGTGCTTTAGTCTCTCGATAGACATGTACGTGACCACAGATCAAATCCCACATTATCTATCTTTTGTTACTGCATCACCATATATTTGTTGGACCCTTCGGGTGTGATTTTTCTGTTAAACAGATGCTTCAGAGTTTACCGGAAACATGTGTGCCTGCATAGATCACGTCATGATTATTAATTTAAGAATTACGCAAATATCATTTATTAGCTGAAAATAGTTGGCCCATCGCCACCCCCTTTACTTTTTAATTGTTTTCAACCGTTTGATCATGTTGTGGCTTACATACACATGCGCTCATCGTGTGGAACTGAAATGGCAGTCTTACTCTTTTGTATGCTTGGAATGGATCAGCGACTAGGCCCTCTATACACACCAAATTGGAGGACTCAGGTGGGTCAGTGAAATTTACAGTGACCTAAACCAAAGTTGTAAAAATGGGTCTGTTTAGTAGGTGTACTCTTTTTGTACTCTGCCAGCCAACTTTCCATCTCAATTCAGGATAAGAACTTGGTGAAGGGTTTCAGAAAACAGTAAGAGAGCTAAATGAACATTACAGAACGTTAAACAATTTTAAAAGAAGAATGGAGATGGTGGTCTATGATTCCCCTCGGATACTGAAGGCGGACGTCCTACACCTCATGCTGAACCGTGGGGGAGGTGGTCCTCCCACCTCTTCCAATAATGGTGCATGAGCAAGGACACCCCACGCTTCCTGCAGGTGTTCCAATCATCCACTACTCTCCGAAGCCACATATGCTATTGTTAACTGCTACATACATCGTTTTGCCAGCATCCACATGGTACTAAGTAACTAAATCCCCGAGTGGTATGTACAAAGTTAAAGCAGAAATTATACATGTGGATGTGTAATTAGTATGACAGTTCTTATCTCGTTATGTGATTAATCTCTATATAAAGGTAACCTGTTCTACCCGCGTGGATGGATGGATGGGTAAAAATCTTCCGTGGCAGACCTACGCACCCCACAAGACAGGAGCCTCTGTTACTGTCCTGGGGTTCGACTCTTGATCTGGTGTGGATAAGTGTAGCCTGGCAAGGGGATCCATATTGGCGTCGAAGACCAAATCCGACCCCTCCCACCCCCACAAAGAAGCTGCGATCTTATTCCCATAACGGCATCTCTCCTTTCCTGCCTCACATGGTGGCATATATGCCATAACTCTCTTTCTTGCAGTGCGTTCTCTCCTTTGTCCTCGCATTGGATCCTTTCTTTCCGCGGGGCCAAGGAAAATATGAAAAGGGGATGGAGAAAAAATCACACCTTTTTGCGTATGCCCAAACCCTAAAAGCACTTTCCATGCCCCGGTCGTTGGCTGTTCCTTCTTCAGTTCGTCTCACCCCCATCCTAGAACTTTCTGATCCTAGAGATATGTGGTTTTTAGAACATGGGCATGAATATTTCAGCTGAAGTAGCAAGAACATAAGCAAAAGCTGATCTTTTTTCCTTTTTTGTTCTCCTCATGATTAGCACAACATAATCCCATTTACAAGGACTGGTTATGATCACAGGTTTGCAACATTGCCCCCTTGTTGAGCACTCTTGTTCACTCTCAGCTGTTAAGAAAAGAGACGGAAAATAAAAGAAAAAGACAGCCATTTGACCTACAACAGACGCAGTGACCCATCTGACAGTAGGGGAGTTAAAAAGGCAGTAGCTTTGATGGTTATTATTAGCACTGCGATGGCTCCTCCCCTACGTTCCTCCCCGACGTGGGGACGAAGAAGCGCCGCCGCGGCTGCTGTCTTCCCCGCTGCTGCACCCGTCCAAGGCCTCGGTCACGCAGCTGTTCTCGGAGTCGGAGGCTGCCGGGGAGTCGGCGTCCCTCCGTCCCATGAAGTCGATGAAAGGGAGCCGCCGGCCGCCGACTTCGTCGTCCATGGCGGCGGCGGCGTCGCCGCTCTTGCTCACTCTTCTCTTCCTGAACACGCGACACAGCACCCAGTCTTCCGTCTGCACCACGGGACTCTGCAACAACAGAAGGGAGCATCCGGAATTATTACCGGCAAATGTCCCCAAAGAAGGGGAAACTAATTGAAACTCCAACAGGGACAGCAGTGGGAGGCTTGTGTCGTGTGGTTTCCTCCCTCCTCCCGTGGCGTCTCGCTATCCATTGAGACGTTCAACACACGGAAGCTGTTACATCGACGTCGAACGTCGCCATCAGCGGCGATTCGCCTGTCGAGGGGGTGGGTTCCACGAAAGATTTGCACAGACGACCGCTGCCCAATTTTTGACACTGGGAGCTGTTGTCATCTACCGGCGGGGACCTTCTACTACTCGAAAACACGGTGGGCTTGTGCTAATGTTAGATGTTAATTATCCAGGTAAAAACTGGCGTGGGTGGATTGAGCTTCGTCAGCTCTGCTACGCATGTTGGCGTTCTTGGAAGTTGGGGACCTTTCGGACACCACCTATGAGCAGAAACTGGACTCCCCGGCCGAACCCAAATGTCCACCAATTCCTCGAACACAACGGTTTGGTTGCCACTTGGCGGATATTGTGCACAAGGAGCTATAAAAGGAATAGTTTTGGGTTTGGGTTGTTGGTTGTGGGGGCGTGCCGTGTTGGGGGCTTACATGGGTGGAGTTCTTCCTCTGAGGGAAGACGCAGGTCTGTGCGCCAGCCAGGCGGTACTCGTGCATGACCCAGTCGGTCTTGGAGCCGGAGGGGGCCTTGCCCCTGTAGAAGACCAGCGTCTTCTTCATCCCGACCACCTGGTTGCACCTGGGGGCCACAATGGCCCTGTCCTTGCCGGTGGCCTTCCAGTAGCCAGAGGCCGACGCCCGGTTGGGGCGGTTCCCATTTGGGTACTTGGCCTCTCTGATGTTGAAGAAGTACCTCTCCTTGTCCGGGCTACCTGCAGAACACGAAGAGAGAGAGAGAGAATTAGTAAAAGAAAATCTTTTTGTTTCCCCCTAGAACAAATAGCACTCCAGGAGCTTCAAAATCTACACTGGAGAGGAAGAAGAAAAAGGTGCGTCTGTTAGTCCTGTGCATGAGAATCCTCGACATTATCGGCTAATTGCTGTGTGCATTCTACGATGTCGTGAACGAATGATGCGACGATGATCATCTTGTACTCCTATCATTGCTTTCTTCTTCTTTGATGGGTGATTATGGGTCATGCCAGAACAATGAATAGTTCATGATGAAGGGCAGAAACTGGAGAAAGATCCCAACTTTTGCCCAAGTGGAAGCTATGATATGGTCTGGCCACCAAAAAAAACCCTCTTTTTAACCACGGAATGATCACGCCATATCTACGAAATGATGACACAAACGGTGTGCACAATTCAAATTGAGCAATTCCTACATCTTTATATGGGCTGCGAAAATGGAGAGCCGGAATCAAACTGAGAGGCGCCTACCCTCCCTCCCTCCCTCCTGCCCCAGTTCTTGACATCAAGAAGACCCACCTGGATGAAGAACGAGAAGGGAAGGAGGGAAGAGTGCGGGAAAGAGGCCCTCTCACCAGGCAAGTCCCAGGGGTCATATTTGGAGAGCTCGATCTCGGGGATGATGGCGGCCGGCAATGGGCAGCAGAAGACCTTCCGCTTAAGGTACTGCACCACCAGCTCCTCGTCGGTGGGGTGGAACCTGAACCCCGGTGGCAACCTCACCACCCCTTGCCTCACGAAGCATGCCTTCTCCATTACCCGACTTTTTCCCTCTCCTCCAAAGGCCCTCTCCGCACCTGCCACAAACTATTAAAGCTCTGTGTCACTTGGGGCGCCGAGCCTTCTGAGCCTATATATATATATATATATATATAAGGACCTTCAGGTAACCCAAGCCCCCACCCCACCCCTCTAGTTCTCTTGTTTTTCTACTAGCGAAGAGGAGAGGAGGGGAGTGAGGGGGAACATAAGAGGAGAAGTAGCAGAAGCAAGCAAGCGAGAGAGAATAGGACACAAGACACTAGGTGGGAGCAAAGAAAACAACAAGGGAAGGGGGGGAGGGTAGTGGCGGAGGAAGGAGAGAGGAAGTGGGTTTCATGTGAGGGCAAAAGTGACGCACTGACGGCTCTTTCTGGCAAATGGGGGGCACAGAAGGGGGGGGGGGGAGGAGTTCCCCCTTGCACAGCCCAAGTTTTCTCTCTTGGCGTAAATCGGACTCAACCCACCCTTTCTTTTACGCATTCTTTCTTTTTTTCTCTCTTTTTTTTCCCCTTTACTCCTTTAACAACGGAGGTTTTTGGGTGAAAGGAAGGAAGGGGTGGAGAAAGGAAAAAAAAAAAAAGCCTCGCTCTGTTTAAAGTTTTCACGCGCCCCCTCCTCCCTCCAACTTTCCACCCTTTCCTTGCCTAAGAGGTCGGGCAAGTTTGGGACAAAGGTTTGTCAGGGAGGGGTTGCTCCTGCCTAGTACCACTGTGCCCATGGCTAATAGCTTTCAAGTTTTTGATGAGTATGAAGGATTTTGCAATGATTTTGATATTCTTCTTCAAATTGTATTTTTTATAGAATAAAAAGGTAATACGGTAATTGACCTATCTAATGTTAGACTTTTTTATAGGTTAAAAATATTTAGAGGGAGATTTGAACCTTAGGCTTTAAGGTGCTCGATAGAAGGTCTTAAGCACAGATTCAATCATAGTATGTAATATCTCTAAAGTATTGTTTGGCAACATGTTTAGAAAAAATTTGAAATGCAAAATTTTTGACAACTGCGCCCTTGTTTCCAAATGTTCTTAAACGGCTTAGGTTTGCGTATACTGTCGACTTGAACAAGAGGAGAGAGATAGAGAGATATTGTTCTCTCTCCCTTGTGCCAAAAAGATAGATTCGAGGTCGCTTTTGAAAAAGGCCGAACTCATTTCTGTGCCTACGTGATGATGATTTTTCATTTTTTAAATAGTTTTTGGGGGTCTTTTGTGTGGGACGCAGAGGCGACGAGGTCGCGAAACACGGTCGTCCTATGCTTTCACATGAAATCGACTTCTACTAATTTTCACTTTTTGCTAAGCGTATGTCAAACACTGCTTAAGATATATTGTGATCGGTATTGAGGAGGTGGTTTTTCGCACATCTCACCGAGCATGCCCATCGGCTTATTCTAGCCCATCAGACTATTTGACGTGTTGGTCTCTCTCTACGTATCCTTCAACATTTTATAGGTGGCAGAGCATTGACCCACATTTCGTGGACTCCTCCTTGGAAGTCAAAGTCCTCAGAGCATTGCCAACTATCCTTGGTAAAACTCTACCAACTGAACAGGATTCGATGCATGCGCATGACAAGCATAAGTACTCCCAGCAGTTAAGCAAACCTCACCTCTCTTAGGCCTCGTAACTCCCCACAATGGAATGCCAATGGAGTATATCCTCGCCTCTCTTAGACCACTTTTTGACCACCACAGGTACCTATGGACAGCCAGCCTCGATCCGACTAAAGTCCCCATATATAAACAGCGAGCTACAACCCAACTCGGGCCCTTCATTGCAGAGGCTTGACCCTAGGGAGACTATGGCAATGCACACACCATTCGATAGCACCCTGCACACGACCCAACGCAAGGTGAAGCATCCCAGGGCATGGCCTGGGCGCTCCGCATGCGTGATGTAGGAGGCCTGCAAACGGCCACGAATAGGGTAGTGACGTCATGCTTGAGGCCTAAGGAATGGCCTTGGTCGCATGCATGCGACCCAATGCAAAGTAGCACTGCCCATGTATGGTCTAGGACACTGCTTGTGTACGGCCAAGCCAGGGCAGCAGCGCCATGCATGCGGCCTAAGGAATGGCTGACATGCGCCTTGACTGTCATAGTAGAAGTAACAGATGCAACACTCAAGTATAGTTAAGTTTTACTCCATATCAATGAGACACCTTTTCAAGTGTCAACTCAGTTTTTGTAAAGAACTCCATGGTTTAGCGAAGTTTTGTGAGGAGTAATTTTAAGATGGGTGACCTCTCAAGGAGTCCCTATTCTAGAGCCAATCACTATCGAAAAGAGACAAAATTGTGAAGCCGGTGGGTCAAAGTAGACAATATATTGACGGTGTAGAGTATGAAATGTGACAGATTTAATATCAAAGTCATACCCTAGTTAGTGTGGGAAAGGCCGGTGGACCAAAGTGGACAATACCTCGATGGTGTAGAGTATAGGATGTGACAAATTTGGTATCAGAGCCATACCCTAGTCGGTACCAGAGTTAAGAGCCAGATACAGTAAAGTGCTACGCTATGGAAGTCACCTTTTAATCTCACAGTGGGGCAAAATGCTACATAGTGGGAGCCATCTTTTAAGTCTATGAGGGCCACCTCTAGAGTCTTATTTGCCCAGGGACTTGACTGTACTGCGTAATATATGGGTCCAATGACGAGGACTTCGCCTATATAATATCTTGAAGTATAACTAAGATGTACTCTATATTAACGGGTTGCCTTTTAAAGTATCTACTCAGTTCTTGTATAGAATTTTGTAGTCAATCAAGCATAATAGGGAGCAGTCTTGGGATGTGTGACTTTTTAAGAAATCCCTATTATGGAGTCGATCATTGTCAAGAAAGGACGAAACTGTGAGGTTGGTGGGTCAAAATGGACAATACATTAATGGTGTAGAGTATAGCGCATGACATCAGGGGGGGGGGGGGGGGGGCTCTTCTCCCTCTAGGTCCCTCTCTTACCTCCTGCAAGAGTAGCCATGGCCAACCTCATGGTCAACTTTGGAAAGATGCACATCGACTTCGTGCACACCATCTGCGATGTCTCCCTTGCAGAGATAACTGAGTTCCTCAAGGCCTACGGTAGTCCCCCTACCAATGTTGCCATCATTGTTGTCCACCTCAATAGTTGTGCCGCCTTCATCGACAAGCTCGGTGATGACGAGGTCGGCCACATGTTGGCCAACATCCTTTGTGACAATAGTGATCGTCGACATTAGGATTTGCTTTGACACAGGAGCCCATACCACCCTCACCATCATCACTCTTAGAGCCGACGACAAGCAAGAGTTCATGCTCTACAGCAACCCTAGCACCGACATACTCCCTACCAAGGTTGAGCTCAACCTCAATCTCATCTTAAGGGCCAGGATCTTCCACTATAGATCAAAAAGCTTGATCACAAAGACCTGCCGGTTGGTGAACCTGAGGGCCATGGAGGTGGCGAAGGAAGCGGGCACTCTGCTCTCATATGACCCCAACCTTCGGCTACCATTGTGATTTTTGGCAAAGGAAACGAAGAAGCGGATCGTGAGCATATGAAACAAGGTGGACATCATCTAGGTTAGCAATGTCATGTTTGAGATCTTGACGAGCAAGGAGACTGTCGAGGACGATGTCTCCATGTCACTATGGCACCTAGAGCCTAGGCTACCCCTTGTCACCCTCGGCAAGAAGGGCTATGAGTACTACACCAAGCACCGCTGCCTGTCTGACCTTAGGGTGGCCAACATGATGGAGATTGCCCAAGCCAATCCTATCGTGAAGACCGAGAAATTCCAAAAAATCTAGAGAGGCATGATCTTCACATTAGAGCAACAAGAGATCCAAGTGATATAATGGGTCCTACGATCGGCTTGATTAGTTGCCAACGATCGGATTGACCTAGCCTCAGAGCGTAGGTAAACAAAGGATGACGAAGGTTAGGAGCTCTTGGCCACGAGTATCAGCTCCATCCCCCCCTCTCTCTCTCTCTTCCTAGTTCCCTTTGCTTTCAACTCTCGACACCTAACTTTAACTTTGGAGAGTCGACCTCGGGGGCACGTTTTCAAGACCGACTTTCTTGTAAGGTCTCCTTAGTACTAACCAAACAACTGCAAACCTTGCTTATGTTCCCCTTCCGCAACCCTGTCTCGAACATCCATCCTCAAGTCAGTAGAATCAACTTAATCAACTTTTGCTGACCGGCTCCATCATAATGTTAGTTACCATAAGTGGAAGCAACTTGATGTCGGAGAAGGAAACTCATATGGTTCAAAAGCTTTGCATGAAAATTAAAGATAATGTATAGCAACTCTGAATTTTTAATTTTTGATAAATAATATTTAAATTAAAATAAATGAGAAATTATTTGAATAAAATAGAATTAAACTGAAACCCAATAAGCCAAATTAGGTAATGGGTTACACAAATAGTCCATACATGAGTTATTGGGCCTAAATGGAAAGAGCCAAAGTTGGATGGGAGATAATTAAGTGAAAATTCGTACCAAAATATTAATAATTAGAAAAAGGTTAAGATAATTACTAATTAACCCATATTTATCTTAAAAAGGAGTCCTAGACTTACCGAAACCTTTTGCCTACGAAATTAGAGTTCTCTCCAATCCTATTAGATGGATAAAGGTAAGAAAATAAGGAGATAAATGTAGAAATTCAGAGTTTGAAAGGAATGAGGAGTTTTAAGTGAATAGGGACTCTTAAACAAGCAAATACACCTCCAATTCGTCTCTAGTCGACCCTAGGCTTTCTCTGAGGCTTGGAGCACGAAGGATAGGAGGCTTTGGACGAGGAGAGCAAGGAGGAGAGGTTAGGAACAAGGAGGATTCGTCATCTACACACATCTCCAAACCCTAGGATTGCACAGTGTGAAAGGTAGACAATCACTCAAGCAGAAATCAATTAAGTTCGACCATAGGTAGCCTATGTACCCATCTTCAAAAGTCCCATGTTTCCCCCAATTTTCATTGTGCCATTTAGGAGTATTTCATGCTCCAATCCCTGTCATGAACATGTACCCGAACCCACTTGTTTGCCTTCGATCCATGAATACACTTGATTTTGTGCTCTGAATTTTTTTACCATAAATACTGCATGATGTTAGGATTCAAATTATCCTCCCCAATTTCTATCATGTACCCTATGCGAATTAAATCAGATTCCATCACTGTGTATATTTTTAGATCACCAAAATGTAACCTAATCAAAGCATGTCCATATCTTGCCTATTTTCTAATTACTCGTTATTGTTGATACCTATGCATGTCTATTTTCGTTTAAAACTGGTTTTGTGATTTTTGGACATGTATATGATTTTATATAAATTTTTTAATGGCTCTATGTCAAGTCCATGGAGGTCTGGCCCGAATTTCCAAAGGAACCAGATCACCCTTGGGGTTCGGCCAGACCCTTTGAGAACGCAACGGCCCGACCCGTCGTGATTCTTAGGAGGGTCGCGATAGTGGAGCGCGTCACATCATGAACACGATGGCTCGACTCGACGCGCTTTCCATGCCGTACCGATTGTCCAGAATGCGACAGACCCTCACACCGCGTTCATGGATCGATTGCCCTAATCACGACCGTTCATCACGTCGCGTTTAGAGCATCTGTCAATTGGCCTATTTCCGTTATAAAGTATGCGACTGACCTAACCGTCATGATTTGAAACGCGACAGGAACCCCCGTCGTGATTTCACTATGTCAGACAGAACCTAATTATTCATGCAATCCATGCCATTTAATCCCTGTTAAACCCTTAAATTGCACTGTTTTGAACAGTAAACTTGTTGAGAAATAATGGGTATTATTTACATGTTTTTATTTAAATAAAATCCATGTGCACAACTATCTTATGGTATCATGATTATCTTACACATGCACACACTATACATAAATGTTTACCATGAAACATTATCAATTTACTCAATAATATATCTGGTGAATAAGTACAATTATTCATATAATTTTTCTATTTATTTTAATAGACTTGTCTTCATTTTATCCGCGTGTTTGTATACCGTGATCGCGTCCCTCTGCCTTCGAGCACTCAAGGCATGACGAACAATTGTTTTATACACAGTTCTATCTTGACTTGGACGACCTCTCCATTGGGAATACTCCTGACAGGACCAAGAACTCCTTATCAAGGCCTATGTAAGTCTCCTTGGCTTTGGCGGATGTCCATTGCCGAAGAGCGGGTTGTACCATCAAAACCCTTTACACCCCTAGGGATCAGCATGATCCAATGGCCTTAGTGTGTTCTCTTTTATCTTGGGATCACACCGGACCTCTGGCTTGTGTTCCTGGCACGGCTAGTGGGCAGTTGTGACTTCTACTGGACTGTCGACACATGACCGAGTGCTATGCAACTGTTACTATCGTCTGTTGATCGATGTTTTATCAATATGTCCCTGTTCTCATCTACTATCTCTATACTCTCATCTGTTCACATTCTCTCGGCACTCTCGTATATTCATCAATTACTCTCATCTATTCTTGGTACTCTATTTGGCCATACAATTGATTGTCTAAGATAAGAAACATGACTAATGCCAGGCAATAGGGCCCGATCTGGTCCTAGGAGGTGCGCCCGAAAAGTGCTATTTGCCCATGGGAGTTCAATGATCAGGATGTCGGCATACATCCAGTGCTATTTATACTATCAAGATTTAATCCATGACAATCAATACAAGTGCTATTGTGACTAGTGCATGGTTGTGCAACCTTTACGTGCTATTTCATTACATGGCCAATCCGTTATCATGATTGTTGTGCTATTCTCTCTTGAAAAGTGCTATTATTCTCTCATTGTCTTGTGACATTGCTCTCTAGGCTATACATGACTGTTCTTTCTAGTTATTCTGCCTTATAAGACATTAATCACTTAAAATATGCCTGTTTATATGAGATATTACGTCCTATTGGGTATTTATCGCTCATCCTGCGCTATTTATTTCATGTGTTTCAGGTGAGTCTGATGGAGACTACCACACTCACGAGGAAGGGGATGAGGATGTTCAGGAGTGACCAGCATTTCGACAACCCGTGCTTTTTAGTTAGTTAGTTAGTTATGAGTCAGTCAGTTTGTAATAGTTAGATTTGAATAAAGTACTCTGGGCCCTAGTTTTGGCTCTGATTAGTGAATGTAATAGTTGATTGAGGAATTATTAATGAAGTTGGATTTTATTTGGCGTTATTCCCAAATTACGCAATGGTTTGTTGATATTTCTCACTCTATACCATTTATTTAACCGTAATACCGCTCCGATATTCCGCGTCGGGGCGTTACAGTTTTGTGGTATCAGAGCTTAGGTTATTCTTAAGTATATGGTGATCTAGGTTTGGCCTGCCTCGATTAAGAGTTTAATTTCATACCTATGTGAGAGATGGGTAGAACCATAGGTAATAAGTTAAAATAAACTCACATACGCACAAACTTAGTGCAACCTCAATATCTTACATTAAAATTCTCTTTTGAAGGATCTTAAAACAATGGCAGCGAAGCATGCTCAACTCTGTGATATGTAGTAGACTCTGCAAGACTTGACTAGAGCTCTAGTACAGGCCGCTCAGGGCGGTGGTAACAGAAGAGCTGGGGACATGCACAGAAATTTCCGCAGCATGAACTCGCCTAAGTTCAGTGGAACAACTGACCCAGATGAGGCCGAGCATTGACTGAAGGAGATTGAATGTATATTCCACGTCATGCAATGCGTGGATGGGGACAAACTGCTGCTTTCCACCTTCCAGCTAGAAAGGGACGCTCGTGCATGGTGGGAGTTCGTAGAAGCCACCAGGCTGATGCTCAGTTCACATGGAACAAATTTAGGGAGCACTTCAACTCCAAATATTTTTCTGAGAGAGTTCAGGAGAGGAAAGCCACTAAATTTGCTGTGTTAAAGCAAAGGAACCTCTCAGTTTCCGAATATGAAGCTCGATTCTCACGGTTGGCACGATATGCCAATCACCTTGTCAGCACCGAGAGAATGAAGGTAACGTGTTTTCTCAACGGGCTTAAGTCCGCATATATTACACAACTTGCACTGCTCGATATCCAGACCTATGCATAAATAGTCAAGAAGGCCCAGTTACTGGAGGATGCGACCGACCTCACTGATCGCATCAAGGGTAGAATGGTCAAGAAGGAACAAACATCCGGATCCTCGAGCAAGCCCACCAACGACAAGAAGAGGCCATTTAGCATCACCGACGGACCAAGCCAAGAGCGAAAGCCTAAGGTTTTTACCCCCTCTGCCCCTAACAAGCCCAGATGTAAGCACTGTGACAAGCTTGGTCACACTGCCAAAGAATACTGGAGAAAGGTAGGTGCATGCCTACATTGCGGGAGTCGAGAGCATCGCATTCCCGACTGCCCTATGCTCAAGGAAAATGAAAAGCGGCCTGCTGGACAAAAGAAGCCGGGTAGACTGCATGCTTTACAAGAAGTGGGGACCACCGAGGAGGGTGGAGTCGTGGAAGGTACTTTACTAGTCTTTTCTCAGTCAGCATTTGTTTTGTTTGATACTAGCGCAACACATTCATTCATATCACAAGCATTTGCCGATACATTAAATGTTAAACCTGTCTCCATGAGTTTTGAATTACCTGTTACTACACCACTGGCGGAGAAAGCTCAATTGAACAAATATTTCCCTTTAGCCGATGTCATGATTGGTGAACTCAATCTAAGAGCCGACCTAGTCTGTATGCCCATGGAAGGCTATGATGTTATATTGGGAGCCGATTGGCTATCCACGTATAGGGTTATTGTTGACTGCAGAAGAGGGAAAATTTCCTTTAGTGAATTCCCTAAGTTGACTTTTACGGGACGTAGACACAAGAGGCACTTGTCTCTCGTCTCTACTATTCGAGCACAAAGCATGATAAGAAAGGACTGTATGACCTTTCTTACTGCCATAGTGGTGGAAAAGAAAGCATCCAAGATATCAGACATACACATAGTGCAAGAGTACTCTGACGTGTTCCCCGATGAGCTGCCAGACATACCACCTAAACGAGATGTAAATTTCTCAATCGATCTGACTCCTGGAGCGACACCAGTGTCACGTCAACCCTACCGAATGTCTCCTGCTGAATTGAAGGAATTAAAGGATCAATTGATGGAATTGCTAGAAAAGGGCTTTATCAGACCAAGTACTTCTCCTTGGGGAGCACCTGTGTTGTTTGTCAAGAAGAAGGACAGATCTATGAGATTGTGCATTGACTACA
Source organism: Colocasia esculenta (assembly GCA_014218235.1). Taxonomy (NCBI): domain Eukaryota; kingdom Viridiplantae; phylum Streptophyta; class Magnoliopsida; order Alismatales; family Araceae; genus Colocasia; species Colocasia esculenta. Next base: position 159,335,863 of record CM024754.1, on the reverse strand, counting down.
GGCACCTGAACCAGCTAACTATCAAGAACAAATACTCTCTGCCTCATGTCAATGAATTATTTGATCAAATATCAGGAGCTAAATACTTTTCTAAGATTGACCTTACATCGACATGCGGATATTTACAAGAGAGCTTTCAGGAGTAGGTATAAATATTATGAATTTGTAGTTATGCCTTTTGAACTAACCATGCTCCTACAGCTTTCATGCAATTGATGAACAATATCTATCGGCCATACCTCGACAAATTTATCGTGGTATTTATTGATGATATTCTCATATACTCCAAGACCAAGGAGGAGCATGAAGAGCATCTGAGGATCTCTCTACAGATCTTACGTGATAACAAGCTCTACGCCAAATTGAGCAAGTGTGAATTCTGGCTCGAGGAGGTGTCATTTCTAGGCCATGTCATATCAAAGGAGGGTATCGATGTTGATCCTTCCAAGGTTGAAGCAGTGCTTAACTAAGAGAGACCCACTAATGTCACCGAGATTAGAAGCTTTCTTGGACTGACTGGCTATTACAGGTAGTTCATAAAAGACTTCTCCAAAATAGTTGTACCTCTTACTCGCCTTATGCGAAAAGAGAACCCCTATGTCTGGAGCAAGGAATGTGAGAAGAGCTTTCAGACACTGAAGAAATGCTTGACTTCTGCACCTGTCCTCGCGTTACCAGTTGAGGGCGAATGATTCTTAGTCTACACTGATGCATCTGGAATCGGTCTAGGCTGCGTGTTAATGTAGAATGAAAAGGTGATAGCTTATTCATTAAGACAACTGGAGCTTCATGAAGTCAACTACCCTGTTCATGACTTAGAACTAGCTGCAGTGGTGTTTGTACAGAAGATCTGGAGGCATTATCTTTATAGAGAACAATTCATTGTCTATTCCGATCATAAGAGCCTGAAGTACTTATTTTCCCAGAAGGAGCTCAATATGAGGCAAAAGAAGATGGCTGGAATATTTGAAGAATTTTGATTTCAATATTCAATACCACCCTGGCAAAGGTAATGTAGTAGCAGATGCACTCAGCAGGAAGCCTGTGGCGTCCTTGTCTTCTTTAGTCATGGTTGAGATGCAATTATTAGAACAATTTGTCAGTCTGAATATAAATATTGAACAGAGAAGTGATCAGGTGTTAGTGGCCAACCTTAGAGTGATGACCAAACTTTCCCCATATAAATTAATTCACTTATTTATATATTAATTTTGATGATTAACAAAACAATACTAATGAATTACTTGAGCCTTGAGGACAGGAAATAAGTAAAAGGAAGTTCAAGACAATCAGGTAAAACTCTCACCTCATTCCATTCCTTCCTAAGTCATTGCATCGACTTCTTTATACACCGTAACGATTTGCTCGTCGCAACGATTTCTTAAGTTGTCATAACGACTTCTTTGGAACTCGCAATGACTTGCTCGCCGTAATGATTTCTTAAGTTGTCATAACGATTTCTTTAGAACTCGCAACGACTTGCTCGCCGTAACGATTTCTTAAGTTGTCATAACGATTTCTTTAGAACTCGCAACGACTTGCTCGCCGTAACGATTTCTTAAGTTGTCATAACGACTTCTTTGGAACTCGCAACGACTTGCTCGCCGTAACGATTTCTTAAGTTGTCATAACGATTTCTTTAGAACTCGCAACGACTTACATCTCATAATGATTTTTGTAGAACTCATAACGATTTCTGTATTGTTCATAACGATTTGTCTACCACAACGATTTCATAAGTACTTACAACGATTTCATTATGATTTAATGATTCTCTGTCATAACTATTGCCTATCAACTTATAACGTTTCATAAGTCATAAAGGCATCAGCTTTGTTTATAACGATTTCATGAGTGCTTATAACGATTTCATTATTATGATTTAATGACTCTCTGTCATAACGATTTGCCTATCAACTTATGACGATTTCATAAGTCATAAAGGCATCGGCTCTGTTCATATCGATTTTATCAATATTCTTTAATATACGTTGAATAGTCAAAGTCGTGTCTCGCCTATTTGACTGCTATGCATTCAATGCACTCTGAACGTATCTCTCATGCATGCAGACGATATCTTCCACCATTGTGCTATTCTGTCTACATTTTTATTTTGACAGAAAGGAGCTTTGCTAAATCTAGCAATATCTTTTCCAACTGTGACTGACAATCAACGACAGCCCTAGCTGTCTCCTATTTATTGTTGATATGCTTGCAGATACCTGACAAGATTTATCTGTACAACGTTGGACACAAAATACAAGATATCAAACACTTCTTTGACGTGTACTAAAGGATAAAAGACTGAAGATCAGAAGCTTCCTTGCAGACCAGTCTAACGTACACCAGAATGAGAGACAACGGTTCTTTAACGTTCAAATTTCAAGTTGAAGCTTAAATACAAGACTACAAGACTGAGAAGCATATACTTTTTGAAGAGAACAACATTCGGTGATAGAGAATAGCCAATCCTTCAAGTCTTCAGTAGTTGAAAACAAGAGCGAAGCACTCCATTCCAATAGATCTCAGCTCTTAGCTCTCTGTGTTGAAAAAGAATTCCTGTGAGAGTTAGTGAAGTCTTTTGAAAGAACCAGTGTCAAAATCCTTTCTCTCTTGAGGCTTATATGCTTCAGACTATAGCTATTTGAGCTAGTTCCTAAAGCCTGTTCTTGTGCTTACTTTTATTAGTTTTATTCCCTTTTTGTGTGAAGGAAGACCTGGTGGTATCTAGGGTGGTTGTATCCCTTCTGTGTGAAGGAAGACCTGGTGGTATCTAGGGTGGTTGTTTTCCCTTCAGGTTGAAGGAAGACCGGTTGTGGCTGGGTGTAAGGATCCGTGAGGGGGATAGTACCCTTGATAGTGATATCCTGAGGTATTGCTCAGGGACTAGACGTAGGTCTCCTGTGGATAGGAGTTCCGAACCAGGATAAAATCCTTGTGTCTTGTGGTTGTGTTTTGTGCGTTTGCTGTTTCATTTCCTCTAACTCTAACCTTCGTTTAAGCTGTTGTGTAATCTTATTAGTGAACAAGTTTCAATCAAAGATCTTTTTTTAATAACCCATTCAACCCCCCCTCTGGGCTAGCTAGCTGGGCAACAAGTGGTATCAGAGCAAGTCTCTTCGACAAAGAAGAAGATCCAATGATCTGAAGAGTAAAATCCATGGCAGCCCAAGGTAACTTCGAAGGTCAGTCAGTCAACAACCTCCTTTGTTTGATGGAGAAGATTATACCTATTGGAAGACAAGAATGGAGTACTTTCTACAAGGCCACGATTACATGATATGGTCCATTTAGAAGAAGGCATCTTCTAGTCACCAATGCAAAGGCTCAGTGGACAGATGAAGACAGAAAAAAATCTCCTTAAACTGCAAAGCCAAGAGCATCCTGTGCTGTGCCCTCAGCAAGAAAGAATTCAACAGAGTTTTAGCCTGCAAATCCGCAATGGAAATGTGGGAAAAGCTCAGGATTACCTATGAAGGGACAGATAAGGTAAAGGAGACAAGAATCGACATTCTTGTGACCCAATATGAAAGATTCCAGATACAGTCAGGTGAATCTATAACCAAATGTTTAGTAGATTTACAGATATCACAAATGGGTTAGCTGGATTAGGAAAAATCTATGCTGTACCAGATATGTTAGGAAGATCCTCAGATCTCTGCCATCCTCATGGATTCCAAAGGTAACAGCCATTGAGGAAGCCAATGATCTAAAACTAATGTCATTGAAAAGTTAATAGGATCCCTCATGGCTCATGAGATAAATATGGAGAGATTAGGAGAATCCTCCAGCAGAAAGAAGCAATCAAACGCTCTCAAGGCCCATGAAGAATATCAGAAGAATCACTGGACAACAGTGAAAGCAGTAGGCAGTGATGATGAAGAAGCAATGCTGTCTCGAAGACTTCAAAGAATTCTAGCAAAGAAGAAGAAGTTCCAGTCTGGGAGAAGATTTTTTAAGAAAAAAAGATTCAGAAAACCAGAAGTAAAGGATTCGAAGAAAGGAGAAGTGATATGCTATGAATGCAAGAAGCCTGGACACATCAAGGCAGATTGTCCAATGCTTAAGAAGAATGATCACAAGAAGAAGGATAATTTCAGAAAATTCAAGAAGTATAAAAAGAAAGCAATGGCAGCTGCTTGGGAAACAGCAGTGACTCAGACAGTGAGTCAAGCTCAAGCAGTGATGGAGAAGAAGCCAACCTGCTCTCATGGCCAACACTGAAGAAAAGGTAACTTCTGACTCTTCCTTTGATTCCTGTAATGATTCAGATTCTGATAATCTAGAAAGTGCCTTTAATGAACTTTATGATAAATATAAAGAAGTATTTCAAAATACTTAAAGTTAGTAAGAAAAATGTAATCTGTTTAGAAACACTAATTCAGATCCTAAAATAGAAAATGAAGAATTAGAGAAACAAATAACTGAACTAAAAGAAGAAATGAATTGTTATGTGAAGACCTAAAAGCTAAAAATGAACAAATAACAAAATTGGAAAAACAGGAAAGCACAGATAATTAAGAAAAAAATTAAAAACTTAAATGAAGAAAATGGTAAACTATCAAGCACACTAGAGAAATTACTAATGGTAAAAACTCTCTAATATTAAAAGGTGCTAGAAGATCAGGTAAGAAGAAAAATGGGTTAGGATATACACCCCCAGAAAATGAAGAAACCATAGTCTACCCTAAAACATATCCAACACCAAAATTTGTACCTAACAAGATATAGCATATAAGCTGATTTCAAGTATATAGAAAAGGTAACAAATTATCCTGCTGTGATCACTGCAACAAATTAGGACATATCGTAACAACATGCCCAACAACATAAAAAATAGATAATAAAAGGTAAAATTAATGATACTACCAATCAGGACCCAAAAGAACTTGGGTACCTAAAACTTAATGTTTAAATTTCAGGAAATTCAAGAGCATCCAAATGGTATTTGATAGTGGATGCTCAAGACACATGTCAGGAAACCAGAAGTTCTTTGTCAATCTCCAAGCTGAAGAAGAACAGTCACCTATGAGACAATGGAAAAGGCACAGTGATAGGAAGTGGGTCAGTGAACAACAAAGGAAAATCATTATTTGAAGATGTGTTGCTGGTCAAAGGATTAAAGCACAATCTCATTAGCATCAGCCAGTTGTGTGACAAAGGCCATCAGATTCAGTTCCAAGAATCCAATGCAGCATATTAAAGGATGGAGCAGTCATCTTTGAAGCATATAGAGAAAGAAATTTGTATGTACTCTATCTTGAGGAACTCAGGGATCAAGATGTCTGTTTGGCAGCCAGCAAAGATCAATCAACTGAGCTGTGGCACAGAAGACTGGGACACTGCAGTTTGATGGATTGAACAAGCTCAGAAAATATCTAGTGGAAGGACTGCCAAGGTCAACACAAAAATGGATAGCATCTGCAGACCTTGTGCAAGAGGAAAGCACACCAAGAACTCTTTCAAATCAAAGACAATAGTGACCACCTCAACCCGTTAGAACTACTTCACATGGATCTATTTGGGCAATGAGGACTACCAGTCTTGGAGGAAAGAATTTTGAATTTGTCATAGTCGATGATTACTCAAGATTCACTTGGGTATCCTTTCTAGAGCACAAAGATGACACATTTGATAATTTTGTCAGCTTCAACAAGAAAGTTTAGAAAGATCAGAAGTTCACCATTATCTCTATCCGATCAGATCATGGTGGTGAATTTCAAAATGAAAAGTTTGCTAGGTTCTGTGATGACCAAGGAATTGAGCACAACTTCTCAGCACCAAGGACACCTCAACAGAATGGAATTGCTGAGAGGAAAAATAGAACTCTTTTGGATATGCAAGAACAATGTTATCAAATATGACTTGCCAAGATATTTTGGGGTCGAAGCCATCAACACTGCAAGCTACATCATTAATAGGGTAATGATCAGGCCAATTCTGAAGAAGACTGCTTATGAACTCTACAAGGAAAGAAACCTAAGATCAGTCACTTCAAAATATTTGGATGTCCTTGCTTCATCCATACAATGGAAAAAGGGACATTGGTAAGTTAGATGCCAAATCAGATGAATGCATCTTTATGGGGTACACTTCTAAACCCAAAGATTAGAGTTTTCAATAAACGCTCATTATAATTGAACAAACTGTGCATGTTATCTTTGATGAATCTAACCCTTCCTTGAAAAGGAAGAAATTAGTGACATTGATGATGCAGATGACTTGTCCGAAAAATTAAAGAATACCTCAATTGAGGACAAGGAAGATCCACCTCTTGGAAGAACTGCAACAAACTGAAATTCAACATGCAAATCTTCCAAAGAATGGAGACATAAGAAAGATCACCCTCTTGAGAACATTATTGGTGATCCATCTGTAGGGGTAAGAACAAGAGGTAATGTAATTCTTGTGATTATTTAGCTTTTGTCTCTCAAATAGAGCCTAAGACAGTCAATGAAGCTTTAACTGATGAATCTTGGATAATAGCCATGCAAATGAACTAAATCAGTTCAAGAGAAACCAAGTATGGTCACTTGTTCCTAGACCATCCAATCATTCAGTTATTGGCACCAAGTGGGTGTTCAGAAATAAACTGGATGAGTCTAGAGTAATCTCAAGAAACAAGGCCAGACTGGTTGCTCAAGGCTATTCCCAAGAGGAAGACATAGATTTTGATGAAGCCTATGCACCTGTGGCTAGACTTGAGGCTATTAGAATCTTACTTGCTTATGCATCTGCATTAGATTTAAAATTGTTTCAAATGGATGTCAAATCTGCCTTTTTAATGGTTTTATCAAGGAGAAGTGTATGTTGAACAACCTCCAGGTTTTGATGACACCGAATTTCCAAATCATGTATTTAAACTCCATAAGACTTTATATGGTTTAAAAGCACCTAGAGCCTGGTATGAAAGGCTCAGTACTTTCTTATTAGATCATGGTTTCACTAGAGGTCAAGTAGATAGTACATTATTTATAAAATCAAAAGTCAAACATATACTACTTGTGCAAATATATGTAGATGATATTATTTTTGGATCTACTGATGAATCTCTTTGCAAGTACTTTGAAAAGCTTATGCAGGGAGAATTTGAAATGAGTATGATGGGGGAGCTAAACTACTTCCTTGGATTACAAATCAAGCAAGGGAAGGAAGGCACCCACATCTGTCAAGCCAAGTACACCAAAGAGCTGTTAAAGAAATTTGGATTTGAAGGTGCAAAGCCACTTTCAACGCCAATGAGCACATCAACCAGAATGGACAAGGATCAAAATGGTAAAAGGTAGATCAAAAGAACTATAGAGGTATGATAGGGTCATTGCTTTACTTAACAGCTAGTAGACCAGACATTTTATTTAGTGTATGCATGTGTGCTAGATATCAAGCAGACCCTAGAGAGTCTCATTTAATTTCTGTGAAAAGAATATTTAGATATTTAGCTAGAACTCATGATTTAGGTCTTTGGTATCCAAAATCTTGTGAAATAAACTTAGTAGGATATTCTGATGCTGACTATGCTGGATGCAAAGTAGATAGAAAGAGCACCAGTGGTTGTTGTCAATTTCTTGCAGGATGTCTGATATTTGGTCTTCCAAGAAACAAAACTCAGTAGCTCTATCAACAGCTGAAGCTGAATATGTTGCTGCTGGAAGTTGCAGTACACAACTCCTATGGATAAAGCAACAACTTGAGGATTTGGCATTCATATCAAGTCAATTCCACTACTGTGTGATAATACAAGTGCCATCAACCTCACCAAAAACCCAGTGCAACACTCAAGGACTAAACACATTGAGGTTAGATATCATTTCATTCGAGATCATGTAGCTAGTGGTAACTTAGAAATTTCTTTTATAGATACAAATGGTCAATTGACAGATATCTTCACAAAAGCCCTACTTGAAGAGAGATTTACATCTCTTAGAAGGGAATTAGGGATGTGCAATTTGTGAAAAGATTTCTGTATTTAAATTGGCATATAAATTTTTCAGATTATAATGAAATCTTCTCTCTCCCTCTGGCTTAAGCAAAACTCAGCTTATTTACTTTATTTGACCGCTATTGTGTTAAAAAATAGTTTGACCCATCAAACCTTTTTGTCGCTTTCTGCTGTTACCCTCTGTCTTTTTGGCGCCTCCTTTTTCGATAAAGTATTATTAATTAGTCAAATCGTTGTGGGAACGTCTCATCTCCCACCTTTACCCTTCCTCTCCTTTATCTGATTCGCCCAAAGCCGATGCCCTAACGACTCCAGCATCGACTCTCTGCAAGATTTGAAGCCTTCTCTTCTTCCCGCGAAGAATCCTTGAGGGCTTCCATCCCTTCCATCATCTCCTTTCTCCAAAACGTTCTCCACTCTACCCATGGCCGCTCTAGCGATCTCCGGAAGTGTAGGGGGCTACAGTGCTGAGTATTTGTCCCCTGAGCAGCAGGAAAGGTTTACATTCATCAAGACGAAGGTTTGCGGAAATAAAGCAGTGGATGTATCAAATTAGAAAAGAATGGCATGAGCAATATAGCAGAAACTTTGAGAAGGATGCAGTGGATGGATATTGCCACCTTCACCGAGGTAAGCTATCCCGACCTGGTGAAAGCTTTTTTATGTTTGTCTAAAGTCAGAGGCGGATGGATCCCTTGTCTCTTCTGTAAAGGTATCCAAATTAAAGTAGATCATGAGCTTTTGCACTGTTGTTGTTGGGGTGAAGACTTCTGGACACAGTGGGGTTCACACAGTGAACGATCAAGCAAAGGGTCTTGGCATTATAGGTCTAGGTTTCAGGCTGAGAGACGGGAAATTAGATATCAATCAGATGACTGCCTTCAACCGTCTACTTCATTTTATTATCTGCCAAATCATGGTTCCCCGCAGTGCCACTTTCTCAACTTGTACTAGGGCAGATTCGGATATGATGTTCTGGGTAATCCAGCAAAAGGAGATTAACATGGCCGAGGTCATGATGGAGAGAATGAAGTTTGCCCATGATCAAATCTGGGATACAAAGAGCAAGTTGAATGTTTCATTGCCCTATGCTCATCTACTTACCAAGATATTCAATCATTTTGGAGTAAATCTATCTGGGGCAGTTGTGGAAAAGATGGGCCAGTCTATAAGGTCCAGGAACCTAAAGAAAAGTGGATTCTCATGCAGAATGGGATATGGTCCAAGACCTCTGTGGCAGAGGGAGAGGCCATCATTGGAGATGTTCCAGAGATTCCAGAAGAAGCCAAATCCACCAGCAGAATTAGAGGTAGAATCAGTAGCAGTAGAACAAGCAGCAGCAGACCTGCAGTGGAAGATCAAGCAGAGACTTCAGGATCACCTGTTATGGAGGTTGACTCTCGTCCTCCAGAAACTCTAATGGGAGAAGCAGTAGCAGGTGTGGCAGATCTCTTGCCCACCTCCAGAGTTGCCTCTATTCTAAGAGAAGTGTTGGATTCCTTTCCTTCCACCTCAGTTACTTCAGAAATAGGTGGACTTACAGAGACAGAAGCTATGGCATCAGGCCATATTGAAAGATCCAATGCAGAAAATATTATTTCTGAGGAGCCAACAATTGCGCAAGGGAAGTAGTGATGGATGAAGCTCCTACTGAGGGGGAGCAAATTGCAAGTGTGTCTCAAGTATCTACTTCTGTGGCCGAGGGTCACATTGAAATGGAGGAAGCTCCTAGCCAAGTGGAGCCAATTGGAAGTGAGCCTCAAATGTCAGAATCAGTGGTAGAAGGCCACAGTGAGGACATTGTTTTGGAAGAAGCTCCCACTCTGGGGGAACAAGAAAATGTTGTTAAATATGCTCCTATTCAGGGGGAGCAAGAGCTTGGTACAGAAGAAGCACCATCACAGGGGAGCCCATTGAAAATGCCCCTGTAAATGAAGGACCTAGTACAGGTCATGGTGATTTTGAGAACCAGTACCTCAGAGAAAAATAAAGAGAGTGGTTCACAGAAAGCAAGAAAGAGCCACAGGAAAGTAATTTGAAGCCTGTTATGGAAATACTAAAGGCTCAAGAGATATATTATCATCAGTTCAGTCCAGTGTCCAAGGCATTCTTGCCAGTCAAGCTTCAGCCACTTCTGAACTGTCTTCAGTCCGAAATGCTATGAGGTGGTTCAACAAGGAATTGTCAGAAAGAAGACCATGCTATCAGCAATTTCCAGGACAGGTGACTTTCTCCTTCTGCTACTCAGAGCAGACAGCAGTTGTTCCTCGGCCACCAGGGCCACCTGCACAAGAGTCAGGGCCATCTGGGCCATCAGTGCAAGCTTCAGGGTCATCAGGACCATCTCATCAGGAATTTAGGCCATCTGGCCGTCTGCAGTTGTCAGCGAAGGTCAAGCAAAAGGAAAGAGCCAGTAGCAGCTACCAAGGCCCCTGAAACTTCTACTCTTGTAACTCCAATCCCCTCCTCACCTTCATCCTCTTCTACAGCCCCTCCAGCTCCACCAACCTTCAACACCCTATGCCTCGCACCCAAACCTCATCCTCTATCATTCCATCTCAACCTTCCTTCTCTCCCACTTCCTCTCAAACCTCAGCTCCATCTTCACCTCTCTCTAAAACTACTCCAGTTCACCATCTTCATCCTTCAATCCCAAACATCTCTTCTATCCTCCTACTCCTCCTTCTTCTGTCACTTTCATTCCGGAATCACCTCAAATTCACAGTGACTTTGACACTAATCTTCCGGATGACTTTGAGAGAAGTACCCTCATCTCCATACTATCCACTGCCACTCATGTCCACAGGACTGATCCTCCCAGTCCTGCCAAGAAGAAGAGGAAACATTCATCCTCTGTCAGCATCCCTTCCACACCATTATTTCCTCCTCTTTGGTACTCTCTTACCCTCGACCCTCAGAGAAGATCCATCTATAAGGAATACCTTCAAAATGTATCCTTTCCACTATCTATGGTATTCCCTTCCTCAACCTCTCTGAGCATCTAAACATTGTTCTTCCTCTTTGCCAGTTCTCCCACCCTCAAAAATCCAAAATCTATGAGGGGACTGAGTTCAAGACTGAAGCACAGTGGGCCAGTCAAGGGAAACAAGCCTCAGTACTCCAAATATTTGACTGCCCGTGCAGAAACCCTTACCCATAGAGATCACCCACTCACTCTTTCTGAGTGGTTCATTCTTCGCATAAGACCTCTTGGGGCCCTTTCATTCTAAAGAGATCAGGATAGCCAAGAACTTCCAGTTGTACAGTGATTTCTGCTACCTGAACAAGCTGCCTGAAGTCCAGTTCTACCAATTTCATTCAGCCATAGTGATGGTGAGATCAGAACATCCAATAAATCTTCCCCTCACAGTGGATTTTGCCAACCTCAAAGTTGACTCTCCAGTTCTTCTGCCGAAGCTACACTCCTTAGTGTTTGACTCAGATGCAGGCTCCCATGCCTTTGATATGTTTGCTAAGCAGATGGGCAGAATGTCAGCAAAGCAGGGTAGAATGCCTTCCTTTTTGCGGTTTATTTTCAGAGAATACCACTCTGGCCGCATTTCCTCCCAAGTTTTGGCTCCACTCATTTCTGAGTGTGAGAGGCTTTCTCCCACCGTATGGGAAACGCTCTATACAGGAACCCCATCTTCAGTTGCAAGCCATCAACAGTTCCTTGATCCGTCAAGCTAAGCCTATTCTATCAGCCGAAGCCTTCATGGATCTCAACTCCATAAATCCCATTCAAGAGATCTATGTTCAGTGGGCAGCCAGATATACTGCCTTCTATGCCTTAAAGAAGGATCTTCTTGATCAGAAGATTTTCTATCCAATCTCTCTGGACAGATTTCTCCATCGTGCCAGTTTTGGAAAAAGCACCTACTTCAAATTCATACTGGACAGAGATCAGTATGGAGAATTCCTGGAAGAGCAGCGGCAGCTATACATTCAGAGGATCACTCCAGCCATGGGTTCTTCCTTCTCAGTTGCTCCTGGTGTTTTCCACCAGACTTTTGAAGATATGGAGATCAAGGCATGGGCTGTCATTTCCAGCATGCCTCTCTTTTGTCTCCTTTGTATTATCTTACTCCTAATTAATCCACAGCTTTCTCTCTTCTTTGTCTCATATACTATCTTTTTGCTTATTGACAAAAGGGGAGAAGACTAAAGCAACTCTGAAAAACATGTCTGTTTTATTTATGATTTTAGTATATTTGTCATCATCAAAAAGGGGAGATTGATGACCAAACTTTCCCCATATAAATTAATTCACTTATTTATATATTAATTTTGATGATTAACAAAACAATACTAATGAATTACTTGAGCCTTGAGGACAGGAAATAAAAGTAAAAGGAAGTTCAAGACAATCAGGTAAAACTCTCACCTCATATTCCATTCCTAAGTCATTGCATCGACTTCTTTATACACCGTAACATTTGCTCGTCGCAACGATTTCTTAAGTTGTCATAACGACTTCTTGGAACTCGCAACGACTTGCTCGCCGTAACGATTTCTTAAGTTGTCATAACGATTTCTTTAGAACTTGCAACGACTTGCTCGCCGTAACGATTTCTTAAGTTGTCATAACGATTCTTTAGACTCGCAACGACTTGCTCGCCGTAACGATTTCTTAAGTTGTCATAAGATTCTTTAGAACTAGCAACGACTTGCTCCCGTAACATTTCTTAAGTTTCTTAAGTTGTCATAACAACTTTTTTGGAACTCGCAACGACTTGCTTCCATAACGATTTCTTAAGTTGTCATAAAATTTCTTTAGAACTCGCAACGATATGCATCTCATAACGATTTCTATAGAACTCATAACGATTTCTGTATGTCATATGATTGCTACCACACGATTTCATAAGTACTTACAACGATTTCATTATGATTTAATGATTCTCTATCATAATGATTTCCTATCAACTTATACGATTTCATAAGTCATAAAGGCATCAGCTTTGTTTATAACAATTTCATAGTGCTTATAACGATTTCATTATTATGATTTAATGCTCTCTGTTATAACGATTTGCCTATCAACTTATAACGATTTCATAAGTCATAAAGGCATCGGCTTTGTTCATATCGATTTTATCAATATTCTTTAATATACGTTGAATAGTCAAAGTCGTGTCTCGCCTGTTTGACTGCTATGCATTCAATGCACTCTGAACGTATCTCTCATGCATGCAGACGAATCTTCCACCATTGTGCTATTCTGTCTACATTTTTATTTTGACAGAAAGGAGCTTTGCTAAATCTAGCAATATCTTTTCCAACTGTGACTGACAATCAACGACAGCCCTAGCTGTCTCCTATTTTTGTTGATATGCTTGCAGATACCTGACAAGATTTATCTGTACAACGTTGGACACAAAAGATACAAGATATCAAACACTTCTTTGACGTGTACTAAAGGATAAAAGACTGAAGATCAGAAGCTTCCTTGCAGACCAGTCTAACGTACACCAGAATGAGAGACAACGGTTCTTTAACGTTCAAATTTCAAGTAGAAGCTTAAATACAAGACTACAAGACTGAGAAGCATATACTTTTTGAAGAGAACAACATTCGGTGATAGAGAATAGCCAATCCTTCAAGTCTTCAGTAGTTGAAAACAAGAGCGAAGCACTCCATTCCAATAGATCTCAGCTCTTTAGCTCTCTGTGTTGAAAAAGAAATTCCTGTGAGAGTTAGTGAAGTCTTTTGAGAGAAACCAGTGTCAAAATCCTTTCTCTCTTGAGGCTTATATGCTTCAGACTATAGCTGTTTGAGCTAGTTCCTGAAGCCTGTTCTTGTGCTTACTTTTATTAGTTTTATTCCCTTCTGTGTGAAGGAAGACCTGGTGGTATCCAGGGTGGTTGTATTCCCTTCTGTGTGAAGGAAGACCTGGTGGTATCCAGGGTGGTTGTTTTCCCTTCAGGTTGAAGGAAGACCGGTTGTGGCTGGGTGTAAGGATCCGTGAGGGGGATAGTACCCTTGATAGTGATATCCTGAGGTATTGCTCAGGGACTGGACGTAGGTCTCCTGTGGATAGGAGTTCCGAACCAGGATAAAATCCTTGTGTCTTGTGGTTGTGTTTTGTGCGTTTGCTGTTTCATTTCCTCTAACTCTAACCTTCGTTTAAGCTGTTGTGTAATCTTATTAGTGAACAGGTTTCAATCAAAGATCAATTTTTTAATAACCCATTCACCCCCCCCCTCTGGGCTAGCTAGTTGGGCAACATAGAGCACAACCCGACATCCTTGTCGAGATCAGGGAACAGCAAGCTAATGACCCATTTTTGGTCCGAGTCAAGGAAACCCTAGCAGGCCGACTAGATTTCTCTATCATGGAGGACAGGAGGTTATTATTTCAGGGCAAGACCTGCGTGCCTGACAATGAAGAGTTGAAAAGAAAATTGATGGCTGAAGCTCACAAGACCAAATACACAATTCACTCAGGTGCAACTAAGATGTACCAAGACATGAAAATGTCATTTTGATGGCCCAACATGAAGCGTGAGGTTGCTAAGCATGCCGCGCACTGCCTCACCTGCCAACAAGTCAAAGCAGAGCATCGATGTCCTGCGTGTGTACTTAGACCCCTAGACATACCAGAATGGAAGTGGTAGAGCATCAACATAGATTTCATCATGGGTTTACCCCGAACTCGTGGTGGACTCGATGCCATTTGGGTCATAGTGGAACGATTGACAAAATCTGCACACTTCTTAGCAATCAAGAGTACCTGGAGTGTTGATGTGCTAGCAGCTTTATATGTAAAGGAGATTGTGAGATTACATGGAGTCCCTATATTCATAGTCTCAGATCGTGACCCCAGATTCACCTTTAGATTCTGGAAGGGACTTCAGACTGCACTAGGCACTAAACTTAACTTCAGCATTGCATTCCATCCACAGAAGAATGGGCAAACAGAAAGAACAAATCAGATTGTGGAAGACATGCTGCAAGCCTGTGCTATAGATTTTGAAGGGTACTGGAATGAACAACTATCATTAATGGAATTCGCCTACAATAACAGCTACCAAGCTAGTATCATGATGACAGCATTTGAACCTTTATATGGTAGAAGTTGTAGATCACCGGTCTGCTGGAATGAAGTGAGCGAACGATAATGGTTGGGACCTGATATGGTACAGAACACTAGCAGGAACATACAAATCATCAGGGATAGAATTAAAATAGCTCAATCCAGGCAAAAAAGCCATGCCGACAAAAGAAGAAGGGATCTGGAATTTCAAATTAGAGATCATGTGCTGCTTAAAGTATCCCCGACCAGAGGATTTCAAAGGTTTGGGATGAAAGGCAAGTTAAGGCCAAGATTCATAGGTCTATTTGAGGTACTGGAAAGAGTTGGCGAAGTGGCGTATCGTCTAGCATTATCTCCTAAGTTTTCCACCGTACACAATGTTTTCCATGTGTCGATGCTGAGGAAGTATGTGTACGACCCTTCTCATGTGATTCGCTACGACGATATAATCCTGCACAAAGATATGACCTATGAAGAGAAGCCAGTTAGAATCCTGGACAAGAAGATTCAGCAGCTTCGGAATCGACCAATATCTGTGGTAAAGGTGCTCTGGAGTAATCATGGAGTCGAAGAAGCTACATGGGAGCCCGAAGTAACCATGCGACGGAACTATCCAGAATTATTCAGTAAGTCATCCTTCTTAGAATCATATGAATTTGGGGACTAAATTCTTTTTAAGAGGGGGGGATGTAGCAACTCTGAATTTTTAAAATTGATAAACAATATTTAAATTAAATTAAATGAGAAATTATTTGAATAAATGGAATTAAACTGAAACCAATAAGCTAAATTAGGTAATGTGTTACACAAATGGTCCATACATGAGTTATTAGACCTAAATGGAAAGTGCCCAAGTTGGATGGGAGATAATTAAGTGAAAATCCGTACCAAAAATATTAATAATTAGAAAAGGGTTAAGATAGTTACTAATTAACCCATATTTATCCTAAAAAGGAGTCCTAGACTTACCCAAATCCTTTGCCCACGAAATTAGAGTTCTCCCCAATCCTATTAGACGGATAAAGGCAAGAAAATAGGGAGATAAATGTAGAAATTCGGAGTTTGAAAGGAATGAGGAGTTTTAAGTGAATAGGGACTCTTAAATAAGCAAATACACCTCCAATTCGTCTCTAGTCAACCCTAGGCTTTCTCTGAGGCTTGGAGCACGAAGGATGGAGGCTTTGGACGAGGAGAGCAAGGGGGAGAGGCTAGGAACAAGGAGGATTCGTCATCTACACACATCTCCAAACCCTAGGATTGCACAGCGTGAAAGGTAGGCAATCTCTCAAGCACAAATCAATTAAGTTCGACCATAGGTAGCCTATGTACCCATCTTCAAAAGCCCCATGTTTCCCCCAATTTTTATCGTGCCATTTAGGAGTATTCATGCTCCAATCCCTGTTATGAACATGTACCTGAACCCACTTGTTTGCCTTCAATCCATGAATACACTTGATTTCGTGCTCTGAAATTTTTACCATTAATATTGCATGATGTTAGGATTCAAATGATCCTATTTTCCCCAATTTCTATCATGTACCCTATGCGAATTAAATCAGATTCCATCACTGTGTATGTTTTTAGGTCACCGAAATGTAACCTAATTAAAGCATGTCCATATCTTGCCTATTTTCTAATTACTCATTACTGTTGATACCTATGCATGTCTATTTTCGTTTAAAACTAGTTTTGTGATTTTTGGACATGTATACGATTTTATATGTATTTTTGAATGGCTCTGTGTCAAGTCTATGGAGAACTGGCCCGAATTCCCAAAGGAACCAGATCACCCTTGGGGTTCGGCCAGACCCTTTGAGAACGCAACGGCCTGACCTGTCGCGATTCTCAGGAGGGTTGCGACAGCGGAGCGCATCACGTCATGAACACGGTGGCTCGACTCGACGCGCTCTCCACGCCATACCGATTGACCAGAACGCGACAGACCCTGATGCCGCGTTCATGGATCGATCGCCCTAATCGCGACTATTCATCACGTCGCATTTAGAGCATCTGTCAATTGGCCTGTTTCCATTATAAAGAACATGATTGACCTAACCTCCGTGATTTGAAACACGATAGGAACCCCCGTTGCGATTTCACTATGTCAGACAGAACCTAATTATTCATGCAATCCATGCAATTCATGCCATTTAATCCCTGTTAAACCCTTAAATTGCACTGTTTTGAGCAGTAACGACTTGTTGATAAATAATGGGTATTATTTTCATATTTTTATTTAAATAAAAGCCATGTGCACAACTATCTCATGATATCATGATTATCTTACACATGCACACACTATACATAAATGTTTGCCATGAAACGTTATCAATTTACTCAATAATATATCTGATGAATAAGTGTAATTATTCATATAAATTTCCTATTTATTTTAATGGACTTGTCTTCATTTTATCTGCGTGTTTGTATATCGTTATCACGTCCCTCTACCTTCGAGCACTCAAGACATGACGGACAATTATTTTATACACAGTTCTATCTTGACTTGGACGACCTCTCTATTGAGAATACTCCTGACAGGACTAAGAACTCCTTGTCAAGGCCTCCGTAAGTCTCCTTGGCTTTAGCGGACGTCCATTGCCGAAGAGCTGGTTGTACCATCAAAACCCTTTACACCCCTAGGGATCAGCATGATCCAACGGCCTTAGTGTGTTCTCTCTTATCTTGGGATCACACCGGACCTCTAGCTTGTGTTCCTGGCACGGCTAGTGGGCGGTTGTGACTTCTACCGGACTATCGGCACATGACCGAGTGCTATACAACTGTTACTATCGTCTGTTGATCGATGTTTTACGAATATGTCCCTGTTCTCATCTACTATCTCTATACTCTCATCTGTTCACATTCTCTCTACACTCTCGTATATTCGTTAATTACTCTCATCTATTCTTGGTACTCTATTTGGCCATACAATTGATTATTTAAGATAAGAAACATGACTAATGTCAGGCAATAGGGCCCGATCTGGTCCTGGGAGGTGCACCTGAAAAGTGCTATTTGCCCATGGGAGTTCAATGATCAGGATGTCGGCATACATCCAGTGCTATTTATACTATCAAGATTTAATCCATGACAATCAATACAAGTGCTATTGTGACTAGTGCATGGTTGTGCAACCTTTACGTGCTATTTCATTACATGACCAATCCGTTATCATGCTTGTTGTGCTATTCTCTCTTGAAAAGTGCTATTATTCTCTCGTTGTCTTGCGACATTGCTCTCTAGGCTATACATGACTATTCTTTCTAGTTATCCTGCCTTATAAGACATTAATCACTTAAAACATGTTGTTTATATGAGATATTAAGTCCTACTAGACGTTTATCGCTCATCCTGCGCTATTTATTTCATGTGTTTCAGGTGAGTCTGATGGAGACTACAACACTCACGAGGAAGGGGATGAGGATGTTCAGGAGTGACCAGCATTTCGACAACCCGTGCTTTTTAGTTAGTTAGTTAGTTATGAGTCAGTCAGTTTGTAATAGTTAGATTTGAATTAAGTACTCTGGGCCCTAGTTTTGGCTCTGATTAGTGAATGTCATAGTTGATTGAGGAATTATTAATGAAGTTGGATTTAATTTAACGTTATTCCCAAATTGCGCAATGATTTGTTGATATTTCTCACTCTATACTATTTATTTAACTGTAATATCGCTCCGATATTCTGCGTCGGGGCGTTACATAATGGCCCTAGAGGAGTATGCTGATTATGTTGTTTAGTTGGTTGGATAAAGAAGGTGAAAGTGTGAAGTCTATCTTTCACATATGTAAGTAAATTTTTTTTTTGTCTCCTATCTTTTGGCAAGTTCCTCTTTCTTATTTACTTGACTCTCGTATCCATCCTCCTTTTTAAAGTTTATTTTTACCTTCAGTTCCTAAATTTAATATTACATAAATTAGAAAGCCTACCAATTAGTAACCTTTCACTAAAGCCCATTTGTGATTAGCATCTATTTTTATAACGACAAAGATTTGGGGGAACTTTACGATTGATAGTAGAATTTGGTGGATTTTTATGTAGTGTTAAAAGATGAAAGACATCTTTTATGACTTAGCACAAAATCGATCATCATTTATGAATAATGTGGAACTCGATCTTTTTTTTTTTAGAATAGTAAACAAAGTTCCCTTCATTCATACGAAATTTGGTACAACAACTGCAACTATGGCACCGCTGAGCGTCGAGGATAGTCGGCAGAGGCCACGACCCCCATACACGAAACAATGGCCCCAGGACCAAAGGTTCATACACAGGGAGTAAAAGCCCAACCCAAGGGGGAGAGGACTACTTGGAGAATGCCAGCGGTAGGCCATCAAATGATGATCGACCAGTTCGAACAATGCAGTGAAAGGGGGGAAGCTAGTACTTCGCTTCGTAGACTCGACTAGTCGCTTCTGACAGGGGATGAGCACAGGTGTCGGGAAGGAAACGCTATAGGTGCTAAACAACGACGCTCAGGGCTATCGGAGAAAACCTCCTATATATGGCGGGGATTCGATAGGGGGGAGATGCACCCTTGGACACTATCGCCAAGGGGGGAGCTCGACATCCCCGGTCTGAAGAAGAACACCATAACAAAGTAGTATGACTTGAAGCATGGTTGAGGGGGCTGGCTAGCCGGAGACTACGACGACTCATCAACCTTCTACTCAGCACGTACCAAGGGGAACCACTGTCAGAAAGATGAACAAAACACACAGTAATATGCCGTAGTCGGACAACGCCGACTGGAGGGGACCACCTTGCTGCCGATGCCGAGAAGCACTGCCGAGCGGGGTAAGATAGCTCTCCTACGAGGAGGAGAATATAAAACTGGGAGAAACCTAGACAAAAGCTCCCGATGGGAAAGAAACCCTCCAGACGACGTTAGAGACGATGCCAGAGGGAGGGGTCTATTATGAGAAACAGAGGCCCCCTTCCCCGACTAGGGGGAGACGTCAGAGGGGACAAGAATGGCACTCAGGAAAGAACTCCCCACAAACCTCTAGAGCTTCTCTCCCTAGACGAGACAGTGGAACTCAATCAATGCACCCAAGAACTTCCCTCGTTTCCAGGGAAGCCATAAAAAGGTGTGGATCTAATGGAAATCTATGAATTTTCATATCTACTAGCTAGTTAAAATCAAACTTAGGCTCTTTGATAAACAAACATTGGATGACCTGAGTTAGGATAAGATCAAGTAAAAAATTTAAGATTTTTTTTTTACTTATTTACTTTGATTACGGACCTCTTATTTTAGGAATAAAATTATCAAGCCTTTATTTCAGATAAAGCTTATTAGGATTTTTCTGTCGGATTTAACAAAGCAGATTATTATTTAACAAATAAAAGGTCTTATAATGTATTATTCATTATAAAATGCCTTTGCTGCTATTGACTCAAATAAAAGAAAAAAGGCATAAGAAATGGCTGATCTAAAATAGTATGTATCTAACATCTCCATCCATCGGATAAACATTAAGGAAAATAAAGATGTGATGGTGATCACGATTGTGCCTAGAGAATTCCATTCATATACCAACGTCAAGCGAGATTTCAACATGAATAAATGTAAAGGGAGATCAAAAGGGCAAAGAACCCCCTTTTTAGACGTTAGGCATGCGTGAGGGCAGGAAGAAAGTTAAAGTTTCTTCGTGTGCCTCTCTCTCTCTCTCTCCGTTCAGATGACATGCGATTACTTCCTGATGTGGATAGTCGCCCAATGCAAGTGACCTTTGATGAGTGACCCGCCTTAAAGTAGGGCTCCCCTACCCCCACAAAGTTTTTTTTTCTGAAAACCCATTTGATAGCACCAATTTTTTATGTCAAATTTGACTCCAAGAAATAAAAATGAGAAATATTTAATATCAACGTGAACGGGCAACAAAATTAAACTGACTTGTTTGGTCGTGCTGGTGATTAGTGAGGTGCAGAAGAACCATTTTCTGCTTCTAATTGATTCCCCATGTGGCTGTCCCAACAGACAAGATAGCTGGTGTATTTGGTGAACAATTCATTAATTAGAAGTGAATTTACTACTAAATAAAACATATCAAGTTGTAAAACTGAAGCAGATATTACATGATCATTTGGTTCGCAAAGGGTTTCATCTAGATATAAATTCGAGATAGATTATCAAATGAGGAAGTTCTAACCTCCAGCTTAGTCCATGTTTACAATTCCAAATGGTATGGGAGAAAGGGATAAGAGACCAGATTAAGGTCCACTTGATAGAGGGATATGTACCTCATGGATAAATTAATTAGGAGAAAGCTTGTTGTACTCTGTAGATTTTGATGATCACAAAAATACTTATTGTTATTCATGTTGATAACATCACAAAACACAAGACTAGTGTTCATGTTAATGAATCAAATATTTGATTTATTTATATTTAATATGATAGTCTAATTTGTGTGTTAAGTGTGCAGAAAATAGGTCAAAGTCGCATTATCATTAAGGCGAAGACTTGGACAGAACAGAAGACAAGACATACTGAAACAAAGTCTGCATCCGGAAGAAAAGTAGAAATCGGTCGACAAAACTTTGAGAATCGGACCAATCAATTGATGAAGAAAGAACCCATCGATTGGTGAACAAAATAGAAATCAGATGACCGAATTCTAAGAATCGGTCGACCGAATTCTAAAAATCAGTCGACCCATTATGATAGGCCAATTGATTAGAGAAGGACCTTTTGATTGGTGAAGAAGAGAAGGCTATCAATTGGTGAAGACAAAGCCAATCGATTGATGAGAAAGAGAAGGCTATTGATTGGTGAAGACAAAGCATCCATCTATCGATTAATGAAGAGAAGTTTATGATTGGTGAAGCTCCTTTCGATTGGTGAAGAGAAGAAGGTTCCAATTGATGAGCAAGCATAAAATCGGATGACTGATTTGGAGAAATCGGATGACCGCTTTTCCCAGGGATACTTGTTTGAAGACAGTGCAAATCGGACAACCGATTCTGAAGAGTGCGTCAACACTTGAAGACAAGTGTGTTGACACTAAGCCAAGGTCTAGAAATCGAACGACCGATTCTGACGACACAGTTTCCTAATCTGAGAGGGCTCTTTCCTCATTTAGGATTCTTGCCAAAGATTCATCCAAGACTCTACTTTTTTGGATGTGGGTTATACATACAAATGGATCTAAAACCCCATCGTGCAACCCATCGTGCAAAGAGAGTTCTATCTTTGAAGCTAGGGTTTTTGGGCGAGATTATAAAGAAGCCTACAACAACCTCGAAGTCAAGTGTTGGAAATCATCTTATTACTATGTGGAGTTGCTATCAAGCATCAGAGGATCATGCTTCATCCAAGCAACGTCTAAAAGGCTTCGATAAAGAGTTCAAATCGTGTTCTACATCGGCGTTCATCATCTTGCTACAACTCTTTATCTCTGAACAGGGGGAATCGATACACTATTGTTTTCATTCTTATTTCTCATATTCATGTTTGTAGTTCTTGACTACACCAAAACTCATTCTGTGTGTGTAACGCCCCAATGCGAGATATCGGAGTGGAATTATAGTTATTAAATAGTATCGAGTAAGTAAATAACATACACCATTACACGATTGAAATAATGCCAAATAAAATCCAACTTCATTAATATTCCATCAACTAATTATTACAATCACTAATCGGAGCCAAAACTAGGGCCCAGAGTACTTTATTCAAATCCAACTATTACATATTGACTAATTGACAACTAACTATCTAACTAATAAGCAGTGGTTGTCGAAACATGTCACTCTTGAGCATCATCCTCATTCTCTTCCTCGTGAGTGTGGTATTCTCCATCAGACTCACCTGAAACACATGAAATAGTAACGCAGGATGAGCGATAAAATGCCCAGTAGGACTTAATATCTCGTATGAACAAGCATGTTTTAAATGATTAATGTCTTATAAGGCAGGATAACTAGAGAGAATAGTCATGTAGAGAAAGTAACGATAGCAAGAGAATGATAGCACTTGTACATGAAGACTAGCACATCAAGTACGATAATGGATTGGCCATGTAACGATATAGCACATAAAGTTGCACGACGATGCACTAATAAAGATAGCACTTGTAACGATTGCACTTAAATTGATAGCACTTGGATTTGATTGTCATAGATTATATCTTGATAGTATAATGGCACTGGATGTATGCCAACATCCTGATCATTTTCACTCTTATGGGCAAATGGCACTTTTCGGGCGCTCCTCCCAGGAGCAGATGGGCCCTATTGCACTAGCATAGTCATATTTCTTATCTTAGACAATCATACGGATGGCCTAATAGAGTACCAAAAATAGATGAGAATAGTGGATGAATAGACGGGAGTGTAGAGAGAAAGTGAACAGATGAGAGTAAGGAGATAGTAGGTGAGATATGGACATATTCGTAAAAATAACGTTAAACAGTCGATAGTAACAATTTCGCAGCACTAGGTCGAGTGCTGACAGTCAGGTAGGAGTCACAATGGTCCACTAGCCATGCCAAGACATAGACCAGAGGTCCAGCATGAACCCAAGGTAAGAAGAAAACACACTAAGGCTGTTTGGATCGTACTGATCCCTATGAGGGTAACAGTTATAAGGGTACAACCAGCTCGTCGGCAATAGATGTGCGCCAAAGCCAAGGAGACTTACAGAGGCCTTGACAAGGAGTCCCTGGTCCTGTTAGGCATTTGAAATAGTTGATACTGGTCAATCCAGAGATCCATGCCAAGAAAAGTGTGCAACGAAACGTTGTCTGTCTTGCCTCGAGTGCTCGAAGGCAGAGGGATGCGATAACGGTGTACAAATCACGTGAATAAAATGAACACAAGTGTCAATAATTAATTAGGAGATTTAATAATTAATTTTACTTAATTACCAGATAGATTATAAATAATTTAATAAAGTCTAAATGACAAACATTTATGTTGAGTGTGTGCAAGTGTTAAGAAATCATGAGAGTATGAAAGATTGTGTATATGGTTTTTAAATTAATTACTTTCCTATAATTTTACTTATTAATAATTAACAGGTCGAAAATGTTCATGACAGTGCTTAATTAATGCTAAATAGGGATTAAATGGCACAAATAGCAGGGTTATATGAGTAATTACAGGTTCTAGCCGAAATGTTGAAATCGCGACGGGGGTGCCCGTTGCGTTTCAGAACGCGACTCAGCGGCCGGTCACGATAGCTGAACCGGGCCGGTCTGGGTGTGAACCGATGGGAATCATGACAGGTCGGCCCATCACGTTCAAGATGCGATGGTCCTCCCTGTCACGACCCTTCTGAGATCGCGACGGGTCGGGCCGTCGCGATTTCAGAAGGTGGTCCAAGCCCAGAAAAGGGTTTCAGCCCTTTTTAGGGTTCGGTCCAACCCTTCCATGCATGGTACTGGGTTATATAAAAATCGATGTAAAATTGTAAAAACATCAAAAAATCATGAAACTTATTTTAAACGAAAGTAGACATGTAGATCTACCAATGGGAATGAGTAATTAGAAAATAAACAAGTATAGAGCAAGCTTTAATTGTTGAGCAACTACCCCTAAGAAAATAATTTTAGATTTTAATTTATTATAACCATGCATTTTTGGTATGATAAAACCTTTAAAAGACTTTCTACAAATTAAATATACATATACATATCACAAAAAATAGTTTGGACAAACTCCACAGACATCACAATCGACACTGTCGACTCCAACTCCTTTAGAATCAAAAAGTTCTGCACCAGAACTTCTCTACAAATTTCTAAGTCCAGTCTATCTGACTAACAACTCCGACATCATACAATCGAATACTTCAGAATCTAACTTCTCTGAATCCGACTTCCTACAGTCAGATACTTCATTCTGGACTTCAACTCTCAGAAGTCGAATTCTTCTTTATCTGACTTCTAAAGTTGAATCTCTTGTCTGGTTCTGTCTAACTCCATGAAAGTTGAATTATGACTTACAAATACTCTTCTATCCGACTTGCAAAGTCGAATGATATTATCTCAATGCAACTTCTGATGAAGTCGAATTAGCCTATTTCTCATGTTTCTGTCTTCGACTCCTAGAGTCGAATTGCACTCTCTTCTGAATTCGACTTCACTGACAAGTCATGTACTTGTACTTTTTCTGTGAAGATACTATCTTATCATCTTATGAAATAATGATTGCATATCATTATATCTTCTTTGATATGATTTCCATGAAAAAACTACATTGACTGAATATTTTCTCTGTCTAATATATTAGTTAATATATTCTGACATGATAAGACATATTATACTTAAAATATTCTTCTAAAATTGTTAAATGAATATTGATGATCAGTGTCTGTCCTCATGTAATTCTAATTAATTATATATTTAATTTTGGTGAATAATAAAACATGATTAACAAAACCTTCTCAAGTTTTCTAACATTCATTCTATAAGCTTGTGAGCACAGGAAAAATCTCAAGGAAAATCAGCCCATCTGGTAAGTATTAGTACATCTATAGCATGTCAAGTTCAATACGATATTTCTCTAAGTCCACATCGACTTCTGTTGAAAATCACAACAATTTCTTAAGTGTTCATAATGATTTGTTCATTGAACATAACGATTTGCTTCATGCAACGATTTCTTAGTGTTGTTCATACATTTTGTTCGTTGAACATAACGATTTGCTTCATGCAACGATTTCTTAAGTGTTCATAATGATTTGTTCGTTGAACATAACGATTTGCTTCATGCAACGATTTTCTAAGTTTCATAACGATTTCTTTGTTGAACATAACGATTTGCTTCATGCAACGATTTCTTAAGTGTTCATAACGATTTTTTCGTTGAACATAACGATTTACTTCATGCAACGATCCTAAGTGTTCATAATGATTTCTTCATTGAACCCGATTTGGTCATATCTACATCTTACAACTTGATTTGATGCTCAACCTGATCATAACGATTCCATAAGTCATAAATGTATCGACCTCTTATGTACAACGATTTGCTACTGGTCAAAACATTAAATAGTCAAGTCGTCACGCATATCCTTCTGACACCTTTGCATTTAATGTAGATTGAACGTATCTCTGCATGCATGCAGACGATAACGTCTACCATTATGCTTACTCTGTGTGTATCTTTTAGAACAAGCTATTTGGCATTACTATTTTGGTGAATATTCACAACATTTACTGACAACAAGAGACAGCCTAGCTATCTACTATTCTAGAATTTAATGTATGCAGGGCCCTAAAGACATTCTGTCATACAACGTTGGACCATATAGACGCCAGAAGATCCTATCTCTTTGCGTGCACAAATGGATAAAAGACTGTTGACTGGAAGCTTCTAAGTATCAAGCAGTCTAACGTCTACCAAAGTTAGAGACAACGGATACTTTAACGAATACTTTTCAAATTGAAGATATAAATACAAGACAGCAGTTCAAAAAGAAAAGCAGGAGACTTACCAACGAATACTACAAGCATGTTTTAGCAATTCAAATCTTCTGTGAGAATCCAAGAGCCAAGGGTCTCATTCCTGATCAGTCTCAAGCTCTTTAGCTGTCTATGCTGCAATAGAAATCTTGAGAGAGAGCCTGTGTAGTTCTAAGAGAGACCATTGTGTAGATCTCCTTCTCTCAGGGCTATTTTTTGCTTCAGATCGTTACTTGTTAAAGCTTGATCTAGGGGCTTGATTTCCTGCTTATTTTTTTGTCTTGTGCAAGTTCCCTTCGTGTGTGAAGGAAGACCTGGAGGGATCCAGGGTGTTTGTTCTTTTCTTGTGAAGGAAGACCTGGTGGGGTATCCAGGGTGTTGTAGTTCCCTTCATGTGAAGGAAGACCAGCTGAGCTAGGTGTTGTAATGTCCATAGGGGGACAGTACCCTAGTTAGTGGAATCCTGAGTTGTTGCTCAGGACTGGACGTAGGACTCCTAAGGAGAGGAGGTCCGAACCAGGATAATTCCTTACGTTGTGTGATTGATTTCTTGTGTGTTTGTTGTTTATACTAACCTCACTAATGCTTTGAAAGCCGAAGGTGAATCATCAGAAGCAAGCTCAGATGACAGTGAAGCATTGAGCATAGTGAAAATGAAGAAGCAATGCTATCAAGAAGATTGCAACGAATTCTAGCTAAGAAAAAGAAGTTTCAATCTGGCAGAAGGTTCTTCAAGAAAATAAAGAATTTAGGAAGCCAGAAGGAAAGGATCTGAAGAAAGGAGAACCAATATGCTATGAGTGCAAGAAGCCTGGACATATCAAGGCAGAATGTCCAAAGCTTAAGAAAGATGGACACAAGAAAAAGGACAACTTCAGACGATTCAAGAAGTACAAGAAAAAGGCAATGGCATCTGCTTGGGAAACAACAGCGACTCAGACAGTGAGTCAAGCTCAAGCAGTGATAAAGAATAAGCCAACCTAGCGTTCATGGCAAATACAGATGATAAGGTAACATCTGACTCCTCGTTTGATTCCTGCAATAATTCTGATTCAGATAATTTAGAGGAAGCATTTAATGAACTATATGAAAATATAGAGATATATCTAAATTATTGAAAGCTAGTAAGAAAACATTGCTTGCTTAGAAAACACAAACTCAGATCTAAAATCAGAAAATGAACAGCTAGAAAAATATTTAACTGAACTTAAAAGAAGAAATGAGTTATTATATGAAGATCTAAAACATAAGAATGAACAAATAATTAAATTGGAAAAACAAGCAAGCTCAGAAGAACTGAAAATAGAGATAAACTCATTAACAGAAGAAATAAAAAGTTATCTAGCACATTGGAAAATTCACAAATGGTAAAAACTCCCTCATATTAAAAGGTGCTAGAAGATCAGGTAAGAAGAAAGATGGATTAGGATATACACCCCCAGATAATGAAGAAACCATAGTTTATCCTAAAATATATCCAACCCCTAAATTCACACCGGAAAAGGATATAACATACAAGCTGATTTTAAATATATGAAAGAGTAACAAAAACATCATGTTGTAGCCACTGCAACAAATTAGGTCATATAAAATTAACATGTCCAACTATACATAAAAATGGATAATAAAAAAGAAAAATAATGATACTAATCCATCAGGACCCAAAAGAACTTGGGTACCTGAAACTTAATGTCTCCTTTTTTAGGAAAGCTTTCGAGCATCAAAGTGGTACCTGGATAGTGGGTGCTCAAGGCACATGTCGGGGAATAGGAAGCTGTTTACACATCTCCGAGCTGAAGAAGGAACAGTTCCTATGAGATAATGGAAAAGGAACAGTAATAGGTAGTGGTACTGTGAGCAACAAAGGAAAACAATCATTGAGGATGTACTGTGTGTCAAAGGGCTAAAGCATAACCTTATAAGCATCAGCCAGCTATGCAATAAAGGTCATCAGATCAGGTTCCAAGAATCAAAATGTAGTATCTTGAAGGATGGAGCAGTAATCTTTCGAAGCTAACAGAGAGAAGAATCTGTATGTGCTCTATCTTGAAGAACTCAAGGATCAAGATATCTGTCTAGCAGCTAGCAAAGAGCAGTCAACTGAGCTGTGGCACAGAAGATTGTGTCACTGCAGTTTAGATGTAATGAATAAGCTCAGAAAGAGGAGCCTTGTGGAAGGTCTGCCAAAAGTGAGTGCTAAATTGGATGGTATATGTAGACCATGTGCAAAAGGGAAACACACCAAGAGTTCCTTCAAATCAAAGAATGTGGTAACCACCTCTAAACCCTTAGAACTCCTTCACATGGATTTATTTGGGCCAATGAGAACCACCAGTCTTGGAGGAAAGAACTTTGGTTTTGTTATTGTCGATGATTATTCCAGATTTACATGGGTCTCCTTCTTGGAACATAAAGATGATACATTTGAGAGCTTGTAAGCTTCAACAGGAAAGTTCAGAAAGACAAGAAGTTTTGCATTGTTGGAATCCGGTCAGATCATGGAGGAGAATTTCAAAACGAAAGATTTGCAAAATTCTGTGATGACCAAGGGATTGAGCACAACTTCTCAGCACCAAGGACACCACAACAAAATGGAGTTGTTGAGAGGAAAAATAGAACTTTATTGGATATGGCAAGAACAATGTTGTCAGAATATGATTTGCCAAGATATTTCTGGGCTGAAGTAGTAAACACAGCAAGCTACATCATTAATAGAGTAATGATCGGGCCAATTCTGAAGAAGACAGCTTATGAGCTGTTCAAAGGAAAGAAGCCAAAAATCAGTTATTTCAGAACCTTTGGATGCCCATGTTTCATTCACAACAACGACAAAAGAGATATTGGTAAGTTGTATGCCAAATCAGATGAAGGCATTTTCATGGGGTATGCTTCTAAACCTAAAGGTTACAGGGTATTTAACAAAAGCACTTTATTAATTGAACAGTCTGCACATATCATTTTCGATGAAACTAACCCTTCCTTGAAAAGGAAGAAGATAGTGACAATGATGATATAAATGAATTGTCCAAGAATTAAAGGATACATCAATTGAGGACAAGGATGATCCACCTCTGGAAGACCTGCAACAAACTGTCATTGAGCATGAAAATCTTCCAAAGGAGTGGAGATACAAGAAAGATCACCCACTCGAAACATCATTGGTGATCCATCTGTAGGGTAAGAACAAGAGTAGTGTAATCCCTTGTGATTACCTAGCATTTGTTTCTCAAATAGAGCCTAGGACAGTCAATGAAGCTCTTACTGATGAATCTTGGATCATAGCCATGCAAGATAAACTAAATCAGTTCAAGAGAAACCAAGTATGGTCACTTGTTCCCAGACCATCAGACCATCAGACCATCTAGTTATTGGCACCAAATGGGTGTTCAGAAACAAATTGGATGAGGCTGGTGTGATCTTAAGAAACAAGGCCAGATTGGTGGCTCAAGGCTATTCCAAGAGGAAGGCATAGACTTCGATGAACCTATGCACCTGTAGCTAGACTTGAGGTTATTAGAATACTACTTGCATATGCATCTGCTCTAGATTTAAAACTATTTCAAATGGATGTTAAATCTATATTTTTAAATGGTTTTATAAAAGAGGAAGTTTATGTAGAACAGCCTCCAGGTTTTGATGATACAGAATTTCCAAATCATGTTTTTAAACTTCATAAAGCTCTCTATGGCTTAAAGGAAGCACCTAGAGCATGGTATGAAAGGCTTAGTTCTTTTCTATTAAATCGTGGTTTCACTAGAGGACATGTAGATATCACTCTATTTGTCAAATCGAAAGTTAAAAGCATATTACTTGTACAGATTTATGTAGATGACATTATTTTTGGATCTACTGATGAATCCCTTTGCAAGTATTTTGAAAAGTTTATGCAGGGAGAGTTTGAGATGAGCATGATGGGGGAGCTCAATTTTTCCTTAGACTACAAATCAAGCAAGGAAAAGATGGCACCCACATTTGTCAAGCCAATACACTAAGGAGCTTCTAAAGAAATTTGGATTCGAAAAACCAAGCCACTGTCAACACCTATGAGTACATCAATAGGATGGACAGTGACAAGAATGGTAATTAAGTAGATCAAAGATCTACAGAGGTATGATATGATTTTGAGATGACATAATGGGGTGCTCAATTATTTCCTTGGACTACAAATCAGCAAGGAAAAGATGGCACCCACATTTGTCAAGCCAATACACTAAGGAGCTTCTAAGAATTTGGATTCGAAAACACCAAGCCACTGTCAACACCTATGAGTACATCATAAGGATGGATAGTGACAGAATGGTAATTAAGTAGATCAAAGATCTACAGAGGTATGATAGGTTCATTACTTTTCTAACAGCTAGCAGACCTGATATTTTATTTAGTGTATGTATGTGTGCTAGATATCGGGCAGATCCTAGAGAATCTCATCTAATCTCAGTAAAGAGAATTTTTAGATACTTGTCTAGAACTCATGACTTAGGTCTTTGGTATCCAAAAGCATGTGAAATTAACCTGGTAGGATACTCTGATGCTGACTACGCTGGATGCAAGGTAGATAGAAAAAGCACCAGTGGATGTTGTCAATTCCTTGCAGGATGCTTGATATCATGGTCCTCCAAGAAGCAAAATTCAGTGGCACTGTCTACAGCTGAAGCTGAGTACGTGGCTATTGGAAGTTGCTGTACACAACTCCTATGGATACAACAACTTGAGGACTTTGGATTAAATATCAAATCAATTCCACTATTGTGTGACAACACCAGTTCTATCAATCTCACTAAAAATCCGGTCCAGCATTCAGAACCAAACACACACATTGAGTTAGATATCATTTTATCCGTGATCATGTAGCAAATGGTAATATTGAAATTTCATTTATTGACAAATGGTCAGTTAGCAGATATCTTCACAAAAGCCTTACCCGAAGAGAGATTCACATCTCTTAGAAGGGAATTTGGCATGTGTAATTTGTGAAAAGATTTCTGTTTATACTGATATATAAATTTTCAGAATTTAAGGTATCTTTCTCTCCATGGCGGTAAGCAAAAGATATACTCATTATCCTATTTTGACGGTCTCTCTCTCTCTCGAAAAAAAAGTCTCTTTTGAAAAGTCAAACTGTTTGTCGTTTCCTCCCGCCCTTTGGCGCCTCACTTTTCGATAAAGTATTCATTTATTTACTCCAAAATCGATGTGAAAACGATTCATCTCCTACCTTTACCTTTTTCCCTCTTTCGTCTGGTTGCCTGAGCCGATGCCCTAACGATTCCAACATCGACGCTCTGCAAAATTCAAAGCCTCTCACTTCTTCCCGTGAAGAATTTCTTGAGGGATTTCACTCCTGTCATCATCTCCTCCTTCCTGAAAACCTCTCCACCCAAATCCATGGCCGCGTCCGTTGTTTCCGGCAGTCTTGGGGGCTACGGCGCTGAGTACCTCTCACCTGAGCAGCAGGAGAGGTTCACGTTTGTGAAATCAAAGATTTGTGGCAATAAAGCAGTGGATATCGCTGATCTTGAGAAGAACGACATGCACAACATAGTGGCTGCCATGAGCAGAATGCAGTGGACAGTCATCTCGACCTTTTCAGAGGTAATCTATCCAGACCTAGTGAAGGCATTTTATGTGTGCTTGAAATCTGAGGCAGATGGGTCCCTGACATCCTCAGTCAAGGGAACCCCGATCAAGATTGATCATGATCTCCTGAAGACCTTGTTTGATGTGAGCACGACTGGTCACAGTGGAATCCACACTGTGGACACCCAGGTCAAGGGTCTAGGAATTATTGGTCTTGAATTCCGGTTAAAAGATGGGAAAATAGACATAAATCAACTGAATGCATTCAACTGTCTCCTTCACTTTATAGTCTGTCAGATACTTGTTCCTAGAAGTGCTACTTTTTCAACCTGCACCAAGGCAGACTCAGATACGATGTTCTGGGCCGTTCAGAACAAGAAATCAACATGGCCGAAGTATGATGGAAAGGATGAAGTTTGCCCATGATCAAATCTGGGATACCAAGAGTAAGTTAAATGTATCCCTGCCTTATGCTCATCTGCTCACCAAAGTTTTTAAGCATTTTGGAGTAGATGTGTCTGGCGCTGTTGTAGAAAAGATGGGCCAAGCAATTAGAGGAAAAGTGGATTTTCAGTGGTCAACGAAGTATGGACCAAGACCTCTGTGGCTGAGGGTGAACCCATCATAGGGGAAGCCCAAGACGTCCAACCAGAGGCAGCAGCAGTAGAGTCAGAGGAACCATCAGCAGTTGCAGATCCAGCAGCAGAAGAGGCTGCAGTGTCTAGAGCTTCACAGGAAGTAGCTGCAGACAGAGAAGATTAAATGGAAACTCCAGTAGCTCAAGGAGATGTAGCAGTGGAAGATTCTGACAGAAGACCAGAGGATCCTCTACTCACCTCCACAGTGGCATCTGTGCTTCGAGAAGTATTGGATTCCCCAGTGATTCCAAACACTGGTGGCAGTTTGGTAGAAGAGTTTGTGGCATCTGGCCACATTGAAGATACTGTGATGGTAGATGCTCCAATTCAGGGGGAACAAGATATTGAGAAGGAAGCAGCATCACAGTGGGAGCATACTGAAGATGCCCCTGTAAATGAAAGGCCAAATGAAGTTCATGATGAGGTCGAGGAGCAAGTGGAAAGGAGAAGCAAAAGCAAGAAAATTGCTCGCAGAAAGCAGCGAAAAATTCAAAAGAAAATGAACTTGAAGCCTATCTTGAAGAGGTTAGATGATCAAGGTGAGATCTTGACCTCAGTGCAGTCAGATGTGAGTTCTGTTATTGTTCGTCAGGAATCAATTTCCAATGATATTTCTCAGATAAGAAATGCCATGAAGTGGTTCAATAAGGAAATGGGCTCTATGAAGATGATGGTGTCTGAGATTTTGAAGGTAGTAGGATCTACATATTCTACTCCTCATCCCTCTGTCCCTCAGAGCACTACAAGCAATGTTCCTAGGCCATCAGGGCAAAGTGAAGGTATTTCTGGGCCATCCGGGCGCATTGTTGTTGATCAAGAGGAGCAGCCATCAGGGACTTCAATTGATGTGCCAGCAGGGCCATCAGGGCCAAGTATTGCAGCACAATTTTTAGAGAGTTTGCCTACTTTAGATGCTGATGTCAGTAAGGGGACTGAGCCATCAGGGCCGGAGATAGCAGAAGGCAAGCAGTCAGCAGAAGTGGTTGGAGCTCCTGAGCACTCGTTTGTTGAGCCATCAGGGCTAGTGATCTCCGAGGCTGGGTAGCAGGATGTAGAAGAGTCAGCAGTTGCTCCTAACGCCCCTGAGTCTTCATCCCTTGCAACTCCAGCCCCTTCCTCACCACCATCCTCTTCCACAGCACCTCCAGCTCCACCCACCTTCAAACAACCCTTGCCCGCACAATTTCCTCACCAACACCCTTTCCATCTCAATCTTCCCTCTCTCCTACCTCTTCCCCAATCCGTTCTCTTTCTCCATCTATTACTAAAGACCCTCCAGCCTCCTCATCAGCTGGGGCATCCTCCTCATCTGGTCCTTCTTCCACCTTTGATCCAAGGTCACTTCTTTATCCTCCTACTCCACCTACGTCAATTACTTTCATACCTGAAAACCCACAACTTGGCAGCACCCTTCTCACCCAAGCTGAGGATGAGTTTGAACGCTCAACACTCACCTCAATTCTGGCAGTTGCCAATCATGTCCACAGGACTGATTGTCCCAGTCCTGCTCAGAAAAAGAGGAAACTATCCACCTCTATCTTTCTACCCTCTACACCCAAATTTCCTCCTCTTTGGTTCTCCCTCACTGCTGAAATCGAAAGGAGACCAATCTATTGAGAATATCTACAGAAATGCATTCTCTCTACAATTTTTGGCATTCTCCATCTTAACCTCACTGAACATCTTCACATGTTCTTCCCTATTGCACATGTCCAAAGCAACCAATCCAAAATCTTCCATTTAGCTGAGTGCAAGACTGAAGACCAGTGGGCAAAAGGGCACAAGACTCTATACAGTAAATACCCCAAAGCCAAAGCAGACAGCATTTCTCGTCGAGATCACCCACTCTCTCTCTCTGAGTGGTTTGTCTTTCATCATCAAACTGTCTCGGGCCAGTTCATTCTTAAGGAAATCAGAATAACAAGGCATTTTCAGCTCTATAATGATTACTGCTATCTAAATAAGCTCCCTGAGGTTCAGTTTAGTCAATTTCATGGTGCCCTTGCTCTCCTCCGGACTGAACATCCAGTAAATTGCTCCTTCCAAGTAGATTTCACAAGCCTCAAAATGCCTGAAATTGTTTTTCTTCCCAAGCTACATTCCCTAGTCTTTGATTCCTTTACTGGCTCTCATGCGTTTGAAAGATTTGCTCATGTAATGGGACGACTGTCAGCTAAGCAGGGTCGCCTCCCCTCATTTTAGAGATTTATCTTCAGAGAATATCACTTGGGCCACCTCTCCTCTGAAGTTCTAGCTCCGTTAATTTCTGAATGTGAAAGGCTTTCTTCCACAGACTGGGAAAAGCACTACCATCAATCCGCTCTCCAGTTGGAATCTATAAATAGTTCCTTGGTCAGGGCAGGCAAGCCTCGTCTATCTGCTGAAGCCTTCTTGGACCTGAATTCCATTAATCCCATTCAAGAACTATATGTTCAATGGCTTCCAGGTATTCAGCTTACATCTCTTTGAAGAAGGACCTGCATGATCACCAGCTCTTCTATCCTATCACACTTGATTGTTTCCTTCAGCGTGCCAATTTTGCAAAGAGCAGCTACTTCAGATTTATTCTTGATAAGGATCAGTATGCGCTTTTCTTGGAAGATCAACATCAGCTTTACATTAAGTGCATGATCCCTTCCATGGGTGACTCCTTTTTTATAGAGTCTGGGGTTTTCCAACAACTTTTTGAAGATCAAGAGCTTAAGCATGGACTGTTATTTATCAGCATGCCTCTCTTCTCTCTCCTCTGCTCTATCTTCCTGTACCTTCTCAAACGTAATACCATATCTTTGTTTGCGTGTCCTTTCTCTTCTTCTTTGTCTCCATTTATCTTTTTGCTTAATGACAAAAGGGGGAGAAATTTCCTTCGCATTTTTGACATTCAAAACTTTTATTTTCAGAAATACAAAGTTAGGTCACTTATGCTTATTGATAAGTTTAGTTTTGTTTTGTCATCAGCAAAAAGGGGAGATTGATGATCAGTGTCTGTCCTCATGTAATTCTAATTAATTATATATTTAATCTTGGTGAATAACAAAACATGATTAACAAAACCTTCTCAAGTTTTCTAACATTCATTCTATAAGCTTGTGAGCACAGGAAAAATCTCAAGGAAAATCAAGCCCATCTGGTAAGTATTAGTACATCTAAAGCATGTCAAGTTCAGTACGATATTTCTCTAAGTCCACATCGACTTTTGTTGAAAATCACAACGATTTCTTAAGTGTTCATAATGATTTGTTCGTTGAACATAACGATTTGCTTCATGCAACGATTTCTTAAGTGTTCATAATGATTTTTTCGTTGAACATAACGATTTGCTTCATGCAACGATTTCTTAAGTGTTCATAATGATTTGTTCGTTGAACATAACGATTTGCTTCATGCAACGATTTTCTAAGTGTTCATAAAGATTTCTTCGTTGAACATAACGATTTGCTTCATGCAACAATTTCTTAAGTGTTCATAACGATTTATTCGTGAACATAACAATTTGCTTCATGCAACGATTTCCTAAGTGTTCATAACGATTTCTTCATTGAACATAACGATTTGGTTATATCTTACAACGATTTAGCTGAACTAACTTGATCATAACGATTCCATAAGTCATAAATGTATCGACCTCTTATGTACAACGATTTGCTACTGGTCAAAATAATAAATAGTCAAAGTCGTCACGCATATCCTTCTGACACCTTTGCATTTAATGTAGACTGAACGTATCTCTACATGCATGCAGACGATAATGTCTACCATTATGCTTGCTCTGTGTGTATCTTTTAGAACAAGCTATTTGGCATTACTATTTTGGTGAATATTCACATCAACATTTACTGACAACAAGAGATAGCCTAGCTATCTACTGTTCTAGCATTTAATGTATGCAGGGCCCTAAAGACATTCTGTCATACAACGTTGGACCATATAGACGCCAGAAGATCCTATCTCTCTGCGTGCACAAATGGATAAAAGACTGTTGACTGGAAGCTTCCAAGTATCAAGCAGTCTAACGTCTACCAAAACTAGAGACAATGGATACTTTAATGAATACTTTTCAAATTGAAGATATAAATACAAGACAACAGTTCAAAAAGAAAAGCAGGAGACTTACCAACGAATACTACAAGCAAGTTTTAGCAATTCAAATCTTCTGTGAGAATCCAAGAGCCAAGCGTCTCATTCCTGATCAGTCTCAAGTTATTTAGCTCTCTGTGCTGCAATAGAAATCTTGAGAGAGAGCCTGTGTAGTTCTGAGAGAGACCATTGTGTAGATCTCCTTCTCTCATGGCTATTTTTTGCTTCAAATCGTTGCTTGTTAAAGCTTGATCTAGGGGCTTGATTTCCTGCTTATTTTTTTGTCTTGTGCAAGTTCCCTTCGTGTGTGAAGGAAGACCTGGAGGGATCCAGGGTGTTTGTTCCCTTCTTGTGAAGGAAGACCTGGTGGGGTATCCAGAGTGTTGTAGTTCCCTTCATGTGAAGGAAGACCAGCTGAGCTGGGTGTTGTAATGTCCATAGGGGGACGGTACCCTAGTTAGTGGAATCCTGAGTTGTTGCTCAGAGACTGGACGTAGGACTCCTAAGAAGAGGAGGTCCGAACCAGGATAAATTCCTTGCGTTGTGTGATTGATTTCTTGTGTGTTTATTGTTTATACTAGCCTCACTAACCTTCATCGAAGAACATCTTTGTGTGAATGCTTTAAGTTTAGGTACTGGCTAAATAATTTTTTAAAGACCCATTCACCCCCCCCTCTGGGCTCGTCAACTGGGCAACAAATATATTTGAATCCATCTGTTCAAATTGATCTCTTGCTTCATGACAATAGCCCGGATTTTCTTCCAATACAGAAGATATGTTGCATTTATTGTTTTCAGGCGCATGGCATCTGACAGAGGCTCACCTACCACTGTCAAAACTTGTCCATACCTTTGTTTGCAAACTGTCTGTCCATCTTTTATTAGTCTGAAAAGCTATCTGTCCGAGGTTTCCATACCTTTTATTTTTCTATGACTTACCTACCTCAGAAAGTATGGAGGTACCCTATCTCTTTGTCTTGTCTTTGCTGCAGGATATTTATTGAAGCACGTTTTTAGCATGGAGCTTTCACAGTCTATTTAATTGGAAGTTGATCTCTTAGCTGTGAAGCTGCAAGCCTCGTCCAAGAAACATTGGAAAGAAGCAAAGACAAAAATACCTATGGATAACAAACTCAGCAAGCATCCAAAGGATCCAAGGTCTCTCGTCAAATGGCCATATTTCTAACGGCCATTTTCAAACGGCTACACACTTCAAAAGAATATAAAAGAAGCCGAAGTTTGAAAGGAGGATAGAACACACATACAACAGCAAGTGAGATCAACACTTAGAATTTTTTCAGAGACCAGCTAGTAGTAAGAGATCTCCATAAGCCTTCTTCCAAGCTACAAGATTGAGAGCTCCACTTTCAGAAAGACTTTCTAAGCTCTCCCATTCTCACAGAAGTCTTGTTTTTTGGGTGGCAATTGTACTCAGATTTTGTTCTTATCCACCCTGCTTGTTCAGAAAGGATTTGAGTTGCAACTCTTATCTTTTTTCCTTTCTGAATTACGTGTGTTTGCTCATTCTTGAGGCAAACACACAAGAATCTTTACATTCTCTTTCTGTGTAATTCCTGTATGAAGATTGTTCCTGATGTTCCCCTCTTATGTAGGGAAGACCTTGTGAAAGGTAGTTTTGTACCCCTGGTAAGGGAAGACTTGCTTGGGAGCAAGTGGGCTTGTAATTCCTGTCAAGGGTGAGAGAAGGCTAAGGTTTATTGGTAGTTAGTGAAATCTCAAGTGTTTGGCTAGAGGACTGGATGTAGGACTTCCATGTAGGAAGGGCCTAACCAGGATAAATCCCCTTGTGCATTTGTGTGATTGTTTCCGCCAATTTACACTTGAATCACATACTACACTAAATACTAACAAATTTATTTAGTGCAGTTTAATTTTAGATAAAATTTTAAAAGCACAAGAAGTCCTATTCACCCCCCTCTAGGACATCATTAGTGCCATTTCGATCCAACAAGTAATATCAAAGCGAGATCTTTTCAGAAGAATCTAAAGATTTGAGAAGAGATGGCAGCTAAAGCTCACAACTATGAAGACCAGTCTGTTACAAGGCCACCATTCTTTGATGGTGAAGATTATCAGTATTGGAAGTGCGGATGGAGTGCTTCATCAGAGGCACAGGCTTTGATCTGTGGCAGGTAATAGAACAAGGTGATTTCCAAATCATTGGTGAATCCACATCTGGTCTTTCAATAGCTGATAAAAGAAACATGTCTTTAAATTATAAGGCTAAAAATTATCTTTACTGTGCCCTTTCAAAAAAGGAATTCAATAGATTATCTGCTTGTAGAACTGCAAAAGAAATGTGAGATAAACTACAAGTTATATGAAGGAACCGATAGAGTTAAACAAACTAGAATAGACATTCTTGTATCTCAATATGAGCAGTTTAAAATGTTTCCTAATGAAAACATTACTCAAATGTATAATCACTTTTCAAACATAATAGTAGGTCTAAGTTCTCTAGGAAAAGTTCTTACTAATGAAGAAACAGTAAGAAAAATCCTAAGATCTTTAATTAATGTTTGGACCCCTAAGATCATTGCCATTAAGGAAGCACATGATTTAACTCAACTTTCCATTGATAAACTAATTGGATCCCTCATGGCTCATGAAATTAATATGGAAATATTTTTTAAAAAATCTTCGAAAAAGAAAATGCCAAATGCTTTGAAGGTTCCAGATTCCTCTTCATCTGAAGATTCCAAGGAGCAATCAGATGACAGTGATGAAGAGGCAATGCTATCAAGAAAATTGCAAATAATCCTTTCAAAGAAGAAGAAGTTCGGCTCCAAGAGATTTTTCAAGAAAGATAAGAAGAAGGAGCCAACCTGCTATGAATGCAACCAACCTAGATATTACAAATCTGAATGTCCTAAGCTGAAGAAGGAGGATCAAGCAGAAAGATCCGACAAGAAGAAAGGCAAAGAAAAGAAGTTCAGAAAATACAAGAAAAAGGCATGGCAACAACATGGGATAATGAAGAAGCCACCAGTTCAGACTCCTCAAGCTTATAATCTGAAGAGGAAGAAAAGCAAATCTAGCCCTCATGGCAGGACTGGATCAGGTAAATTTCAAAACCTATTTTACTTCTTGTTCTGAATTAGATTCTGACAGTCTTGAAGATGCTTTCAATGAGCTATATGAAAAATATAAAACAGTAGTTAAGCAAATTAAAATAGTTAAATTAAATTTGCTAAACCAAGAAAAGGCTAACACATTTCTGAAAAATGAAGCAGAAAGGTTAGGACAAAGTTTAAGTGAAACCAAAAGAGCAAATGAATTATTATGTGAAGACTTAAAAAAAAAAAAATAGTAAAATCATGAAACTAGAGTCAAACCTAAAAGAACTTAAGGATGAAGAAAAATTACAAGAAGAAAACAATTACCTAAGAGCTACTATAGAGAAATTCTCTAACTGCAAAACTTCCTTGTTTGACAAATTAAAAGGCTCTAGAACAGGTAAGAAAAAATATGGAGTAGGATATACACCTCCTCATAATGAAGAAAATGTTGTGTATCCTGAAAAATATCCAACACCTCAATTTGTAAAAGAAATTAAAAATCCTAAAAAGGTTAATCAACATGCTTATAAACAAAAGCAGAAATTTAATAACACTGCACATATTAAGAATGCTTTTGATTTATGCTGCAGTCACTGTAATCAATTTGGACGCACTGTTAGCACATGCACAACCAGACATTTGCGCTAGATTCCTAAGACTAACCATCAAGGACCCAAGAAAATTTGGGTACCAAAAGTTACAACTTAATTTTATTTGCAGGGTTGGCTGAGAGCATCCAAATGGTATTTGGATAGTGGGTGCTCAAGGCATATGACATGTGATAGGAAGTTGTTTACAAGCTTTAGAGATGAAAGTGGTCAAGTCAGTTATGGAGATAATGGTAAAGGAAAAGTCTTAGGATGTGGAACAGTGGGTACTAAAGAAAAGAATTTGATAGAAGATGTCATGTATGTAGAAGGATTGAAACACAACCTCATAAGCATTAGTCAATTATGTGATAAGGGTCATCTAGTAAGATTTCAAATGATAAGTGTATTATTCAAAAGATGGAAAGACTGTGTTTAAAGCTCAAAGAGTGAAGAATCTATACATATTATAATTAGCAGAATTAAAAGAAATAAATTTATGTCTTGCAACTACCAAAAGTGAAGAACCTGATTTGTGGCATAGAAGATTGAGGCATGCAAGCACTATAGTGATTAAGAAGTTGATTAAGCATGACCTAGTTGAAGGTCTTCCAAAGTTGAAGATGAAGAAATCTGGAATATGTTTAGCCTGTGCAAAAGGAAAGCAGACCAAGACATCTTTTCAGTCGAAAACTGTGGTTACAACTTCCAAGCCACTAGAACTCACTCGTATAGATTTGTTTGGACCTTTAAGAACAGTCAGTCTTGGAGGAAAGGTATATGGCTATGTAATAGTAGATGACTACTCAAGATATACTTGGGTATCATTCTTGGAAGCCAAATCAGAAACCTTTTTAGCTTTTCTAAAGTTCAGCAAAGTAGTTCAAAAGAATAAAAAATTTCAGATTGTCAGCATCAGATCTGATCATGGTGGAGAATTCAAGAATGAAGAGTTCATAAAGTTCTGTGAAGAGAATGGAATTGAACATAACTTTTCAGCACCAAGAACACCCCAACAAAATGGAGTAGCAGAAAGAAAGAATAGAACACTGCTAGACATGGCCATAACTATGCTCACAGAATACAATTTACCAAGATATTTCTGGGCAGAAGTAGTCAACACAACTTGCTACATCATCAACAGGTGTATGATCAGACCAATACTAAAGAAGACTCCATATGAGCTTTACAAAGAAAAGA
The DNA here is from genome assembly GCA_014218235.1 of Colocasia esculenta. Taxonomy (NCBI): domain Eukaryota; kingdom Viridiplantae; phylum Streptophyta; class Magnoliopsida; order Alismatales; family Araceae; genus Colocasia; species Colocasia esculenta. Next base: position 159,294,315 of record CM024754.1, on the reverse strand, counting down.
AGCCCAACATCAGTCATCTTCGGCCTTTTGGTTGTGTGTAGTGTTTTATTTTAAATAATGGTTAAGATAATTTAGAAAAATTAGATGCTAAAAGTGATGAAGGATTCTTATTATGATATATTTCAAAACCTAGGAGATATAAAGTTTTTAATAGAAGAACTTTAACTATAGAACAAACTGTGCATATATTATTTGATAAAACTAACCCTTCTATCAAAAGAATAGAAGAAGAAGAAGATTGTGTTGAAGATTTGTGCAGGGATCTAGAGAAAACATCTCTTGAAGATGAAGAAAAAGGAGAAGAAAAGGAAGATCCTCCACTAGAAGAACTTCAACAACAAGAAGAACAATAAGAAGGACTGCCTAGAGAATTGAGGTATCACAGAGATCATCCAAGAGAAAATATAATAGGTGATCCTCAAGATAGGGTAAGAACAAGAGGTATGAACTTTCTTTGTGATTTTTCTGCCTTAGTTTCTCAAATTGAGCCTAGGACAATCGATGATGCACTGGCTGATGAATCTTGGATCCTTGCTATGCAAGAGGAACTTAATCAGTTCCAACGCAGCCAGGTTTGGACTCTTGTCCCTAGACCTTCTGACCATCCAGTTATTGGGACTAAATGGGTCTTCAGAAACAAAATGGATGAATCAGGAGTAATCACCAGGAACAAAGCCAGACTTGTAGCTCAAGGATATTCCAAGAGGAAGACATTGATTTCGATGAAACTTATGCCCCGGTAGCTAGATTAGAGGCAATCAGAATTTTGTTAGCATATGCATGCTCTTTAAACATCAATTTATTTCAAATAGATGTTAAAAGTACTTTTCTGAATGGTTTTATAAAAGAAGAAGTTTATATTGAGCAACCACTAGGTTTTGAAGATATTAAATATCCAAATCATGTTTTCTGTTTAAAGAAAGCACTATATGGTCTGAAATAAGCTCCAAGAGCTTGGTATGAAAGATTAAGTGCTTATCTTATATCACATGATTTTATAAGAGGTAAAGTTGATAGCACATTATTTATTAAGAAATTTTCAAAAGGAATCTTAATAGTGCAAATATATGTTGATGACATTATCTTTGGATCTACTAATGCATCACTTTGTAAATTCTTTGAAAACCTTATGCAAAGTGAGTTTTGTTGCCCAGCTAGCAACCCGAGGGGGGGGGGGTGAATGGGATTCTAAAATTTTTAGATTAAGACCTGTTAACAAAAATGCTTAACAGAAAACACTAAAGAAAATAGTTAGTGTTAGTATGACTGAAGACAAGCAAACACATAAAAGCAATCACACATGCAATAAGAGATTTTTATCCTGGTTCGGTCCTCCTATACCAAGGAGTCCTACGTCCAGTCCAGTCCCCAAGCAACAACTTGGTCTTTCACTACCAAGGGTATTGTCCCTCTTAAGAACCCTTACACATCCAGCCACAGCTGGCCTTCTCTTCTAACCCCGAAGAGGGATTCAAACACACTGATACACAGGTCTTCCTTCCTTATCGAAGGGAATACAGACCACCTGTTCACAACAGATCTTCTCTTCACAGCCCGAAGAGGAACTTCACAACAAATGTGAATAAAGATGAAATGCCCCTAAACCAAGCTTACAACAAATGCTCGATCTGAGGCAGTGACTGAGAGAGAAAGATCTACAATAAGAAAATCTCTCAGAACACACAAGCTCTCCAAAGTCTAAAAACAATGAAAAATGGAGAGCAAGAGCTACAACAAGCTAGGGAGTGAAGCTCAGGGCTTCTTCTAATGCTCGCAAATTGTAAGATGAAAATTGAAAAGTTGTTCTTTACAGAGTCATCAGTCTTCTATATATCCTTCTCTTTGAAAAATGTATCCGTTGAAGTGTCCGTTGTCTCTAGGTTGGATGCTCGTTAGATTGCTTGGTTCATCGAGTACGACAGGTGTGCTTGCAGTCATTTAATGCTTTACGACCCATGCACACAAGGAGAAGATCCATCTTGATATCCTTCAGCTTCTATTTGTCCAATGTTGTATGACATGGTACTGGCAGAGACCTGCACACATTAAATGCTAAAGCATAGATAGCTAGACTGTCTGCATGCTTGTCAGTCAATCGTTAGAAAGAATATATACATCAAAATAGAAATGCCATTCTGCTATTTGAAAAGCGTTTCTTATAGAAGCATGGGAATAGAAGATATCCAGATATACATCGTGCAGTGAAATGTACAGTCACATTAAATGCATGGATATTGGAGAAGCACGCGGGAAGACTTTGACTTTTATGATATTTGAAATTATATTTGAATATCATGAAGTCGATGTGTTCCATGAAGTCGTTGTTCTACTTGTGAAATCATTATATGAGCAAATCATTGTTCAATCAAATCTTTATATAAGTAGAGGCAAATCGTTGTGAACACCAACCGTTATACAATTATAGTCAAATCGTTGTAAGCACAAGTCGTTATAGATATGTAAGCAAATTGTTGTACAGATACAAACACATCGTTGTTTGAGCAAATCGTTGTTCAAACATAAGAAAATCGTTGTTTGACCAATCGTTGTTCAAATATAAACAAATCGTTGTGAGAGCCAATCGTTGTTTGAACATAAGCAAATCGTTGTGAGCAAATCGTTGTATAAACATAAGCAAATCATTATATCTATCGAATCGTTGTGGCGACCAAGTCGTTGTTTCAATAAAACAAGTTGATGTGAAACCAAAATCGTTGTGAGACAAAATCGTTGTTCTCACTTAACAAATCATTGTGAGACGAAATTGTTGTTCTCACTTAACAAATCGTTGTGAGACGAAATCGTTATTTTCACTTAACATATCGTTGTGAGACGAAATCGTTGTTTGCTTTATTGAATCGTTACAAAGACCAAGTTGATGTGTAACTTATCAAATCGATGCCGTGATCAAATCGTTATGTAATTAATCGAATCGTTATGCTTATAAAGAAATCGATACTTATAAAATCGTTATGCTCTAAGGTAAACGATACTTATGAAATCGTTATGCTCTAAGGAAAATGATACTTATGAAATCGTTGTGAACTAAGGAAATCGTTATGTGGTGCTTATGAAATCGTTATGCTTGTAAAGAATCGTTATGCTATAAAGCAGATTGATCGTTATGCTATAAAGCAGATCGATATGGACTTAAAAGAATTCTATGCTCTGAACTTTTAAACAACAGTGTGTAATGATTACTTACATATTTTGCTTGAATTTTTTCCTGTGGATGAATTTCATGAAAACTTGTTAGAAAATAATTGTTAGGATTTTGTTGATCACCAAAATTGTATATAATAAAATAAAATTGTATGGGGATAGACTGATCATCAATCTCTCCCTTTTTGGTGATGACAAAACATATCATAAGAATATAAGATTCTGAAATGAAATCAGGTAAAGTTGCGGAGTAAATTTGAAAAATATATTTCAGAATAGTTATTTTTCTCCCCTTTTTGTCATTTAGCAAAAAGAGACTGAACAAAGACAAAGAAGGAAGAGAGAAAAGATAAGTGAGAGCCAAAGAGCGATTCTATTAATCCTTGGGGGCTACAGGAAGATAGAAGGTAGGAGACAAAAGAGAGGTATGGCGAGTAATGATTGGCCAAGCCCGTTGTTCCTGCTCTTCAAAATATGCTTGAAAAACACCCCAAGCAATAGTATAAGAGGATCCTATAATAGGTGCCATTCGCTGAATATGAAGATCCTTTTGAGCACTGATGAGGTCTCCATATGCATCCCTGCTAAGAGACATCTTGAAGGTGCTGGTAGTACCAAAACTGGCATGCTGGAGGAACTGATCTAGAGAGATTGGATAGAAAATCTGCTGCGACTTCAGTTCCTGGCGCATGGCTACATACACCTTGTACCGTTCAACCCAAGTGGTGAAGGGATCCTAAACAAGGCGGATGGAGTTCATATCAAGGAAATCTTCAGCAGAGACAGGAGGCTTATCAGCTTTGGCTTGAGAGGAGTTGATATCATCAAGTTGCCGAGCAGAGAGAGGGTAGAATTTGGCCCATTCAGTTGGAGACAACCTCTCACATTCTGACAACATAGGAGCCAGAACATCTGAATTGATGTGCCCCAGATGATACTCTCGGAACAAAAAGCGATGGAATGCAACCGAATTGCCCTTCTGCACATGAATTCTTGCAATGACTCTGGATAAATGTTCAAAAATGATAGGGCCAACTTCTGAATCCATAACCAGAGAATGAAGAGGAGGCAGAAAAACTACTGGAGGCATCTTCAAGGTGGCAAAATCTACTTGAATTGAGGAGGTGACAGCCACATCTGACCCAAGATTGGAGATAGCTTGCCTAAATTGGCCAAGCTGAACTTCGGAAAAATTATTGAGATATCGATAATCGTTGAACATCTTAAAGTATTTGATCAATTTTATCTCCTTTTGAATGAAGGGAGCCCAAATATCCTTGTGATGGAACACAAACCACTCAGAGAGAGTCAAGGAATGATCTCTGGGTGAAAACCTAGCTGACCTTACAAGCAAAAACTTATTATACAGGGACTTGTGGCCCCGAGCCCATTGCTCTTTAGTTTTGGCTTCAGTCATGGAAAAGATTTTTGACTTTTTAGCCTTGGAGAGAGAAGAAAAAGGGAAAATGACAGTGAGATGGTCGGTAAGGTTGAGGTGTGGAAGTCCAAAAATGGTGGCAAATGTGTATTTCTGAAGGAATTCTCGATAGAGGGGCTTGTTGCGGTTTTCAACTGTGAGGGAAAACCAAAGAGGTGGAAAACGAGTCTCAGAAGAGAGAGTATGAGTGGAGGAAATTTTTTTTTTCTTAGGAGCAGGGCTAGAAGAACCTGTCCTATGAGAATGAGTGCTAACTTTCAGAACTGAGCGAAGAATTGCTTCTTCAAACTCATCTTTGATGTCCTGGAGGAAGGGACCATCAAGTTGAGCATTCTCTAGAATGATAGTTACGAAGGAGGGAGGAGTAGGAGGATGAAGAAACGAATGAGAAGGGGAAGGAGAGGGTATGGAGGGTTCAGCTGAGGAGGGACCAAAGAGGAGGCTCCAGCTGAGGAGGAGGCTGGAGGTGCCTTACAGGAAGGAGGAGGAGGAATATGGGTGGAGGAAGCAGGAGATGATGATAAGGTGGCAGGAAATGGAGTAGGTGAAGAAATGTGTTTAGGAAGAGGTTGTTTGAAGGTGGCAGGAGGAGCAGTGGAGGATGATGGTGGAGAAGAAGGACCTGGTGTTGGGAGAGGAGAAGAGATAGGGGGCTCTAGGGCTACAACCTGGACTTCACTTGCAGGTACAACACCAGATTCCACTGGCCCGGAGGGCCCAGACACATCCTCAACTAGCCCTGATGGCCCGGACTTCTCAGCTTCAACAGGCCCTAATGGCCAGACTGCCTCTTCTACAACCGTTGGTTGGGATGGCCTAGCAATCTCTTCTGAACATGGCCCTAGTGGCCAGATTACTTCATCTGCTTGCCTTGGCCCTGATGGCCCAGAACTGCTGGCAGGAGCTGCAGGAGAAGGAGTAGGAGGGGCAGTAGTAGATTGCACCCTCAAAAGATCTAAAAGAGTAGCCACTGAATCCTGTATGCTACTTAGCTCACTTCTCACCCATCTGAATGCATTTCGGACCATTCCTAGTTCCTTTGCTGCAGTGCTCTGACTAATGAAAATTGAAGCTATATCTGATTGGACAGAGCAGAGAATCTGACCTTGAGAATCCAATCTATCAATAATCGATTTCATGTTGATTTTCAGCTTCTTCTGCTTTAGCCTCCTGTGTGGCTTCCTTGTGAGGAGAGGAATCTCAGGAGCTACACCCTTGCCTTTATCAGTAGCCCCAACAACGGGCTCAACAAATTCTTCATCTTCCTCATCTGAGGTGCTCTCCACAACACCTTCTTTGAACTGATCAGCAAGGGCACTGGCTGCCTGCTCCCCCTGAATTTTTGCATCCTTTTCAAAAACATGCTCCCCCTGAATAGGAGCATCCTCCATCTGAACATTCACATTGTGGCCTGGTGCCACAACTTCAGCCAAATTTTCTTGCTCCCCTTGAATGTTTGCAACAGTTTCCACAAGATCTTCAATGATAGAAGCAACAACTGTTGAGGGGGTTTCAACCTCTGATACTTGCCCAACGGGCTCAATATGCTCTGGAGGTATATCCTCAATCCTGCTCTCACTGACCACTGGCATCTCTGTCCTGACTTTCTCTTGCTGATCTTGGACATCTAACATTATTGCTACTGCCACTACCTGAGCTGCTAGAACTTCAGGAGCTTCTGCCACAGGAGCCTCAATCCTTACTTGGACCTCTGCTTCTACCTCTGATTCTTGAACTTGAGGAACATTTGGACCCTCTCCAATGATAGCCTCACCTTTAGCAACTGAGGTCTTGGTCCACACACCAGCAACAAGCGAAAAACCACTTTTCTTTAAATTTCTAGACCTAATAGCTTGGCCCATTTTCTCAGAAACCTCACCATTCAAACTGATGTTGTAATGCTGAAAAATCTTTGTCAATAGGTAAGCATTAGGAAGGGACACGTTCAATCTAATCTTCCTATCCCAAATCATAGCTGATGGAAACTTCATCCTTTCGATCATAACTTCTGCCATGTTAATATCTTGGTTCTGGATGGCCCAGAACATCATATCTGAATCTGCCTTGGTACAAGTGGAGAAGGTAGCGCTCCTGGGCACAAGAATCTGACACACTATGAAGTGCAGAATCCGATTAAAGGTGCTCAACTGGTTGATATCTAATTTTCCATCCTTCAACTTATATTCTGATCCGATAATCCCCAAGCCCTTGGCCTGAATATCCACACTATCTACCCCGCTGTGGCCGGTGGTAGAGACTCCAAAGAGGGATTCCAGAAGATCATAAGTGATATGAATCTGGGTTCCTTTGACTGTGGAGGTCAAGGACCCATCCGCCTCTGATCTCAAACAAACATAAAATGCTTTCACCAGGTCTGGATAACTTAGCCTCAGAAAAAGTTGCCATCTGCGACCACTTCATCCTCTGCATCGCTGCTGCTATGCTATGCATGCCGTTCTTCTCCAAGTCTGCTACATCCACTGCTTTGTTGCCGCACAACTTTGTCTTCAATGCAGTGAACTGCTCCTGCTGCTCAGCCATGAGGAAAGCAGCACTGCAACCCCCAACAGTGCCAGAAACCCCAGAAACTGCCATGGAATTGAATGAGGGGAGGTTCTGGAGGATCGAGAGGAAGATTGGAGCAGAAGCCCTCAAGAAATTTTCGTGGGAAGAGAGGGATTCTTTGAAAACTTCATAGAGTCGATGCCGGAGGCGATAGGGTTTATCGTTCTAGGCGATTCGAAAGGAATGAGAGAGGGAGGTGAATCGCTATGGCACAGATTACGGGATATAAGAGATAAACTTAAAATGTCTTTTTGAAAGGATAGCGCAATAAGTGTAGAAAATGACAAAAAATAGACTATCTCGAGATAAATAAAGTCTTTTGAAACAATGAACCGCCAAAGCTATTTATGATTAAAGAATTTGCTTAATTTCAGGGGAAAGAATAATTATTATTCTAAAATTATTGTTATTTCAGCTATATACAGATAAATCTATCACAAATTACACATGCCTAATTCCCTTCTAAGAGATATAAATCTCTCTTCAAGTAAGGCCTTTGTGAAGATATCTGCTAACTGATTTTGAGTATCTATAAAAGAAATATTTATATTACCATTTGCTACATGATCTCTAATAAAATGATATCTAACCTCTATATGCTTGGTTCTAGAATGCTGAACTGGATTCTTGGTGAGATTTATTGCGCTGGTGTTGTCGCACAACAAAGGAATCTTGATGTGCAGTCCATAATCCTCAAGCTGTTGTTTTATCCATAGTAGTTGAGTGCAACAGCTTCCAACAGCCACATACTCAGCTTCAGCTGTTGATAGTGCTACTGAATTTTGTTTCTTTGAGGACCATGAAATCATGCATCTTGCAAGAAATTGGCAACTTCCACTGGTGCTTTTTCTATCTACTTTGCATCCAGCATAGTCAGCATCAGAATATCCTACCAAATTAGCTTCACATGATTTTGGATACCACAAGCCTAGATCATGAGTTTTAGCTAAATATCTAAAAATCTTTTTACAGATATTAAATGAGATTCTTTAGGATCAGCCTGATACCTAGCACACATGCATACACTGAATAATATATCAGGTCTACTAGCTGTCAAATAAAGTAATGAACCTATCATATCTCTGTAGAGCTTTTGATCTACATTCTTACCATTTTTATCACTGCCTAGTCTTGTAGATGTGCTCATTGGTGTTGACAGTGGCTTTGTGTTTTCAAATCCAAATTTCTTTAGTAACTCCTTGGTGTACTTGGCTTGACAGATGTGTGTACCTTCTTTACCTTGTTTGATTTGAAGTCTAAGGAAATAATTTAGCTCCCCCATCATGCTCATTTCAAATTCTCCCTGCATGAGCTTTTTAAAGTACTTACACAGAGACTCGTCAGTAGAACCAAATATTATGTCATCTACATAAATTTGTACAAGCAATATATTCTTGACTTCTGATTTAATAAATAAGGTACTATCTACCTGTCCTCTGATAAAACCATGATTTAACAAAAATGCACTAAGCCTTTCATACCATGCTCTAGGTGCTTGCTTTAAACCATACAATGATTTATGTAATTTGAACACATGATTTGGAAAATCTACATCATCAAAACCTGGAGGTTGTTCTACATAAACTTCCTCCTTTATATAGCCATTTAAAAATACAGATTTTACATCCATTTGAAAGAGCTTTAAATCTAATGCTGATGCATATGCAAGTAAAATCCGAATTGCCTCTAGTCTAGCCACTGATGCATAGGTTTTATCGAAATCTATGCCTTCCTCTTGGGAATAGCCTTGAGCCACCAGTCTAGCCTTGTTTCTAGTGATAACGCTAGCTTCATCCAATTTGTTCCTGAACACCCATTTGGTGCCAATCACAGGATGATCTAATGGTCTCGGAACATGGGACCAAACTTGATTTCTCTTGAATTGATTAAGTTCATTGCATGGCTAGTATCCAAGATTCATCAGACAGTGTTTCATTGACTGTCTTAGGCTCAACTTATGATACAAATGCTAAATAGTCACAAGGAATAACATTACCTCTTGTTCTTACCCAACAGATGGATCTCCAATGATGCTGTCTCTTGGATGATCCTTCTTGTATCTCCATTCTTTGGAAGATCACTGTGAGATGTTTCTTTTTGTTGCAGTTCTTCCAAGGTGGATCTTCATTATCCTCAATAGATGTGTTCTTCAGTTTCTTGGATAATTTATCTGCATCATCATCATCACTATCCACTTCCTTTCTCAAGGAAGGGTTAGATTCATCAAAAATAACATGGACAGTTTGCTCAATTAATAGACTTTTTTATTAAAGACTCTATAACCTTTAGGTTTAGAAGCATACCCATGAATATACCTTCATCAGATTTGGAATCTAACTTACCAATATCTCTCTTACCATTATGTGGATGAAGCAAGGACAACCGAAGGTTCTGAAATGACTGATCTTAGGCTTCTTTTCCTTGTACAGTTCATATGTTGTTCTTCAGGATGGGTTGATCATCACTCTATTAATTATGTAGCATGCTGTGTTGATGGCTTCGGCCCAGAAATACCTTAGGAGATTGTATTCTGATAACATTGTTCTGGCCATGTCCAATAAGGTTCTATTTTTTTCTCTCAGCTACTCCATTTTGCTGTGGTGTCCTTGGCACTGAGAAATTATGCTCTATTCCTTGATCATTACAAAAATCTGCAAACTTATCATTCTGAAACTCTCCTCCATGATCTGATCGAATACTGATAATGCTAAATTTCTTATCCTTCTGCACTAACTTACTAAATTTCACAAATCTTTCAAAGGTGTCATCTTTATGCTCCAGACACGATACCCAAGTAAATCTTGAATAATCATCTACAATTACAAATCTAAAATTCTTTCCTCCTAAACTAGTTGTTCTCATTAGCCCAAATAGATCCATATGCAATAGTTCCAAAGGTTTAGAAGTGGTTACAACTATTTTTGACTTGAATGATGACTTTGTGTGCTTCCCCTTTGCACAAGGTTCACACACACCTTCTATCTTTGAGCTTATTTTGGGAAAACCTTCTACTAGATTCCTTTTGACCAATTTTATGAATCCATCCAAACTGCAGTGACCTAGTCTTCTATGCCATAGTTCAGCTGATTGATCTTTATTTGCTGTAAGACATATATCTGATCCTTTAACTCTTCTAGATGCAGTACATACAGGTTCTTTTCTCTACTGGCTTCAAATACAATCATTCCATCTTTCATGATGCTGCATTTAGACTCTTGAAATTCATTTGATGCCCCTTGTCACATAGCTGGCTGATGCTGATCAGGTTGTGCTTTAGTCCTTTCACACATAGGACATCTTCTATGAGAGTTCTGCCTTGACTGCCAACTGATCCGCAACCAATCACTATTCCTTTTTCATTATGGCCATACGTCACTGTACCTTCTTCATCTTTAATGGAAGAGAATAATTTTCTGTTCCCTGACATATGCCTTGAGCACCTGCTGTCCAGGTACCATTTTGATGCTCTAAGGCTTCCTTGCAATAGAGACATTAAGATTTAGGTACCCAAGTTCTTTTGGGTCCTTGCTGGTTAGTTTCCTCACTTTTTCTTTTACGTATCCATTTTAGGTGTTTAGTGGGACAAGTTATTTTAGTCCTAATTTATTACAATGACTACAACAAGATGTTCTATTTACCTTTTAGTTGGGATGTACTTAAAATTAGATTTATATTCAGTGTCTTGTTTAGCTACAAATTTTGGAGTTGAATATACTTTAGGATGAACTATAGTCTCTTCGTTTTCAGGTGGAATATATCCTAATCCATATTTTTTCTTCCCTGATCTTCTAGCTTCTTTTAGTATTAAGGTTGATTTGCCATTGGTAAACTTTTCAATGGTATTTGTTAAATATTCATTTTTTTTAGTTAATGTGTCAACCTCCCTTTTAAGTTTGTTAGTTGTTTCCTGATTTTCTAGTTTAGTTATCTGTTCATTTTTAGTTTTCAAATCTTAACATAATAATTAGTTTCTCCTTTTTAGTTCTGAATTTTGTTTTTCTAACAGCTCATTTTTAGATTTTAAATCTAAGTTAGTAATTTCCAAACATGCATGATTTTTCTTGGTGGTTTTTAGCGATTTACATACATCTTTATATTTACTATATAATTCATTGAAAACATCTTCTAAACTATCAGAATCAGACTCATTACATGAAGTAAATGATGAGTCAAAAGTTACCTTGTTGTCGGTGTTTGCCATGAAGGCCAGGTTGGCCTTTTCTTCTTCTTCACTAGAGCTTGACTCACTATCTGAATCACTGTCGTTGTCCCATGCTGCTGCCATGGCTTTCTTCTAATATTTTCTGAATTTCTTTGCATTGTCCTTCTTTCTGAACTCTGTCTTCTTCAGCTTCGGACATTCTGCCTTGTATATGTCCTGGCTTCTTGCATTCATAGAATATAGGTTCGGATTTCTTGGTGTTCTTGGCTTCAGATTTCTTGAAATCCTTTCCTTTCTTAAAATATCTTCTTCCAGATTGATATTTATTTTTAGCCAAAATCCGCTGCAGTCTTCTAGATAGAAGAGGTTCTTCATCTTCACTAGCTTCACCACTATCTTCATCTCCTGATTCTTCTTCAGAGCTACCTTCTGTAGCTTTTAGAGCGTTACTATGCTTCTTCCTGCTTGAAGATTCTCCAAGCCTTTCCATATTTATTTCATGGGCCATAAGTGACCCGATAAGCTTCTCAAGTGACATTCTCTTAAGAACATTGGCTTCTTCTATTGCTGTCACTTTTGGTGTTCAAGAGGCTGGTAGGGATCTCAATATTTTTCTTACCATATATCCCATATCATAGATCTTTCCAAGACCAGCCAAACCATTTGTAATATCTATGAATCTACTATACATTTGTGTAATCGATTCTCCTAGTTGCATTTGAAATCGCTCATACTGAGCTACCAAGATATCTATCCTTGTTTCTTTGACTTTGTCTGTTCCCTCATAAGTAATTCTAAGTTTCTCCCACATTTCCATCGCTGATTTGCACACTGAGATCCTATTGAATTCTTTCTTGCTCAGCGCACAACACAATATACTCTTTGCTTTGCAATTTAATGATATCTTCTTCTTGTCATCGTCTGTCCAGTTCTGCCTGTTGTTAAGAACTACTAGATCTCCTTCTTCTATGATAGATCAGATTTGATAATCGAGACCTTGCAGGAAGAACTCCATCCTGGCCTTCCAGTAGTTATAATCTTCTGCATCAAATAGGGGAGGTCTGTTGACAGACTAGCCCTCTGCATATCCTTGAGCTGCCATTTATCTTTTCTCTTGAGATCATGAGATCTTCTTTCTTGAAGAGACTTGGCTCTGATACCACTTGTTGCCCAGCTAGCAAGCCCCCCCCCCCCCCCCCCCCCGGGGGGGGTGAATGGGATTCTAAAATTTTTAGATTAAGACCTGTTAACAAAACGCTTAATATAAAACACTAAAGATAATAGTTAGTGTTAGTATGACTGAAGACAAGCAAATGCACAAAAGTAATCACACATGCAACATGAGATTTTATCCTGGTTCAACCCTCCTATACCAAGGAGTCCTACGTCCAGTCCCCAAGCAACAACTTGGGCTTTCACTACCAAGGGTATTGTCCCCCTTAAAGGCCCTTACACATCCAGCCGCAACTGGCCTTCTCTTCTAACCCCGAAGAGGAATACAAACATCCTGATGCACAGGTCTTCCTTCCTTACCGAAGGGAATACATACCACATGTTCACAACAGGTCTTCTCTTCACAGCCCGAAGAGGAACTTCACAACAAATGTGAATAAAGGCAAAATGCCCCTAGACCAAGCTTACAACAAATGATCGATCTGAGGCAGTGAGTGAGAGAGAACGATCTACAATAAGAAATCTCTCAGAACACACTAGCTCCCTAAAAGCTAAAGACAATGAAAAACGGAGAGCAAGAGCTACAACGAGCTAGGGAGTGAAGCTCAGGGCTCTTCTTTCTAATGCTCGCAAATTGTAAGATGAAAATTGAAAAGTTGTTATTTACGGAGTCATCAGTTTCTATATCCTTCTCTTTGAAAAATGTATCCGTTGAAGTGTTCGTTGTCTCTAGGTTGGATGCTCGTTAGTCTTCTTGGTTCATCGAGTACGACAGGTGTGCTTGCAGTCATTTAATGCTTTACGACCCATGCACGCAAGGAGAAGATCCATCTTGATATCCTGCAGCTTCTATTTGTCCAACATTGTATGACATGGTACTGGTAGAGACCTGCACACATTAAATGCTAAAGCATAGATAGCTAGACTGTCTGCATACTTGTCAGTCAATCATTAGAAAGAATATATACATCAAAATAGAAATGCCATTCTGCTATTTGAAAAGCATTTATTATAGAAGCATGGGAATAGAAGATATCAAGATATACATCGTGCAGTGAAATGTACAGTCACATTAAATGCATGGATATTGGAGAAGCACACGGGAAGACTTTGACTTTTATGATATTTGAAATTATATTTGAATATCATGAAGTCGATGTGTTCCATGAAGCTGTTGTTCTACTTATGAAATCGTTATATGAGCAAATCGTTGTTCAATTAAATCTTTATATAAGTAGAGGCAAATCGTTGTGAACACCAATCGTAATACAATTATAGTCAAATCGTTGTAAGCACAAGTCGTTATAGATATGTAAGCAAATCGTTGTACAGATATAAACAAATCATTGTTTGAGCAAATCGTTGTTCAAATATAAGCAAATTTTGTTTGACCACATCGTTGTTCAAACATAAATAAATTTTGTGAGAATGAATTGTTGTTTGAAAATAAGCAAATCGTTGTGGGCAAATCGTTGTATAAACATAAGCAAATCGTTATATCTATCGAATCGTTGTGGTGACCAAGTCGTTGTTTCAATAAACAAGTCGATGTGAAACGAAATCGTTGTGAGACGAAATCGTTATTCTCACTTAACAAATCGTTGTGAGACGAAATCGTTGTTCACACTTAACAAATCGTTGTGAGACGAAATCGTTGTTCTCAGTTAACAAATCGTTGTGAGACAAAATCGTTGTTCTCACTTAACAAATCGTTGTGAGATGAAATCGTTGTTTCCTTTATTGAATTGTTACAGCGACCAAGTCGATGTGTAACTTATCAAATCGATGCAGTGATCAAATCGTTATGTAACTTATTGAATCGTTTTGCTTATAAAGAAATCGATACTTATGAAATCATTATGCTCTAAGGAAAACGATACTTATGAAATCGTTATGCTCTAAGGAAAACGATACTTATGAAGTCATTGTGAACTAAGGAAATTGTTATGTGGTGCTTATGAAATCGTTATGTTTGTAAAGAATTGTTATGCTATAAAGCAGATCGATATGGACTTAGAAGAATTCTATGCGCTGAACTTTTAAACAACAGTGTGTAAGGATTACTTACAGATTTTGCTTGAATTTTTTCCTGTGGATGAACTTCATGAAAACTTGTTAGAAAATAATTGTTAGGGTTTTGTTGATCATAAAAAAAGTATATAATTAAATAAAATTATATGGGGATATACTGATCATCAAGTTTGAGATGAGCATGATGGGTGAGCTTAATTATTTTCTTGGGTTTTAAATTAAGCAGACCAAGGAAGGTACTCACATTTGTCAAACCAAATACATTTCAGATTTACTTTCTAAATATGGTTTTGAGAAGTGTAAGCCTTAGGAACACCCATGAGTTCAGGAGTTAAGTTAGATAGTGATCCACTTGGCAAAAAGGTAGATCAAAAGGTCTATAGAGGCATGATAGGATCACTACTCTATCTTACTGCTAGTAGACCAGATATAATGTTCAGTGTATATTTGTGCGCAAGATTTCAAGCTGATCCTAAAGAATCTCATGTTCATGCTGTTAAAAGAATTTTTAGATATCTTATAAATACAAGTAAATTAGGATTATGGTATCCCAAATGTTCAGATTTCAAATTAATTGAATATAGTGATGCTGACTATGCTGGATGCAAAATAGATAGAAAAAGCACCAATGTACTTGTCAAATACTTGCAGGGTGCTTGATCTCTTGGTCTTCCAGAAAGCAAAATTCAGTGGCATTATCCACAACAAAAGTTGAATACATTGCAGCTGGAAGTTGTTGTACTCAACTGCTGTGGATCAAACACCAATTGGAAGACTATGGTTACATACTTCAAGAAATTCCAATGCTGTGTGACAATACAAGCATAATTAATTTGACCAAAAATCCTATCCAGCACTCAAGGACAAAGCACATTGAGGTTAGACATCACTTCATTAGGGACCATGTAAGTAATGGTGATATTTTACTTGATTTTGTTTCTACAGAAAATCAACTTGCTGATATCTTTACTAAACCTCTTCTTGAAGATAGATTTACATTATTAGAAGAGAAATAGGTATGTGTAATCCTGATTAAATTGATAAGATGTATTCATACTTGAATCATGTATTAAGAAATTACTGTGAAATATTTATGTATAAATTGTATGTTGAATCTTCACTGTGAATTTTTCTAAGTCCCAGAACTGTGACTCTTGCAGCCAGAGACATAATCCGACTCATGTTGAAATAATGTATTCGACTCTTGCAGTCGGAGACACAATCCAACTTTCTAGAGTCGAAGTCTGAAAAGGTGCGTATTAATTTAAAATAATAAATGTAATTAAGACACATTTATTATGCAACGGTTCAATCAATCAATCGCGTCCATTCACCCTGAAATCTCTGGTCAGTTTCTTTTCAATCTCTTTATTAGGACAACCCTCTCATGTCTGAAGACACCCTTTCAAACTCTCTCTTCAACTCTCTTGTCTTCTTCCTTCTCTTCGCGCCTACACTGTTCATCTTCTCCGACAACCATCTTCAGAGCAACTCGAAGACCCTCAATTTTCTCTATAGAAAGGTAGGATCCTTGAACTCTAAACTACATTTCTCTCACTCCTTTGACAATTTCCTGAGTCTTCTCCCTTTCTTCCTATCTAGATGGCATCATCTAGGGCTCCGGAAGAAACTCTGTTGACTGCTGATCAACTCCAACGCATTTCCTCTGATAAGTTTTCAATCTGTCTAGGAAAAGTTGTAGACTTTTCTCATTTGCATGGTAGCCTGTTATGGGTAGAAGAAACCCTAGCAGCAATGGGTTGGACTAGATTGTGTCAGATTTCTAAGCCCACAGTTGATAATGCACTTAAGGCTTTCTATGTTTCCCTCCAAGTCTCCTCCGAAAAGTCAATCATTGGGTATGTGAAAGGGACCAAGTTACAGTTTCTGAAGACTTGTTAGTAGAACTGTTAGATTGTCCCAACTCTGGGCGCAAGCTTAGTGAGTTAGTCCCTATGGACAAGCAGAAATTGGGCATTATTAGTAGCCTGGCAACAGTTAGCAAGAAGGTCTGTTAGTAAATGAGCTATCTGCAGAGAAAAGGATCATCCATTCAATCATCTCAAATATTGTGACTCCACGGGCTGGAACCCATTCTTCCATAACTGCCAGGGATGGTAGTTTGCGTTTTTGGGCCATTCAAAGGCATAGGGTAAATTTGCCAGCAGTTATTTTAGAGAAAATGATAGCCTCAAAAAATTTGCAGGAGTCCCTTCCTTATGGACCTCTACTTACTTTGATTTTCAAGAAATTTTCAGTGAATTTGAGTGGTGAAATTTCTACTGGAGTTAAAGAAAAAAATGGCTTATCTACCTTGAGAAGAAGCCATTATGTCTTGGTAGACAGAAGTCAGAATTTATGGTTGAAGGACTCTGTGCCCCAGTGCACACATGAAGTTTATCCTGATGAGGCGCAAGTTTCCTCATCCATTCCAACTGTTCAGCCAGAAGAAGAAGCTAGATAAGAAGAGAGAATGGAAGTCAATGTTCAAAAAGAAGAGCAACAAGAAGCTCATCAATTTGAAGAGCTTTTTCAGCAAAGTCAGGTTCCTGTCTCCCCTCTAGATCATCATGCACCAGAAGAAAACTATTAATCAAGTGCTAAGAGATTTAAGAGGAAAAGGAGTAGCACAAGATGAAGCTGATATTCCCAGATCTACTCCATCAGTACAAGAATTTGAAGAGAGGCAACACCATTCCCCCCCTTCTCAGTTTGAGACCAGGCCAAGGTCTCAGGGGGAGAGTAGCAACAGTTTGTGACCATTTTGGATTTACTGGCAAAGCAACAAGAGAGCTTGTCAGTCCTTCAGTTGCAAGTGGAATTTGTAGATGCAAAATTTGATGGTTTGGCTGATGAGGTCAAGCAAATGAAAGACCTCTTACTTCAGTTAGTGTGCCAACAGGGCACTAATCAGCCTTCTGCTCCTCCATCCACTCATCAAGAAGAGTAGCCACCAGTGCAACCGCACCAAGAAACCCAGCACAACAATTATTTGATCATGTTGAGCAGCAGCCAGAGCAAGAGAAGGAGCATCAGTCTGAGCAGCAGCAGCAAGATCAAGAGCCAGAGGAAGTTCTGCCCCAAATGGCTATTGAGGAAGTTCAGCAGAAGAATCAGAAGTACCAATCAGTGCTAGAGGAGCCTCCAGCAACAACAGTAGAGGAAGATGAGCAGAAGCAGAAATCCCCTCAGAAGTCTAGACCTAAAAGACCTCTAGAGTCTCAGGAGTCTGATGTTGTTGCTAGGTCCAAGATCAAGACTTTAAGAGGAAGGTTAGGAGAAGACTCCCAGAAAAATGGTAAACCTGTATCTTCTTCTCCTCTCCTCCTGAGCCAACTCCCTCTATTCAAACCCTACTACTGATCCTGCTCCTCCTGAACCTGAACAACCCCCTACATCCTCATCTCTTCTATTGAAACCACTGCTCCCACTCCTTCCATTCTGGAACAACCTCCAGTCTCCACTTCATCTGATCCTCCTCCCTCTCCATCTATTTAGAGGATCAGCCACTTGCTTTTGACAATGTGAAACTCAAAATCTATCCCTTGAAATACAAATTCAAACAATCCCTAGAAAACATTCCTCCTCTCCACACAAGACCTCCCACCTTCTTTTCTTCTCTTCCCACTACCTCCACACCAGTAGCAGGGAGGTCCACCCTCACTATCTTTGAAATACTTCCTAGCATACAACTTTCATCTAGTGGTGGGCGTATGTTGAAAGACAATCCTGCCAAGCTACTTCCTCCCTTCTGGTATGCCTTCATCTATCACTCTGAACATTATATGAACCTATTCAGAGAATTTTTATCCATTAAGGTATTCCTTGAAGTTCATGAAATGCCAGGTCTCATATTTGAAGACTAGCTTCCCACTCTCATCCATTCCACTCAAGTAGTTCTATCTGATCTCCAGCTCATTTCTCAGAAATGCCATACTCTTAAATCCAAAGAATTTCTTGAACTCTATCCTGGTGAAGCCACCAGGTACTAGCAAACCTAGTTCAGGAACCAATTTTTGGATGTTCATCTCCACCTAAATCTTAGGTACTTCGATCTGTTTGGCCCACTCATTAGAGACTCTCAGGCCAAGTACTCGAGTATGAAAGAATTCAATTTTGCCAGATTCAAATTGGGGTTGCCTGATGTCACTAAAGGCTAATGGGAAATGCTCATCAGAGGTCAGAGATAAATTACTCCCTCCATGATAGTTGGACTTCCATTTGGTTTGTATCCATCCTTAGTTGGTGCCATTTCTGCCAGGAAAGACTTTGCTCAAGCAGTCTTCAACAGGCACATCTGGATAGCCACCAGATTCAGAATTAAATACCAATTGAGACTGTCTCTCCATAGATTTGCGCTTATGTAAGCTCCAAAGAATTCCCAACAATTGATTGACTTCCATCTTTGTGTTTGCTGAGTTTGAGAGGTTCACAGAAGATCAATGGGCAACAGCTTACCCTGAGGATCATGCAGATTGTGAGAAGCTGAAGCTTTCTGTCTTGAGTATCTAAGCAAAGGATATCAAGACCTTGGAAAACATTTGCTCATAAGTGGAGCAGAAGAGGTACTTGGTTACTATCAAGCTAAGGAAGCAGCTATCTCTCAAGGCTTGCACTGGAATGCATGACTTTCTCCATCTAGCAGCCTCTAGGAAATTTGTTCCTCTCAAGAATCTTTTTAGCCGGAATCACTATTTCTCAAAGCTTGCTTGGTACCACAAGCACACCATTAAATCTCATAGGAAACTCCTTCTATAGGTCCCAACTATAAAATTGATATCAGTCTTTTTGAGAACTTCTTCCCTGAAAATGAGAAGAAGTTGTGGGACCTTCTCTAGCCTTACCTAGATCAGATCCCCCGTTCATTGTATTTACCAAGCTCTTTATCCAGATCTTAAACACTACTCTGTATCTGCATATTTAAATTTTTGAATACAATCTATGTTGATTTTTCCTTTTTTTGTGTGTGTGTTATTAATATATCTCTTTCTTTCTCTTTTGCTATCTTACCTTTTATGTTAATGTCACAAGGGGGAGAAAGAAGAAAGAAACAAATCACTAAAACTCTCCAGGAGTTCATATGCTTGAATCTACAATTTGTTTTTCACTGTCTATTTAAAGTTTTTGTCATTAACAAAAATGGGGAGAATTGTTGAGCAACTACCCTAAGAAAATAATTTAGATTTTAAATTATTATAACCATGTATTTTTGCTATGACAAAACATTAAAAGACTTTCTACAAATTAAATATACGTTACATATCACAAAAAATAGTTTGGACAAACTCCACAGACATCACAATCGACTATCGACTCCGACTCCTTTAGAATCAAAAAGTTCTGCACCAGAACATCTCTAAAATTTTCTAAGTCCAGTCTATCCGACTAACAACTCCAACTTCATACAGTTGAATACTTCAGAATCTTTCTCTGAATCTGACTTCCTACAGTCGGACACTTCATTATGGACTTCAACTCTCAGAAGTTGAATTCTTCTTTATCTGACTTCTAAAGTCGAATCTCTTGTCTGGTTTTGTCTAACTCCATGAAAGACGAATTATGACTTATAAATACTCTTCTATCCGACTTGCAAAGTCGAATGATATTATTTCAAAGCAACTTCTGATGAAGTCGAATTAGCCTATTTCTCATGTTTCTGTCTTCGACTCCTAGAGTCGAATTGCACTCTCTTTTGAATTCGACTTCACTGACAAGTCCTGTACTTGTATTTTTTCTGTGAAGATACTATCTTATCATCTTATGAAATTTTGATTGCATATCATTTTATCTTCTTTGATATGATTTCCATTAAAAAACTACATTGACTGAATATTTTCTCTGTCTAATATATTAGTTAATATATTCTGACATGATAAGACATATTATACTTAAAATATTCTTCTAAAATTGTCAAATGAATATATTTGAATACATCTGTTCAAATTGATCTCTAGCTTCATGACAGTAGCGCGGATTTTCTTCCAATACAGAATATATGTTGCATTTATTGTTTTCAGGAGATGTTATCTGACAGAGGCTTACCTACCACTGTCAGAACTGTCCATACCTTTGCTTGCAAACTGTCTGTCCATCTTTTATAGTCTGAAAAGCTATCTGTCTGAGGTTTCTATACTTTTATTTCTATGACTTACCTACCTCAGAAAGTATGGAGGTACCCTGTCTCTTTGTCTTGTCTTTGCTGCAGGATATTTATTGAAGCACGTTTTCAGCATGAAGCTTTCACAGTCTATTTAATTGGAAGTTGACCTCTTAGCTGTGAAGCTGCAAGCCTCGTCCAAGAAACATGGGAAAGAAGCAAAGACAAAAATACCTATGGATAACAAACTCAGCAAGCATCCAAAGGATCCAAGGTCTCTCGTCAAATGGCCATATTTCTAACGGCCATTTTCAAACGGCTACACACTTCAAAAGAATATAAAAGAAGCCGAAGTTTGAAAGGAGGATAGAACACACATACAACAGCAAGTGAGCTCAACACTTAGAATTTTTCAGAGACCAGCTAGTAGCAAGAGATCTCCATAAGCCTTCTTCCAAGCTACAAGATTGAGAGCTCCACTTTCAGAAAGACTTTCCAAGCTCTCCCATTCTCACAGAAGTCTTGTTTTTTGGGTGGCAATTGTACTCAGATTTTGTACTTATCCACCCTGCTTGTTCAGAAAGGATTTGAGTTGCAACTCTTATCTTTTGTCCTTTTTGAATCAGTTGTGTTTGCTCATTCTTGAGGCAAACATACAAGAATCTTTACATTCTCTTTCTGTATAATTCCTGTAGGAAGATTGTTCCTTCTGTTCCCCTCTTGTGAAGGGAAGACCTTGTGAAAGGTAGTTTTGTACCCCTGGTAAGGGAAGACTGGCTTGGGAGCAAGTGGGCTGGTAATTCCTCTCAAGGGTGAGAGAAGGCCAAGGTTTATTGGTAGTTAGTGAAATCTCAAGTGGTTGGCGTGAGGACTGGATATAGGACTTCCATGTGGGAAGGGCCGAACCATGATAAATCCCCTTGTGCATTTGTGTGATTGTTTCCGCCAATGTACACTTGAATCACACACTACACTAAATACTAACATCATGTAGTATTTATGAGAATAATTGCATGGCTTGGGATCAAGTACACGCATGGATTAAAAACAAACATGTAGGTTCGGGTACATGGAGATGATAGAGATTAAGGCATTTAATACTCCTTCATGGAGCAACAAAAATTAGGGAAATCATAGGGCTTTCAAACATGGATGTGTGGGCTACCTATGGCCGAATTGGGGGGTGTATAGCTAGTTTAAGAGTCCTAATGCAATAAAACTCTTCTCTCCTCTTCAAACTCTGAAATTACATAATTATCACCCTATTTTTTAGTATTTATCCACCTAAAAGGATTGGGAAGAGACCTAATTTTGTGGCCAAGGGGTTAGGATGGGGTAAGGGCTCCTCCTTTGGATAATTATGGGTTAATTAGTGTTTATCCTAACGCTTTTCTATGTATTAATTAATTAGGTACGAAATTTGCTTAATTATTTCTCATCCCAAGATGGGCTCTTGGTTTTTTGGCCCATTTCTTTATGTGTGGACCATTTGTTGAACCCATTTATTAATTTATCTTAATGGGTTGTAATTTAATTCCCTCTTTATTCTAATTTAAATCTATTTATCATATTTATTTAATTTAAAATTTTATTTTATTTATGATTTAAAAATCAGAGTTGCTACATCCTCCCCCTCTTAAAAAGAATTTGGTCTCCAAATTCATATGATCCTAAGAGGAAGAATGACTTACTGAATAACTCTGGATAGTTCCGTCGCACTGTTGCTTTGGGTTCCCACGTGACTTCTTCAACTTTATGATTCCTCCATAGCACCTTTACCACTGATATGGGTCGGTTCCAGAGTTGTTGTATCTTCTTGTCCAAGATTCTCACCAGCTTCTCTTCATAGGTCATATCTTTGTTTAAAATTATATCATGTAGCTGATCACATGTGATGGTTGTACACATATTTCCTTAGCATAGATACATGAAAAACATTGTGTATTGTGGAAAACTGAGGAGGTAATGCCAGATGATATACCACTTCACCAACTCTTTCCAGTACCTCAAATGGACCTATGAATCTCGGCCTTAATTTGCCTTTTATGCCAACCTTTGAAATCCTCGAGTCGGGGATACTTTAAGCAGCACATGATCTCCAGTTTGAAATTCTAGATCCCTTCTTCTTTTGTTTGCATAGCTCTTCTGCCTGGACTGAGCTATTTTAATCCTATCTCTGATGATTTGTATGTCCCTGCTAGTGTTCTGTACCATGTCTGGTCCTAGCCATTGCTACTCACTTACTTCATTCCAACACACTGGCGATCTACAGCTTCTTCCGTACAGGGCTTCAAACGGTGCCATCTTAATGCTGGCCTTGTAGCTGTTATTGTAGGCGAATTCTATAAGTGACAACTGTTCATTCCAGTACCCCTTAAAATCTATAGTGCAGGCTTGTAGCATATCCTCCACGATTTGATTAGTTCTTTTCGTCTGTCCATTTGTCTGTGGGTGGAATGCTGTGCTAAAATTGAGTTTGGTGCCTAAAGCCGTCTGAAGTCCCTTCCAAAATCTAGAAGTGAATCTGGGGTCACGATCTGAGACTATGGATACAAGAACTCCATGTAGTCTCTGTTGAACCACTTTATGGTTGTCCTTATATTTTGGTGATAACAAAACTTATGGTGATTTCATATATATATTTGTTGATGAAATACTATTGAATATTTTGTTTCATCTGTGTCGCATCAATCTCATAGCAAAATGCTGAGTCTCACATTGATGCAATATGGCGCACTAAAATGATAAAATCGATATTTAATCAATATGCATCGATTTCAGTTCAAGTACCAAAATTAATAAGCGCTACAACGATTTTGTTTTAATTGATTTTTTTTAAAGCGCTACAATGACTTCGCTAAGTCATAACGATTTGTTAAGAAATCGATTTCAGAACGATTCTCTAAGTGGCCTTAACGATTTGTTAAGAAATCGATCTCAGAACGATTCGCTAAGTGGCCATAACGATTTGTTAAGAAATCGATCTCAGAACGATTCCTTTTATAGCCACAACGATTTGCCTTCATATCGATTTCGTTCTCACAACGATTTGATAAGTTTCACATCGATTTGGGTCTCGTAACGATTTCATAAGTGATCACATCGATTTCTTCAGGTAATCACAAACGATTTCATAAGTGATCACATCGATTTCTTCAGGTGATCGCAACGATTTGCTTGCATAACAATTTCATAAGTGATCACATCGATTTGTTCATAAACAACGATTTTATAAGTCATATTCACATCGATTTCTCTTGTATGTTCAAGTGTTTTTGGCGCCTAAATGAAAAGTCAAATATCTTCTGACAAAAAGCTACATGCGTAATTTCTCAGTCCTGTCAGAAAAAGATATGACTTATCAGTTTTAGCATGTTAAGAAAAACACAGTAGCATGCACAGCTTTCATGTAAACACTCTTTTATGCTAACACTTTCTTCCATGCTCACAGACCTCGAAGACCACAAGAGTGATCAAGACAAGAGATGAGCAACGGGTAGAACTCCAACGGATCTCTTCAACGGATCCTTTTCAAAAGCCTCTCATATAAAAGGTGAAGCATGGCTGAAGAAAGAAAAGAACCTTTTTCCTGAATATTTTTCAAGGAGTGTACAACTGTGAGAAGAACCTTCATGCCATAAACACTCAGAGAAAGAGAGAAGAGCTCGAGCCAAAAATCTTCAGAAGCTTTCAAAGCAGAAGTCTTCATCGCCTTCAAGCCTTCTTCTCTTCCATTCTCCCTATGCTCATTGTAATCTTGGGGGAGAGTCTGTGACTGTGAGCTAAGTCCTGAGTGTTCATCTTGTAATAGCTCTCAGTCTGATCTTTCTTTTCTAAGAAAGATTTCTGTCCAGCTGTAGGACTGTATACAGTGTGTAACCTAGCTAGAGGTTAGTGTCTAGCAGAACCTTGTTGGGGTTTGTACCAACATGACCTAGCTGGGGGTTTAAGTCTAGCAGAACCGCACTGGGGTTTATTCCAGGAGGTTTACTTCTGAACCTATAAAAGAAGTAGGTTTGCTTCTGAGCCTAGAAAAGAAGTGGGCTGCCTTCTTGCCCGGGAAAGAGAAGAAGACCTAGTGGGGTATCCAGGTTGTTGTAGTGTCCTTGAAGGGGACTGTACCTTCGGTTAGTGAAATCCCAAGAGTTTGCTTGGGGACTGGACGTAGGACTTCCATGTGGGAAGGGCCAAACCAGGATAAATCTCCTGTGTCCTTTTGTGTGATTGTTCTTTTGCTTCTGCACTGCCACTCTTCATCACACTAAAACTAACCAAACTTTTAAGTGTTCACGTTTTGATTTCAGATTTCAGAAAAACCTATTCACCTCCCCTCTAGGTTACCTTGCTGCTGTACATAAAGGGCCAACAAGTGGTATCAGAGCGGGTCTCTGAACATTCAAGGAAGATCCAACGATCTTAGAGCAAAGATCCATGGCAGCTCAAGGATATGCTGAAGGACAATCAGTCACCAGACCTCCATTCTTTGATGGAGAAGACACCAATATTGGAGGATGAGGATGGAATGCTTCATTCGAGGCACAGACTTTGATCTGTGGCAGGTAATCGAGGTAGGTGATTTTGTTATTGTTCCTGCTGAAGGCACTACTGCTATTACAGCAGCAGATAAACATAAATTATCCCTAAATTTTAAAGCTAAGAACTTTTTATGTTGTGCTTTATCTAAAAAGGAATTTAGTAGAGTATCTGCTTGTAAATCTGCTAAAGAAATATGTGATAAGCTGCAGATAACTTATGAAGGAACATATAAAGTGAAACAAACTAGGATAGATATTCTTGTTTCACAATACAAACAATTTAAAATACTTCAAAACGAAAATATCACTACTATGTATAATAGATTTCAAGCATAGTAGTAGGTTTAAATTCTCTTGGAAAAATTCTTTCTAATGAAAAAACCGTTAGAAAAATACTTAGGTCCTTAACTATTTCATGGACACCTAAAGTAACTGCTATTGAAGAGGCCCATGATTTAACTAAATTGTCGATTTATAATTTAATAGGTTCTCTCATGGCACATGAAATAAATATGGAGCGATTGTCTGAAAGCTCATCTAAGAAGAAATGTACTGATGCTCTTAAGGTTGTAGCTGCTCCTTCCACCTCTTCTTCTTCTAGTTCCAAAAATGCAGATTCTGAAGACAGTGACGTAGATGATGTACTGTCCAAGCTTCAGAAAATTCTCAAGAAGAAGAAAAATGGATCAAGAAGGATTCAAAAGAAAGATAAAAAGGAGAAAGACCTAGTCTGCTATGAATGCAGAAAACCTGGGCATCTGAGACCGGATTGTCCAAGACTCAAGAAGACTAGTCAAACCGAGATACCCAAGAAGCAGCACAAGAAATTTAAAAGAAGAGGCATGGCGGCTGCTTGGGAAAATGATGAGGTCACAAGCTCAGAATCATCAAGCTCAGAATCAGAGAAAGAGCAGGTAAATCTAGCCCTCATGGCAGGAGTAGATGAGGTACATTCTGACTCATTTTTCAATTCTTGCACAGATTCAGGGTCAGAATCGGAAGACTTAGAAGAAGTCTTTAATGAACTTTATGATAAACACAAGGTTGTTGTAAAAGAATTGAAAAATATCAAGAACAACCTTACTTGTTTGGAAAATATTAATTCTGATCTTAAATCAGAAATGGAACAACTGGAAAAACAACTGAAGGACAGTAAAGATAATAATTATCTTTTAAATAAAAATTTGAAAAATAAGAATAATGAGAAGTTAGAGTTAGAAGAAAAATTAAAAACTCTAACTGAAGAAAATCTTTATTTAAAAGAATCAATTGAAAAATTAACAAAAGGGAAAACATCCTTAGCCGTATGCTTAAAAGGATCAAAATATGAAAATAACAAACAAGGACTTGGATACATACCTCCAGAAAAAGGAAAACAAGCCATGATTCCAGAAAAATATCCCCTACCAAAATTTGTAAAAGAAATAAAAGAAACCAAGATGCCCCAGAAAAAGGCCCCTGTAAAAGAAAAAGTTTACAAAAATCACGTTCTAAAAACTCAGCACAAAGAAAATAAGAACAACAAAACAATCTATATTCATTGTTGTTCTCATTGCAATAAACTAGGACACACTGTAAACACCTGCACAACAAGGCACTTAGTTTGGATCCCTAAATGATATTTTCATGCTTCTAACCATCAAGGACCCAAAAGGATTTGGGTACCTACCTTTGAGTAATTTTCTTGCAGGTTAGCCTTGGAGCATCAAAAACCAAGGATGTTCAAGGCAGGAGTGACTGAAGACTCTTCATTCAAATCACATCTGAAGAAAGAGTCGTCACAAAAATTGAATTGGTCTTTATTACTAACAATTATTTGAAGTTTCATTCAGGTGGAGTCTCTCATTCAGGGGGAGCACAGACTAAGGGGGAGTTATTCATTTATGTCAATCATTGTTGAACCCCTCAATGGTAAGAATTCTCTCAAAGGGGGAGAGAAATGCATGGTAAGATCCTTCCTTTTTGGTTTGTGACAAAAAGGGGGAGAGTTTGTATGAATTTTCTGAAACCTCTATGCTTTATATATTTTTATCAGAAAATTCACATAAATTTTGTCATCACCAAAAAGGGGGAGATTGTTGAACCACTTTATGGTTGTCCTTATATTTTGGTGATAACAAAACTTATGATGATTTCATATATATCTTTGTTGATTAAATACTATTGAATATTTTGTTTCATCTGTGTCGAATCAATCTCATAGCAAAATGCTGAGTCTCACATTGATGCAATATGGCGCACTAAAATGATAAAATCGATGTTTAATCAATATACATCGATTTCAGTTCAAGTGCCAAAATTAATAAGTGCCACAACAATTTGGTTTTAATTGATTTTTTTTAAAGAGCTACAACGACTTTGCTAAGTCATAACGATTTGTTAAGAAATCGATCTCAGAACGATTCGCTAAGTGGCCTTAACAATTTGTTAAGAAATTGATCTCAGAACGATTCGCTAAGTGGCCATAACGATTTGTTAAGAAATCGATCTCAGAACGATTCCTTTTATAGCCACAACGATTTGCCCTCATATCGATTTCATTCTCATAACGATTTGATAAGTTTCACATCGATTTGGGTCTCGTAACGATTTCATAAGTGATCACATCGATTTCTTCAGGTAATCACAACGATTTGCTTGCATAACGATTTCATAAGTGATCACATCGATTTCTTCAGGTGATCACAACGATTTGCTTGCATAACGATTTCATAAGTGATCACATCGATTTGTTCATAAACAACGATTTTATAAGTCATATTCACATCGATTTCTCTTGTATGTTCAAGTGTTTTTGGCGCCTAAATGAAAAGTCAAATATCTTCTAACAAAAAGCTGCATGCGTAATTTCTCAGTCCTGTCAGAAAAAGATATGACTTATCAGTTTTAGCATGTTAAGAAAAACACAGTAGTATGCACAGCTTTCACTTTCTTCCATGCTCACAGACCTCGAAGACCACATGAGTGATCAAGACAAGAGATGAGCAACGGGTAGAACTCCAACGGATCCTTTTCAAAAGCCTCTCATATAAAAGATGAAGCATGGCTGAAGAAAGAAAAGAACCTTTTTCCTAAATATTTTTCAAGGAGTGTACAACTGTGAGAAGAACCTTCACGCCATAAACACTCAGAGAAAGAGGGAAGAGCTCGAGCCAAAAATCTTCAGAAGCTTTCAAAGCAGAAGTCTTCATCGCCTTCAAGCCTTCTTCTCTTCCATTCTCCCTGTGCTCATTGTAATCTTGGGGGAGAGTCTGTGACTGTGAGCTAAGTCCTGAGTGTTCATCTTGTAATAGCTCTCAGTCTGATCTTTCTTTTCTAAGAAAGATTTCTGTCCAGCTGTAGGACTGTATACAGTGTGTAACCTAGCTAGAGGTTAGTGTCTAGCAGAACCTTGTTGGGGTTTGTACCAACAGGACCTAGTTGGTGGTTTAAGTCTAGAAGAACGACACTGTGGTTTGTTCCAGGAGGTTTACTTCTGAACCTGTAAAAGAAGTAGGTTTGCTTCTGAGTCTAGAAAAGAAGTGGGCTGCCTTCTTGCCCGGGAAAGAGAAGAAGACCTGGTGGGGTATCCAGGATGTTGTAGTGTCCTTGAAGGGGACTGTACCTTCGGTTAGTGAAATCCCAAGAGTTTGCTTGGGGACTAGACGTAGGACTTCCATGTGGGAAGGGCCGAACCAGGATAAATCTCCTGTGTCCTTTTGTGTGATTGTTCTTTTGCTTCCGCACTGCCACTCTTCATCACACTAAGACTAACCAAACTTTTAAGTGTTCACATTTTGATTTCAGATTTCAGAAAAACATATTCACCCCCCCTCTAGGTTACCTTGCTGCCGTACATAAAGGGCCAACAGTCTCACGATCTCTTTTACATACAGGGCTGCTAATACATCAACACTTCAGGTACTTTTAATTGCAAGGAAATGTGCGGACTTAGTCAAACGGTCCACTATGCCCCAGATGGCATCCAGTCCACCACGAGTTCGGGATAAACCCATGATGAAGTCCATGACAATACTCTCTCACTTCCATTCAGGGATGTCCAGGGGTCTGAGTACACCCGCAGGACGTCGGTGTTTTCTGCTTTTACCTGCTGACATGTGAGGCAGTGCATGGCATGCTCAGCCACCTCATGCTTCATGTTGGGCCACTAAAATGACCTTTTCATGTCTTGGTACATCTGGTTGCGCCTGGGTGGATTGTATACTTGGTCTTATGGGCTTCATCCATCAGCTTCCTTTTCAACTTTTGGTTGTCAGGCACACAGGTCATGACTTGAAATAACAGTCTCCCATCCTCAGTGATGGAGAAATCGGGTCTGTCAGCTATGGTTCCTTGACTCGGATTAGAAAGGGATCATTAGCTTGTTGCTCTCTGATCTCGACAAAGATGTCGGGTTGAGCTCTAAGGTTAGACACTAACATCTGATCACTTCTCTACTCAATATTTAGATCCAGACTGGCGAATTGCTCAAGTAATTGCCTCTCACCCATGACTAAACATGACAAGGACGCCACGGGCTTCGTGCTAAGTGCATCAGCTACTGCATTACCTTTACCAGGGTGATATTGAATATTAAAATCAAAGTCCTTTAGATATTCCAACCATCTCCTATGTCGCATATTGAGCTCCTTTTGGGAAAATATATACTTTATGCTCTTATGATCAAAATAGACAATGAACTGTTCTCCATAAAGATAATGCCTCCATATCTTAAGTGCAAACACCACAACAGCTAGTTCTAGGTCATGGACAGGGCAATTGACCTCATGCGGCTTCAACTGTCTTGATGAATAGGCTATAACCTTCTCATTCTACATTAGTACACAGCTTAGAATAATTCCAGATGCATCAGTGTAGACTGAGAATCCTTCGCCCTCGATTGGTAAAGCAAGGACAGGTGCAGATGTCAAACATTGCTTCAGTGTCTGAAAGCTCTTCTCGCATTCCTTGCTCCAGACATAGGGGTTCTCTTTTCGCGTAAGGCGAGTAAGAGGTAAAACTATCTTAGAGAAGTCTTTTATGAACCGTCTGTAGTAGCCAGCCAGTCCAAGAAAGCTTCTGATCTCAGTGACCTTGGTCGGTCTCTCCCAGTTGAGTATAGCTTCTACTTTGGAAGGATCGACAGCGATAACATTCTTGGATATAACATGCCCTAGAAATGACACCTCCTCGATCCAGAATTCACACTTGCTCAATTTGGCATAGAGTTTGTTGTCGCGCAAGATCTGCAGAGCGATCTACAGATGCTCCTCATGCTCTTCCTTGGTCCTTGTCTTGAGTATAGAGAATATCATCGATAAACACCACGATGAACTTGTCGAGGTATGGTCGATATATGCTGTTCATTAATTGCATAAAAGCTGCAGGAGCATGGTTTTGTCCAAAAGGCATGACTACAAATTCATAATGACGTACCTGCTCCTGAAAGCTGTCTTGTAAATATCTGCATCTTTAATTCTCATCTGCGGATATCCCGATGTAAGGTCAATCTTAGAGAAGTACTTGGCTCCTGATATTTGATCAAATAACTCATCGATACGAGGCATAGGGTATTTGTTCTTGATAGTTAGATGATTCAATTGCCTGTAGTCGATGCATAATCTCATAGATCCGTCCTCTTCTTGACAACAAACACAGGTGCTCCCCAAGGAGAAGTACTTGGTCGGATAAATCCATTTTCCCAGTCCCATCAATGCTCCTTCAATTCTTTCATTCAATTCCATGAGACATTCTATATGGTTGGCGTGACACCGGTGTAGCTCCAGGTGTTAGATCGATTGAGAAATTAACATCTCGCTCAGGTGGAATGCCTGGCAGCTCGTCGGGGAATACGTCGGAGTACTCTTGCACTATATGTATGTCTGATATCTTAGATGCCTTCTTTTCTACTACTATGGCGGCAAGAAATGCCACACACCTTTTCCTTATCATGCTTTGTGCCCGCATTGCAGAGACGAGCGAGAAGTGCCTCTTGTGTCTATGTCCCGTGAAAGTCAACTTAGAGAATTCACTAAATGTTATCTTCCCTCTTCTACAATCCACACAAGCCCCATAAGTAGATAGCCAATCGGCTCCTAGTATGACATCGTAGCCCTCCATGGGCATACAGATCAGGTCAGCTCTTAGATTGAGTTCAATATTTACATCAGCTAAAGGAAATTATTTGTTTAATTGAGCTTTCTCCCCCAATGGTATAGTAACAGGCAATTCAAATTCCATGGATGCAGGTTTAACATTTAATGTATCAGCAAATGCTTGCGATATGAACTAATGGGTTGCGCCAGTATTTGACAAAACAAATGTTGGCTGGGAAAAGATAGGTAGTGTACATTCCATAACTCCACCTTCCTCGGTGGTCTCTACTTCTTATAAAGCTTGCAGTCTGCCTAGCTTCTTCTGTCCCATAAGACGCTTCTCATTTTCCTTAAGAAGTGGGCAATTGGGGATGCGATGCTCTCGACTCCCACAACGTAGGCATGCACCTACCTTTCTCCAACATTCTTCAATAGTGTGACCTAGCTTGTCACAATGCTTGCATCTGAGCTTGTTGTTTGGGGCAGTGGGGGTGAAGACCTTGGGCTTCCGCTCATGGCTTGGCCCATCGGTAATGCTAAACAGCCTTTTCTTGCCGTTAGTGGGCTTGCTTGGTGCTCCTGATGTCTGTTCCTTCTTGACCATTCTACCCTTGATGCGATCGGTGAGGTCAGTCGCATCCTCCAGTAACTGTGCCTTCTTGACCATTTCTGGATAGGTCTGGATGTCTAGTAGTGCCAGTTGGGTGATATATGCGGGCCTGGCCCATTAAGAAAATACTTCACTTTTATTCTCTCAGTGCCTACCAGGTGATTGGCATATCGTGCCAACCGGGAGAACTAAGCTTCATACTCAGCAACAGTAAGGTTCTTCTATTTCAATACAGCAAACTCGGATGCCTTCCTCTCTTGGACTCCTTCCGAAAAGTACTTGGAGTTGAAGTTCTCCTTAAACTCATTCCAGGTGAATTGTGCATCAGCCCTGGTTTCTTCAAAGGACTCCCACCACGCATGGGCGTCCCTCCCTAACTGAAATGTTGCAAGTAATAACTTATCTCCATCCGCGCATTGCATGACGTAGAAAATACGTTCAATTTCCTTTAGCCAGTTTTCTGCCTCATCGGGATCAGTAGTCCCACTGAAACGAGGCAGATTCAAACTATGGAATTTTCTATGTAAATCTTCGGCTCCACGGTTTCCATTGGCTCCAGTAGCCTGAAGTAATGCTTAAGTGAGCTGTTGAATAGTTTGTTGCATATCACGGAGTTGTGCACGCTCTGCTGCTATTGCTATGGTTTAAGTTCCTTCAAAAGAGAATTTTAATGTAAGATATTGAGGTTGCACTAAGTTTGTGCGTGTGTGAGTTTATT
Source organism: Colocasia esculenta (assembly GCA_014218235.1). Taxonomy (NCBI): domain Eukaryota; kingdom Viridiplantae; phylum Streptophyta; class Magnoliopsida; order Alismatales; family Araceae; genus Colocasia; species Colocasia esculenta. Next base: position 159,261,750 of record CM024754.1, on the reverse strand, counting down.
TTATCTTATTACCCATGGTTCTGCCCATCTCTCACATAGGTATGGAATTAGACCCTAAGTCAAGGCAGATCACCTAGATCATCCTATACTTAAGAATAACCTAGACTCTGATACCACAAAACTGTAACGCCCCGACGCGGGATATCGGAGCGGAATTATAGTTATTAACTAGTATCGAGCAAGTAAATAAAATACACCATTACACGATTGGAATAATGCCAAATAAAATCCAACTTCATTAATATTCCATCAACTAACTATTACAATCACTAATCGGAGCCAAAACTAGGGCCCATAGTACTTTATTCAAATCCAACTATTACATATTGACTAATTGACGACTAACTATCTAACTAATAAGCAGTGGTTGTCAAAATAGGTCACTCTTGAGCATAATTCTCATTCCCTTCCTCGTGAGTGTGGTATTCCCCATCAGACTCACCTGAAACACATGAAATAGTAACACAGGATGAGCAATAAAATGCCCAGTAGGACTTAATATCTCGTATGAAAAAGCATGCTTTAAATGATTAATCTCTTATAAAGCACGATAACTAGATAGAATAGTCATGTAGAGCAAGTAACGATATCAAGAGAACGATAGCACTTGTACATGAAGACTAGCACATCGAGTACGATAATGGATTGGCCATGTAACGATATAGCACATAAAGTTGCATGACGATGCACTAATAAAGATAGCACTTGTAATGATTGCACTTAAATTGATAGCACTTGGATTTGATTGTCATAAATTATATCTTGATAGTATAATGGCACTGGATGTATGCCAACATCCTGATCATTTTCACTCCCATGGGTAAATGGCACTTCCCGGGCGCTCCTCCCAGGACCAGATCAGGCCCTATTGCACTGACATAGTCATATTTCTTATCTTAGACAATCATACGGATGGCCTAATAGAGTACCAAGAATAGATGAGAATAGTTGATGAATAAACGAGAGTGTAGAGAGAAAGTGAACAGATGAGAGTAAGGAGATAGTAGATGAGATAGGGACATATTCGTAAAAACAACGTTAAATAGTCGATAGTAACAGTTGCGTAGCACTAGGTCGAGTGCTGGCAGTTAGGTAGAAGTCACAATCGTCCACTAGTCGTGCCAAGACACAGACCAGAGGTCCGACGTGAACCCAAGGTAAGAAGAAAACACACTAAAGCTGTTTGGATCGTACTGATCCCTATGAGGGTAACGGGTTATAAGGGTACAAACATCTCGTCGATAATGGACGTGCGCCAAAGCCAAGGAGACTTACGGAGGCTTTGACAAGGAGTCCCTGGTCCTGTTAGGAGTATTCCCAACGGAGAGGTGGTCCATGCAAAGAAAAGTGTGTAACGAAAAGTTGTCCGTCTTGCCTCGAGTGCTCGAAGGCAGAGGGACGCGATAACGGTATACAAATCACGTGAATAAAACGAACACAAGTGTCAATAATTAATTCGAAGATTTAATAATTAATTTAACTTAATTACCAGATAGATTATTGAATAATTTAATAAGGTCTAAATGACAAACATTTATGTTGAGTGTGTGCAAGTGTTAAGAAATCATGAGAGCATGAAAGATTGTGCATATGGCTTTTAAATTAATTACTTTCCTATAATTTTACTTATTAATAATTAACAGGTCGAAAATCTTCATAACAGTACTTAATTAATGCTAAATAGGGATTAAATGGCACAAATAGAAAGGTTATATGAGTAATTATAGGTTCTGTCCGAAATGTTGAAATTGCGACGGGGGTGCCCGTCGCGTTTCAGAACGCGACTCAGCGGCCAGTCGCGACAGCTGAACTGGGCCGGTCTGGGTGTGAACCGATGGGAATCACGACGGATCGGCCAGTCGCATTCAAGACACGATGGTCCTCCATGTCGCGACCCTTCTGAAATCGCAACGGGTCGGGCCGTTGCGATTTCAGAAGGTGGTCCGAGCCCAGAAAAGGGGTTCAGCCCTTTTTAGGGTTTGGTCCAACCCTTCCATGCATGGTACTGGATCATATAAAAATTGATATAAAATCATAGAAACATCCAAAAATCATGAAACTTGTTTTAAACAAAAGTAGACATGTAGATCTACCACTGGGCATGAGTAATTAGAAAACAGACAAGTATAGAGCATGCTTTAATTAGGTTACATTTTGGTGACCTAAATCATGCACATTTCGGGAAAATAATTAATTCACGTGGGATACAAGATGGAAATTGAGGGAAATAGTGGCATTTGGAAGCTAACATCATGTAGTATTTATGAGAATAATTGCATGGCATGGGATTAAGTACACGCATGGATTGAAAACAAACATGTAGGTTCAGGTACATGGAGATGACAAAGATTAAGGCATTTAATACTCCTTCATGGAGCAAAAAAAATTAGGGAAATCATAGGGCTTTCAAAGATGGATGTGTGGGCTACCTATGGCCGAAATTTTGTGATTTGTCCTTGAGAGATTGCCTACCTTTTCATGGTGTAAAGAAGACCTAGGGTTTTTGACGACGAAGAAGAAGAAATCCCCTTGCTTCAAGCCCTTCCTCTCCTTGCTCCTCATCCTCAGCCTTCTCTCCTCGTTTCCCAAAGCTCCAACAACATTCTAAAGGTTGATAGGGCCGAATTGGGGGGTGTATAGCTAGTTTAAGAGTCCTAATGCAATAAAACTCTTCTCTCCTCTTCAAACTCTGAAATTACATAATTATCACCCTATTTTCTAGTATTTATCCACCTAAAAGGATTGGGAAGAGACCTAATTTTGTGGCCAGGGGTTAAAATGTGGTAAGGGCTCCTCCTTTGGATAATTATGGGTTAATTAGCATTTATCCTAACACTTTTCTATGTATTAATTAATTAGGTACGAAATTCTCTGAATTATTTCTCATCCCAAGATGGGCTCTTGGCTTTTTGGCCCTTACTTATGTGTGGACCATTTGTTGAACCCATTTATTAATTTAGCTTAATGGGTTGTAATTTAATTCCCTGTTTATTCTAATTTAATATATTTATCATATTTATTTAATTTAAATTTTTATTTTATTTATGATTTAAAAATCAGATTTGCTACATCCTCCCCCTTAAAAAGAATTTGGTCTCCAAATTCATATGATCTATGAGGAAGAATGACTTACTGAATAACTCTAGATAGTTTCGTCGCATTGTTGCTTTGGGTTCCCACATGGCTTCCTCAACTTCATGATTCCTCCATAGCACCTTTACCACTGATATGGGTCGGTTCCAGAGCTGTTGTATCTTCTTGTCCAAGATTCTCACCAGCTTCTCTTCATAGGTCATATCTTTGGTTAAAATTATATCATCGTAGCTGATCACATGTGATGGTCGTACACATATTTTCTTAGCATAGATACATGAAAAACATTGTGTACTGTGGAAAACTGAGGAGGTAATGCCAGACGATACGCCACTTCACCAACTCTTTCCAGTACCTCAAATGGACCTATGAATCTCGGCCTTAACTTGCCTTTTATCCCAAACCTTTGAAATCCTCGGTCGGGGATACTTTAAGCAGCACTTAATCTCCAGTTTGAAATTCTAGATCCCTTCTTCTTTTGTCTGCATAGCTCTTCTGCCTGGACTGAGCTATTTTAATCCTATCTCTGATGATTTGTATGTCCCTGCTAGTGTTCTGTACCATGTCTGGTCCTAGCCATTGCTACTCACCTACTTCATTCCAACACATTGGCGATCTACAGCTTCTTCCGTACAAGGCTTCAAACGGTGCCATCTTAATGCTGGCTTTGTAGCTGTTATTGTAGGCAAATTCTATTAGTGACAACTGTTCATTCCAGTACCCCTTAAAATCTATAGTGCAGGCTCGTAGCATATCCTCCACGATCTGATTAGTTCTTTTCGTCTATCCATTTGTCTGTGGGTGGAATGCTGTGCTAAAATTGAGTTTGGTGCCTAAAGCCGTCTGAAGTCCCTTCCAGAATCTAGAAGTGAATCTGGGGTCACGATATGAGACTATGGATATAGGAACTCCATGTAGTCTCATGATCTCTTTTACATACAGGGCTGCTAATACATCAACACTTCAGGTACTTTTAATTGCAAGGAAATGTGTGGACTTAGTCAAACGGTCCACTATGACCTAGATGGCATCCAGTCCCCACGAGTTCAGAGTAAACCCATGTTGACGTCCATGCCAATACTCTCTCACATCCATTCAGGGATGTCCAGGGGTCTGAGTACACCCGCAGGACGTCGGTGTTCTGCTTTTACCTGCTGACATGTGAGGCAGTGCGCGGCATGCTCAGGCACCTCACGCTTCATGTTGGGCCCCAAAATGACATTTTCATGTCTTGGTACATCTTGGTTGTGCCTGGGTGGATTGTATACTTTGTCTTATGGGCTTCATCCATCAGCTTCCTTTTCAACTCTTGGTTGTCAGGCACAGAGGTCCTGACTTGAAATAACAGTCTCCCATCCTCAGTGATGGAGAAATCCGGTCTGTCAACTATGGTTTCCTTGACTCGTTAGAAAGGGATCATTAGCTTGTTGCTCTCTGATCTCGATAAAGATGTCGGGTTCAGATCTAAGGTTAGCCACTAACACCTGATCACTTCTCTGCTCAATATTTAGATCCAGACTGGCGAATTGCTCAAGTAATTGCATCTCACCCATGACTAAACATGACAAGGACGCCACGGGCTTCCTACTAAGTGCATCAGCTATTGCATTAACTTTACCAGGGTGATATTGAATATTAAAATCAAAGTCCTTCAGATATTCCAACCATCTCCTTTGTCGCATATTGAGATCCTTTTTGGAAAATAGATACTTTAAGCTCTTATGATCAGAATAGACATGAACTTTTCTCCAAAAAGATAATGCCTCCATATCTTAAGTGCAAACACCACAACAACTAGTTCTAGGTCATGGACAGGGCAATTGACCTCATGTGGCTTCAACTGTCTTGATGAATAGGCTATAACCTTCTCATTCTACATTAGTACATAGCTTAGACCGATTCTAGATGCATCAGTGTAGACTGAGAATCCTTCACCCTCGACTGGTAACGCGAGGACAGGTGCAGATGTCAAACATTGCTTCAGTGTCTGAAAGCTCTTCTCGCATTCCTTGCTCCAGACATAGGGGTTCTCTTTTCGCGTAAGGTGAGTAAGAGGTACAACTATCTTAGAGAAGTCTTTTATGAACCGTCTGTTGTAGCCAGCCAGTCCAAGAAAGCTTCTGATCTCAGTCACCTTGGTCGGTCTCTCTCAGTTGAGTATAGCTTCTACTTTGGAAGGATCGACAGCGATACCATCCTTGGATATAACATGCCCTAGAAATGACACCTCCTCGAGCCAGAATTCACACTTACTCAATTTGGCGTAGAGTTTGTTGTCGCGCAAGATCTGCAGAGCGATCTACAGATGCTCCTCATGCTCTTCCTTGGTCTTTGAGTATATGAGAATATCATCGATAAACACCACGATGAACTTGTCGAGGTATGGTCGATATATGCTGTTCATTAATTGCATAAAAGCTGCAGGAGCATTGGTTTGTCCAAAAGGCATGACTACAAATTCATAATGACCGTACCTGCTCCTGAAAGCTGTCTTGTAAATATCTGCATCTTTAATTCTCATCTGATGATATCCTGATCTAAGGTCAATCTTAGAGAAGTACTTGGCTCCTAATATTTGATCAAATAACTCATCGACATGAGGCATAGGGTATTTGTTCTTGATAGTTAGATGATTCAATTGCCTGTAGTCGATGCTTAATCTCATAGATCCGTCCTTCTTCTTGACAAACACACAGGTGCTCCCCAAGGAGAAGTACTTGGTCGGATAAATCCGTTTTCCAGCAGTCCCATCAATTGCTCCTTCAATTCTTTCAATTCAACATGAGACATTCTATATGGTTGGCGTGACACCGGTGTAGCTCCAGGTGTTAGAGCAATTGAGAAATTAACATCTTGCTCAGGTGGAATGCCTGGCAGCTCGTCGGAGAACACGTCGGGGTACTCTTGCACTATATGTATGTCTGATATCTTAGATGCCTTCTTTTCTACTACTATGGCGGCAAGAAATGCCACACACCTATTCCTTATCATGCTTTGTGCCCGCATTGCAGAGACGAGAGAGAGGTGCCTCTTGTGTCTATGTCCCGTGAAAGTCAACTTAGGGAATTCACAAAATGTTATCTTCCCTCTTCTACAATCAACACAAGCCCCATAAGTAGATAGCCAATCGGCTCCTAGTATGACATCATAGCCCTCCATGGGCATACAGATCAGGTCAGCTCTTAGATTGGTTCAATCTTTACATCAGCTAAAGGAAAGTATTTGTTTAATTGAGCTTTCTCCCCCAATGGTGTAGTAACAGGCAATTGAAATTCCATGGATTTTGTTTAACATTAATGTATCATTAATGCTTGCGATATGAACAAATGGGTTGCGCCAGTATTTGACAAAACAAATGCTGACTAGGAAAAGACAAGTAGTGTACATTCCATAACTCCACCTTCGTCAGTGGTCTCTACTTCTTGTAAAGCTTGCAGTCTCCCTGGCTTCTTCTGTCCCATAAGACGCTTCTCATTTTCCTTAAGAAGTGGGCATCGGGATGCGATGCTCTCGACTCCCACAATGTAGGCATGCACCTACCTTTCTCCAACATTCTTCAGTAGTGTGACCTAGCTTGTCACAGTGCTTGCATCTGGGCTTGTTGTTTGGGGCAGTAGGGGTGAAGACCTTGGGCTTCCGCTCTTGGCTTGGCCCATCGGTAATGCTAAACGGCCTTTTCTTGCCGTTAGTGGGATTGCTTGGTGCTCCCGTTGTCTGTTCCTTCTTGACCATTCTACCCTTGATGCGATCGGTGAGGTCGGTCACATCCTCCATTAACTGTGCCTTCTTGACCATTTCTGGATAGGTCTAGATGTCTAGTGGTGCCACTTGGGTGATATATGCGGGCCTGAGCCCATTAAGAAAATGCTTCACTTCATTCTCTCAGTGCCTACCAGGTGATGGCATATCGTGCCAACCGAGAGAACTAAGCTTCATACTCAGCAATAGTAAGGTTCTTCTGTTTCAATGCAGCAAACTCGGATGCCTTCCTCTCTTGGACTCTTTCCGAAAAGTACTTGGAGTTGAAGTTCTCCTTAAACTCATTCTAGGTGAATTGTGCATCAGCCCAGGTTTCTTCAAAGGACTCCCACCACGCATGGGCGTCCCTCTCTAACTGAAATGTTGCAAGTAATAGCTTATCTCCATCCGCGCATTGCATGACATAGAAAATACGTTCAATTTCCTTTAGCCAGTTTTCTGCCTCATCGGGATCAGTAGTCCCACTGAAACGAGGCGGATTCAAATTGTGGAAATTTCTGTGTAAATCTTCAGCTCCACGGTTTCCATTGGCTCCAGTAGCCTGAAGTAATGCTTGATGCTTGAGTGAGCTGCTGAATAGTTTGTTGCATATCACGGAGTTGTGCACGCTCTGCTGCCATTGCTATGGTTTAAGTTCCTTCAAAAGAGAATTTTAATGTAAGATATTAAGCTGCACTAAGTTTGTGCGTGTGTGAGTTTATTTTATCTTATTACCCATGGTTCTGCCCATCTCTCACATAGGTATGGAATTAGACCCTAAGTTAAGGTAGGTCAAACCTAGATCATCCTATACTTAAGAATAACCTAGACTCTGATACCACAAAACTATAACGCCCCGACGCCGGATATCAGAGCGGAATTATAGTTATTAAATAGTATCGAGCAAGTAAATAAAATACACCATTACACGATTGGAATAATGCCAAATAAAATTCAACTTCATTAATATTCCATCAACTAACTATTACAATCACTAATCGGAGCCAAAACTAGGCCCATAGTACTTTATTCAAATCCAACTATTACATATTGACTAATTGACGACTAACTATCTAACTAATAAGCAGTGGTTGTCGAAATAGGTCACTCTTGAGCATCATTCTCATTCCCTTCCTCGTGAGTGTGGTATTCCCCATCAGACTCACCTGAAACACATGAAATAGTAACACAGGATGAGCAATAAAATGCCCAGTAGGACTTAATATCTCGTATGAACAAGCATGCTTTAAATGATTAATGTCTTATAAGGTAGGATAACTAGAGAGAATAGTCATGTAGAGCACGTAACGATATCAAGAGAACGATAGCACTTGTACAAGAAGACTAGCACATCGAGTACGATAAGGATTGGCCATGTACGATATAGCACATAAAGTTGCATGACGGTGCACTAATAAAGATAGCACTTGTAACGATTGCACTTAAATTGATAGCACTTGGATTTGATTGTCATAGATATATCTTGATAGTATAATGGCACTGGATGTATGCCAACATCCTGATCATTTTCACTCCCATGGGAAATGGCACTTCCCGGCGCTCCTCCCAGGACCAGATCAGGCCCTATTGCACTGACATAGTCATATTTCTTATCTTAGACAATCATATGGATGGCCTAATAGAGTACCAAGAATAGATGAGAATAGTAGATGAATAGACAGAGTGTAGAGAGAAAGTGAACAGATGAGAGTAAGGGATAGTAGAGGAGATAGGACATATTCGTAAAAACAATGTTAAACAGTCGATAGTAACAGTTGCGCAGCACTAGGTCGAGTGCTGGCAGTTAGGTAGAAGTCACAACCATCCACTAGTCATGCCAAGACATAGACCAGAGGTCCGGCGTGAACCCAAGGTAAGAAGAAAATAGACTAAGGCTGTTTGGATCGTACTGATCCCTATGAGGGTAATGGGTTATAAGGGTACAACCAGCTCGTCGATAATGGACATGCGCCAAAGCCAAGGAGATTTACAGAGGCCTTGACAAGGAGTCCCTGGTCTTGTTAGGAGTATTCCCAATGGAGAGGTGGTCCATGCCAAGAAAAGTGTGTAACGAAACGTTGTCCGTCGTGCCTCGAGTGCTCGAAGGCAGAGGGACGCGATAACGGTGTACAAATCACGTGAATAAAATGAACACAAGTGTCAATAATTAATTGGGAGATTTAATAATTAATTTTACTTAATTACCAGATAGATTATTGAATAATTTAATAAGGTCTAAATGACAAACATTTATGTTGAGTGTGTGCAAGTGTTAAGAAATCATGAGAGCATGAAAGATTGTGCATATGGCTTTTAAATTAATTACTTTATTGTAATTTTACGTATTAATAATTAACAGGTCGAAAATCTTCATGACAGTACTTAATTAATGCTAAATAGGGATTAAATGGCACAAATAGCAAGGTTATATGAGTAATTATAGGTTCTGTCCGAAATGTTGAAATCGCGACGGGGGTGCCCATCGCGTTTTAGAACGCGACTCAGCGGCCAGTCGTGACAGCTGAACTGGGCCGGTCTGGGTGTGAACCGATGGGAATCATGATGGATCGGCCAGTCGCATTCAAGATGCGACGGTCCTCCCTTTCGCGACCCTTCTGAGATCGCGACGGGTCGGGCCGTCGCGATTTCAGAAGATGGTCTGAGCCCAGAAAAGGGGTTCAGCCCTTTTTAGGGTTTGGTCCAACCCTTCCATGCATGGTACCAGATCATATAAAAATCGATATAAAATCGTAGAAACATCCAAAAATCCTGAAACTTGTTTTAAACAAAAGTAGACATGCAGATCTACCACTGGGCATGAGTAATTAGAAAATAGACAAGTATAGAGCATGCTTTAATTAGGTTACATTTTGGTGACCTAAATCATACACGTTTTGAGAAAACAATTAATTTGCGAGGGATACATGATGGAAATTGAGGGAAATAGTGGCATTTGAAAGCTAACATCATGTGGTATTTATGAGAATAATTGCATGGCATGGGATCAAGTACACGCATGGATTGAAAACAAACATGTAGGTTCGGGTACATGGAGATGACAGAGATTAAGGCATTTAATACTCCTTCATGGAGCATCGAAAATTAGGGAAATCATAGGGCTTTCAAAGATGGATGTGTGGGCTACCTATGGCCAAAATTATGTGATTTGTCCTTGAGAGATTGCCTACCTTTTCGTGGTGTAAAGAAGACCTAGGATTTATGATGACGAAGAAGAAGAAATCCCCTTGCTTCAATCCCTTCCTCTCCTTGCTCCTCATCCTCAGCCTTCTCTCCTCGTTTCCCAAAGCTCCAACAACGTTCTAAAGTTGATAGGGCCGAATTGGGGGGTGTATAGCTAGTTTAAGAGTCCTAATGCAATAAAATCCTAATGCAATAAAATTCTTCTCTCCTCTTCAAACTCTGAAATTACATAATTATCACCCTATTTTCTAGTATTTATCCACCTAAAAGGATTAGGAAGAGACCTAATTTTGTGGCCAAGGGGTTAGGATGGGGTAAGGGCTCTGTTTGGATAATTATGGGTTAATTAGTGTTTATCCTAATGCTTTTCTATGTATTAATTAATTAGGTACAAAATTCGCTTAATTATTTCTCACCCAAGATGGGCTCTTGGCTTTTTGGCCCATTACTTTATGTGTGGACCATTTGTTGAACCCATTTATTAATTTGGATTAATGTGTTTTAATTTAATTCCCTCTTTATTCTAATTTAAATCCATTTATCATATTTATTTAATTAATTTTTTATTTTATTTATGATTTAAAAATCAGAGTTGCTACAGTGTGTGTGCTCGGTTTGTGAGCACGTGGTTGGTGTGTGGTGCGTGAGCCGTGCTACATATTGGGTTGTCTCGTCCCTAGAAATGAAGTGGGTTTGTGTTGTCCTCGGAAACAACCATACGTGATGGTTTGAGGATTGTACCCAGGTTCAACATGCTAGTGCAAATCCTCACGAGGTGTGGGGTAGTGAATGTAGGCGCACTTGTGGTGTGTTAGCCGAACCACTCTAAATCCTATGTGCACTTTGTGATTTGATATATCTCTTCTACCTCTTTCTAAGCACATGAGGATTGTTGGTTTCACTGTATTTTTGTCACATTCCACTGTGCATCTTACTTAATAGATTTTCTTAGTTAAGTCTAATTGTTATGTGTTAAAGAATTTTTTAATTAGACGATAACTAATTCATCCCTCCTATCTTGGTTGATCATCACACATATTTTACTTCCAAGTTAACATAGAAATTAACCTACATAATTTTGAAAATAAAAATGAGACTAAAATATTATCACATCAAAAAAGTAACGTTATCATCATGACACTTTAGTTTTTTTTTTTTTTTAACAGAAGGCGCAACACGGTCAGCGACTGGTCGAGTGTACTCCACCCCAGCAGGGTGAAGTAAAACCACTCCCCCAGACGATCAACCTGCTACACTAATTTTATATATGAATAAGGATAAGTTACATAAACATTAGGGCATACCCCTGAAGAACAAGAACAATTATGTTTGCCTAAAGTTCCCAAGTCCCATCTGATCCCCAAGAAAAGCAGGAAGACAAAGGCGAGGCAGCTGCTTAGAAGAGCAGAAAACCTCATTACAGTGCATAGAACAAGCGAAATTGGCTAAAGCATCAGCCACTTGATTAGCTTCCCTGAAAACATGATTAATTGGAACACCATGAAGTTGCACAAAATCCAGAACAGTCCTCCACCATCTATAGCAATCCCAGGAGGGAACAACACCAGTGCGTAGAGAGTTCACTAGAGTCAAGGAATCTGAGCAAATATTGGTAAGAGCGAAACCCTTCTCAGTATCCAAAAGCACACCATCATGCATAGCGCGAACCTCAGCAGCAATGGAAGAGCTAGCGCCATAGTAATGAGAATAAGCCATAGAGACGTTACCATGTGAATCTCTAAAAATACCACCACCACCCCAAGGACCCAGGTTGCCTTTGCTTGCACCATCAACATTAAGCATCAAACCATGGAGATGAGGTATCCAATGCACAAACTTGGTCATCTTAGGGGGAGCATTAACCAGGAAACCAAGATCACGGATGGCATCCAATTGCTGAGGAGTGGAGCTGCGTTTAAATGCCATCCTACCCAGGGCGAGAGAGACACATTCTTGTATGTTATAGCGCATAGTAGCTGGACTACTGCGAACCTACTCAAACTTCAGTTTACACCTGGTTTTCCAAAGCTCCCAAACAAGAAGAATAGAACAGTAAATAGTAACGAAACCATGAGGGTCAGAAGGATTGCAGGACTTCAGAATATCCCATAAACATAAAGAAATATTATCATGAACACCAAGACCAGCAACAAGAAGAGGAGAAACCCATTGCCAAAGAGGTTTGGCAAGATCACTCTTGAGAAAAAGGTGATTCATATCCTCAACCAGAGGAGCCCTACAACAACAACAACGGGAAGGTAAAGGAATACCACACTCAGCAATATGAGAATCGACGGGGATTGCTCTGTAAAGCATCTGCCAGCAAAACAAGGATGCACACCGGCTGAAAAGAGGATGCCAAATTCAAAGAAGAGGCATGCGTTTAACACCATTGCTTTGAGTTAGATTATAGGCGCTCTTGGTGGAGAAAGCACCATTCATAGACGGAACCCAAACACAGACATCTGCAGTAGCGGTCAGCTGTAAGTGACTCAGATTAGCATCAATGAGGGAGAGCATGTGGTGGTTATCATCCAGCAGGACCTCCCGAACAGAGGGAGAAGGACCTAAGACTGGAGTTTGTAAATTATTCCTGAGGGACCTCTGACCGATCCAAGTATCATCCAAAAACCTGATAGCACTCCCATTACCCAATATCCATCTGAAATTCTAATTAACAAAATCATGCGCGACATTAAAAAGCTTCCTAGAAACGCCATGAGGATGCCTAACTAACTGACTAGATTTAAAAAGTCTCTCTTTGGCATAAGTGACCCACATAGAAGATCCATGGTAAATGTTCCAAATCAGCTTGATCACCATAGATAACTGAACGTGCCACAAGCTGCGCACAAAGGCACCCAGTGCCTGCGTGTATCATTAGGAGAGCCAGCCCAGAAGAAGGTAGCACAGAGGCGCTCAATGAAGGATAGAACAGATTTTGGAATGCATGAGGTAGACGCAAGATACACAGGCATAGAATTAAGTACCGAATTTATGAGAGTGAGTCTACCAGTTTTAGATAAAAATCTAGATTTCTAGTTGCTAATTCGGGCTATGATTCTATCCATCAAAGTCTTGTAATCAGCCACCATATTTCTACCTTGTTTAATCGGCACACCCAGATAAAGCATGGCCCCTTTTTGGCGGTGAAACCCAGTGATCTGGGTAATCTTAGAAGCAGCGCAATGAGGAGCTGAGTTGGAGATAAGAAAGCTGCTTTTGCCATGATTAACTCTTTGACTAGAAGAATCCTCATACCTCTTTATGAAGTGCATGAAATGGCGGATGTTATTAGCCTGACCATTGAGAAAAATGAGAGTATCATCAGCATATAAGAGATGAGAAATACTCATGCAATTCCGTGGACCAGAGTAGGGGTGAAGGGAGCGACTATCCAGCAAGTGGTAGATTCCCCTACTGAGAGTCTCTTCCATGATAATAAAAAGAGCCGGAGCTAGCGGATCCCCTTGACGTAGACCTCTGGAAGACTTGAAGAACCCAGCAAGAGATCCATTAAAAAGAACAGAAAACTAACAATTAGAAATAAGCATAGCCACATAGAAAGTGAATCTAGTAGAAAAACCGAACTTGCGAAGAACCGCCAGGTGGAAGTCCCATTCCACCCTGTCATACGCTTTCATCATATCTAATTTGAGAATAACATTGTGACCACGAACTTTCCTGCCAAGATCAGAAACTAACTGTCGAGCCAGATAAACATTATCCATGATGTTCCTCCCTTTCACAAAGGCACCCTGCTCCATGGAAATTATAGAAGGCAAAACAGTTGACAGCCTGTTGCATATGATAGAAGAGACAATCTTATAACATAAATTACAAAGACTAATTGGTCGGTAATGGCTATAGCTAGTAGGGTTATCCACTTTTGGAATGAGAGCTATAATGGAAGAGGAGACTCCTGTTGGAAGTGGAAAACCAGCGAAAAAGCCATAAACAACATCAATTACATCCTGGCCGATTAAATCCCAGTAGTGTGTATAAAATTTCCCTGAAAATCCATCCGGACCAGGAGCGCTGTCTCAATTCAAACTCCAAACAGTTGATTTAACCTCCTCAGGGGAAGGCATGGTAGTAAGCATATGATTGTCTTCAGCAGTAATAAGATTGGGAATGGTATTTAACAAATTAGTATCAATGCTATGAGGCTCTGAAGACAGCAGATTCTGAAAAACCCGCTCAGCCTCCTCCATAAGCAATTTTTGATCATCACACCATGTGCCGTTGATTTGAAGTCTATTAATAAAGTTTCTAGAACGCCGGCCCTAGATAGCAACATGGTAGAACACTGTGTTGCAATCACCCTCTTCCAGCCATTTAACTCTAGATTTTTGATACCAAAGATCTCCTGGCAATGGAGAATCCGTCGAAGATTAGCATTAGCTTTATAGAGATTAGCGCGATGCTCCACAGTAGGAGATGAGTCAAATTTTCCTTGCATCAAAATGATTTCCTCCTCAGCTTTCTTAATGTTGTCTTGAAGATGACCAAACTCAGACTTATTCCAGAGTTTCAGAGATGTCTTCACAGCCTTAAGCTTCGCCTGAAGCTTGTAAAAAGGATTAGGAGACCTGAAATCTTGAGCCGTGCAAGCTGTACTAACACAATTTAGAAAAGTATCATGGGTAGACCACATATTGTGAAATATAAACCGAGATGGCTTAGGGTTGGAATTTAGCATGTTAATTAAAAGAGGGGCATGATCAGATGGGCCACAAGACAGGTGTTGAACGCTAATCCCTGGGAAACTATCATAACAAAAGCTATTAACAAGAAGTCTATCGAGTCTTGCTTTGATCGCCTGATGGCCAACCCGATTGTTAGACCAAGTATAAAGAGGCCCTTTGAAGCCAGCATCCATAAGTCCTGACGCCTAAATGAAAGCATTAAATTCCAGAGTAGAAATAGAGTTGTGCATCAAGCCTCCTTTCTTCTCAGAAGAATTCAAAATAGCATTAAAATCACCTCCTACCACCCAAGGGGTATTCACATGATCGGCCATAGCCAGAAGGTCCTCAAACAAGTGTCTCCTAGCACGATAGTCACAACTTGCATAAACCGAAGAGACAAAGAGCAGAGGCGAAGCACCATGAGAAATCATGCCGAAAACATGCTGAGAAGAATGAGATAACAAGCTGAAAGAGAAAGGCTTATTATAAAAAATCCAGATTTTGGAGTTGTCCAAAATTTCATCTACGTAATAATCCATGCAAAGATAGTTAGAGGCGAGATATTTTGCTGATACTGGACTTGGGTTCAAATATTGCAATAAATTGCAAGTTATGATCCTTCACCATAAGTTTGAGGGCACGCTTGGAAGCCATGTTGGAAAGGCCCCGGATATTCCAAAAAAGCATGTGCGGTATCATGAGGAAACATACCTGCTTTTCACCACAGCTGCCTTAGCTTTGGATCTTGTAAAGATTCCACCGTACAGTAGAATACTACCATCCTTAGAGACATCTACGTGAGGCATTAGAAGATTGTCCACCGTTGCCTTTTGTGAAACAATAGATTTGGACTTATCAATGTATGGTAAGCGAGCAGCTGTGTTGCCATGCACCAGCAAAGGATTTTCCTCACCACCCACATGTCCGGCGATAGGCCCCGCAGGAGAACTGGGAACATCAAACTCATCACCGTCTCTGCATGGGTTGTCGGCTTGGTCAATCTCTGCACCATGCACACATAAACTTGCTTCCATGCTAGCCAAAGACAGGTGCACACTCTTAGAGGAGACATCATCATGGTCACCCGAACCCTGAACCTGGACGTCATTAACATCATGCGGCATGAGATCCTTTTTGCCACCAACACTGGAGCATGGCATGGATGAAACCAGAATAGCAGCACCTTCTTGGGACCCCTGAGCTTGGCCATCGCCTTGCATGATAGGGACATCTTGTTGAGAGATGACTGTTTCTTGATTAATAACCTGAGCCTCGAGGACATCCTTCCGTAAACGTTCAAACGTGTTAGAGACAGGAACCTCAGATGCCACTGTCGTGGCAGGTTTACATCCACGAACAGGCTTCCATTCATTAGTAGTTGGAGCAGGAGCACTTGGAGCATCAGATTTTTTCTGCATGGAATTTTTATTCTTCTTAAAACAAGAGTCTTCGTTATGACCAATCCAGTTACAGAACTTACACAGGGATGGAACCCTATGATAGTTAATGTTCTGCCAAAATCCCTCATCTGCATAGCCAATCTAGATTTTTTCTTGCAAGGGAAGAGCAATATCCAGATCAATGCAAACTAAAGCTTCTGCAGTCTGGGTCCAAGCCAGCGTAGCTTCATGAATCCGAAGAACCTGTCCAAGGTTATTTGCAATAGAACGCAAGTAGTCTTCGTTGTATAGGCTGACTGGAAGGCCAGGAAAACCAACCCAGATGGGCATCATGGAAGGGTCCTTCTCAAAATCAAAGGTTGTAGACCAGCGAAAAAAAATCGGAATAAATATCCCTTGATGTAAAGGCTCTTCGAAGAAGAACAAGGAGGAAACCTCTTGAGACTCAAACCGTAGTAGTAGATGACGATGGTTGAGGGTACTCACAATAAAATCAGACTTAAGGCCAAGTCTAAAAGATAAACAAGATTTAGTTTCTGGGATTGAAGGCCTGCCATAAGAGCACTTCACAATGATGGTCCGTTGAAGAGGCTCTTCTGACTTGGATATTTCCTCACGGGAGAAAAAAATAGCCGGTGCACCTACATCAGTAAACGCCGGGGGTTTGACGTGTAGAGCCACCTTCGCCGGACGCAAGGAAGCAGATAACGCTTGTGCAAAGGATAACTTCTTCTGTGGCAGGGTCGGAGTGGGCTCCAACGGGGCTGGCTCCATGCTTTCCGACGAAACCACAGAAACAAACTAGCCGCCCACCGCCAGAGCGGTGGGGACAGGGGGGCGCACCCAGAGAGAGCCGAAATCACAAAGTCTCTCTCTCTAGGAAACTAGAGAGAGAAAGAAAACCCACAGAAATATTTTCAATGATCATGACACTTTAGTTAAAACACATCTTTTTAGGTTATCTAAGGGTAGCAACTTGCCTCATTCTCGTGGACTTAGGTGGCATTTGATAACATTTATTTAAAATGTCTAAAATCTAATTCATCATCTAATCTCTAAATGTAAAATTTAAAAAATACTTAAACATATTAAGACTTTAAAAAAGAGTTGTTTGATAACTAACTTAAGTAACATCTGAAGAGAATGAGATAACCGAGTGACTAGAGGCGACATTTGGTTGGAGCAAGGGATAGAGGTTGGTGATCAACACCTTGACTAGTGAGTGGCGACAGTTGGTCAATGAGACTGGTAGCCCGCAGCATTGGCAGGAGGTAGTCGGTGTTGGGCGGTCGGCACCCTATGCTCAGCGGTCGACAGTCAGTACCCAACAGTCGATTGTTGGTGTCCAATAGTCGGCACCTGGCTCTCGACAGTCGATGTTGGGTGGTCTGACTATAAGCGCCCAGTAGTTGGCGGCCGGTGGTCTACGTGGTCTGGCTGTTAGCGCCCAACAGCTGACGACTATTGGCCTTCAATCGTCGGGTGCCGACTGCCAACCGCCGATCATCAGGCACCGATCGTCGGCCGCCTGGCACCGATCATCAGCCACTGGGTGATGACCACTAGGCGTCGGCCACCGAGTGCTATCCGCCGACGGCCGGCCGCCGATTGTCGGGAGTTGGGTGCAGAGCTTCGGCCGTCGGTCAGCCACCGAGTGCCGACCGCCTATCAATGGGCGCCGAAAGCTGACTGCCGACTGCCGAACAACAATTTCTAGCCGTCGAGCATCCATAGTCTTACATGTCTAAAAAAAAGTGCATATCCTTCATTTTTTTAAGAGAAAAGTTAAGAGAATTGACGTTTATTTAGACATATATTTAGACGTTTTATCAAACAGTCTGAAAGTGCAACGTCTTACAACTTTAGACATTAGATATCTATTAAGTGTTATCAAATATACCCTTAATAACTTAACCTTAGTCTTACCTCGTCATATCCTATTTTAACCATATTATTTTGTGGTTAATTAAATTATTTGTGCAGCCTGAACAGGCTAGACAACTAATCCACATTATATCTCACTTTGCCCAAGACCTATCTCACTACCAAATTCTGTATACTACCACTGTATACAACAAACCTATTTAGCATTCTTTACAAGACCTCCTTGTAACATATGACTTGATCAGGAGAGTTCAGATATTAGATTTCCTAAGAGTTTCTTGCTACTTTACTTCTTTAATATAAGGATTTTAGAATAGAGAAGGATGAAAAATATTTTCATCTTTTACTTTTATCTTTTGATAGTCTTAGAGAAATAGTTTTGTCATGTCCTGATATTTAATATAACTATAAATGCTGGAACGTGAACGAATAAGGAATCAAGAGTAAATTTTGTACTATTCGAGTAGAAAATTGCTTGGGGCTTCACTAAATAAAAAATTATTAACTATCATTCTACAGGTGTTACATGGTTATCAATTTACAATTCAAAAGTAAACGCCGCAAAGGTTGAACTCTCAGCCCACAAATCCTGATGTCCCGCCTTCTAAATTTGTTGATTACTTGAGAAAAAAATAGGATTTGATGAGCTAAGTAGCCCAGTAGGATTCAATCTTCTAATCAAAAGGACTATGATAATCAAGGAAGTAAACAATGAACTTAACTGTTAGCACTGCTGAATATCAAAGATGAATGGATGACCATGTCAATAGATAACAATTGTAGAACAGGAGTACTGAACAAGATTGCACGGTCAAGAATTCAGGACAACAATTCACATTCTGCTTCAAATACATATCCAACTCATGATAAAATAACATGATGACTAATCAAGCTTGTATTGATGCAATGCTAAACATCCACAGATCCTTTATCGTTCCGTACGACCACTAAACAAATTCGGGTACTCCTCCCGGGACTGGACCAGCTCTATTTGCACAGGCATATATCTCAACTGAGTCCGAAGACACAAAAATTATCATCATAAATTATTTCTGGTAATATTGAAGTGTGGTACACAAGTACTCCAAATCTCACATGTAACGAAGGATTATAATCCAAAGCCAATAATTTCAGAAGGTTGAAACCACATAAGAATCAATTATATTTGGAAAGTTTAAGAATAATCCAAAGTAGGATATGGAAGGCATATGAATGATCCCTCTTAGTGACAAAGTAATTGGAATCCAAGAAAATGAAGATCCACAAATTGTCATCAT
Organism: Colocasia esculenta; assembly: GCA_014218235.1. NCBI lineage: Eukaryota > Viridiplantae > Streptophyta > Magnoliopsida > Alismatales > Araceae > Colocasia > Colocasia esculenta. The sequence goes on along the minus strand of CM024754.1, from coordinate 159,242,466 downwards.
AATTTCATTCTTGTAAAAGATTCAAGTGTGGGTACTCAAGTTCTTAAGATCTCTCATAAAACAAAGGTTCATGATTCAATGTCAAAATGTACAGAAGGTTGTAGACATGTAGGAATCAATATACTTGAGGTGCTAAAGGACAATCCATAGAGGAATATGGATGACATTTGAGTGGACTTTCTCGGAGATACAGTAGTTGGAATCCAAGGGAATAAGGGAAACAACTAGTTGGGTTAATATCAAAGTGTCTCACCTTTGGTTAGACATGAAACATATCAAGTTAAACACCTCAGATAGGTGTATGTCGACCGCCAGGAAGTGGCTGTCGACAGCTACTGTGCTCTCTGAACCAATTCCTAGGATCTGAACACTGCCTGTCGATAGGCCAAGGTCGGCTATTGACAGGTGAAGGCCATCTATCGACAACTACTGATGGTTTTGCATTATCTGGGTTCTGGAAGCAGGGACCCTATCGACAAGCAAGTTCTGGCTATCGACAGGTACAATCTAAACTCCCAGAAATGATGGTTCAACATCTCAAAATACTCATCTAAGTATTCCTATGATTCTAAGCATGGTTGAGAACATTTAGTGGGTCTGGTTTACACTTCTAACATTACTTTCCATGAAGGATAACAATAGAACAAGGCAACACTTTCTTCACAATAGAATGACATGAACTAGAAGCTTATAGGAATAAAACTCCATAGGAACATATCTCCACTTTAATGCAAATTTTATCGAAACTAAAACAAGGTTCTTATCAGTACATAAGGCTACATCTAAAGACATGAGTGTCAATTTAGAGACATGAATTCAATGAAGAAGAATTAACCAGATAGCTTGCTGAACCTCATGCCAACGTGAGGTCAGATAGATGCTTAAACTCTATGACTTTAGAAGAAGGAGAAGTACGAGATGATGACTACTTGACTAGGAAAGGAATGAAGGTTCTTCTTTTCCTCAACGTAGAGGTCAACAATAGTCGGAAAAAGAAACAGGAAGACTGCAAAAGTAGCAACTTCAGCAGGTGCAGTTGAAGATGTAGCAGCAATAGAAGAAGCAACAGTAGCAGCTCCAGCATGCAGCAGCAACAACTCCAACAACTACAGCTCTAGCAGCAATGACAAAAGCAGCAGCAGTAGCAGGAGTAGGAGATGGAAAGACTTGTACGATGGTGGAGGGAGAGTTTTTATAAACTCTCTCACTCCATGCATGTAAGGCACATAGGCCATACATGTGTTGCGGTAAAAACCCTTTGGTTTTTACAGAAACACGTTTACCATGCAAGCCTCAAAGCTTACACATAGGGTAGAAATGTGTAACTCTTCTATCCCATGCGAAATGGGCTTATGTAGCCCCTAATACGTAAGCAAGGATTAACCCAGAAAATGGTTACCGTAAATGGTTAGAAATTCAGCTGGCCCATTTGACCCCAAATTTTTATACCCAATTGGTGTCCATTTCAATTGAAATTTTGACTATAAGCTAATAAGAAGGTTTTAAAAATTATGGTGATTTTAGTTTAATTTTTAGAATTTATTTTTCACCCAGCAAAAATTGCCCAAAAAATAGTTGCGTCGACTTAATCTTGAAATCCGCACGTCAACAATTCTGGATATTTACATTTCTGATATCATCATATTTTTTTGGAAATTATGATATTTTCAGATTTTAATTTCGTTAAAAAATTCCGATGTCGCTCTGTTGGAGTGTGCACCTCTGAGTACGATACTGGAATAACATTTATTAGTAGAAATTAATCTTAAATTAAAGTTAATTACATCACATGATAGTAGTTATGTTTAACAATCAAAATCTTCACATTTTTCTAGTTTTCGAATAAATAAATTTTTTGGGGTGTTACAACTCTCCCCCACTAAGAAAAGAGTTTGGTCCTCCAAACTCCATGACTAGTTGGATGGATCGCAAAGATTAAGTTTTCAACCTTTTAAATTTATTTAGTCCAGATTAGTCTTACCAATCTTGTCATGATTATTATGTCATACAATGTATACACCCTCTATATAACTTGTTATCATGGCATCGTCAGTTGATAGAAATTTAAATATTAATCAACAATTTTAGATCTTAAGAAGCCATGTTGTGATCATGGGTTCAATTAGATGCATTCTCTACTTTGTTCTTTATTTCTGGCAGTAGTATATTATGTATTTAGCCGATCCTTGTTAATAACATATTAGCCCTAGCCATCGAGGGGCGAAAGGGCGAAAGGGCGATTAGTTTAGGGTTATTTTTTATATATTGCATATAAACTATTAGATCTAGGATCCAATGGCCAGAATTAATCCAATTTCAGATCGGATCTTAAACGGAGCGGAACTCCTATTTTTGCATTCACTCTGATTATTATTCTGATACTATCCGAATCCGAATCCACTCCACCGGATATCTTTTAAATGAATATGGATATGTTTAATCAGATACAAATCTGAATCGGATTCAGATAATATTTGGATCCGTTTACAACCATATTCGAAACTTAAAGAAAAGAGAGGATCTTGATTTAAATGGAACTCCATGCAAGTGCAAGTCTAAGCAACATTCTTTCATCTTCTTCACTAGATCTGACATGATCAAAAGTTATCACAACAAGAAAAAGCGGGCTTTCCGACGAACATGATCCGTCGGAAATCCGTCGAAAAACACACTTTCCGAAAACTTTCTGGCGAACGACCGTCGAAAACCATCCGTCAGAAGAATACCATCAGAAATTACCGACGGGCAAAAAATAAGCCGGTAATCCGTCGGTACTTTCGACAGAAAGTTGTCGGTAAATTCTGTCAGAAAATTCGTCGGTAAAGTCTGACAGAAAGTTGTCGATAAATTTCGTCGGAAAATTAGTCGGTACATTTTGACAGAAAATTCAGTCAGAAAATCCGTCTGAACTTTCGACGGATTCACCGACAGAACTCACCGTCGGAAAAAAAAAATATCGTCGGCAATTCCGAAGGTATTGCCGACGGATAGGTTCCATCGGCAATCTTGTGTGCCGACGGATAGGTTCTGTGGGAAAAAATACCGTCGGAACTTCCAAAGGTTTTGGCGACGAACAGTATCCGTCGAAAAATCTGTCGAAAATATCCCATTTATTTTTTTTAAAACATAATTAAATTAACAATGATAAATTATAAAACCTGCTAAACAATTCATACATTCCATAATAAATAACAATTAACCTAAAATCATCAATCACAACAAATATAAATCATACACAATAATAAGAAATAAAAATCAAGAAAGGTTTGCTGGATCGTCTGTTGTCCCTGCCTCATGATCGTCAGGTGCCGAAGAATCCTATATTAAAATAAATAAATAAACATGAGAAACATAAATAAAAAATAATATACAAATATTATTTTAAAAAATTTAAATTTAAAACATATCATTATTCACTAAGTTTAATTAGAAAATATTTATGATCATTTACACTTAGTTTTTTTTTTTAATTAGTGATTTGAGCGCCGAATCCAAACTGGGAATCCGATTAGGATTCTGTCAATTCTCACACGTCACTTTCACCCACCCGGTCGTGTCGGAGTGAACGACTCGCTGATCGGATCCCTATTTCTGATTTTGGACCCCCGGGTTGCGTGTTTTGATCCTTTACACAGGTTTTTTTAAAATTAGTGATTTGAGCGCCGAACATAAACCGGGAATCTGATTAGGATTCCGTCTGTTCCCACACGTCACTTTCACCCACCCGGTCATGTCGGAGTGAATGACACATCGATCAGATCCTTATTTCAGATTTTGGACCCCCGGATTGTGTGTTTTTATCCTTTTCATTTATGTTTTTTTAAGATTAGTGGTTTGAGCCCCGAACCCAAACTGGGAATCCGATTAGGATTCCGTTAGTTCTCATACGTCACTTTCACCCACCCAGTCATGTCAGAGTGAACGACACGCCGATTGGATCCCTATTTCAGATTTTGGACCCCCGGGTTCCGTGTTTTGATCCTTTTCATTTATGTTTTTTTAGGATTAGTGGTTTGAGCGCTGAACCCAAACCGAGAATCCGATTAGGATTCCGTCAGTTCCCACAAGTCACTTTCACCCACCCGGTCATGTCGGAGCAAACAACATGCCGACTGGATCCTTATTTCTGATTTTGGGCCGCCGAGTTGCGTGTTTTGATCCTTTACACTTAGTTTTTTTTTTTAATTAGTGATTTGAGTGCCAAACCCAAACCGGTAATCCGATTAGGATTCCGTCAGTTCCCATACGTCACTTTCACCCACCCAGTTGTGTTGGAGTGAACGGCACATCGATCGGATCACTATTTTAGATTTTGGACCCCCGGGTTGCGTGTTTTGATCCTTTTCATTTATGTATTTTTAAGATTAGTAGTTTGAGCACCGAACCCAAACCGAGAATCCGATTAGGATTCCGTTAGTTCCCACACGTCACTTTCACCCACCCGGTCGTGTCGGAGCGAACGACTCATAAATTGAGTTGAGTGGCCTCCAGTTGTATGTGAGGATATATATTAGACATGTCTTTAATGAGTTTTAAGCTTTGGGAAGATGGGAAAGTCTGATTATCTACTTCTTAAACAATAATTGGGTTTTTTTTTAAGATTAGTGGTTTGCATGTTTTAATAGTTTAGATTAGTGGTTTCATTTCATTCAAACTATATGAAATTAATAGTAATACTGACCTGAGGGGCTTACTGTGAGGGGCCTACTCCTCGAATGGCAGAGACCACTAGTATGCACATTCTTCTCCGGATGAGCCGCTCGATTGCGTTTAGCCGCTTGTGACCTCTCCTGCCATGGTCCAGTAGCCCAACGATGACAATGGGACTCTCAATAGTCCCTCCTCATCCACACCGGGCCGTAATCCATCCAAGCTGTAGGATCCTGACTGCCTGTGGTCTTCGCTGCCTTGTCCCGAGCTCCCACATCGACTTTCTAAAATTAGTCTGGGCAGTAGACTCCCAGATGACTCGTGCTCGAGGGAGATCCTCTGGTCTCGTGAACATGTACCTCCGCTGTTTAGAAATGAAATTACTCAACTTTGTGCACCAACAGAGAGAGATAGTAATTAACGAAATGACTTAAAATCAGTAAAAAATAATAATACTGTGAACATATCAAATAACAATTCTCGGACGGATGGGGGGAACTCTTTCATGAGTCCACTGGTCCTGGAATGTGTGCATGCACCAACAATGTAATAAAGCAGGAAGCAGGTCCTGGATCTATCTTCCCCCTACAATTGCACATTAATTTTCTACATGAACTATATAACATAAATAACAAATACAGGAAGTTTGAAGTGATCAAGTTTACCCAGAAATCTAGCATGGCTGGCGTCTAGCTAGCTGAGCCACCTCCTTCACCGCTGTATGATGGCTCTCTACCTCTGTTGAAAACAATTAAGTACACCATTATTAAAAAAATTGGAAGACAAGAAACGTACTAAAGTATGGAAACATACATGTACCTGGTGGTGATTGGGATGGGAAAGGTGACGCTACTGGGCGAGAGGCAGACCCTGCAAAATTATATAGATGTTAGAAATATAAAGTTAATATGAACAGTAATATATAGAGTTTTATGTTTGGGTACATATACATATACCTGTTGCCGAGACAACCGGCATAGTCGGGGAGGCGGACCCTACAAAATTATATGCACGTTAGAAAATATGAATTTAATATGAACATTAATATATAGAGTTTTATGTTTGGATATATATATATATATATATATATATATATATATATATATATATATATATACACCTGTCGCCGGACAACCGGCGTAGTCGGCCGGGAGGCGAACCCTGCAAAATTATATGCACGTTAGAAAATATGAATTTAATATGAACATTAATATATAGAGTTTTGTGTTTGGGTACATATATATATACCTGTCACCGGGATAACCGGCATAGTCGGTCGGGAGGTGGACCCTGTAAAATTATATACACGTTAGAAAATATGAATTTAATCTGAACAATAATATATAGAGTTTTGTGGTTGGGTACATATATATATACTTGTCGCCGGGACAACCGGCATAGTCAACCGGGAGGCGGACCCTGCAAAAATTTATGCACGTTAGAAAATATGAATTTAATATGAACAGTAATATATAGAGTTCTGTGTTTGGGTACATATACATATACCTATCGTCGGGACGACCGGCGTGGTCGACGAGGCGGACCCTACAAAATTATATGAACGTTAGAAAATATAAAGTTCATATACACAGTAGAATAAAAGAATTGAGTTGAGTACATATATTGTAACATCGCGCATTTTTCGAATCCTTGTGGATCCTTGTTTAGCGGGTTTGATGGCCAATGTGTGGCCCATTAGATTGTGTTTTAGGTGTCTGCGTGGGTTGTGAGGCTTTGTGGGCTGACAGATTGGGCCCAAAGCACTCACAGGTTCCCTGCCTGTGAACGCGACAAGGGTATGCGTCTCGTTCTGTACGCGACGGCCTTGGGGGTCGCGTTCATGTTGCCGCTGTTTGGGTTGTCGTCTGCATGCGCGCCACATGTCGCACACTGGGTAGGGCATGCTGACGTTGACAGTGGGATGGCGACGGCCTCCTACGTCACGTTTAGGTCGCGACGTATGGCTGCGTCGCGTTTTAACCACTGTGCGTTTTTAAAGAGGTCTGGCCGGACAGAGCTGTGGCAAGCTCTGCTCGTCCAGGAGGAGCTGTTGTAGAGCTCTCTTGGGCGATTCGCCATTTTGGAGTGGGTTTTGGTGTGCTCTCACCGCGAGGACATCGCGTGGAGCGGGGGAGACGCCGTGCTGTGCTCAGTATGTGCATTCTTCGTGAAGGTAGGGAGAATCCACCTTGTTTCGTTGCGTCGATTGCATGAAATACATGTTTGACTGGTTTTTTGGCGTTAAGAACAATAGATACCCTGTTAGGGTATTCATTAAAGCACGAAAACTGGAAATTAAACGTGGTTTGCATGGTTTGGGGTGGTAATCCGGAGTGAGTAGTCCAGATTAGGGTTCCTGCCTGAGAAGGTGACGGAACCCCCTGTCGCGACAAGGTCGCGATAGGCTGACCTGTCACGTTAGGGTTTTCTAATGCGACGCATCGGGGTGACGCGATATGAAGGCGACAGTACCCTATGTCGCGACCTCAGCCGTGAGCTCTTTTTGTGCATGTTTTCAAGGTACGATTATCCGATTATTTGTCAAGTGTTGTGCATGGCACCGGCTAGTGGTGCGTTGGCACTTGTAGCACTCATAGAGCATGTTGCTCACGAGGTGAGCATGTTTTTAAGTGGTTAGTTTATCGCTTGTGTTGTGGTGTTTACGTGGTTTGGGTGTGTGCATGGCACACACATTGTCTTGGTGTAACTTTTATGATACATCGTGATGGTTGAGCAGTGAGGTTTCAGCGTGAACCTAGCCTCATTCATGTAACGTCTTTTATAGGCTGATAAAGATGGTTTAATTAGTGTTGTTTGAGTAAAGTTAAGGGTTAGTGTTTGATTATTATACATTGTGTTTATCTGGCTACGGAGGTCATGAGATGACCAATGACAGACCGAGTTGTTAATGTTTAATGCAATTCGTGGATATGTCTGTGTAGGTTAGCTTGTGGGTCACTAGTGACCAGGACAAGCTACCCTTCACATGTTTATTGGTTTGTGATAAAAAGTAAATGTATGTATATAAATATCGTGGTTTGATCTTGCCGAGTTTGATGGCCCGGCGCCTGTTCCAGAATACCTTTGCAGTCAGGTACCCCAGGTTCTGTGTGAGCCAGGCACTTGTGTTTATTGTGCTCAGGGTTTGTCCTGGTACTTGTGTTGTACCGTTGAGGTCAGTGTCGTCTGTCCTGGACACCCTCACTCCTGTGTTTGAGTTGTACGTCTGGCTAAGGGAAAGATGACAGAGGGCAGCGACTTGTGTTTGTGGGTGTGCAGTCGCTTGTAGCGCGACACCAGTACTCGACACTGGTCGCCAACTAGTCCTATTTTCCAATGCCTTACTTTAGGGAGCTTAGGCCAGAGTCCCTAAAGGTGCCAGGCATGGGCCTGCAGTTGTGTGTGGTCTGCAGGTGTGGTGTTGGTTGGTCTCCACTCTTCTTTGGCTTGTGCTTGTGCAGCAGCAGTTGTACCTTTCGTTCGTGACTGCGAGACTGAGAGGTAGTTCTTGTGTTGTGTTGTCCGGATTGGATGCTGGCGTCATGAACCAGTTGTCCGTTCCCGTGTGGTGGAGTCGTTCCTTTCCGACTCGTGCTTTGCCTATGGTGCAGGCTTGTGAGTGTTGGCTCACCGTTGTGGTTTGACGAGTTGTGGTGTGCCCTGGTGTTGGCACGATTGTAGTTGTGGTTGGTGAGCAGAGACTCACTGGTTGTGGTTTGACTCTTGTGGTGTGCCCCGTAGTTGGCAGAATTGAGTCAAGGTTTTGCTTGTGGTAGAGTGCTTTGTGGTGGCACTGGTTTGGTTGTGGTTTCCGTGGTGGTATCTCGTGGTAGTAGGTACCTATACCCTGTGTGGGTAGTGCTTTGTGGTGGTACGTTGTGTACCAGTCTTTTCAGGTGTTGAAGTGGAGGTCATGTGATGTGACCTTCCACTTGTTGTGTTTTACCCTTCCTTGGGTAAACTTCCGAGTAAGGTTACAATGTGTGATGGATTGACATCGTGGTAGCCAGTCCTATTACTTAAGTGTGATATTCGATATATTGTGGTTTAGGGGTATAAAGGACTAGCTCTTGGTTAGCAGTCCCGTTACCCATGTGTTTGAGGTTCGCTTGTGAAGCTTGTAGCCTAGGAAATGGTTTGCCTGTGTGGCTTGTAGCTTAGGCGACCAGTTGTTGAGGTAGTATGCCTGTGAGACCCGTGGCCTAGGTGTTTCAGTTGTTGAGCGGACTAGTAGTGCTGTGCTGGTCCTGCTGTTCCTCTTTCTTTCCGAGGAATATGTATTTGTTTATGATTTACTGTTTAAGCTGTTATTTATTATAAATGTTGCGAGCATGCCATGGTTTGGCCTTTTGAGTTGCCAGTGAGACCCTCTGGGGTTGAGGTTCTTCAGTGTTGTGTGTTGTTTTTGGGTGGTCCTCTACTGAGGCTGTGACTTTTTGAGGCTTACTTCCGTAGAGTTCTTTTCACGGCTTGCCGTTTATGTGGCTTGTGGAGACGTTGTGGCAGACTTGTACCACTAGCAGTTGAGTTTTAGTCGTGTTGCATGAGCTTGAGCTCCCTCGGTGTATGCCCCAGGTAATTGTACTTTTTAATTGGACATGTAATAATGTATTGAGACAGTTGTACAATGTGGTTTGCAAATATGAACACATGTACTTTCTTGTGTCTTATACTGTAATTGTTGTCTTTTATATTCTTACTGGACACATGTGAGATATCTCTTGCGAGACTTCAGTCTGTTCGAGGGAGGCGGATCTGGATATGTAGCTTTATTGGGCATAAATATCCTGGGCCGTCATAGTTGGTATTAAAGCAATGGTCCAGTTAGAATATGAAAAGACATTGAGGGTACAATGTCCCAAGACATGGTTTAATGTCCACAGCTGGTTGTAAGTCTATAGTTTTGTGTAGTTTTTAGTGTGATTTTCACTTGAGTTTTTGATATGAGAACTGCGTGTTTTTGTTTGTTAAACTGACAGTTGTTAGAAATGGCAGAGAAATGGCACGGTTAATGGTACAGTGAATGTGGTCACATCAGAATGCCAGTTTGTGATTAAAGTATAATTGTTTAAAAGGTTCTCAATTATAGAAATTAAAGTGATTAGTTAATTCAGTTATGGAAATCAATGAAAGTATTTTAGTAAGGACCAGAGATGGCAGAGATAGACACAAGATAATGATGTGATGGGATATGAATAGCAGAGAGAACAATGTTATGATGAGGAATAAAGCAGTGTGATCAGGGTTGTTGAATACGTAAATTGTGGCTGAGAACTGTAGCAAAGACAGTTAGTGTATTTGAGATTTGTGTGGATAGATATTAAGAAGCGGCGTGATTAGGTGTTGTATTAGGTTTGAAATAATTAAGTAAGGTAGTTCAGCTTAAGATGTGGTATTAGCAAACAGAGGGACAGTAATGTGTGGCAGTTAGAGGAAGTGTGTTTTGTGGTTAGAAATGGGGCAGTAATGAGTTTCAGAATAGTGCTGTTATGAATAAAGATGATAATGGATACAGAGAAATGACCAGCTGGGTAAAGAAAGAACAACAAGTAGTCAGATTTTTCTGAGAATTTCATAAGGAAGATGTTCATTTAGTAAGTGGCAGTGAGTAAGGATTTCGCAGAATTATAGTGTTAAAAATAAGAGCAGTAATGCCAGCATTTGTGTGCAATTTGTGGGCACATGAAAGTAAAGTTTGTGTCAGAAGTAGATTAAGGTCAAGGCAAGGTAAATTGTGAATGGATATTTGTGTGTAAGCCGCAATAGTGGAATTGTTGGTATTCGGTAGTGGATCAGTAATGATGAATAGAGAGTCAGGCCGACTTAGATATTGTGTTTGAAGGAAATAGTTTCAGTTTATGGCTATGGCGGTATTTTAATAAGAAAGATTGTAGTGAAAGTGGCACAGTGAGATTAATCAGTTAGCAGAATAGTTAAGAAGAATGTTTTACAGAAATGAAATTATGCTGTTGGTAGTAAAATTAAAGTTCAGTATATTAAATAGATGAAGAATATGGCAGATTATAAAGCAGCGATAATCAGATGAATCAAGGAATGTGCAGTAGGAATTTATGTAATAGTAAGCAGCAAGGTGATCCAGATGAACAAATGGGTTTCATATAAGTCTATCTCCAAAGTTTAATGTAAAGGTCGCAGCAGAACAGTTAAAGAATAGTGAGTAGATTAAGAGGTGGCAAAGTAAAACAGAAAGGATAAGGAAAGGTATGATCAGTTTAGTAGCAAGGAATTTTGACTAAGATGACATCGAGTAAGTTTTGTCTTGATAACAACATGGCAGCAGTGAGAATAGAAATTGTAAAAAGATATGGGTTTGGTTTGCTGAGTTAGTCAGAAAATATTGTCTGAAGTGAGGAAAGTATATAAAAGGTAAAGTATATCAGTAGTAATATAGCGGAGCTCAGAATTCAGTGTGGCATATATATAGTTGAAAATTGAATATGAGCCGAGTCAGTTAAGCAATGTTAGTATGAGATAAGAGGAGTGCAAGATATGTTAACAGTGGTATGTCAGAATTCCGAATTTAAGTAAGTGGCACGACCAAGATAAGAAAAGCAGATCAGAAATACCAGTGTTTTCTTCCAATGGTAAGTAAATAAATAAGATGATTTGGGAAGTCAATAAAGTTGAAATTGAGGTCAGAGTTATGGTTTTGCCCAGTGTTCGGTATAATCAGAGTAGTGCAGCAAAAGCGTGGTGGGTCCATAACCCACATGTCAGACAGTTAAGTATGTGAATACAGATAAAGCAGAGTAACAGCTAGGGGTGACAAATGGATAATGGAATGGCACCAAGGAATAAGAGAATTTAAGCAAGGTTTAGCACGACAGAACATCCAAAGATAGCGGAATAAAGCGAAAGGTTTTGAGCGGGAAAAGCGGCCCGGAAAGAATTGTTGCAAACACAGCCGGAAAAATGTGGAAGCAGGTCGAGTCCAAGGAGATAAAGCGCCACCGGTAAGGTAGAATCGCCTAAGGTCAAAGGGTAAGGAATGTCAGATTATGGCGTCTCCATCTGCTGGTGGGAGGCTTCGCAGGGTTTGGTAACGAATGCTATTCCGGCGGGGCGGCTTTCTTATGCACAGATCATATCTCAAAACAAACTGCCTCCACTGGTTAACGTCAGTGTTAAATCGCCTGGATTTACTGACGCAGGGGAACCAGCGGTTTTCTTCACACGAGAAGAGTTTAGTAGATCAATAGCTCCTCTCAACCTAGCAGTAATTGTGCGATGCTCATATGGAAGGAGTTCTATTCCGGTTTTCAAAAGCTATTTATCTCAGAGACTGGGCCTCAAAAATGACTATATTGTTAGCACTTTAAATCAACGCCACCTTCTCCTTCAGTTTGAGGAAGAGGAAGACTACCTTAAGGTTATTTTGAGGAGGAACCTATATATTAAGGGCATGTTATTCAGGTTTTAAAAATGGGACGTTCACTTTGATTTCAATGCGGATCCAACAATAATGCCAATATGGGTGGGCTTTCCAATGCTTCCAGTTAACTTCTACTTCTAGGATTTCATAAGATCTATTGCTGGTAACCTTGGTCATGTCCTAAGGATCCATAAGTCTACCCAGGCTCTAACGCAAACCCAGGAGGCCTTTGTCTGCGTGGAACTTGATATCGCCAAAGCTAGACCAGATAGAATCTGGATTGGATGCAGGCAAGAAGGATTCTGGCAGAAAGTTAACTACTACAGGGTTCCAACAATTTGTAGCTTCTATCAAAAACTGGGGCATGCAGTCTCTGAGTGCAATAAAAAACTAAAAGATCCTGATGTGGTTAATGGTCCTCTAGCTCAGCAGCAGGAGACGCAACAACATAAAGACGAAGCTGCTAGGAAAAAATCTTGCGTCAAAAAGATATTTCATCTAGCAATACTGCCCGCATATGGAAGCTAATGTGGAGGTGCAGACAACAAATGACCCTCCTTTGGTGTCAAAGGAACCTTCTTCTACTTTATCAGTTTCTGCTATTCATGAGGTTGATGCTTCTCCAGTAGGAGTCTTGGGAAACTCTAAACATAGCCATGACCTGATACAGGGTGTGCATGAACCTACTGTGGACGTTATGACAAGCTCTAAAGACCCTTCGGAAGAGGACGTGACCACTGTTTCATAGTCTGCTTAGGTTTTACAGCCAGGGCATCTTTCTTCAGTGCATGGTCTGCTTGGGAATGCCAGTCCTCAACAGTCTGTTCCTGGTGCCTGTTTTGATGGGGAGACGCCGCCCGGAGAGTGTCATGGAGGGCCTCTCCGGTAAGGCACTCAGCCGGAGAAGATGAACTATTGCCATATCCAGATATTTCCATTTCTAGGGGTGTCATGGTTTGGTTTGGTTTGGTTTATAGGAGATTTTTAGGAAACCAAACCAAACCAAATTTGGACTCAAACTGAACCAAACCAAACCGAAGTCTTATGAAACCAAACCGAACCAAAACGAATTAAATTCGGTTTGGTTCGGTTTGGTTCGGTTTAACTTGAAAATAAAGGGCCTTTAGATTCTCTTAGTCTTAAATAAGATTTTAATCACTTGTTTCTCTAATAAATCACTATCAAATAAATTTGAATGAAGTATTAAATATTTATGACCATATTAACTCAATAATATATATTTTTATGTAAATATATTGAAAAACTGATAGATATATACAAATTAAAATTTATTATTGTAATTCAGTTTAATCGGTTTGGTTTGGTTTCTGGAGGTAGAAACCGAACCAAACCGATTTTCTAATTCGGTTTGGTTTGAAACCAAACCAAATTTTTTCATGTTCAAACCGAACCAAACCAAACCGAATCACTCGGTTCGGTTGGTTTTTCGGTTTGAACCGAATAGTGAACAACCCTATCCATTTCACAGCCACTGACGACTATAATTCAGAAGGTTGCTTCTTTAGCTTATTTGGAGAATATCTTCATGCCTGTTATGGTCAAACAAAAGAAGGACTGTCCGGGTGAGAAAGTGGGAGCCCGCACTTGCTCGAAAGCGAAGGCAGCGGCGGGGGATTCATCTGGCTACTCGTCCTCATGATACCTCCTATTTTATTCTGGAATATAAGGGGTATGGCGAACCTGGCCTCTAGGTGGTCGTTAAGGAGAATTGTGAAAAGAAATAATGTGGATTTTCTGGCTTTAGCTGAACCCATGGTTTCCCTGGAAAGAGCAGAGAATATTCGCTCATATCTGTGCATGGAGTCGGTTGTTGGTAATAGTGACCATAATGGTAAGCTTATGATTTTCTGAAGAAACCTTATGTGCCAGCTGGTGAATCGTTCGGAACAGTAGGTCACTATGGCTGTGGTCAGTGATAACGGGGTTACTATCTTAATCACTATGGTCTACGCTAGCTGCCATGCAGATAGAAGAAAGTTGTTGTTTGATGAGTTGATGGATTTCTCAAACACTGTAGATGTTCCTTGGTTAGTTGGTGGGGATTTTAATTGTGTTTCCCTTCCTTCAGAGAAGTGTGGTGGCAATCCTGCCAACTTGCATGGCATGTTAGATTTTAATGCTTTCCTCTCTGGAGAAACTCTTATGGACGTGGGCTTTATTGGTCAGAAGTTTACCTGGTCGAACAACCGTACGGGGCCTTCTTCTATCAGAGCTAGACTAGATAGATTTTTATGTAATGCTTCCTGTGGCGAAACCTATTCCAGCATCCAGGTTAGGCATCTTCCTAGGGGGCCCTCTGACCATGCTCCTATGTTGCTGTCTTTTCTTCCTGATACTCACCCCCCAGCTAGATTTATATTTCTTTCTATGTGGTGTTCTCATGAATCTTTCAAAGAAACGGTCAAAGTAGTCTGGGAAGCTCCTTTTACCTGGCACTATAATCCCTTCGTTATCCTTCACATGAAGCTCAAGGCAGTTAGATCTGCGTTGCGTACCTGGAACAAAGTCACTTTTGGTAACATACATGAAAATCTAACTTTTCATGAAGAGCATGCTAAGGCGATGCAGGAGGCTTTTGACGAGTCTCCCACTCCAGGAAATTCTCGGCTCTCGATGCAGCTATTGCGAAACTTAGGAAGGCTATCAGTTGTGTGGAGATGTTCTGGGCTCAAAAAGCTCGAATGCACTGGCTAAAAATGGGGACAAAAATACTACTTTTTCCATGCAGTTATCAAGGGGAAAAGAAAGCAAAATACTATTCATAGGCTTCAGGTTAATGGCTCTTGGCCTGAGGACCAGGAAACTCTCAACAAGAGGCTGTCAATTATTTTGGATCTCTGCTTCAATCTTCAGACCATGCTATTGATGATTCCATCCTCAATGTCATTCCTAATCTGATCACTGATGACCAAGATAGAGTTCTGACTGCCATCCCCACTCAGGAAGACATTAAAGCGGCTATCTAGAGCTTGAACACTAATGGTGCTCCAGGCCCTGACGGCTTCACAGGGCATTTCTTTACTTCATGCTGGGACATAATTCAGAAAGAAGTAGTGGATGCTGTTGTCAGTTTCTTTCATGGGTACCCTATGCCAAGAGGAGTGACTTCTACTTTAATTACTCTGGTTCCTATGACTGATAACCCATCTTCTTTTGGTGATTATAGACCGGTTAGCATGTGTAATTTTTGCTATAAAACTGTTTCCAGGATTCTTTGTGATAGACTGATTAATATCCTTCCTCAGATTATTTCGGAGGAACAAGGGGCTTTTGTCAAAGGCCGAATCATCCTTGATAATACTTCGCTGGCCAGACAGCTGGTTAGAGACTTGGGAAGAAAGGTTAGAGGTTATAATGTGTTGATGAAATTGGATATTAAAAAAGCTTATGATAGTGTAGAGTGGAATTTCCTCTTTGAGGTGCTACAAAAGTTCGGGTTTTCACATAGATTCACCTCGTACATCAGTATGCTGATTAGTAACTATTGGTTTTCTGTTCTTTTCAATGGTTCACCGACTGGTTATTTTCATCCACTCAGGGCCTTAGACAAGGTGATCCCATTGCTCCAGCTCTCTTTATTATCATGGAAGAGGCTCTAAGTCGTGGTATCAAAAATATGGTGCAGACAGGCAGATTACTTCCTTATTTTGGCCCAAGAGCCTGCCCACCAGTTTCTCACCTCTTATATGCTGACGACACTTGTTTTTATGAATGGTGGGATTCACAATGTGAAGAGACTGATGGATTTTCTTAACGCTTATTCTGCCTCCTCGGGTCTGCTCATCAACTCGGTAAAAAGCTCCTTCATGATTTCGGAGAAAGCTCCCCCTCGGACAGTCAACGAATTAAGATGGCTACTGGTTTTAAAGGGAAAAGGGTCCTTTAAGGTATCTTGGGTTCCTCTGCATCCTGGAAGAGTGTCGGCCTCTGATTTCTCTCCGCTCATTCAGAAGATCAACAGTAAACTTGCATCCTAGAAACCCAGATTAATATCCCAAGCTGGGAGAGTTACCCTTATCAATTCGGTGCTTAATTCCATTCTAGTTTACATGGCTGCTTCATCATGCATCCCAGTAAGTATCTATAATTATATTGATAGAACCTGTGATGCTTTTTTCTGGAATAACACTAATGGGAAGAGGCGACGACACTGGGTAGCATAGTCTACCATTCAGCGTCCCATTGATGAAGGTGGCCTGGGGATCCGCAGTATCAAACATGTCCAAATTTCCTTAGCAGTTAAATCCATTTGGAACATATACCATGGTGTTTCGTTCTGGGCTGTTTATGCTAGAAACCATTTTATGGCTGGCAAGAAGTGTATGTTCAAGTGTATGTCTTCTAAAATTTGGTCAATTTCTCATCAACTAGTTCTTGATAATACTAGATGGATCCATGGCAATGGTGAAGATATCGATTTCTTATCTAATATCTGGATTGGTGATAGGCTGTTGGCCAACTTGTTGACTGTTCCTTATGAGGGGGATAGCATTAAACTTAAGGAGGTCATCTTAGACCCTGATCATCCTATAAGACCCCTGCTCCCTAGTGGCGTCCTCTAGGGGGTGGTCCTGAATGAAGATAATGATCACTGTGTTTGGGGGCCATCTAAAGATGGTCATTTTTATGTCAAATCCACTTACAATCTGGTTCATTCGGTTGGCATAAAAGATCTGCTTTGTCTAAAATTTGGCACAATAAATATTACAAAAGAGCTTCTCTTTTGTTGGAAATTCTTAACAGGGCGGTCTCTATTGACCAAAAATTACTGAAAGTGGTGTGGCCATGGTATCTTGTTGTTCTTCTGTAGTTCTCCAACACTGAGGACTATGATCACCTTTTCCTTAATGGCGAGTTGGCTGCCTCTCTATGGAATTGGTTTCTCCCTCACTGATCCTAAAGTTTACCTTCACAGTCACACAACTGCGAGGATATGGAGCTTCATTTCGGTTACTAATACCTCTTCTGCATTGGGGTTTGTCTCTCTTTACTGTCTTCTCCTCGTGCTGCGGGAGATTTGGAAGGGGAGATGTGGGAAGAGATTTAAAGACAAGGTGCCTTCAGCAGGTGCAGCGATCAGAAGCATTAAAAGTATAGTTGCTCACTCTCTTGCCTCAGTCTAGTTCAAAGTGATGCCTTCCACTCATGACATGCAGGTCCTTTCATCTTTTGGGTTTTCTGAAAATTTTTCTACTAAGCAGCTCAAGCTTATTAACTGGATACCTCCCATAACTCACTATTGTTTGAATATCGATGTGGCATGCAAAGGAAACCCAGGCGTCTGTGGGGGTGGTGATTGCATTCGGGATAAGAAGGGAGCAGTGGTGGCGGCATTTTCTCATTTTTATGGTGACGGGAATAGAATCATTGCAGAAGCTAGAGCCCTCTGTGATGGTATCCGCCTGGCAGACTCCCTAGGCATTCAAATTTCTATTATATATTCAGATTCTCTAGCTTTGGTGAATTCCATGAAAACTGGTATTTGCCCTTCTTGGCAAGCTTATCACTGGTGGCGTGAAGCCTACTATATGATCCATAAGAAGAACTTTTATATCACCCATATTTATCGGGAGGCAAATCAGGTGGCGGATGGCCTAGCCAACTTCGGATGTTTGTCCAAGGAAAACATGATGTACTGGGGGTCTAGTAGATTTCCTCTCAATTGTAAAGGTCCTTTACTGTTGGTCAAAACTAGTTTGCCTCATGTTAGACTTTTGTAACTGGGTGTTCTTTTGTTCTTTTCATTTCAGATTTAAAGGGCTTGCTCGATTGGTGGTTGTACTCTTCTTTCTTATATATATTCAGGCCCAGACCTCTTGCTGGTGGGTGGGAACATTCTCCCCTTCTGGGGGAGGGTGCACTCCTAGATTTAGAGGCCTAAGGACCGGTTTTTATAATAATAATAAAAAATCCATGGAATGGAGCATTAATGAAATGAATTGAAAAGAGAATAGAAGGCAAAACAAGTGTGGAAATGAATAAATGGGTTAGTCAGTACAGATGGTTTGAAAGAAAGATATAGAGGAAGTGTATCCTACTTGTTCTATATATGGTTTTATTTCTTTTTAGGTGATAATCTGACTTATTATAGTTTGTTTTGAATGTCGAGGATGACATTCCTTTTTAGGTGATAATAATGTAACGTCGCGCATTTTTCGGATCCTCGTGGATCCTTGTTTAGCGGGTTTGGTGGCCAATGTGTGGCCCATTAGCTTGTGTTTTAGGTGTCTGCATGGGTTGTGAGGCTTTGTGGGCCGGCTTATTGGGCCCAAAGCGCTCACAGGTTCCCTGCCTATGAACGTGACAGGGTATGCGTCGCGTTCTGAACGCGACGGCCCTGGGGGTCGCGTTCATGTTGCCGCTGTTTGGGTTGTCGTCTGCATGCGCGCCACATGTCGCACGCTGGGCAGGGCATGCTGACGTCGACAGTGAGAAGGCGACGGCCTCCTACGTCACGTTTAGGTCGCGACGTAGGGCTACATCGCGTTCTTAACCGCTGTGCATTTTTTAAAGAGGTCTGGCCGGACAGAGTTGTGGCAAGCTCTGCTTGGCCAGGAGGAGCTGCTGCGGAGCTCTCTTGGGCGATTCGCCATTTTGGAGCGGGTTTTGGCGCTCTCTCACCGTGAGGACGTTGCGTGGAGTGGGGGAGACGCCGTGCCGTGCTCAGTATGCGCGTTCTTCGTGAAGGTAGGGAGAATCCACCTTGTTTCGTTGCGTGGATTGCATGAAATACATGTTTGACTAGTTTTTTGGCATTAAGAACAATAGATACCATGTTAGGGTATTCATTAAAGCATGAAAACTTGAAATTAAACGTGGTTTGCATAGTTGGGGTGGTAATCCGGAGTGAGCAGTTCGGATTAGGGTTCCTGCCTGAGAAGGCGACGGAACCCCCTGTCGCGACAGGTCGACCTGTCGCGTTAGGTTTTCTAACGCGACACATCGGGGTGTCACGATCTGAAGGCAACAGTACCCTATGTCGCGACCTCAGTCGTCAGGTCTTTTTGTGCATGTTTCCAAGGTACAATTATCCGATTATTTGTCAAGTGTTGTGCATGGCACCGGCTAGTGGTGCGTTGGCACTTGTAGCACTAGTAGAGCATGTTGCTCACAAGGTGAGCATGTTTTTAAGTGGTTAGTGTATCGCTTGTGTTGTGGTGTTTACGTGGTTTGGGTGTGTGCATGGCACACACATTGTCCTGGTGTAACTTTTATGGTACATCGTGATGGTTTAGCATTGAGGTTCCAGCGTGAACCTAGCCTCATTCATGTAACGTCTTTTATAGGCTGATAAAGATGGTTTAATTAGTGTTGTTTAAGTAATTATGGGTTAGTGTATGATTATTATACATTGTGTTTATGTGGCTACGGAGGTCATGAGATGACCAATGACAAGTCGAGTTGTTAATGTTTAATGCAATTCGTGGATATGTCTGTGTAGGTTAGCTTGTGGGTCACGAGTGACCAGAACAAGCTAGCCTACACATGTGTACTGGTTTGTGATAAAGAGTAAATGTATGTATATAAATATCATGGTTTGAGCTTGCTGAGTTTGGTGGTCCGGTTCCTGTTCCGTAATACCTCTGCAGTCAGGTACCCTAGGTTCTGTGTGAGCCAGGCACGTCTGTTTGTTGTGCTCAGGGTTTGTCCCGGTACTTGTGTTGTACCGTTGAGGTCTGTGTCATCTGTCCTGGACACCCTCACTCCTGTGTTTGAGTTGTACGTCCAGCTGAGGGAGAGACGACAGAGGGCAGCGATTTGTGTTTATGGGTATGCAGTCACTTGTAGCGTGCTCGTAGTTGGGGGTACGGACTCCAGTAGTCGACACTAGTCGCTAGCTAATCTATTTTCCAGTGCCTCACTTTAGGGAGCTTAGGCCAGAGTCCCTAAAGGTGCTAGGCATGGGCCTGTAGTTGTGTGTGGTCTGCAGGTGTGGTGTTGGTTGGTCTCCACTCTTCTTTGGCTTGTGCTTGTGGAGCAGCAGTTGGACCTTTTGTCTGTGACTGCAAGACTAAGAGGTAGTTCTTGTGTTGTGTTGTTCGGGTTGGATGTTGGCGTCATGAACCAGTAGTCCGTTCCCGTGTGGTGGAGTCATTCCTTTCCGACTCGTGCTTTGCATGTGGTGTAGGCTTGTGAGTGTTGGCTCACCATTGTGGTTTGACGGGTTGTGGTGTGCCCTGGTGTTGGCACGGTTGTAGTTGTGATTGGTGAGCGGAGACTCACTGGTTGTTGTTTGACTCTTGTGGTGTGCCCCATCGTTGGCACAGTTGAGTCAAGGTTTTGCTTGTGGTAGAGTGCTTTGTGGTGGCACTAGTTTGGTTGTGGTTTTCGTGGTGGTACCTCATGGTAGTAGGTACCTATACCCTGTGTGGGTAGTACTTTGTGGTGGTATGTTATGTACCAGTCTTTTCAGGTGTTGAAGTGGAGGTCGTGTGATGTGACCTTCCACTTGTTGTGTTTTACCCTTCCTTGGGTAAACTTCCGTGTAAGGTTACAATGTGTGATGGATTGGCATCGTGGTAGCCAGTCCTATTACTTAAGTGTGATATTTGATATATCGTGGTTTAGGGGTATAAAGGACTAGCTCTTGGTTAGCAGTCCCGTACCCATGTGTTTGAGGTTCGCCTGTGAAGCTTGTAGCCTAGGAAATGGTTTGCCTGTGTGGCTTGTGGCTTAGGCGACCAGTTGTTGAGGTAGTATGCCTGTGAGGCCAGTGGCCTAGGCGTTTCAGTTGTTGAGCAGACTAGTAGTGCTGTGCTAGTCTTGCTGTTCCTCTTTCTTTATGAGGAATATGTATTTGTTTATGATTTACTATTTAAGCTGTTATTTATTATAAATGTTGCGAGCATGCCATGGTTTGGCCTTTTGAGTTGCCAGTGAGACCCTCAGGGGTTGAGGTTCTTCAGTGTTGTGTGTTGTTTTTGGGTGGTCCCCTACTGTAACATCTCTGGCTTTCTGGCTTTCCGTTTGTGTGTGTGGGATGACTGGCCACTAACGTGTCCGGGCTGGGCGACGCGTTAGTGTCGCGACGGAGGTGCCCGTCGCGACAGTCATTCCTATTACGACCACTTTTTGTGTCGCGTTCTTGTCGATCCCGGTCAACGGGTCGCGACTGCTTTCCACTTTTTGGTCGTCTGACGCCTATCAGAGTGGCTGGTGTGGCAGGCTGACTTATCTGGTTGTCGTGGCGTCCCTGGCAGACGCGTTCTGGTCATGGTGTGGGCGGCCGTCTCGTTACGGTTGGTAACGCGACGCCCTGCCCCGTCGCGTTCTGGGGGCCGAAGGCTAAATGCCTTGGCCGGCTCTCCCTTTTCCTTTTCCTTCCCTTCTCCTTCCCTTCCTCCTCTCTGAGGAGGGAGGTCTTCTTCCTTCCTTCTCCGGCGGTGGAGCTTGGCGGAGCAGCGGCGGCTCGTGCGGAGCGGTGGTGCGGCGTCGTGGAAGCGAGAGAGAGGAGGCGGCCGTGCATCGTGAAGACCCTTGGTTGGGTTCAGTTCTTCCAAAATCGGTAGGTATTCTTGTGCCCTTTCTTCTTGGTGTGGATTGGGAGTCCACTTTGTGGAATGCTTGTGTTTACTGTTTTCACCATGCTCCCCTCCCCGTTGTGGTGTGCTTTGTGTAGTTGTGGCGACCCCGGGATGTAGTATCCCAGCGGTCCGCCTTCTAGCTGATGTCACGACCGCCGAGCGCGTCGCGACATCTGAGAAGTCGTCGCCCCGGTCCGACGTGACCTTATCGCGGTGCGGTTGACCGTCGTGATAAGGGTCGTGTCACGACCCGTTTGCTCGTCGCGACAAGTTGTTGTCACGACGCGCAGCCCTATCGCAGTGCTTTGCCTTGTCGTGACAACCTGGTTGTCACGACGTGCTTCCCTGATGCGACTCGCTTGTCGCGGTTGCCCTACCCGTCGCGATGAGATCACGATGGGCTAGGAGGGCGCGACAAGATTGGTTTGCCTCGGGTGTTTCTGTGGCCTCGGTTGGCATGTCAGCATGTGCCCCAGGGCAGGGTTGCCCTTAGGACCTTCTGGTAGGGAACGCGGTAGGTTGCCTCCCTGCGTTCAGTGATCGAAGGTGACACCGTCGTGGCCGTGTCCTAGCGGCGGCGCTAGGAGGCTCACGTCTGTCTAATAATCTATTGTTTGTCAGTCAATCGATTATTAGAAGAGCGTTGGTTTCTGTTTTGTCTGGTGTGTTCCGATTTCTCCGGCCGTGCCGTGTGTGCCGGCGTTGGCCGATGACTCTTTTTGGGGGTTTCCGGAAGGGGTGCTGTGCGTGCTTGTGACTGCTGGGCTTATCTTGGTTACAAGCCAGCTGTGCCGTTTTTTATGGTGGTTGCCCCACCAATTCTCTTTCGCCCGGTGCTTGGTACTGGAGGGCTTGTCCGCGAGACAGGTTGTTACTGTTACCTGGGACCCCCAGCCCCGCGCGCCTGTGTCAGAGGGGGTTGCTCTGGGCGGTGGGGGCGCTCAAGTCACGGACTTGGAGCAGAAGGGGAAAACGGTGGGGACAGCGGCGTGAGTCATTTGTAGAGCTCTCTTAGCTGGTCTGGGTCTCCAAGGTGGTTTAGGGGCTCTTTCGGTGCAGACCAGCTAGTCCTTCTCACTGCCTCGCTCTACGTTGGTTCCGGAGCCGCGTAGGGAGGTCAGGCGTGGGGCCGTAGCTCAGCCGGACTGTGGTGGTTTGTGGTTGTGTTCTTTGCTGTGACTCGCTAGCCTCACTCTACCTAGGGAGGTCGTAGGCAGGAGTCAGCGGCTGGCGAGCTGGAGGAGTGGACTATGTGTCCTCCTCTTAGCTGCCTGTGGCGGTGGCTTGTGTGCTCTTGCGTGACGGTGTTTCTCACGTTGTTTCCGAGATTGGGTTTCTCGTCACCTAAACCTGCATGGTGGTTGTAGCCTAGCTGTGTCTAGTTCTATGGGCTCTGTTGGTTTGTCCTTGTCGGTCGTGTTTTGTGGCTTCCGTTCTGCGGGTTCTCTCGGGGTGCCTCGTGCAGGCACCAGACTGCTGTTTTTGTAACCCATTCCTTGGTGCCATTCGTGGTGGCACCGGTGTGTAGTTCCTTGACATCGTGGCGTGTCCAGGGTCCAGGGTGGTTCTACTTGTGGGCCCTCGACCTTGTGGAGGTCTGAGGTGGCCGTGCCTGTGGTGAGACGGTGCTTCTCACGTGGTTGCTCGGTGTCTCTCATGGTGACACCTGGTTGTTCTTTCCCGGCCTCGTGGAGGTCCGAGATGTTGGTGCTTGTGTCGTAAGACTCTGGTCTCACGTGGTTGCTCCGGTGTTCTGTGAGCTTCTTTGTCTCGGCAGGTGTGTGCCGAGGGTTGCTTCCGCATTGTGCTTGACTCCGCTGGTTCTGCAGGAGTCGTGTTGGGCCCAACCCTAGTTGTGGGTCGTGGCATTTCTCTGTTCCGCTACTTTGTAGCTCTCTGCAGTAGGTGTTTCCCGCTTTACTGCTTTGTAGAGTAGTTTGTTTCCGCTTTGTTGGAGTTCCGCTGCTCTCGCTGGTAAGGGACTGGTTATCCCTACTGAGCCTTGTTCGCAAGGCTCACCCCCCTACTGTCTTCAGGTAGGGACTTGCTGTCATAGAAGTTCGTTGCCGGATGGTCGTCGTGGCGGCTTGTTCGCCGTGCGTTGCCAGCAGTGTGAGTTGTGAGTGCTCTTATTCTGTGTGAGTTGAGAGTTGCCTTTTCGCAAGTCCTCGGGGTATACCCCTTAAGGACTGCACCTTTCTTTCTGTACCTGTACTTTTATTTGGGAGATGTTGTACTTAATTTCTTTATTAATGTATAGTCTTTATTGTTATAGTTATTTGAATTCATTGCTTATCTCACTGGACTAAATTCTAATGTTGGGTTCTCGTGTTTAGATGTTTTTGATGATGTGAATTCAATGGATGTTGCAATTGATGTTTGTAAAATGCCAAATTTGATAAAGACATGAATGACACATGCAAGTGCAAATATGATCACCTATGTATTCATTGTATGTCACTTACAATGTTCTTTTATGTAGGTGTGAATGTATACAAGACAAACACTCAATGTCAAGTGCAAAAGACTTTGTAAAAGCCTTCAAGTACACACCTGTCGACAGCCAAGAAGAAGCCTGTCGATAGATAGACCATCCAGAACAAAACAAGTTACTAGAAGCTCAATTGGGACAGTAGTTGTCGACAGTTGAAGCCCACCTGTCGACAGATGCAGATGGCCTGTCAACAACAGCAAATCGTCTGTCGACAGATCCAGTTTTCCAGCACAACCATGGTTCTAGAAACCAGAATTGAGCAGTAGCTGTCGACAGCTATGGAGTGCCTGTTGACAGACGAAGAGAAAGTCAGATTCGATGGTCAAGATATGATCTATCTTTGGGTGATCCCTTTAAGCACGACTCTCCATGTTTGGACACCCATATATAAAGGTCATATGGAGCTATTTTCGCACAGAGAAGCCACCATACCAAAAGCCTAAGTAAAACCCAGAGAGAAAGCTACTGCTCTACTTCAACCCTCCGTCCAGAGAAAAGAAGATTCATCTTCCAAACGGAGTTGAAGTTGGTTCGTCCGGGGTTCAAGCTTCTCCATCATCTGAGAGTCATCAAGTTGAAGCTTGGAGTTCCTATGGACGACCAGTGACAAGAGTTCTTCATCTGGATTTGTTTTTTCATCTCAGAACTCTTGTCCTTTCATATTTTTCACATATCTGTGTGTGTGGTTGTGACTCAAGTGACCCTTGTGCTTGATTCACATGTGTTTTGTTGTCTTGATTGCGTGTTTGCATCAGACAACGTGTGTGTGTGTGAGTTGTAGAGTTGAACTCGCTCATAAGCAGTTGTTTCTGTGTGTGTGTGTGGACGGTGGACGTAGGATACACAAGTTGTGTGCTCCGAACCACCTTAAATCTTTGTGTCGTGGTTTGAACGTCTTCACGATAGATGTTTGGTAGGCGTGTTGATTACTCACACGCTAGATAGATTTTTTGTTGTTCTACTCACAATTAGCACACACATCGTAGTCCAAATTCCGTACAAATCTATTTGAGATTTCAACAAGTCAGTGTTATCATTAAAAGAAAGGTCACAGTGATTTTTAATTGGTAGTAATCTATTCAACCCCCCTTCTAGATTACTATCTTAGGTGATTCCTCCACCTTTCATCTAACCCTTCCGGGTCTTCGGATCCGTGGGTGACGGCACGACCTTCGGGGGTCCCTGGCTCCAAGAAAGAGATCCAACAGGAAAGTGATGAAAATGGAACGTCTAGTGATAGTGAGAACGATGAGATGGCCATGCTCACTAGACCGTTCAAGAAATTCCTTAAGTTCAAAAGGAAAGGATCAGGTAACTCCAAAACTTTTCCTAAGAAAGATTTTTCAAATAAGTTTGACTCAAACAAAAAATCTGACGTTATTGTGTGCTATGAGTGCAAGAAACCAGGGCACATGAGAGGTGAATGCCGAGAGCTCAAGAAAAAGTTGAAGAAGAACAAGTTCACCTTCAAGAAAGCCAAAGCCATGATGGCGACTTGGAGTGATGAAGATGAGGATGACAATGCTCATGGAAGTTCTGAAGATGAAGAGATTCAGTGCTTAATGGCAAGGAGTGAAGACTCCAACGATGTAATCTCTTCCTTTGAAAGCTATACTGTTGATGAATGGGAAGAGGCATACACTATGCTGTTTGAAAAATTTTGTGAATTGAAGTCTAAAAATAAAGCATTGAAGTAGAAAATCACTTCACTTGTTGATATCACATGTAATGATGAAGAGATTGCAATTCTAAATAAAGAAATTGAAATGATGAAAATTGAATAGGACGGTCATCATGAGAAAATGGATTGCTTAAAGGAAAAATTGCAAGAAAATGAAAAAGAAAAACAAGCCTTAAGCAAATCATATGAAACTCTCCAACTTGAGAATACAGAGATTCAGAAAAAGTTAGAAAAAGCTGAAAAGGATCTAAATGAAAAATATGAAGATCTTTCAAAATTTGTAAAAGGAAAATAAAATCTTGATGCTGTTTTGGGAATAAATACACATGTTGCAAAACATGGGCTTAGGTATCAACCAGTAAAACAAAAGAAACTTGGAGATAAATTAATCACTTCCTTTGTTGATTGTAGTCCAAGCACAAGTAAACAAGTCCCACCCAAGAGCAAAAAAGCTCAAGCCAAGGGTAAGCAACAGCAACCTACTCAAAAGACTTCATCTGCTGAGCAACATAAGAAGTCTGTCGACAGACCCAATGAGAATTGTGGACAGGCCTAGAAGTATACTGCCAAGGGACAACCATCCAGGCAACAAAAGGGTAAAATGCAAATAAATGTTCAACAAAACAGCAAAACAAATGTCATGAGAAAATCTCCATCATGCAATTTCTGTAAAATGCCTGGCCATATAGAAAATCAATGCTGGAATAAATTAAACAATCTGAAATGCAAACAAGTTTGGATTCCAAAGCATTTACTTTTTGCCTTGAATGAAAAGTTTGGACCCAAAGTAATTTGGGTACCAAAACCTCTTGTCTGATCCATCTATGCAGGAATGCCTAGCAGCCCAAAATCAAAACAAATGGTACTTGGATAGTGGCTGCTCGAGGCACATGACGGGCGACAAAGAAAAATTCTATCTGCTAGTGGAGAAAGATGGAGGCCAGGTTGTCTTGGAGGTAACAATAAGAGCCAAATCAATGGCACAGGTAAGGTAGGTAAGTATGCCTCTAACTCAATAGACAACGTGTTGTTGGTTGATGGACTTAATCACAATTTGCTGAGCATAAGCCAACTGTGTGATAAAGGCCATAAAGTAATCTTTGAATCAAATGCATGCAAAATTGTTATAAAGAAACAGAAAGTCTCAAGTTTTCTGGAAAAAGGGTGAATAACATCTATTTAGTTGATTTAGATGAACCAGAAAACAAAAATTTGTGTCTTGTTGCCAGTAAACAGGATGAGTTGACTTTGTGGCATCGTAGACTTAGCTATGCGAGCTACAATGTGTTGCACAAGATCATGAGGATGAAATTGGTAAGTGGACTTCCTGAATTTTTTTTAATAAAAATGAAAGTTTTTGTGATGCATGTGTACAGGGAAAACAAACCAGAAAGTCTTTCAAATTAAAAGCACCGGTAATCACTTCAAAACCCTATGAATTGTTGCACATGGACCTTTTTGGACCTACTAGAACATTAAGTCTCAATGGCAAGCGTTTTGGATTTGTCATTGTGGATGATGTTTCTAGGTTCACTTGGGTCAAATTCTTAGCTCACAAAAATGAAGCACTAAAAGTTTTTGAAGAGTTCTTTAATAAGGTTGAGCATGAGAGCACAAACAAAATATGCTCAATTCGCACTGATCATAGGGGAGAGTTTGACAATAACTCTTTTTATGATTTTTGCAAGAACCAAGCCATAGATCACAGGTTTTCCTCTCCAAGGACACCAGAACAAAATGGACTAGTGGAAAGAAAAAACAGGACCTTGGTGGAAATGGCTCGCACTCTTCTGGCTGAAAGCCAACTTACAAGAAGCTTTTAGGCAGAAGCAGTGAATACCTCATGTTATATCCTTAATAGAGCCATGGTAAGACCTGTGATGAGGAAAACTCCCTATGAACTCTTAAAAGTAAGAAACCCAGTATTGGGTATTTCAGGATCTTTGGCTCAAGATCTTTATTCATAACAATGATAAAGTTGATTTAGATAAATTTGAAGCCAAAAGTGATCCAGGTATTTTTCTAAGATACTCAGAACACTCAAGAGCATATAGAGTGTTTAACAATAAGAATAAAACTATGGAAGAAACTCCACATGTTGTTTTGATGAGTATCATGCAAAGGATAACAGTTCAAATTTTTGCAGGTATGATGATGAAGATGAAAAAATAATACTTGTGAAACAACATGAGAAAACTGAAGAAAATTCTCAAGTAGAAACAAAAACTAACAATGAATATTTTTGCAGGTACGATGATGATGATGAGAGAGTAATTTTCAGAAAACAAGTTGATGAAACTGAAGAGATTCCTTAGGAAGAAAATCCTCAAGAAGAGACTCCTCAAGAAGAAAATCCTTAGGAACACCCTCCTCAAGAACAAATTCCACAAGATCAACTTCTTTAAGATCAAGACCAACCAAGTCCTTCAACAATTAGGAATGTTAGGTACTCAAAAGATCACCCACTTGAAAATGTAATTGGAAATGTAAATGATAAAATTTAAACTAGGTCTAAGGTTAGACACATTGTTGAACAAGATCATTTAGCTTTTGTCTCTCAAGTGGAACCTAAAAATGTTGAAGAGGCACTAAAAGAAAATTCTTGGATAGATGCTATGCATGAGGAACTTAGACAATTTGAAAGAAATAAAGTGTGGAGTTTAGTTCCTAGAACCCCTGAAATTTCTGTCATTGGGACAAGGTGGGTATTTAGGAATAAGCTAAATGAAGAGGGTAAAGTGGTGAGAAACAAAGCTAGATTGGTAGCAAAATGATATAATCAAGAATTTGGGATAGATTTTGAAGAATCCTTTGCACCTGTAGCTAGGCTTGAGGCAGTTAGAATTTTGTTGGCATATGCATGCTCAAATAAATTCAAACTTTTTCAAATGGATGTTAAAAGTACTTTATTGAATGGCTACATCAAATAAGAAGTCTATGTTTCTCAACCACCTGGATTTGAGGATAATGATAGGCCTAACCATATCTATAAGTTGCACAAAGCTCTTTATGGTTTGAAACAGACACCCCGAGCTTGGTATGACAGGTTAAGCAATTTTTTGGTGAGTAAAAACTACTCAAGAGGTAAAGTGGACCAAACTCTCTTCACTAAAAGTGTTCGCAATCATATCATTGTTTTTCAAGTCTATGTGGACGAGATCATCTTTGATTCCACCAACCCCTCACTGTGTGAAGAATTTTCAAAACATATGCACAGTGAATTTGAGATGAGTCTAATGGGGGAGCTTGAATTCTTTCTTGGCTTGCAGGTAAAACAATATGAAGATGGCTTCTTCATCAATCACGAAAAAATGTCAAGGAGCTACTGAAAAGATTTCAGTTCGAACAAGCTAAGCCTGCCTCAACACCAATGAGCACAAGCATTAAACTGGAAAATGATGAGAAAGGTAAAACGCTAGATGCAAAGCAATTCAGAGGTATGATTGGCTCACTCCTCTACCTTACTGCAAGTAGACCAGATATTCAATTTAGCGTTTGCCTTTGTGCTAGATATCAATCTAGTTCAAAGGAAAGCCATTTGGTTGCAGTGAAAATGAATTTCATATATCTCTCAGGTACGTATGATTTGGGTCTCTGGTATCCAGCAGGTAGCACCTTTGAATTGATCTCATATTCTGATGCTGATTATGCTGGGTGTAAAATTGATAGAAAAAGCACTAGTGGATATTGTCAATTCCTTGGTGGTTGCATGGTTTCGTGGGCATCCAAGAAGCAACACTCGGTTGCAGTCTCCATTGCAGAGGCATAATATGTTGCTGCAGGGAGTTGTGAGGCTCAAGTGTTGTGGATTAAAAGTCAACTGTGTGACTACAACATTGACATTGGATGCACACCTATTCTATGTGACAATACTAGTGCTATCAACCTTTCCAAAAACCCAATTCAACACTCAAGGACAAAACACAGAGATTAGGCCTCACTTTTTGAGAGATGAGGTAGCCAATAAGAACCTTGTACTTGAATTTATTCCCACTGAAAAATAACTGGCTGATATCTTTACAAAACCACTGTCTGAGGATAGGTTCACAACATTGAGAAGAGAATTGGGCTTGTGCAAAATGCAATGAGACCAATGCCCATTTATGAGGTCAATGATCTTTGTGTGTAGTGACTATGAGGTATATCAAATGGTGACATGTGGAAGAACAAGTCATGCTTGTTCGGAAACTATCATTATGCGTGAGGAAATATTCTCCGCCAAGTATCCACAGTCTTCTTATACATGCAAGGTCATTCACTTCACAATAATGTATTTGGTTTTCTTTACTTTTGTCATATGCATCTTCTTAAAAAAAAAAAAAATTGAATTTTTGATGCTCACATGGTTATGGATGCTGTGTTGTGTGCAAATGCTTGATATGCTTGATTGATTTGTTTGTATGATGAGTCATCACATGCACACACTATGGGGGAGTGAGGTAAGGCTAGGTGAGTAAAATTGGTAAGGGTTACTTCTTATATTCCATGTGTCTTTATCCCTCATTCATATTCTTGCAAATCTCTCACAAATCAAAGCCTTAAACCTATTTTCCTAGTACCTGTCGGCAGCCAGCATCTTAGCTATCGACAGACAAGCCTTCCCAAAACCTACATCTTATTGGAATTCAGTACCTGTCAACAGGCAACTCCTTGCTGTCAATAGATACATCTTCTATGTCAATTCTTCTTCTTTTCTCATCCTTTCGTCATGAGTATGTTCACAATATTTGTACAAGGGGAGAATAGGGACTTAATGTTCATTACCACCTATCATACTCATGTAGTAACCAACACATTGATTTAATCACAATGATTTTGAAATAATATTTTGTGTTTGGGTCTAGGTTGTCATCTAAAAAACATTGAGCAAATCAAATGGACTTCAATTAATTCATTTGAATAACTCTTTTGAGGGTGATCATGTCTCTCAAATAGTTTAATAAGTAAGATGGTTATTGATCTCAATGTTTTACTTTGGCCTTTGACCTTAAATAACCATTGACCTTGATTGTTAAAAAAAAGGGGGCAAAGCTATCTCTTTCAAAACTCAAAAGATTCTATTTATATGAAATGGGTCAAGGCAAAGCAATGTTGAGTATCACTGAGTAGCCGGAGACATGGGCATCACAAATGTCTGTCTTCGCGTCAAAAAGTTTATTCATTATCTCTATATAATGGTATGATGATCACTAACACTGAGTAACTGGGGGTACGAGCATCCCACATGTCTACCTTCATGTAAAAAGGTGTAAGTGATCCTAATTACCACATTTCCCATTGCTCGAAAATTTTAAAAAATAATTTTTTTTGAAGCCTCCAGCATCTTAACTCAAGGGAAATGAGTTGTCTATTGTCAATGGGTCATGTAGACGTTGTCTTCACTCACCAACTGAACATCACCACTAAGATATATGATTTTCTTCCATGGTTTTATTCAACGGGTTTAACTTTATTTCATTTGCTTTTGAACAACGTTTTCTAAATGCCCTAACTTAAGATTCCCGGAGTATTATCTCTTAACCATTGTAGATTTGTTTTTGTGTCTTCATACTCGTGGCTATGATACTTTGTAATGAGTATACAACCTTTTCTCAACCCTAAACTCACAAGTGCATGCTCATTTCCATTAAAATTCCTAAAAAATTCAGTTCTGGCACAAAACTGCCCAGCTGCCTTCCTAGCTGTCAACAGCCGGCGGCCTGGGCGGTTTAGAAGCCCAATCGACGCGACCTTTGGCCGGATTTTGTGGGCCCCTTTCCTTTCAAACTTCTTTAAAAGGGAACCCACATCTCTTTCCCCCTTCCACCTCTTCCAAAAAGCCTTTCTTCCTTCTCCAACCCTAACTTCCTCTCTCCAGGATGACAGAACCTAGATTCTGGTTTCTTGCTGTCTCGTCTTCCTCTACTCCTCTCATCTCCGTCTTCTTAGGGATCCTCCCCATTCCGAGCTCACCTTCTCCATGGCTCCTCCAAGCAAACACCTTGCTTCCCGTCGCTGTCCCATCTCGCCAGAAGCCGGCGATGGTTCCAGGGCTCCTGCCGAGCGCCGAAGCAAGCACCAGGACGACTGACTGCCGGAGCTCATTGTCTCTCCCAACCGCCAAACTTCTAAGGTCCGGGGCTCCTTCACCAAGTTTGTCCAGCCACGGTTCGTGGATTTCGAGTCCCTGAAGGACATGTTCCCCGGTCTCCAGCCCCTGTTTGACACCCAGGGTTGGATGGCCTTTCTGTACTCCCACAAGCGGTACTCCCCAATCGCTGTGACGGAGTTTTACAACAACCTGGAGTTGTCTATTCAAGGTGATGAGCTTTACACCACGGTAAAGGGTACCACTTTTCAAATCTCTCCAAACCTCCTTTGCCGTGCATTTCAAATTCCAAACTCAGGGGCAAATATCCTTGTCAATCCTCCTTCTGCCTCTGACTTCTACACCCTCATCACTCACCAGATCTATCATCCTAGTGTCGATCACTTGAAGCTAAATGCAAATTCCTTCCCTCCACTAAATCGTCTCATTCATCACATTTTCACCCCTTTGGTCGTTCTAAGGATGGAAGCAAGGAACTCGTCACTACAGTCCATAAGTCCCTCTTCTACTATTTCCTTAGGACTGAGCAAATTATCTCCCTCTCCTTATGGTTGACCTCATCAAACAGTGCTTTACCAATTCTAGGAGGTCTATGCGATATGTCTGCCCTATCACATCTCTCCTTTCCTTCATTGGCATTCCCATATCTGATTCTGAGTGTAAAACTCTCTCATCCCGCAGCTCCTTTGATCTCATTGCGGTACACAGGATGGGCTACAATCTTGTAGATGGGATAGTCACAAGGACTCTCAAGGGTCAGATGTCGGAGGTTGCCCAAGAGTCTGATCCAGATGCTGAAGATGATGGCGATGACGAAGACTCCCAAGCAGAGCCAATGGATGCTCAGGGAGAAGATGATGATGCTGCTGAAGACCAAGCACCACAGGGTCCAACACCATCTCTTAGAGATTTTATTGCTGGTCAGATGGCCCAACTGCAGAACCAACTCACTACTGGCTTTGACCATCTCAATGCTCATCTTGATCATGTTGATACAAGGATGGATGCACTGGCCGATACTCATATGCAAATTCAGCACCTGCTTACCAGGCTCTCTACAGAGTTTAATGAGTTTCGTCATCCCCCTGCTCCTGGGAGTGACGATGTTTAGAGAGTGTAGATTTAGTTTTTATATTCACTACGTTTGGGTCATGTGTCTGGTGTCTTAACTTTGAGTTTGTTAGTTTGCTATGTTAGTCATGTCATTTCCCTTTTACTTTTATTATGTACTTGGCCTCTTTTGTAACTGTGTGTACTTCAAATTCCATCAATGAAATCACAGTTCTTTGTTTCACTTTTGTCTATGGGTGCATGATTTGACTTTTTGGATGTTGCCAAAAGGGGGAGAAAACATCAACTGTAAATTTTGCCATCATCAAAAAGGGGGAGAATGATGGGTTCTCATGTGTTTAAATGTTTTTGATGATGTGAATTCAATGGATGTTGCAATTGATGTTTGTAAAATGCCAAATTTGATAAAGACATGAATGACACATGCAAGTGCAAATATGATCACCTATGTATTCATTGTATCTCACTTAGAATGTTCTTTTATGTAGGTGTGAATGTATGCAAGACAAGCACTCAATGTCAAGTGTAAAAGACTTTGTAAAAGCCTTCAAGTACACACCTGTCGACAGCCAAGAAGAAGCCTATCGACAGATAGACCATCCAGAACAAAACAAGTTACTAAAAGCTCAATTGGGACAGTAGCTGTCGACAACTGAAGCCCACCTGTCGACAGATGCAGATGGCTTGTCAGCAACAACAAATCGCCTGTCGAGATATCCAGTTTTCCAGCACAACCATGGTTATGGAAACCAGAATTAAGCAGTAGCTGTTGACAGCTATGGAGTGCCTGTCGACAGACGAAGAGAAAGTCAGATTCGATGGTCAGGATATGATTTATATTTGGGTGATCCCTTTAAGCACGACTCTCCATGTTCGGACACCCATATATAAAGGTCATATGGAGCTATTTTCGCACAGAGAAGCCACCATACCAAAACCCTAAGTAAAACCCAAGAGAGAAAGCTTCTCCCTACTGCTCTGCTTTAACCCTCCATCCAGAGAAAAGAAGATTCATCTTCCAAACGGAGTTGACGTTGGTTCGTCCGGGGTTCAAGCTTCTCCGTCATCTGAGAGTCATCAAGTTGAAGCTTGGAGTTCCTCTGGACGACCAGTGACAAGAGTATTTCATCTGGATTTGTTTCTTCATCTCAGAACTCTTGTGTACTCCGAACCACCTTAAATCTTCGTGTCCTGTGGTTTGAACGTCTTCACAATAGATGTTTGGTAGGCGTGTTGATTACTCAACGCTAGATAGATTGTTTGTTGTTCTACTCACAATTAGCACACACATCGTAGTCCAAATTCCGTACAAATCTATTTGAGATTTCAACAAGTCAGTGTTATCATTAAAAGAAAGGTCACAGTGATTTTTAATTGGTAGAAATCTATTCAACACCCCTTCTAGATTACTATCTTAGGTGATTCCGCCACCTTTCATCTAACCCTTCAGGGTCTTGGGATCCGTGGGTGACGGCATGACCTTCGGCGGTCCCTGGCGGGGGTCTGGGAGGTTGGGTAGTTACACCTACTGAGCCTGTGACTTGTTGAGGCTCAGTCCCCTACAGTTCTTTTCAGGGCTTGCCGTTTATGTGGCTTGTGGAGACGTTGTGGCAGAATTGTACCACTAGAAGTTGAGTTGTAGTCGTGTTGTATGAGCTTGAGCTCCCTCGGAGTCTGCCCCAGGTAGTTGCACTTTTTTATTGGACATGTAATAATGTATTGGGACAGTTGTACAATGTGGTTTACAGATATGAGCACATGTACTTTCTTGTGTCTTATATTGTAATTATTGCCTTTTATATTCTTACTGAACACTTATGTGAGATATCCCTTGCGAGACTTCGGTCCATTCGCGGGAGGCAGATCTAGATATGTAGCCTTATTGGGCATAAATATCCAAGGCCGTCACATATATACCTATCCGCGTAGACCCTCGGCCTACAGAAGTAGGGGGTGCACTGGACGAGGTGGACCCCCTCCCACTACGTCCTCCACGTACCATATCTCTATTGAGAACAATAAAGATATAACATGTCATCAGCACTCAAATTTGAAGTAGCTATTTAATAACATATAATTAGCAACAACACTCAGTTCTTAAAAAATTTTATAATATTATCTATATTCATCATCAGATGCTTAAGATATGTCTAATTCAACGTCATCTTCGTCATCTTCTTCGTCCTCATCATCGGTCCACTCATCCTCCTCATCAGACTCCACCTCTCGCTCAACAACATGATCGTCAAGGGCATTTGAGTCAACTTCTTCCTCTTCGTTATCTTTATATAAGCAAATTGGTTCATTTATATCATCTACACTGAACTGTGTAGAAGGAGCCAACTCTCGTGCGTCATTCCAGTCTGATTGGAAAAAATTGTCATTAACATCTTCAAGCTCTATATCAGCCGGGAGAAACTCATACTCAGGGAATAGCCTTGTTTTCACTCTACAAGTAGCCCACCAATCTCTCAATTTGAGGGACGAATAGTTCGAATAATAAACTTGTTCGGCTTGTGCCGCCAGAATGAATGGCTCATACGTACTCAACTTGGACTTATGTTTGACATCGACAATCCCATATGTTATGTCATTAGGAACAGAGGTCGGATCGAACCAATGACACTTGAAGAGAAATACATTGTTGCCTTGTCCCAAAAATTGCAGTTCAATGACTTCTTCGAGAATGCCATAATAGTCTACTTTATTTTCATTGTAGGCACTTCCCTTCACATATACGCCGCTGTTCATCGTAGACTTATTCTGTCCATAATCTCTCGTATGAAATCAGTATCCATTCACAATGTAGTCTGGATAGACACGTACAATCTTCGAGGGCCCTTAACTGATCCCTTGTACTCTTGAATCAGTAATAAAGCCTTTTTCAACCTATTATTAAAAAAAGGAACAGACAATGACAAATTATAACAACTAATTATGCATAAGAACATAACACTTATGCATCAAAATATTTGGACACTTACTTGATATCTTAACCAAGTAGAAAAAGATTTCTCCGTTCCTTTTTAACCTGCACGCCAGTCAGGCGTGGATTCCGTTACAGTATGATTGAGTCAAACTCTCTGCAATGAAAATCCCACACAAGCTCTAAGTTCTACGAATTGCAAGCAAATGAGGTACATACATAAAGACATTAGTGTTGAGAGCTTACTCAATGTAAGGGTCTAGTTCTGCACAATTCATGAAGATGTAGATCTCCACAGCTACCAACTCTCTATCTTCGAGTGCGCAAGTAGAAGAATATCCGAATGCTCGTCCAGGACACTTGAATATAGAGAGTCGGTCAGACACATTAGAATCTCCACCATCATCATTACGTGGAGGTTGAGTGCGTCGAGTTCGTATTTCTATGTCAAAGTACATCGAACAAAAGTTCAATATCTCTTAAATAAGGTACGCCTGGGTAATGGAGCCCTCAACTTGTGCTTTGTTGGGGACCTTTATCTTAAGATCGTGCATGCACCTACGACAACAATTCAAATGAATACATATGAAATATAATAGATCGTCATAATGTGAATAAATTGAGACATAGTAATATACCTCCCAAACGGATACATCCATCGAAATTGTACTGGTCCTCCGACTCTAGCCTCATATGGCAAATGGATGATCAGGTGCTCCATTGAATCAAAGAATGCTGGAGGAAATATCTTCTTAATTTTTAGACTGTCTATATTATATTTTGCTCGATATTTTGCAAGACATGAAGTCTGAGTTCTGATGCATATGAAATCCTAAAGAATTGACTCAGCTCGGTCATTGCTCCCCATATTTGCTTCGGCAACAACTCATGAAAAGCAATTGCAATCAATCTTTGCGTGAAAACATGACAGTCATGACTCTTCATTCCGTATATTTTCCCCTCGTTAACATTTACACAACGGGCAATATTTGAGACATATCCATCCAGAAATCTCAATTGCTTCAACCATTGACACACTTCCTTAATCTGTCTGGCCCCAAGCACATATGAAGCTTTAGGTTGAACCACTTTTCCATTAACATGCTGCAGTTCTAGTTTTGGACGTCCGCAAAGTACTTTCAAATCGATTCGTGTCTTGACGTTATCCTTCGTTTTGCCTTTGACATCCATAACTGTGTTGAACACATTATCAAAAACATTCTTCTCTATATGTGTAACGACCCTCCTTATACCGGTACGATTATACCAATCCACGTCAGTATAATGAATGTCATCACAATGGGACATTTACCTAACACTAACAATGGATGGAGATATACATGAATAGCAAAAGGTTACAACGGAAATGAAAGTACTAATCTTATTCCATCATCCACATCATATCCACAGTCTAGATAGTAATGAAAGAAAACTAAAATCCACATTATTACAATTCTCAATACAATTACATTGTTCATATGAAGTACAATATCCACTGATTACATACTTATGAAAATAAAGTACAAATGAAGAATCTCCACCACGATGGCTACTCCTCTCTCTAGGAGTCGCTCCTAACAATCTCCTCAAGAAGAAGTGGAGACACTTGCACCTATACACCGAAGCAAGTATGAGTCTAAATAGACCCAGCAAGCAATCCATATACATTATCCTTACATACATCATATACATATGCTAACATTCAATGGAAGTAATTAACACAGGTAGTATGGTACATACAATTTAACTTACTATGCATGGAACTTACAGCATTAGAGAAACACATGATACATGCTCTATCTTACTTACAACAATTAAGCATAAAACCTATAACATGCTTTCTACACATTTTGATTAAGATGTTTAAACGATTCAAATCTCATTCAAATCATATTTCAATGTACACAATTTGAGCGTGGAACTACACATAAAGTAAGTATCACACCTAGCATGGATTCTATTTAAATTCTCATGAATGTAACACGATTATACACATTTTACTTGCTGTTTTAACATAATTTACACATATTCACAATGATTTCCACTTGTTCACATGCTAACACATTCACTTTACATCTTCACATGCTCATTTACATATTGCACATTTCACAATTCACTTACACATTCACATTTTACACTCAGTTGCCGTGACACATAGTCCAAACCACCACTAGAAGGACACACATATACACATACACTTATCCATCACCTAGGCAACACAATAATGGATCTTGGTTATTGCACAGAACCGGAAGAAGCACTCTCCACCCTAACCAGTGGTACTTGTCCACCTCCAGGATTTCATCCTAATTGCCCTTAGGATATCACACACATTGAACTTTCCCGTAGGGACTTTACTACGGTACAGTTCCACAGCCCTATATGGTAGCAGTGTCACACATGGCACAATTTACTCACTTTTCACATTATTACGTTGTCATAGTGTTCACATGTAATTAGACTCACACTAATTAACATTTAACACATATACATGAATCAGTTTCGGAGTATGTCATTACTGTTTCACAATAATAATTAACTCTTAATACAAACCTAAGCATGTTGCTAACAACTAAATTTCATACAATTAACATTTACATGCTTAACATGGTCATTATCTCTTATTTAACCCATTACAGTGCTTACTATTTTTGAAACGACATGAATTTTTTATAACAGGTTCCAAACAGTAATTACATCACATGCTCAATTTTTCATATTTTTCAGACCAGTCAACAAATTTCAGTAATTTAAATAAATTCCATGCATTTTTATCACTAGCTTCACTTCAGTATATTTCATAAAAATACAGATATGCCCAGCAGTGCTAATACCTGAACACAGTCATCATTTAGTCGCAGAGAATTTTATGAAACTCTAATTTAACAAGGATCTATTTAAACAGAAATTTACAAGGCCAAAACATGCTTAATATCTTATTTCAGAAATCCTAATAAATAGTACAATGTACGAAAATTTGACTTAATCACATGGCATATTCCACTGGATATACTTAACAATATAAAATTTATACAACATGTACTCAGGTCTAGAAATATGTAAAATATGTCACAAGGATCAAAACATGCATTCTGTCAAATGTTGAACTTGATGGCACAGAGGATGCCGCCAACAAGAATTAACGGCACAAGAAGTGGCCGCCAACCATGGATCTAAACGGCACCAGATGCTGCCGTTAAGTTCTTGTCTGTGCAAATACAGACTGAACGCAAAAATAATGTTGAATGGGGGTTCCAGAATACGAGAAAATTTGCTAAAAATACCTAGGACCTAGCTGACATGGTAGGGTTAATGTATAAGGGTTACTTGCCTCACAGAAAATGTTAGATGCAATTTAATTGCCGGGGAAGCTCTCCTCGATCAAGCCAAGAAGCCCTCCAATCTCCCCTTGATCCGGCTTCTGTGTTGATGGATGAAGCACTCTGGAGTCGGGGAAGCTTTACTGATGTTCCAAGTTCCTTCCAGTCGATGTAGATCGCCCGGGAATGCACCAAGTCGCCAGATCCAAAGCCTCAAAGTTCAGGGTTCGCACACAGAAGTCTAGGGTTTTCTCAAAGAGCCAAAAATACTCAATCTGCCTGAAAATGAGAGTTTTATAGGCCAGAGGGTTTGGGGTACTTGTTAGGGCAAGGATCCTACCGTTGGGCGAAGGTTTCCTAAACCAGAGCGCAAGAAACATAGCGGTTTCTAGATTTGAAGTGCAAGATTTTGGGGAAATAGACATCCACATCTCTGGCCGTCTACTAAGAGTTGACGTCCATCGATCTGGAAGTCGACTCACCCATGCACGTCCATGCATGTTGATGTTAATGTGCCCTTCGGCCAGAACACAAGAATATCCAAAATTATATATATATATACACTATATATTTACATGCAATTGTAATGTATAACTTAAATATTATATATACTATGTAAATACAACAATATGTACATAGTAAACTCATATAACATCATAATAATACAATATGTACAGAATAATTACATATACATATATGCACAAGGCTTTACGCACAAGACAACTAAGCATCACATGACCAAACATCTAAATAAAAAGGCAAAATTCGAGGGCCTTACAATATGCATGACGTCTAGGTTATGCCGTATCAAAAGTGTTGACCAATAAGGTAATTCCCAAAATATGCTTTGCTCCACCCAATTGTGATCCTTCCCAAACCTTGAGATTTGACGGGTACTACTAGCCAGTTGTGATACAGTCGGTAAGTTTTGGACCCGCCTCGCCATGTTTCCAACAGACACCCGTTCCATATCTACCTCATCCATCACAATTCTATTTTTCATAAATGAATCTTTCTGCTTTCGGAAAGGATGGTCACTCAGTAGAAGCCAACGATGACAATCGAACCAACATGCTTTTCCCCCAGATTTCAACACGAATGATTTAGAATCCTCCATACAATAAGGACATGCCAACCTCCCATGTGTGCTCCAGCCAGATAACATGCCGTACGCTGGAAAGTCACTTATTGTCCACATTAATGCAGCCTTCAAATTGAAATTCTATTTTCTGGATGCATCATAAGAGAGAACCCCATCTGACCATAAAAATTTTAGTTCATCAATCAACGGTCTGAGATATATGTCTATATTTTTTCCTGGACTTTTTAGACCATAAATCGGCAATGAAAGGAAGAGATTCTCACGCTTCATGCACATGCATGGCGGAAGGTTGTACGGTGTTAGGAATACTGGCCAGCATGAGTAAGATGCCACCGTGCCTTCGAATGGATTGAAACCGTCTGTTTATAAACCCAGCCGCACGTTGTGTGAATCCCTTGAGAAGTAAGGACGAAGACGGCTAAAATGAGCCCAAGCTTCACCATCGGCAGGATGACTGTTTTCACCATCATCACAATGGACTCTTTCCGCATGCCAAGTCATATGTCCAGCTGTCTTCGGGGACATGAACAACCGCTGCAATCTAGGTGTGATCGGAAAGTACCGCAGTGACTTATATGGAACATCCTTCTGCTTTGACTTGTCTTCTTTCTTAGGCTTAAATCTATCATGCTTACAGATACAACATGATGTCTTATCTACATCATCTTTGTAGAACAAATACAATGGTTAGGACATGCATCAATTTTTATAAAACCAAGCCCCAAATCATTCACCATCTTCTTCGCAAGGTAAAAATCATCAGGCAACCTCTCTGATTGAGGAAGCATACTCTTGACGAGTAAGAGAAGTTGATCAAAACAACTCTTGCTCATATAAAATCCAGACTTCAAATTCAGTAGCTGTGACAGTGCAGACAACCGTGTATGCTTCTCATAACCATCCCATAATGGCTCATAAGCATCTCGAAGTAACTGATAAAATCTCTGAGTTGTATTATTCAACACTTCTTCATTTGTCTAGTCATCATGAATATTGAACTCTGGACTAGTAGCATCGACAACCATGTCTACATACGTACTTGTAGAGGCAAATTTGGCTGGTTCAGACGATTGGATATTAAACTCACCATGAGACGACCATAACATATAATGGGAAACAAATCCTCTCGTATACAAATGATGCTGCACATCCCATGTCGATATCCACTTTCTGTTCTTATAAGCCGAACACAGACATCGGATGTTACCCATTGGATCAACTGCTACTGATGAATTCCTCAATGCAAACCGAATGAAACTGTCAACTCCATCTTTAAACTCCTCTGTCACAACTCCATTAAGTATTCCACGGTACATCATGACTGATTCTCATACGACATTTTTCCTACACAGATTAAATGTATGTCACGAGTTAAACCAACTCACCCTCACATCGTTCGAGTAAGTCAAAATGAATAGGTAGGACATATTAATTAGATTATCACTTTTTACCCATCCATGAATATTTGATCACACTCAAATAGTCATTTACTATATGTTTGTATAATTTTCTAAAAATTTTAGCAGCATCTCCCCACACCTCTCTGATATACCAAAAATATTTATTGATTAAGAAATTTTCTTAAACACTTATTTCTAAGTGGCTAAGAAAATATTCAAAATCATTAAAGGTATACAGAGAGGAGCGAGAAGACGCAACAAAAATTTTCAACAACTGTACAAACACATATAGTAAATAACCACCTAACTACAATCAAACATTCACAGACTGTTCAAAACGGGACAATTCAAGACTTTGAGTTAGATATACACGTTCTCATCATTGAAAATAAGACTCATGCACATTAATCCCAAAGTCTTGAACGGGAAGGTTCATTGACACGGACTTAACACACTCTCGTGAGGTGTGTGCAGTGATAAATTACTATACAAAATATTACATGTGAATAAATGTAATATTAAACCAAATTCACACATACATGTAAATGAATTACATTAAAGTAAGAACTACAATACTAATCACTAAACTTGATTTTTATAGAAAAAAATTAGACTCCTCAATAATCTACTCCTTTTTGGAATCAGATATACAAACTTACCGAGGTTTATACAAAAAATTCAAGAAAATAAATTTCGTAGTAAAACAATTTCTTGCAAGGTGTTGAACAACTTCAAAGAAAAAAACAAGTGGGTGCACTTGCCCTATGTTCCTGAATTTCACTACTTATACGGCAACTAGTAGCTGACAGGAAAAGATTTGAGGGAGTCAGGTTCGAAGAAATGGAGAGGGACTACCTACTTGCCCATGGGGCCGCTGCGAACCTTCACGAACGCCTATTAACACTTAGTGACTCCTCACAGATGCATGCTTGCCAACTATGCACTAGAGTCGCAAATGTGATCCAGTGGCTGGTCCCTGGTGGTAAGAAGGTTAGGTGACCTTATTGCCCATTCTATCAACCAGTACGATATTTTTTGAAGACTGACAGAATGGGCAATAAGGTCACCTGCCCTTCTTACAACCAGGGACTGGCCGCTGGATCACATTTGTGACTTTGGTGCATGTTTGGCAAACATGCATCTGTGAGGAGTCACTGAGTGTCAATAGGCATTCATGAAGGTTCACAGTGGCCCCATGGGCAAGTAGACAATCCCTTTCCACTTCTCCAAATCTGACTCCCCCAAATCTTTTCCTGTCAGCTACTAGTTGCCGTGTAAGTAGGTGAAATTCAGGAACACAGGACAAGTGCACCCACTTTTTTTTTCTTTGAAGTTGTTCAACACCTTGCAAGAAATTTTTTTACTACGAATTTGTTTTTCTTGAATTTTTGTATAAACCTCGGTTGACATGGTGTTTTATCCAAATAAGATCCTCTTTACTAATTTTATTTGAGATCCCGTGATTAATTATCGGTTGTCTTCCAATTAAGATCCTGTTTACAAATTTTTTTTTTTGAGAAATTTAAAGCGGATGTTTGTGGTAAGTTTATGAATAGAAGTAGATCTTGAGGTTATATAGCAAGGATATAAATACAACTTTAGCAATTTGCAATTGACCTGATGTCTTATGATTCATAGCTTAATTTATTTAAACAAATTTAATTTCTTTAAACAAATAAGATGATTCTAGGTTCTTTAAGTCGAAGTTATAAAATCACATAGAGATATGTCTGATTTTAAATTATATTTTTTATTATCTAATATATCTAAAGATATATTATATCTATTAGCTAATATACAACAAAAATATTGAAATGAATGAAAAATATAATTGACTGAAAAAAAATGAAACAAAATCTAAAGGGGAGGGGCATCGGGAGGGGACACTGTGTAGGGGGGGGACTGTGCCGGGGGAGGGTGGGGGAGGGTGTTGGGAGGGGGAGGGGCCAGTGACTGTGCAGGGGGAGGGTTGTTGGGAGGGGGGACTGTGCAAGGGGAGGGGGGGGGCATAGTCGTTGGGAGGGGGAGAGGAGGGGGGAGGGTCGTCGGGAGTGGGAGGGGGAGAGGAGGGAGGGATTGTGCAGGGGGGGGGGGGGGGGGAACAATCGTCGGGAGGGGGAGGGGGAGGGGGAGAAGAGGGGGCACTATGTGCAAGGGGAGGGGGTGGGACAGTCATCGAGAGGGGGGGAGGGGGAGGGGGAGGGGAGAGAAGGGGGGGATTGTGTAGGGGGGGGGGGAGGGTCGTCGGGAGGGGGAGAGGAGGGGGGAGGGTCGTCGGGAGGGGGAGAGGAGGGGGGAGGGTTGTCGGAAGGGGGAGGTGGAGAGGAAGGGGGACTGTACAGGGGAGAGGGGTGGGACAGTCGTCTGGAGGGGGAGGGGGAGGGAGAGAGGAGGGGGGGGGGGGGACTGTGCTGGGGGAGGGGGGATGGTCGTCGGGAGAGGGGAGGGGAGAGAAGGAGGAGACTGAAGCGGGGGGGGGGGACTGTGCAGTGGAGGGGGGTGGGATAATCGTTGGGGAGGGGGAGGGGGAAGGGGAGAGGAGGGGGGGGGGACTGTGCAAGGAGAGGGGGGAGGGTCGTCGAGAGGGGGAGGGGGCATACCTTCTGCAAGGGCGGCGAGTAGGAGGCTATGACGGCGGCAGCGGCAGGGCGGCGAGCCAGAGATCCGGAGGCGGGGACGGCGAGCGAGAGGCGGGGATGGCGAGCTGGAGGCGGGGACGGCGACAGTGGCAAGACTGCGCCGAGTCACCGGAGGGAGCACGAGAGAGAGAGAGAGAGAGAGAGAGAGAGAGAGAGAGGAGAGAGAGAGAGAGAGGAGAGAGAGGAGAGAGAGGTTTTAGAAATTTGGGGGCATTAGCGACGGCATTTTCGACAGATATAAATCCGTCGGAAATGGTGTCTGTATTTTTCGACAGATAAAAATCAGTCAGAAACATTGTTCGAACTTTTTGACGGAAAAATTTCTGTCAGAAAATCTGTCGAAATTTTGACGCAATTTTTGACAAACACAATCTGTCGAAAAATGCTGACTAATTTTTCGACAGATTTTGTCCGTCGGCAAATACAGACAACATTTCCGACGAATATAAATCCGTCGGAGATGCCGTCGCTAAAGTCACTTTCTCTTGTGGTGTATGACACGGTTGTGGATAATTCTAAACCAAAAGTAACCTGAGCCATCTAATTAAAAATCCACATGGAGGAAGAGGAACAGGCGAGCCAGCCCCTTACAACTAGCAGCTGCGCTATAGGCTAGTGCCAACAGTTTTTTTTTCTTTTTTTAGTATTCTAAGTCTAT
This sequence comes from Colocasia esculenta, assembly GCA_014218235.1. NCBI lineage: Eukaryota > Viridiplantae > Streptophyta > Magnoliopsida > Alismatales > Araceae > Colocasia > Colocasia esculenta. The sequence goes on along the minus strand of CM024754.1, from coordinate 159,197,499 downwards.
TGGGGCTAGTCTTGAACTACACAGGAGATCTTAAGTTCAATATCTAAGATCACTGCTTAAAATCTATATGTTTACAAATCTTTTAAAAATTACCTAATAATTTTGAAACATCTGAGAATGGAACTCCTGATCTGGACGGAGCATTTATCAACCGGACCACTCATTGTGTACAAACGAGTGCCAACACTTGCTGACATCATGCTTACACTGAATTGCCTCACTAGATGGTCGTCTTCACTAGCTTGGGGGGGTGGGGGGTGGCCCCACCACTTATGTGACCCGGATATTCTCTCTCTTTGATTGCGGAGGGTGTGGGGGTGTGGGGGGTTCCCCCACCATATGTGATGGGTGTTTCTGGGACTTGATGGTAGGCTGGACCCGAACGGAATCAATAAGTTAATGGCAGGTGGAACACCATGTTAGCAATTCCCCAAATTATTTATGAATGCATGCGAATGTGCCAAGAGAAAGGTGTATGTTTGGTAGCCATAAGCTGTAGATGATGCTGTGCACATTGATTTCCTTCACACTTTGGATAAAACTTTTGTGAGATCATTGATGGGTATAGGTTAAGGCATGGGAATGTAAAAACTAAAGGAGGCGATATCAATAGTTTATAGGCATGTTTATACATGTATAGTATCAATATTATGGTGCCACACTTTTGTCACTTCTTTTTTACATTTTAATATACATATTTTTGAGATTACGTCTGATGCTTTCAAATGAAGGTTATTGAACTTAAAGTTTAATTAAGATTCACTTCCTCTTCACTATATATTCAATCTCGAGATCAATTAGCATGTCAAATTATATAAGTTTCTCACGGCGAATCATATGGCAGAAACTAAGGAGAATTACTGTGCTATATTTAATGCGTTGTAAACTCCTTTAATTAGGGTATTTTGGAGAATATTAAAGCAAAAGACAAGTATCTCGACCATGTTTGGGATCACTTTCCCTGGTCGATTTTCTTATGGTTTGACTACGAATAAACTCAAATGCCAAACACATAGTTATTTATGTTTTTTTTGTGCATAAAATACTCCAATATGGGAAAATGATTGCACACTTACGTACATCTTTCTCTTTTAAACTTTGGGAAAGGACGGATTCGGTTGCCCATTTACATGATTGTTTCCAAAACGACGGACAATTGGACAAGTGGGGCCTTTCAACGATACTCCCCATGATTCCCATGATCTCTCTCTCTCTCTCTCTCTCTCACACCACACACACACACACACATATATTTTTAAAATCTACACATTATATTTCTATATATCATATATTTCATCATATATATCTTTATTATTTGATTTCATTTAGTTAACTCAACCACAAAGTAAAAAAAAAAACTTACCTTCTATAAACTGTCAAAAAATAGTTTTTTTTTTTTTTTTACAATTCACTCTCTCTCCCCTCTCCCCTCCTATCGAGACCAACCTCACGGTCACCTCACAAGGTCATCTCTCTCCCTCTTTTTGAGAGAGATAGTTTAATACTTTCACCCCTTCTTAATAGGTATGTTCATATGTTAATATACTATTTCTTCAATTAGACGATTCACTAACTATAGGGGTATAATTAATGATTTTTTTTTGATTTTGAAGTAGAGTATAATATGAAAATTCCAAAAGTATGTATTTGAATACAATAGACTTCAGAGTTATAATCAATGCACAAACAAATCATTGTCAACTTCATCTTTTACATTTGCCTGCCAGAACCAATAAAAAGAGAAGGAAAAAAGAAATAGAGAGATACTTTCTTCACCTTGATTAATACCCAATAATTTGATGGTTGTTTTCAAAGTTGGGCACCAATAATCTGTGATTTTGGTTTTTGCGATGATGCCCATCAAGAGTTCTGCGATTGACTTGGAATAGGAAATAGTGAATGTCAAGCTTTCAACAGACAGCCTTGTTATTTGATTCTCAGATTGGTTGGCAAAAAAAAAAAAATATTCGAGCGAAATGGTATCAGAAAAAACCAATATTTGAATGGTGAAACTCCTGAAAAATGGGATTAGTGTTCTGATTGTGACGATTGGTGATGATCATTGTGTGTTGAACTGATCAACTTGTTTTCCTTCGAAATAGAATATTAATTAACCCCGTGCATCACTATCTATTTAAGATCTTTTTCGTAGGGCATTTAACATAAAAATGATTTATGTAAAATGTCTCATATTTAATTTAGAATTATCGAGGCCTGATATGTAGCAAGTGATGTTAGAGCAAGAAAGAATAAAAAAAAACTCACACCAAGTACAGGTTGGATTTTTATACCATATTCCATTCAGTTAAAAACTAATTAAATCAAGAATAAAAAGTTCAGTACTTTCTCATAAACACTTCTTGCATAACAGTAGATATAAATAAGCCTCAAAAGATGTCTTAGATAAAATCCTTGCCTTTCGTACTCATTCACCCATGTACAATTGATGTCGCATAACACCCTCTTCACACTCGAAGTTAAATCATAGAGACTCCAGTATTTGAGATATAAAAGATGCCAACTTTACCTTAAAATTTTAATTGAAAAACTATTTAATCAAAATATAAAGTTTTTTTTTTTTACAAATCACTCCTTGAAAACTATCTAAATTTCAAATATCTCTGTGTAATATATTCATATTTCCTAATCCCTAGAGTGAGTTGCCTTCCAAAAAAAAAGGATCTATCAGTAAAATATTCCATCTAGACTTACCGTGAGTTTTGTTTAAGACAAAATTATCCTTGCCCATGTATATTTAGGGTTGAGATTGACATCTTCTGAGCTGACCATCTCGTTCAATCCCACTTCGACCATCTCCTGCAACAACTGATATGTGGAGGTCCCTATGCTGGAGCCTGGAGGTCTTGAAAGTGGCTAATCTTGAGGCTAGCCCACACCAGCCTTTTGTATGCACTGTCATCTCTACACATCATTCCATCTGCACGTGGCAGCCCACTGCAACCATCTATGTGGCCTAGGGCTGCAAACGGGTCGGGTTCGAAATCGGAAACACAGATTCCGATTCCGATTCCGATAAGAATGGTTAGTTCCGATTCCGATAACATTACCGGAACCGAAATTCCGATAAGGTAAGGTGTTTACCATAATTTTACTTTGAGTTTATGATAATTTATCGGAATAACCGATACCGATACCGATTCTGATTATTTTTTCAATTCCGATTCCGATAACTTATCGGAATATCCGATACTGATTCCGATAAGCTATCGGTATCATATTTCGATTCCGAAACCGATAATTTTTATCGGAATCGGGTCGGAATATCGAAATATTGGGTTCCGTTTACACCCCTAATGTGGCCCTTCTTTGCATGCTCAGGGCATCCATAATAGCTGTCTGCGGCCAGTATCTATATGATGCACTTGCCATACCCCTTCCTCCCACACAAAACTGCAGATGTCCATCCCTAGCTAGCCATGGTCACATGCACCCAACAGTCACCGATGTTGGTCCGTCCAGGCCCTAGACTGTTGATCAATGTTAGGATGTCTGCAATGGTAAAGAAAATATCTATAATATATGTGCACATTAGCAATTTGTAGTAATGTCTAAACCACTTTTGTCACTGTTGTTTATTATTGCAATTTTCAAATGCAAGTCATAGTGGTTGTATACATGGTGGTACCATCCTAATTAATTTTCGCGTGTCAATGCAGGAGGGGTTATTGTGATGTGTTTGTGTCAAAGAAAGAGAGATCTAAAGGACAATAATTTTATTATTGTCCAGGAAGTAAAACTCTTGATGGTTGTAATTTCTTTCACCATGTGGTTTATGTTACATATAGTGTTGTAGATGTCAAGTACCAATTACATGATATAGAAGAGTGTGTTATGAAACTGTACAAGCTTTAGTCAGTAATCGTTGTGAATTTGAAAGCTTTGTTCAGTAATCGATGCGAGTGTTCAATAATCGATGTAACATGAAATATATCACTAATCGGAACACGCGTTTCTTCTATAATCGGAATTAAACTTTTCTTCTTTAATCGATAGAAGGTTTCTTTAGTAATCGATGTAGAGCACACATATCGATTAGTGAATAGTTTGTGCATAACGAAGTGAGCTTCGTTTATAACGAAGTGAACTTCTTCACTAATCGGTATAAGACTTATCTAATCGGAATACTATGATACAAGTTCAGAAACATTAATCGGTATGAACCTTCTTTACTAACTGGTATAAAGTTTCTTCAGTAATTAATGTGAACACATATCGTATGACAAAGTGGACTTTATGCATGACGAAATGAACTTCTTCACTAATTGGTGTAAAACTTGTTCTAAAATCACTGTAGCACTTTAGTCTCTAGTCGATACACATTGAACCGTAATCAATATGAACTTTTAGTGAAAATATTTTTAAGTGATAGAAATTATATTATTTCTTATACACAAATATATTGAAAAAATATTATTAAATATATTCATGAAACTAATGAGTTTTAGTTATCATCAAAAGATAGGGATAAATATATAAGTCATTCAACAATCACTTTTTTTTGGTGATGACAAAACTCATAAGATTTTTCTTAAATAAATTATTCAATACAATTATTCAACAAAAAATTCAAAGATAAAATATTCTTCCCTTTTTTTTGTCAACAACCAAAAAGAAAATTTCTTACCATTTTGTTGTTCTCCCTCTTTTAAACTTGTGTAGAGACTTCTTACCATTTCTAGTTGTGAGGGGGTGGTTCAATAATGATTGTCATGGAAGTATCATGGGGCTTTGAATCATAGTTCTTGGCGGATTTGCTCCCCCTGAATGTGATGCTCCCCTTGAATTGTTGCTTCTCCTTTTTGGATTCACTTGTTGTCACTTGACAAATCTTCAAAAAAAAAATTTCACATCTATTGTCCTTACAAAAGGAAACTTGCAAGAAATTTATTAGTAGCACCATAAACAAGAATTATATTGTATTAGATTGTGGCTGCTCTCTCTCCAGATTTGAGTGAAGTGAAGAGCCAACAGTCACTAATGCCTTGAGCATCCTATGTCCATGTATCAATATGGATGCTCTAAGGCTACCATGTAAGAAAATCATTAAGAGATAGGTTCCTAAATTCTCTTGGGTCCTTCAATATTAGATGCATAAAAACAACTTTTAGGAATCCACATTAAGTGCCATGTGGTGCAGGTATCAACTGTGTGGCCTAATTTGTTATAATGCGAACAACAATATATGTAACTTATTTTAGAGGCCTAACTGTTCCTATGAATTTCTTGTATGAGTTTGTTTACTACATGTTTATGTTTTCTGGGAAATTTCTTCTACTGAGTCATATTACTTTTAGTTTCTTTTACAAATTTTGGTACTGGATGTTTATCTAGATATTAATTATTTTTATTTTTTAGGAGGTTTATATCCTAGACCTTGTTTGTTGTTACCAAACTTTGAACCTTTTAAATAGAATGCACGAGATGTTTTTCCTTTTATTAATCTTTTAACAGATTCTCTCATGTAAATATCTTTTTTAGTTGGAGTGTTTGATTTTTCTTTGAATTCATGGTTTAAGGCATTATTTTCCAAGTTCAATATTTTATTCTTCTTGTTTCTTTAAGTCCTCACATAAAAGATCATTATTGTATTTGGTTTCTTTTAACTATTTTTTTAGTTGTTCCATTACATATATAAGATCAAAATTAGTGTTTTTTAAGTAAGCAAAGTTATTTTTAAGAATCTTTAACTCTTTTATCACAGCTTTGTGTTTTTCATAAAGTTCATTAAAAACTTCTTCTAAATCTTCTGAATCTTAAGTCTAAATCAGTGCAGAATTGAGATATATGTTAGATTATAGTCTTACCATGAGGGCTTGATTTACTTGCTCATCTTCAAAATCTGAACTTGAAGCATATGTAGATGAGACTTCTTCAGAGGTTATCTTTAATGTATCCCACATTTTATTGGCAGATTTACATGTAGTAACTCTATTAAATTCACTTTTAGATAAAGCACAACAAAGATAATTTTTAACCTTATAATTTAATGAAATATTTTATTTTATCAGTTAGAGACCACTCAGCAGGGTTGTGAGTTAGAGATTATATATCACTTTCCTTTATTACCTACAACAAATCAAAAGTTATACCTCTGATGAAACATTCTCTGTGCATCTTCCAATTTAGATAATCCTCATCACCGAAGAAAGGAGGTTTTGTGACGGACTGTCCTTCAATGTAGCCTTGAGTTGCCATAGATCTTTGCCCTTAGATCGTGAGATCTTCCTCAAGAGAGCCTCGCCATAATATCACTTGCTGGCCCATGACAGCATAGTAGAGAGGGGGGGGGGGGGATGAGTGTTGCAATAATTAACACTTAAAATAAAATATTGATGTGTGAGTGTTAGTTAGAGAGTAAGCATAGTGAACAAAATAAGCAGCAATCACACAAGGGACACAATAATTTATCTTGGTTTGATACTTCTCTTTAATGGAAGTCCTACATATAGTCCCCAAGCAAATTATTGGGATTTCACTAACCAGAGGTATAGTCTCCCCAATGGACGTACAATGCCTAGCTCCTTGCTGGTCCTCCCTCGTACACAAGGGCACATTGAGTACAATCCCTCATCCGAACACAACACCCAGCACCGTAGCTAGTCTTTCCTTCTACACAAGGTAAAAGCTGAATAGAGTCCTCAGCTAGAAAAATCACCCAACACACTAGCTAGTCTTCTCTTCGCGTAAGAAGAGGAACAAACCTGACTTTCTTAAGAAAAGGAAGAGCAAGCTATCGAGATCAATTTCAGGAATAATAAACTTGAACTTTCTTGATCTTCAACAACAAGCTGAGAGCTGAAGGAAATATGCAAGAAGCTCGATCTCTCAAGCTCAAAAACTCTCTCCCAAATTTACAATGTTACACACACAGAGAAAAATGAGTGCTTAAAATGCTGAAGACTTGAACAGATTTCTTGTTGCCTTCATGTCTTATTAATTTTCAGCTTCAAGGCCTCTTTCTTCTTGATTTAGCCCTTTGAAGAAGTCCGTTGAAGAATTTATCCATTAGGGCTCTCTTTCCGTTGCCTTTCTTGTTCTTCTTCTTCTTCCTATTGCCTCTCAAAGATATTGAAGAAGATCGTTTGAATGATAGCTGTTAAACTCCTTCTTCTTCCTGTTGCGTCCTCTTGTGTTAGTGTGTATTTCTAGAGTCTCTTTTAGCATGTCTCACGTATGTCTTGCATGAGTACTATAGACCTGCAGACATTTAATACATAGAAGAGGATGTTAGGTAAGAGAAGTCATGTGTCAGTCACCCCATACCTTCTTCTTTAGAGAGCTTGCATTTTTTACTAATAGCCTACTATTTTAGGTAGTTTCCTTTTCTATTTTCCAGAAAAGAGAGATATCCTTGCAACGTATAGAAAGTAAGAAAATATAGCTTGAGTCAGAAGAGAAGTACATACTGTATTTAATATTTGAGACTTTTAGATACGTAGAAGATAATTGCACAGAGGATTTGAATCAATTTTTGAAATAGCCTTTGATTTGGTGCCAAAATAATCAATGAAGTAATATTAAAATCAAAGATATAGTCAATCGATGTATTTGATTTAAATTATTCACTAATCAGAAGCATATATGATAATTGTCCACTAATCAAAATATTATAAGGCATGTATTCACTAATCGGTACGAGTACAACACCAATTGAAACATCATAAGCCTTGTATTCATCAATCGGAACTTAGATAACACTAGTCATAATATTTTAAGACAAGTGTTCACCAATCGAAACATGAATATTGCTAATCGGAATGGTATTCAACAATGGAAACATGAATAACGCTAATCAGAATGGTGTTCACCAATCGGAATGGTATTCAACCTTTGTTTAGTAATCAAAATATTTATAACATCAATCAGATCGTTACTAAACCTTTATTCATTTATCGGAAGGATACTAACTCTTTGTTCAGTAATCGGAACGTTTATAACACCATTTGATATAAACATTGTTCTCTAATTGAAACCACATAATCGGAATGATGTTGAGTAATCGAATGGAGAATGTTCAGTAATCTATATACCGTACAAGCTTTAGTCAGTAATCGTTGTGAATATGAAAGCTTCGTTCAATAATCGATGCGAGTGTTCAGTAATTGATGTAACATGAAATAGTCACTAATCGGAACAAGTGTTCTTCTATAATCAGAATGAAACTTTTCGTCTTTAATCTATAGAAGGCTTCTTTACTAATTGATGTAGAGCACACATATCGATTAGTGAACAATTCGCACATGACAAAGTGAGTTTCGTTTATGACAAAGTGAACTTCTTCACTAATCAGTATAAGACATATCTAATTGGAATACTACGATACAAGTTCAGAAACAGTAATCGATATGAGACTTCTTTACTAATTGGTATAAAGTTTCTTCAGTAATCGATGTGAACACATATCATATGACGAAATGAACTTCGTGCATGACGAAGTGAACTTCGTGCATGACGAAGTGAACTTATTCACTAATCGGTGTAAAACTTGTTCTAAAATCATTGTGGCACTTTAGTCTCTAGCCGATACCCCAAAATTTGTACCTGTAATTATGTAGAAATTGGGAAGGGCAAATTAGGGCTTAAACTAATGCTATTAGCCAAGCATAGTGAGCCAAATCGTGGCCAACCATGCTAAGAACCTTCCTATGGTGTAGCGACTTCAATTGGGAGAAGAAATCCCAAATTTTGGAAGGTGCCATGAAGAATTCGCAGGCCACCTTTCCTAGCCTCATTAGGACATGGATTAAACCCTAAAACTATAAGAGATAGTCACAAAACCTTTAGGGGAAGTTTGGCATTGAGCTGGGGTCGTGAGGAGCAAGCTAAGGCGTAGCAGGAGAGGAGAACGACTGGGGAAAACCAAGCTTCTTCCTCAACCTTGCTCTGCATCGACGTGGGCGTTTGCATCTCTAAGATCCGTCTAAAGGTAGGTGATCTCAGGTAGAAACTAAACGAAACCTATACCATATGAAAGCGCATCATGTCCAGTTTAGTTTGCATCTATTATGCCCAATTTTCATCAAGCATGTTCATCGTATTAAGCGTTTTCCCTAAGTCACGCAAGTCTGTCCCTTTTCTTGTTCATGCTAGTTTGCACACCTAAGGGACCAAATCGATTTGGTCCAAAGGCATAGTTCTCTTATACATGATGTCCCCTACAAGTTTCATGTTCACTGTTTTAACCCAAATGCTCTAGATAGATATTTATAAGCGTTGCATGAGGATCGCTGCCTGTTTCCTACTTTTCGGTTTCAAGCTTGAATCGCGACCGAGCCAGGCGCCGCGATTCCATCGCCTGTTATCACGTTGGTCTTGACCGTCGTGATTCACTAAAAGGTGACCGAACATTTCGTCACGTTTTCATGTCTAACCGGTCAACCGCATGCATGGAACTGTGCGTTGCATCATTTTCAGCGTCTGCATGAATCGTGACGTGAACCCCCGTCGGCATTTGTCCGATTTTCCCGCTCAAGGTTTTCATCTATTTTTATATTATTATTTTGAACGCATTTCATGAACGTGACGGGGTAAACTGTCACGATTCAAGAATAAAGGCGATGACATAGGTCGTCGCGATTTGAATTCTTTATAGTTTAGTCATGTTTTGACTGTGCACTGCGTTATGAAATGCGTCGACTGTGTACGATGCGGATTTAAAGACCTACCCGAGACCTGTTTTTATAGTGTTTAACGTTAGTCTTGCATGATATGTTCTTAAGATGCATTGTGTAGTCTGTCTAATGACCTAAAACCAATCAAGCCATTTGAAAACTATAAAGAAATGAATACGATTCTTAAGTACAATATGAATTGATTGATCTATATTCATTTGATTATCATCTTGTGTTCTAGCTTGATGTGAAATTGTCATAATCAGAATGTGATATGAATCTGTGGAGAATACATGTTAGAGTGGACTTGTTTAGTTTAAGAGCTTTCTATTATGTTACTTGTTTATTGCATATGGACTTTCCTTATTTATATGCTTTCCGATGTTTCCATAATTGGTTCATCCATTGCATACATGAATAGGAAAGTTTCGTGACACGACACTACACATTTGCACGATTAGGCACACCCCTCTTGGAGAATTGGGAGCTCTCTGTTGGTCATTCCGTATTGGCAGACTAACGATCTTTTCCCTAAGACCTCCGTAAGTCTCCGTACTCTATGGATTCCCTCATAGAGACCGAGCTCGTTGTACCATGAAGTACCCTGGAGATAGAGAGCACTTGTACTGCGCACGATCTGTCATTAGTCATCCTCTTGTCAAGATATTAAAGAATTATGAAACATAAGATATGCCGTTATACTGCCCAAATAATCTTTTGAGCTATTGTCATACCTTGACTCTATGAATGATCATGTCCTTATTACAATGAGCTTGTTATTGGAAATTCGTGGCCATAATATGTATATGTTTGATCTGCACAACGTGGGACTTCGGTCCATTTGACTAATGCCTGTGCAATAGGGGCCCTGTCTAGTCCTGGGGAGGAGTGCCCCATTGTACTTATTAACCGCGGGAGTATGGACTTGTGGTGCGTGGCATGGCACTGCAATGTGTGCAAGATTTGTGTGATGTGCCTTCGTTTGTGCCTTCGTTGATATGATACAATGAACCTATGAATATGAGATATTTGTGTGAATATGGCCAATTCCTTTTGATAAGATTCTATTCTTGAATTACTGTCCATTGCATATAAAAGTCAATAATTGCTTTGATATGATATTCGTTCTATTCAACTATTTGACTTGATAGAAATGCATGCATTGTCATCATGTTCATATTTAGATCCTGCTTATTTAAAATGTTTATCATGTATATTAGTGCCCGCACATTGAGATATAAATCCTACTGGGCTAGTTTCCTCACCCTATCATCCTGTCCTTTTCAGGTAGTGATGAGGATTCAATGGACTCCGATGGGGCAGGGCATGAGTGAAGAGCACCCGTCATACGAGGAGTTGAAAGATTAGGAATAGATATTTGAGTAGTTTATGTAATAGTGAAATATTTTCATGGAGTTTTTATTTAAATAATGGACCCTTTAGCTGGTTCTACTGATGTACAGTTTTAATTAGTGAATGGAATGGAATAAGGAGTATTATAGTGGACATTATTACTGTCTCAAGTATGTTGTTATATTTAATTGTGACTCTGCGTTACTCAACTGTGATACTTATATTCGTATCATTCACGCATCCCGATATTTATTCTGCTGCTAAATATCGGGGCGTGACAGTTGGTATCGGAGTCTGAACTCTTCAGGTCCAAGGGAATAGGAATATAGAATGAAACTAGATCACACGAGTCAAAATCTGTCATACCTAATGTGAGCTTGCGTAGAGCTATGGGTATAGGAGTCACATGTGTTATACTTAGCAGTTTAACTTATATTATTATCTTGAAGGTACTTACTACCTCAATGGCTGCAGAACGAGTCCAGGCAAGAAACATGCAACAAACTTTACAAAACTTGACTCAGGCAATACTACAAGCCACCCAGAGTGGGGGAAACCGCAGAGCCGGTGATCTCCATTGGAATTTCCGAAGTATGGATCTTCCTAGATTCGAAGGAAGTACTGACCCGAATGTTGTTGAACATTGGGTTAAGGAGATTGAAAGAGTCTTTAGGGTCATGCAATGCACGGACCAAAACAAAGTACTACTGGCGACTTTCCAATTGGAAAAGGATGCCAGGGCATGGTGGGAGTCAGTTGAGGCGACTTTGGAAAGACAATAGCTGACTTGGGCACAGTTCACTGAACGCTTCAACACCAAGTACTTTTCTAAAAGGGTTCAGGAGCAGAAAGCAGCCGAGTTTGCGGCTTTGAAATAGAGGGGTCTGGCTGTGGCCGAATATGAGGCTCAATTCTCTCGTCTGTCCCGATACGCCACTCATTGGGTTGGGACAGAAAGAATGAAGGCAAAATGCTTTCTGAATGGATTGAGGCCCCAGTATATCACCCAACTGGCGCCAATGGACATTCAAACCTATGCGGACATGATAAAGAAGGCTCAATTACTGGAAGATGCCATGGAGACCGCTGATAGAATCAAGGGAAAGTCGGTGAAGAGAGAACAAGTTTCTGCTATCGGAAAGTATCAACTGACCATTGGGAGGAAAAGGCCCAGTGGTGGTTTTATTGAACAAGCTGATAAGAAGCCGAAGGAATTAGGCAAGCAGTTGGCAGTGGCAAATGAGGAAAGATGCAAGCATTACGATAAAGCCAGTCACCGATCTGAACAATGCTAGAGAGCACAGGGGAGATGTCTGCGCTGTGGGAGTCATGACCACAGGATTTCTGACTGCCCAATGCTGAAAGAACAAGCCCCACAAGAGAAGCGTCGAATGGACAAAGGAGGCAAGGCTGCTTACAAGCTATTCAAGAGCCTGAAGTTGTGGAAGAAGGAGGTGTAGTTGAAGGTACACTTACTATTCTTTCCCATTCTGCATTTGTTCTATTTGATACGGGAGCTACTCATTCCTTCATATCTCAAACCTTTGTTGACACCTTGTATGTAAAACCCGTCCCAATGAAATCGAAATAGTTGTGTCAACCCTGATTGGTCCTGGCACCAATCTTAGAAACCATTTGCCATCTAGTGAAGTGTTGATTGAAACTCAAAATCTACCTGCAAATTTAATATGCATGGACATGGAGGGTTATGATGTGATATTAGGACCAGACTGGTTGTCTGAACATGGGGCTAGTGTCAATTGTAAGAGAAGCCAGGTAACATTTAGTCATCACCCAAAGCTAGTGTTCTCAGGAGATAGAAACCGCATGAGACTATCCCTCATCTCTGCACTACAAGCCAAAAGGATGATGAGGAAAGGTTGTATGGCCTTTCTTGCTGCTGTTGTCACCGCAAAGAAGGAAGTTAAGATTGAGGACATCCATATTGTCAGCGAGTATGGTGATGTCTTTCTCGAGGAGTTGCCAGGAATCCCTCCTGAGCAAGAGGTCGATTTTACTATTGAGTTGATCCCTGGAGCAGCACCTATATTTAGGGTACCATATAGAGTGTCCCCCGCAGAACTGAAGGAATTAAAAGAGCAACTGATGGAACTGCTAGAGAAAGGATTTATCCGACCAAGCACATCACCATGGGGTGCACATGTCCTCTTTGTCAAGAAGAAAGATGGGTCGATGAGGCTGTGTATAGATTACAGGAAATTAAACCAGTTAACCATCAAGAACAAATATCCCCTGCCAATGATTGATGAATTATTTGATCAACTGTCTGGAGCTAAATATTTCTCTAAGATAGATCTCAGATATGGCTATCACCAGTTGGGGATCAAAGGAGAAGACATACACAAGACAGCCTTCCAAAGCAGGTATGGGCATTATGAATTCATTGTTATGCCTTTTGGACTAACAAATGCCCCTGCAGTTTTCATGCAACTGATGAATAGTATCTATTGCCCATATCTTGATAAATTTGTGGTTGTATTCATCGATGATATACTGATCTATTCCAAAACAAAAGAAGAGCATGAGGAATATTTGAGGATTGCATTGCAAATTCTAAAGGAGAATAAATTGTATGCCAAGCTAAGTAAATGTGAATTTTAGCTTGAGGAGGTATCCTTTTTGGGACATGTGGTAACCAAGGATGGCATCATTGTTGATCCATCAAAGGTTGAGGCTGTGTTGAAGTGGGAAAGACCGACAAGTGTCACAGAGATCAGGAGCTTTTTGGGATTAGCAGGATACTACCGAAGATTTATGAAGGATTTCTCGAAGATTGCAGTGCCATTAACCAAGCTGACCCGGAAGGAAAATCCATTTGTGTGGACTGATAAATGTGAAGAGAGCTTTAATAGCTTGAAGAGGTGTCTGACTACTGCCCATGTCCTTGCCTTACCCACTGAAGAGGGAGGATTTGAAATCTATTCAGATGCTTTTGGAACATGTCTAGGGTGTGTCCTAATGCAACAAGGAAGAGTAATAGCATATACCTCAAGACAATTAAAGATTCATGAAGTAAATTACCCTATACATGACCTGGAATTAGCAGCCATGGTGTTCGCTCTGAAAATTTGGAGGCACTACATTTATGGTGAGCAACTCAACGTCTTTTTTAACCACAAGAGTCTAAAATATCTATTCTCACAGAAGGAGCTTAACATGAGACAAAGAAGGTGGTTAGAATATCTCAAAGACTTTGACTTTTCCATTCAATATCACCCAGGAAAAGCCATTGTAGTGGCAGACGCTCTAAGTAGACAACCAGGAGCTATGCTAGCTAGTATGATGTTGGGCGAATGGAAGTTACTGGAGCAATTTGCAAGTTTGAGTTTAGACATAGGAAAGAAGGAGAAACAAGTGATGATTTCCAATATCCAAATACAGTCTGAGCTACTGGCCGAAGTCAAGGAGAAACAAGGAGAGGATCCATTCTTCGTTGAGATCAGGGAGAAGCTAGAACAAAGAGCAAACGTTTGTCTATCAGCTGATGGGAGATTACTATTTCGAGGCAGAACATGTGTCCCTGATCATGGGGAACTCAAGAAGAGGTTGTTAAATGAAGCTCACCAGTCAAAGTACACGATCCATCCTGGATCAACAAAGATGTACCAAGACTTGAAAAGGTCTTATTGGTGGCCGAATATGAGGAGGGATGTGGCAGACCATGTGTCATATTGTTTAACATGCATGAAAGTCAAGGTTGAGCATTTCAGAATGGCCGGTGGATTCTACCATTGGAAATTCTAGAATGGAAGTGGGATAGCATCGGTATGGACTTTATCATGGGGTTACCCAAGACTAGAGGGGGTATAGATGCAATGTGGGTGATAGTTGATCGATTGACTAAGACGGCTCATTTCTTGCCGATTAAGAGTACCTGGTCAGTGGATGTGTTGGCTGCACTTTATGTTAAGGAAGTAGTTAGATTACATGGGGTTCCATCACCCTAGATTTACTTCGCACTTTTGGAAGGGGTTACAAGTAGCAATGGGTACCAAATTAAATTTTAGCACTGCCTTTCATCCTCAGACTGACAGATTAACCGAAAGAACCAATCAAATTATGGGGGACATACTTCGTGCTTTTGTGCTAGATTTTAGAGGACGATGGGATGACCAGTTGTACCTGATGGAGTTTGCATACAACAATAGCTATCAGGCAAGTATCAAGATGGCACCTCTTGAAGCCTTATACGGAAGGAGCTACAGATCACCCCTTTGTTGGGAAGAGGTTGGGGAGAACCAATGTGTTGGACCCGACTAAATTGAAGCAACTGTCAGGAAGGTTCAGATCGTCAGCGAACGTCTGAAGATATCACAATCCAAGCAGAAGCGTTATGCAGACAAACGAAGGGGAGAGCTGGAGTTCCAAGTTGGTGACCATGTTTTCTTGATGGTCTCACCTTCAAGGGGAATTCAAAGATTTGGGATCAAGGGAAAATTGAGTCCCAGATTTATCGGTCCTTTTGAAATCCTGGAGAGGGTTGGTCAGGTGGCTTATAGACTTGCACTACCTCCACAACTGGAAAACATGCACAATGTATTCCACATATTCATACTGAGGAAGTATCTATTCAATGCCGACCATGTGATTAACCATGAGGACTTGGTGATTTGGGAGGACTTGACCTTTGAAGAGTACCCGATTAAACTACTAGATCGGAAGTTTCAACGACTCCGGAATCGTACCATACCAATGGTGAAGGTCCAATGGAGTCGAGACGAAGTTACAAATGCTACGTGGGAAATAGACGAAAGAATGAAGAAAAACCACCCAGAACTATTCTCAGGTGCGAAACTATACCATTATGTGTAAATTTGGGGACCAAATTTTCTTAAGTGGGGGAGGATGCAACACCCCGGAAAAATTAAATGATTTTAAATATAGAAAAAAAGTATTAAATAAACATGGTGTATAAAAATAAAATAAATGACATGATTAAACTCCCAAATGGGAAATCAACTATTCAAAACATATTGGTCCAATACAACTCTAAATGGGCCAAAGATGAAAACCCAATAACAATAAACCCCAAAATTCGTACCTATAATTATGTAGAAATTGGGAAGGGCAAATTAGAGCTTAAACTAATGCTATTAGCCAAGCATAGTAAGCCAAATCGTGGCTAACCATGCTAAGATCCTTCCTATGGTGTACCTACTTCAATTGGGAGAAGAAATCCCAAATTTTGGAAGGTGCCATGTAGAATTCACAGGCCACCTTTCCTAGCCTCATTAGGACATGGATTAAATCCTAAAACTATAAGAGATCGTCACAAAACTTTTAGGGAAAGTTTGGCACTGAGTTGGGGTCGTGAGGAGCAAGCTAGGGCATAGGAGGAGAGGAGAACGGCTGGGGAAAACCGAGCTTCTTCCTCAACCTTGCTCTGCATCGACCTGGGTGTTTGCATCTCTCAGATCTGTCTAAACATAGGTGATCTCAGGCAGAAACTAAACGAAACCTATACCATATGAAAGCGCATCATGTCCAGTTTAGTTTGCATCTATTATGCCCAATTTTCATCAAGCATGTTCATCGTATTAAGCGTTTTCCCTAAGTCGCGCAAGTCTGTCCCTTTTCTTGTTCATGCTAGTTTGCACACCTAACGAGACCAAATCGATTCAGTCCAAAGGCATAGTTCTCTTCTACTTGATGTACCCTACAAGTTTCATGTTCACCGTTTTGACCCAAGTGCTCTAGATAGACAGTTATAAGCATTGCATGAGGATCGCTGCCTGTTTCGTACGTTTTCGGTTTCAAGCATGAATCGCGACCGAGCCAGACGACGCGATTTCATCGCCTGGTATCGCGCGGTCTTGACCGTCATAATTCACTAAAAGGTGACCGACCATTCCGTCATGTTTTCATGTCTGACCGGTGAACCGCATGCTTGGAACTGTGCACTGCATGGATTTCAGCGCCTGCATGAATCGCGACGTGAACCCCCATCACGATTTGGCCGGTTTTCCCACTCAAGGTTTTCGTCTATTTTTATATTATTATTTTGAAAGCATTTCATGAATGCGACGGGGTAAACTGTCGTGATTCAAGAATAAAGGTGACCACATAGGCCGTCGTGATTTGAATTCTTTACAGTTTAGTCATGTTTTGACTGTGCACTGCGTTATGAAATGCATCGACTGTGTACGATGCGGATTTAATGGCCTACCCGAGACCTATTTTTATAGTGTTTAACGTTAGTCTTGCATGATATGTTCTTAAGATGCATTGTGTAGTCTGTCTAATGACCTAAAACCAATCAAGCCATTTGAAAACTATAAAGACATGAATATGATTCATAAGTACAATATGAATTGATTAATCTATATTCATTTGATTATCATCTTGTGATCTAGCTTGATGTGAAATTGTCATAATCAGAATGTGATATGAATCTGTGGAGAATACTTGTTAGAGTGGACTTGTTTAGTTTAAGAGCTTTCTATTATGTTACTTGTTTATTGTGTATGGACTTTCCTTATTTATATGCTTTCAGATGTTTCCATAATTGGTTCATCCATTGCATACATGAATAGGAAAGTTCTGTGACACGACACTACACATTTGCACGATTAGGCACACTCCTCTTGGGGAATTGGGAGCTCTCTACTGGTCATTCCGTATTGGCAGACTAGCGATCTTTTCCCTAAGACCTCCGTAAGTCTCTGTAGTCTATGGATTCCCTCATAGAGACCGAGCTAGTTGTACCATGAAGTACCCTGGAGATAGAGAGCACTTGTACCGCATACGATCTGTCATTAGTCATCCTCTTGTCAAGATATTAAAGAATTATGAAACATAATATACGCCGTTATACTACCCAAATAATCTCTTGAGCTATTGTCATACCTTGACTCTATCGATGATCATGTCCTTATTACAATGAGCTTGTTATTGGAAATTCGTGGCCATAATATGTATATGTTTGATCAGCACAACGTGGGACTTCGGTCCATTTGACTAGTGCCTATGCAATAGGGCCCTATCTGGTCCAAGGGAGGAGTGCCCCATCGTACTTATTAACCGCGGGAGTATGGACTTGTGGTGCGTGGCATGACACTCGAATGTGTGCAAGATTTGTGTGAATGTGCCTTCGTTTGATATGATACAATTGAACCTGTGAATATGAGATATTTGTGTGAATATGGCCAATTCCTTTTGGTACGATTCTATTCTTGAATTACTTGTCCATTGCATATGAAAGTCAATAATTGATTTGATATGATATTCGTTCTATTCAACTATTTGACTTGTTAGAAATGCATGCATTGTCATCATGTTCATATTCAGATCCTGCTTATTTAAAATGTTAATCATGTATATTAGTGCCCGCACTTTGAGATGTAAATCCTACTTGGCTAGTTTGCTCACCCTATCATCCTGTGCTTTTCAGATAGTGATGAGAATCCAGTGGACTCCGATGGGGCAGGGCATGAGTGAAGAGCACTCGTTATACGAGGAGTTGAAAGATTAGGAATAGATATTTGAGTAGTTTATGTAATAGTGAAACATTTTCATGGAGTTTTTATTTAAATAATGAACCCTTTAGCTGGTTCTACTAATGTATGGTTTTAATTAGTGAATGGAATGGAATAAGGAGTATTATAGTGGACATTATTACTATCTCAAGTATGTTGTTATATTTAATCGTGACTCTACGTTACTCAACTGTGATACTTATATTCGTATCGTTCACGCATCCCGATATTTATTCCGCTGCTAAATGTCGGGACGTGACAGAAGCCTTATGACTTGCCACCTTCTACATGTATATGTCCTCTCCCTTAAGTCACTCATACACCTATCATATGACCCTTGCACCTCCTTGTTGTGTCACTTGAACACTTGGCTTGATAGTTCTCCAAGTGCTTGCTTATAGTTTGGCTATGGCTTAAAGCATGGGGGACTAGCAATCTACAATAATTGGATGTCCTTTAAAATTCTATCTTGAGCATTAGTTTTTACCCGATAGCATCAATCATGTCCATAAAGGGAGATGCCCTTAGCTCACTCATAAATGCATTGAATGATTCTACTACATTTTTGGCGACATAATGACACTGGGACTTCACATCAAATTGGTGTCTAGATCACACACACTTCAACCCTTTCAGCCAATATGCGACTTCAGCATCAGTTTCCTAAATCTCCAACATTTTAGCATTGGGTACTTGAAATGTATGTCTTTACACACCCCTAGCTATGAACTTCAAAAAATTTCAAATAGTTTTTTTAAAATTCTTGTAAATGTGGCACATGCAATACCTAAAGAAAAAAGGGTTACATTGTACATTTTTAGATTTAAGAAATCAACAAAATAAATTTCTAGAAAATAAATATAATTTATTACCTATGCTCTACATGGGGATAAAAGTCAACGATGGCTATCTCAATCCTCTTATTCATATCTAAAATGAAGTACAACCCCTCTGGTGCCCAATCGCCTTTTTGAAATATCTAAGAACCCACCTCCAAAGGCTGCATTCTCTCCATCCAAACCCCAAATGTAATAAAAAATATGCCATAATTCCTATCAATTGAGACCAACATTCCCTTGTACCTCCCCTTTAGATGGCATCCATCATTGCTTATAACAGGTCGGTAGCCTTGCAAGAACCCATCAATAAAAGCTTTCAACCCCACAATTTTTTATTTTCAAAACATCCATTAATATCACATGAATATTGAATAATTGATCCCAGGATTTCAGTTTTTCAATTCACCAACTAAGGCAGGGACATATTTGTCTGAGTAATCAAGTTTCCCAAATACTTGATCCCTTGCCAATTCTCTTGTGGCACCTCTTATAAGGAACATCTATTGTAATCCTTAGACAACATATACCTTAATTGCTTGATCAGAAAATCAATATTTTGTTTGACATCATCCTTAATCTTGGTGGCATTAATCTATGAATTAGACTCCCTATCAAAAGCTTCTACAAAATCTGACTCATCAGATCCCTCCCCATCATCATTTAACATTATTTTCCCTTTATGTGGTGCGTCCTCTTCATGCACACCTTCTCTAAGTACAACAAGGGAAATGACTCTGGTTACATCAAATTTTAAAGATAGGAAGAGCTACAAAAATATTGCAAGATTATGTGTTTAATCAACTTACTTGGTTCATTTATAGCATCTTTCCCAACTCATTTACTTGTTCTAAATTTTCTCATGTTGATGCTCAATCCACAGAGGCATGCCATCCTCAAAAGGACATAAATGCTAAGTTTTCCCGCTTGGATGTGACATTAACAAACTATACAATTAGTTGTCTAAAGTTAATTTCTCAAAAACTAATGATTTAGAATGCTACAATAATCCAGATAAATTGCTAAAATCTTAGTCGTAGGATGCATATATTTCACCTTATTATTCAGTTACTTCTTCCAATAGCCATCATAAATATCGCATACCTTCACTTTTGTTTCCCTATACCATCCATGATGACTCATTATCTTCCAAGTATAATTTAAAAGCAACCAAATATTAATGTGCATAGTACTATATTTCTACTAAAAATCTACATATGGCATGCATATAAAAAACTCGAACTCAAACTTCAAACAGATATAATGAAACCAGAAATATAAACTACCGAAATTTAACGTTTACGCAATGCTAACGTCTATATAAAGAAAAACTAGTGCCTAATCACTATCGATGTTCGGTAAATTATCAAATATTTGCCCACCTCTCCCCACTTCAGGCTTGTGTACTGGTGCCTCCCCCCGCCCTTTTTTTTTGGGGACAAATCCCGATCCCCCACATGCTGTGGGAACTTATAGTATTTTTTTTTTTTTTTGGGGTCAAAATTGGTCCTCAGGGTCTAAGTCTAGAAGAGTGCACCCTCCCCACAGGGGGAGAATGGTCTCACTCCGCCAGATAAACACCTGGGCCAGAAATTTATAATAATCAAGAGCTACAATATAGGACGCAGGGCAACTCCTCATCAACTGAATCTGACGTGCATCAGACCAGCTCTATCAAGAACTATAGGACCCTTACATGAGAGTGGTATACTAGTAGACCCCCAGAATACATTGTGCATCTTAGACAGGCAGACATAATTCGCAAAGGAATCTGCAACCTGATTTGCTTCCCGATATACATGACAGAGCAAAGAGGAGTGGCGATTTAACATGCCTTTAGCGTCCCACCACCATCTATAAGCAGACCATGAGGGACATTTACCAGCCTTCAAAGAATCAACCATAACCTTAGAGTCAGAATTGACAATAGACAGATGAAACCCAAGCATATCCACCAGTGCAAACCATCACAAAGCGCCCTGATTTCTGAAAGCATGCTATTCCGAAACCATAGTGATGAGCAAAAGCAACATAGACATGGCCCATCCTATCATAGATGCATCCACCACCACCACACTCCCCTGGGTTGCCTTTGCTAGCGCCATCCACATTCAAGCTGAAATGAATAATAGGGGGGATCCATCTAATTAACTTGAACTGTTTGGTGGAGCAGTTAGGAAAGAATCCAAATTGATGTAGAATCTTCAGCTCATGGGAAGAAGGATCGACGTTGAAGTGAACATTAGCCAGCAAACATGATATTATGAATTTGATATTCTTAATAGAGGCCCCAACAGAAAAGTTCTTGGATTCAAACCTTGAAGAACACCTCGCCTTCCATAATTCCCACAACATAAGTATAAGGCAATGAAGAGAGACATAGCCAAATGGAGAATTAATATTGGTCTGCCTCAGAAAATTCCAGACTCGAACAGTGATTTGGTTGTGAAGGTGAATTTTGGGATCAATAAGAGGCTGAAACCAAGTCCAAAGAGGAGTGGCCATATCACTATGTGTTAATAGGTGATTGATGTCTTCATATTGTGGGGACCTGCAGCAAGAGCATCTAGATGCCATATAGACACCGCTTTCAACTATTCTCTGATCTACCAGGACTGCTCTATTCAAAATTTTCCAGCAAAACAATGAAGCTCTACGGAGAAAAGAGTTGTGCCAAATTTTCTCAAGAGCTAGTCTCTTAATCCCCACTGACCTGACCAGGTTATAAGCTGATTTGGAAGAGAAAAAACCATCCTGAGAAGCCCCCCATACACATTTGTCCTCTTCATCATTAAGTACAACCCCCTATAAAATACCATTAGGGAGCAAAGTTCTAATGGGGTGATGAACATTAGTAATAACTTCTTGTAGGGAAACACCGGCCCCTTCATAGGCAGCTTGAAGCAAATCAGAAAGAGGTTTATCCCCCAACCAAATATCTGATAAGAAGTCAATTTTAGTGCCTTTACCATGAATCCATCTGGTGTTGTTATGAACAATTGTTTCTACTTTCATCCAGATTTTAGTAGACATCCCAGGAAAAGACCGGTGGCAATCTGTTGGATACCATCTTCTTGCATAAGTAGCCCAAAAGGATGAGCCATTACGGATATTCCAAAGGTGTTTAACTGCTAATGAAGACTGCACATGCCTAATATTCCGAACACCCAATCCACCTTCCTCAATAGGATGTTGAATGGTAGACCAAGCCACCCAGTGCCGCCGGCGAGTGCCATCCGAACCATTCCAAAAAAAGGCAGAGCAGACTTTATCTATGTAATTCATGATTGACTTAGGAAGAGTAGAGGAAGCAGCCAGGTAAACTGGAAGAGAGGAGATCACTGAGTTAATTAGAGTAACCCTCCCCGCTTGAGAAATCAGTCTCGACTTCTAGGAAGCCAGCTTGCTATTCACATTATCTAGGAGCGGCTTGTAATCAACAGCAAAAATCCTACCAGGGCGCAAGGGAACACCCAGGTACATAAGTGGACCACTTGTTTTTTGAAACTAGTGATCACCTTGATTCTGTTAACAGTCAACTGTGAAGCCTTGTAGGATATCATAAAGCAGCTCTTGGAAGCATTAATGTGCTGACCAGAGGAAGAAGAATATTTCTTCAAGAAGATCATCATTTACAAATATTATGGATCCCCCCATTCAGAAAAATGAGAGTGTCATCGGCATAAAGGAGGTGAGAGATAGGCGGGCAAAGTCTTGGCCCAGCAAACGGATGAAGACTACCCGAAATAACAGGGTTCTTAATACCTCTACTGAGGGCTTCTTCCATGATGATGAAAAGAGCTGGAGCAACAGGATCCCCTTGCCTAAGTCCCCTGGATGAGTGGAAATAACCAGTAGGCGAACCATTATAGAGAATAGAAAACCAGCAGTTAGATATCAACATAGCAATGAGAGAAGTAAATCTGAAAAAAAAACCCAAATTTTTAAGGACCACAAATAAGAAGTCCCATTCCACACTATCATAGGCTATCCTTATATCCAGCTTGAGTATCACATTGTTACCTCTAACCTTCCTGCCAATATCCTTGACAAGTTGTATAGCAAGGGAGACGTTATCAACTCTGAATCTACCTTTGACAAAGGCACCTTGCTCTTCTGAAATAATCTTAGGCAGGATATTTACCAACCTGACACAAAGAATTCTAGATACATTTTATAGCAAAAATTGCAAAGGCTAACCAGTCTGAAGTCATTATAAGATGTAGGATGCTCAATCTTAGGAACAAGGGCAATCAAGGAAGAAGTAACCCCTCTCAGCATGGGAAGGCCATGAAAGTAGCTTACCACCACTGCAATGACCTCCTGATTAATAATATCCCAGCAAGAGGTGAAGAAATGGCCAGTATAGCCATCCAGGCCTGGGGCGCTATTAGCATTCAAACTCCACACAGTCTTCTTAATCTCATCTTCAGAAGGAATGGCATAGAGAGACTGGTTTTGATCCTTAGAAACAAGAGAGGGGATGACATGCAAAAGGGATTTATCAATAGCATGATATGATGATTGCAGAATATTCTTGAAGAAATTAGCCGCTTCATGTTTAAGAATATCTTGGTCCTCATTCCACACCCCATTTACCTGAAGCCTATGGATAGTATTGCGCCTCTTGTTACCTTGAACTACTGCATGGTAAAAAGCAGTATTTTTATCACCATTATCCAACCATTGCAAACGAGCCTTTTGAGCCCATAAAATCTCTACACAGTTAATTGCTTTCCTAAGATTTGCATTAGCAGCTCCCATAGCAGAACGGTTGACAGGAGAAGGGTCTGCATCAAATTCCTCTTGCATAGCTCTGGCCTCCTCCTCAAGTTTACTCAGATTTTCATTGATATCACCAAATATAGTCTTGTTCCAAATGTGAAAAGCCTTCCTAACCGCCTTCAGCTTCAGATGGAGAGTAACAAAAGGATTATAATGACAATCTACCAGAGCATTCCAAGCAGTTCTGACAGTATCCTTAAAAGAGTCATGGGAAATCCACATGGAGAGGAAGTTAAACCTAGTTGGAACCCAAGGTGAACAAGAAAAAGAAACCAGCAAGGGAGTATGATCTGAGGGACCTCTGGGTAGGTGTCTAACCTTAAGACCCATATACAAATTCCCACAGCTAGAATTGATGAGAAACCTATCCAACCTAGCCTTAACTGCCGCCTGCCCAGTGCGGTTGTTAGACCAGGTGAAAATAGAACCAACAAAACCCGCATCAGCAAGAGAAGCACCAGAGATGAAAGCATTAAAGTCCAGCATACCATGCAAGTTAGTGAGGCTCCCACCCCTTTTCTCCGAAGGCGAGGAGACACAGTTAAAATAGCCCCCAACAATCCAGGGAACATCTACACAACTAGACAAATTAAGTAGATCATCAAATAGAATATGTCTACTATCTGCATGGCAGCTAGCATAGACAGCCATAAAAATGAACTGGATTCTGTCATCTTGCACTGCAGCTAACGTAATATGCTGCTCAGAACAGCTAACAGTTTGAAGTAGCTGGTTACGCCAGAACACCCATATTTTTGAGTTATCACTGTTGTTGTCTGTAACCAAGTCCATTGAATGGTAGGAACACATAGAATTAGCTCTGTCCAGAGATACCATAGGCTCTGCAATAGCAATAATATCAATCTTGTTGATCCTGATGATCTTATGAAGCGCACGCCGAGAGGCTATATTGGCAATACCCCTAATGTTCCAGTATAACATTGGGCTATTCATGAGAGGAATATCTAGAGTGACCAATAGCAGCCTTTGCCTTGGAACGGGTCTTGGCACCTACTTTCTCATGAACACTCTCCTTATTACGAATAGTAGAACTTGGCATGAATATATTTTCTTTATTTGCCAGAATAAAAACATATGCAGGGAGGTGTCAGTTGGATTTGTTATGGAAATAGTTGATTTGGAAAGCACTCCCACATCTTCCCCGTCAGGGACTATCACCAGAGAATCTCTGACGTTAGCAAATTTGGAAGGTCCTCCTTCCTCTTCTCCGGCAGAAATCATCACCGGAGAAACCTTGACAGCACCAGATGAGCTAGGCTCAACAGCAAAAGCTTCTTGATCTGAACCATGCAAATGATGAATTGTAGCAGAACCATGCATCCCATGCAACGTGGAATGAACCTGAGTAGTTTCTTCATGGACCTGTTATTTTGAGGAACAGGAGAGCCCTGGTCATGGGAATCTTGTGTAACTTGTCTGTCATTGTCCTCCTCCCGCAATGGGGAAAACCGGTTACCTAGCACAGGGGCACAAGGATCACCTTGAGTCTCCTTCTGCCGCCAAGTTTTTTTCAGTAGCACCGGGTCACTTTGAACCTTTTCATGAACATACGACTTCTTCAGAAGACCATCAGGCGCCTCCGTATTCCGATTCTTTTTATTGCACTCCAACTCTGTATGCCCTAACTTATGGCAGAAACCACAAACTGCAAGAATTCTATAGTAGTTGATCTTTTGCCAGAAACCATCCAAGCCACATCCTATCCATATTCTGCCTGGTCTAGACTTGGCTATATCCATCTCCACGCAAACGAATGCCTCATGAGTCTGAGTAAGGGCTAAGGTTGTGTCACGCCCAGACACGGAATATCGGAACGCGAAGCAGTTGCAAGTAAACGGGTATAGAGCAAGTACTAGACATCAAACCATTGAACAAGATTAAATACAAAAGTAAATTCTTCTCATTAATAACTTTCCAAATGTCTAGTTACAACCACTAATATCAGAGTCATTCTATAGGGCCAATTACATTGAATGAAAGCAAAAGACTAACTAACACCCTAACATAGTACTAAGACGCTAGGGTACTCATGACTTCACTCCTGGTTGTTCCCGTCCTCTTGAGTGTATGTGTCATCCTCGGTCTTACCTGATAACACAACGACAAAAAATGCAGGGTGAGTGATAACGCCCAGTAGGACTTAAATCTCAGGATCAAGCATGCTTTAAGTGATTAATGTCTTATAAAGCAGGATAATAAGAGAGAATAACGAGAAATGTATAGAGAGTAATGGTACACGATAATGAAGAACAATAGCACAATGCACGAGAGTATAGCACAACAAGTATGAACAGATTGGCCGTATAACAAGATAACAAGTAAAGTTGCACAACAGTGCACAAGTCACAATAGCAAGTGTTGGTCGATATTCTCTCAACCACGAGTTCAAGTAAATAATATTTGACTGATTGATTGATTACCATAGATCAAATCTTGCGTGTTCATGCGTTAGGTGGATGCCAATCACCCTGATCATTAGACCCCCGTGAGTTATAGCCTTCCAGGTGCTTCCCCCAAGGACCAGATCGGGCCCTTATAATGTTGCCTAGCATAGTCATGTTTTTATCATAGACAATCAATTCAATAGTCAAATAGAGTACCAAGAAATAGATGAGAGTACTAGATGAATAGACGAGATAGTAGAGTGAACGTGAATAGACGAGAGTGTAGAGACAGTAGATGAGATAGGGACATATTCGTAAGACAATGTTAAACAAGCGGTAGTAAAAGTTGCACAACACGCGCGACTGGTGTTGGCAGTCTGGTGGAATTCACTACCCTTCCACTGGCCAGGTATGCATAGGTCCAGAGGTTCGGCGTGATTCAAGATAAGAGAGAGAACAATCTAAGGCCATACGGATCTTATTGATCCCTAGAGTGTATCATAGGTGTTAGGGTACGACTAGCTCGTCAACCATGTGGGAATCTATGGACAGAGGAGACTTACGGAGGCCTTGAACAAGGATTCACTAGTCTGGCAGAAGGAGTATCCGACGGAGAGTTCGTCCAAGTCAAGAAACAGGGGATATATATAGAAACAAGTGCTCGACGTTCTAGAGGAATTCTAGAACAGTGGAGCGTCGATATCGGTAATCCAAACAACGCGAGAAACAAAGACAAGTCTTATTTAAAGTAGGGTAATTTAATTACATAAATTACCAGATGAATTATGATATATTTTCATGCCAAGTTAGGCCATATTTGGAGGGTTCAAAGTGTGTGCAAGTGTTATGAGAAAATCGTGGACAAGATAGATCATGTGATTAACTTAAATTAATTAAAATATATTCAATAATTACAACTTCATTTTTCTGTGTACAGACAATTAATAGGACATGGGGTGACTGTATAACAATAAGACTTGCAAAAAGGTGGGTTTTCATGCAAAAAGCTGAGATCGCGACGGACCCTTGTAAGGGTTGCGACAGGGTCAGAAGAGATCGCGATGGGGTCTTGTACAGAACGTGACAGCCTTGTCAGTTAGGGTAGGCAGATCGCGACGGGGTCGCTTGAGGGTCGTGACGGATCGTCAGATCGGGCAGGCAGATTGCGACGGGGTACCCTATCGGGATCAGATCGCAACAAGAGATGCTGTCGTGACAGCCCTGAGAATGCGGCCTATCGGGCCGTCACATTGTCAGGTCCTGCGCTTGAGTCCGACAGGGAAAAGACATGCCTTGGATTGCCGACCAAACTTACCCTATTTTGACGCAGGGTCGTTCAGAAAAACATAACTAATCGTATAGTCGTTGAAAGTTTATGAAACAAGTTGCATATTGATCTAGACATACGTGAGTACTTACAAGAAATAGGAATTTGAAAATAGATAGAGTTTTGACATGCTTTATTCAAGTCAAACATGGAGTACATGACATAATGAGCAGTTGAGATGAGAGAATTAATTCATGAAGTAGGGTGGAAAAAAATTAGGGCTTTTAGGGGAAAAAATGCCTCACATCCATTAGTTCTTTCAGTAAAAATCTCATAGCATGAGGACGAGTATGCGTGAAGATATGAATTTAAGAAGAGGGTTTGAGGTTATGACAAGTGCAGAACGTCAAAGATCAAGAAGTAAATATTGGCTCGATGATAAATCATGAAACTTAAGAGTATTGTTCCTAGTACATGGTACAATCTATAGACAAAATCTCTTTAGTTTTGCTTGTGAGATTGACTACCTTTAATCATTTTCCTTTTCTAGGGCTAGAACTTGAAGAACGAGAGAGAGAGAGCTTGAGAGAGGCTTCATCCCACAAAATCTCCTCCTCCTTGGCCTCTCCTCCTGGTCCAGCAAGCCTTGGGTATGAGCTAGGGCCGACCATGGTGGTTTTAAGAGAGTATTTATGCTTTCTCTCTTTCCATTTCCTATTTGGACTCTAATTCCCATTAATTACGAATTTCCTATTTTCTCTCCCCTTTCTAAGCATGAGAACTTCTAATTGGGTTAAGATGGGAGCTAAATTCATGGCCAAACAATTAGGGTAGGGATAGGAGTCCAATTCCAACTCAAACTTCTTATTTAATACATTAAATACCTCTTTACTATTTAAGTAATAATTAAGTTACGAATTTAAGATATTTTCCTATTAATCCCCTTTTAAAAATCCTTATTTTGGCCCATAAATTTCTAATGTGTCCATTTATCAAAGCCCATTACTTCTTTTCATTTAATGGGTTTTATTTAATTCTCTTTTATTCAATTTTCTAATTGCTTTTAATTTTTTATTATTAAATTTTTTATTTTTCGAAAAATCCAGGTTGCTACATCCTCCCCTTCTTAAAAAGAATTTGGTCCCCAAATTCATATAATCATCCAGGAGAGAGAATGTCTTACCGAAAAGATCGGGGTAGTTCCGTCTGATGGTTCCTTCTGGTTCCCATGTGGCTTCTTCCACTCCGCGGTTATTCCATAAGACTTTAACCACGTGAATGGGATGGTTCCTGAGTTGTTGCACCTTTCGTTCTAATATCTTGACTGGCTTTTCTTCATATGTCGTGTCTCTGTTCAACACCAACTTCTCATGACGAATGATGTGTGTAGGATCATATACATATTTCCTGAGCATGGAACACATTGTGTACACATGCCAGATCCGGTGGAACCGCCACTCGGTACGCAACCTCACCAACCCTTTTGAGTACCTCAAAAGGACTGATGAATCTAGGACTAAGCTTTGCTTTTACACCAAACCTCTGGATGCCACGAGTAGGTGACACCTTTAAGAATACATGATCACCGACTTGGAATTCTAAGTCTCGCCTTCTTTTGTCGGCATAGCTCTTTTGTCTGGACTGAGCAATCTTAAGCTGGTCTCTAATCACCTGAATGTTCTTTGTTGTTCATTGTACCATATCCGAGCCTAGCCATTATTGTTCTCCCACCTCATTCCTGCATGCAGGAGATCTACAATTTCTTCCGTAGAGTGCTTCGAACGGTGCCATCTTAATACTCGCCTGGTAACTATTGTTATAGGCGAACTCAATAAGGGATAGATGCTCATTCCAATATCCTTGGAAGTCTATAGTGCAATCTCTCAACATGTCTTCCACTATTTGGTTGGTTCTTTCTGTTTGCCCATCTGTTTGTGGGTGGAATGCGGTACTAAAGTTGAGTTTAGTACCCAGTGCACCTTGCAGTCCTTTACAAAAATGAGATGTGAATCTCAGATCTCGATCCGAGACTATGGATGATGGAACTCCATGTAGTCTTACAATCTCTTTGACATATAGGGTAGCTAGTACCTCCACCGACCACTTACTTTTTATAGGTAGAAAGTGGGCAGATTTGGTTAGTCAGTCGACAATCACCCATATGGCGTCGAGTCCACCATGAGTCTTGGGTAAACCCATGATGAAGTCCATGCCAATGCTTTCCCATTTTCCATTCCAAAATATCTAGTGGTCTGAGTACACCAGTAGGGCACATGTGTTCCGCTTTTACTTGTTGGCAAGTAAGGCAATGTGTGGCATGTTCAGCTACCTCTCTCTTCATGTTCGGCCACCAAAACGTTCTTTTCATGTCTTGATACATGTTGGTACCTCCTGGATGAATAGTGTACTTTGTCTTGTGAGCTTCATCCATTATCTTTCTCTTCAGTTCTTCATTGTCGGGGACGCATGTCCTCCCTTGGAACACCAGTCTTCCATCCTCAGTCATAGCAAAGTCCGGTCTTTCGTCTAAGGTTTCCTTGATGCGAACTAAGAATGGATCATTATCTTGTTGGATTTTAATCTCTTCCAGCAAGTCGGATTGAATCTTGATATTGACAATCAAGACTCGATCATCTCTATGTTCAATAGTTAAGTCTAACCTTGCGAATTGTTCTAGTAGTTGCATCTCGCTAAGGACTAGACTTGAAACAGATGCCATTGGATTCCTACTAAGAGCATCAGCCACGAAATTACCCTTGCCTGGATGGTATTGGATGTTGAAGTCAAAATCCTTCAGATATTCTAGCCATCTTCTCTATCTCATGTTGAGTTCCTTCTGGGAGAATAAGTACTTCAGACTTTTATGGTCTGAGTAGACAGTGAATTTTTCACCATACAAGTAATGTCTCCAGATCTTCAAGGCGAAGACCACGACAACCAACTCTAGATCATGCACAGGGTAGTTGACTTCATGCGTCTTCAGTTGTCTTGAAGAATAAGCAATAACCTTCTCTTTTTGCATCAATACACAACCTAGCCCAATCCTTGAGGCATCGGTGTAGACAGAGAAACCTTCTCCCTCTATTGGCAGAGCGAGAACAGGTGCTGAGGTAAGACAATCTTTAAGAGTTTGGAAACTTTTCTCACACTCATTACTCCAGGAGTATGGATTCTCCTTTCGTGTTAGTTGTGTGAGAGGAACGACGATCTTGGAGAAGTCCTCAATGAACTGCCTGTAGTAGCCAGCCAGACCTATGAAGCTTTGATTTCTGTGATGTTTGTTGGTCTCTCCCAATTGAGTACAGCTTCAACTTTGGAAGGATCAACTGAAATGTCACCTTGAGATGACATGGCCCAAGAAGGACACTTCTTCGAGCCAGAATTCACATTGCTCAGCTTTGCGTACAGTTTGTTGTCTCGCAAGACTTGCAGTGCAATCTTTCGGTGTTCTTCATGCTCTTCCTTGATCTTTGAATAAATGAGGATGTCGTCGATGAAGACGACCATGAACTTGTCAAGGTATGGCCGATATATGCTGCTCATGAGTTGCATAAAGGCTGCAGGAGCATTGGTTAGACCAAAAGGCATAACGACGAATTCATAGTGTCTATATCTGCTCCTGAAAGCCGTTTTGAAGATATCATCATCCTTGATCCTCATTTGGTGATATCCAGATCGAAGATCGATCTTAGAGAAACATTGAGCTCTGGATATTTGATCGAAAAGTTCATCGACTCTAGGCAATGAATACTTGTTCTTGATGGTTAGCTGATTGAGCTGACGATAGTCGATGCATAGCCTCATCGATCCGTCCTTCTTCTTAACGAACAACACAGGTGCTCCCCATGGGGAAGTACTGGGTCTGATGAACCCTTTCTCTAGCAGCTCCATCAGTTGCACCTTCAACTCCTTTAGCTCGGCATGTGACATCCAGTACGGTTGTCATGATACTGGGGTAGCTCTAGGGATCAACTCTATGGTGAAGTTGACATCTCGTTCCGGGGGAATCCCTGGCAGATCTTCGGGGAACACATCTGGGTAATCCTGGACTATGTGT
Organism: Colocasia esculenta; assembly: GCA_014218235.1. NCBI lineage: Eukaryota > Viridiplantae > Streptophyta > Magnoliopsida > Alismatales > Araceae > Colocasia > Colocasia esculenta. Next base: position 159,165,668 of record CM024754.1, on the reverse strand, counting down.
ATGTATTCTATCTTAGAACCCTTCTTTTCAACTATTACAGCCGCGAGGAAAGCGATGCAAGCTTTCCTTATCATGTTATGGGCCTTTATGGCAGAGACTAGAGACATCCTTCTCTTGTGTCTAACCCCCGAGAATGACAACTTAGGGAAATCAATAAAAGTAACCTTCCCTTTCTTACAGTTGACACTTGCCCCATAAGTGGACAACCAGTCGGCTCCCAAAATCACATCATAGCCTTCCATGGGCATACATACCAGGTCGGCTGTGAGGTTATGGTCTCCGATCATTACATCGGCAGACGGAAAATATTTGTTCAGTTTCCCCTTTTCTCCGAGTGGTGTTGTGACAGAGAATTCACAACCCATAGATATAGGTTTTACATTCAAAGGATCAGCAAAGTTTTAAGATATAAATGAATGGGTTGCTTCAGTATCAAATAAAACGAATGCTGATAGAGAGAAATCTTGAAGGGTACCTTCTAGGACTCCACCCTCCTCGGTGGGCTCCACTTCCTGGACAGCTTGCAGTCGGCCAAGCTTCTTTTGCCCATTAGGGTGTTTCTCTTTCTCCTGCTTCTTCAACACAGGGCACTCGAAAATGCGATGATTGCGATTTCCACAGTGTAGGCAAGCGCCTGCTTTCCTCCAGCACTCAACAGCAGTATGACCAGGTTTGTCACAATGCTCACACTTGGTCTTGTCGGTGTTTGGGGTAGTAGGTATCTTGGGCTTCCTTTCTTGATTCGGCCCTCCCGTGATGTTAAACGACCGCTTCTTGTCATTTTTGGGCCTGCTTGAGGAACCCGATGCTGGTTCCTTCTTGACCAGTCTACCCTTTATGCAATCGGTAAGGTCGGTTGCATCCTCCAGCAGTTGTGCCTTCTTTACCATCTCAGCATAAGTCTGGATGTCGAATGGTGCAAGTTGTGTAATATAGGAAGGCTTGAGTCCATTAAGAAATCGCCTCACCTTCATCTTCTCTGTGTTGACCAGATGATTGGCATAACGCACCAATCGAAAGAATTGTGCCTCATACAGAGCTATCGTAAGGTGCCTCTGCTTCAGTGCAGCAAATTCGGAGGCCTTCCTCTCCTGGATCCATTCAGAGAAGTATTTGGAGTTAAAGTGCTCCTTGAATTCTGCCCAGGTGAACTGTGCATCGGCCCCAGTGGCCTCCACAGACTCCCACCACGCACGAGCGTCTCTTTCTAATTGAAAAGTTGCCAGTAGTAACTTATCACCATCCGCGCATTGCATGACGCGGAAGATGCGTTCTATCTCCTTCATCAGTTTTCTGCCTTGTCGGGATCAGTAGTCCCACTAAAACGAGGCGGGTTCAAGTTGCAGAAATTCCTATGCAGATCTCCGGCTCCTTGGTTTCCACGAGCTCCAGAAGCCTGAAGTAGTGCTTGAGTGAGCTACTGGATAGTTTGTTGCATGTCACGTAGTTGTGCACACTCTGCTGCCATTGCTATGTTTTAAGTTCCTTCAAAAAGAGAAATATTAATGTAAGATATCATGATTGCACTAAGTTGGTGCGTGTGTGAGGTTATTTTAACTTATTGCCCAAGGTTCTATCCACAACTCACATAGGTAGGCGAATTAACTCTATAGTCAAGGCTGGTCAACCTAGATCATCCTATACTTAGAACAACCTAGGCTCTGATACCACAAAACTGTCACGCCCCGATGCGGAATATTGGAACATGAAGCAGTTGTAAGTAAACAGGTACAGAGCAAGTACTAGACATCAAACCATTGAACAAGATTAAATACTAAAGCAAATTATTCTCATTAATAACTTTCCAAATGTCTAGTTACAACACTAATATCAGAGCCATTCTATAGGGCCCAATTACATTGAATGAAAGCAAAAGACTAACTAACACTCTAACATAGTACTAAGACGCTAGGTTACTCATGACTTCACTCCTAGTCGTTCCCGTCCTCTTGAGTGTATGTGTCATCCTTCGTCTCACCTGAGAACACAACGACAAATAACGCAGGGTGAGTGATAACGCCCAGTAGGACTTAAATCTCAAGATCAAGCATGCTTTAAGTGATTAATGTCTTATAAAGTTGGATAACTATAGAGAATAATGAGAAATGTATAGAGAGTAATGGTACACGATAACGAAGAACAATAGGACAATGCACGAGAGTATAGCACAACAAGTATGATAACAGATTGGCCATATAACAAGATAACAAGTAAAGTTGCACAATAGTGCACAAGTCGATATTCCTTCAACCACGAGTTCAAGTAAACAATAATTGACTGATTGATTAATTGCCAAAGATCAAATCTTGCATGTTCATGCATTAGGTGGATGCCAATGACCCTGATCATTAGACCCCCGCGAGTTATAGCCTTTCAGGTGCTCCTCCCAAGGACTAGATCGAACCCTTATAATGTTGCCTAGCATAGTCATATTTTTATCATAGACAATCAATTTAATGGCCAAATAGAGTACCAAGAAATAGATGAGAGTACTAGATGAATAGATGAGATAGTAGAGTGAATGTGAATAGACGAGAGTGTAGAGATAGTAGATGAGACAGGGACATATTCGTAAGATAATGTTAAACAAGCGGTAGTAACAGTTGCACAACACGCACGATTGGTGTCGGCAGTCTGGTGGAATTCACTGCCCTTCCACTGGCCAGGTATGCACAGGTCCAGAGGTCCGACGTGATTCAAGATAAGAGAGAGAACAATCTAAGGCCGTACAGATCTTATTGATCCCTAGAGTGTATCATAGGTGTTAGGGTACAACTAGCTCGTCGACCATGTTGGAATCCATGGACAGAGAAGACATACGGAGGCCTTGAACAAGAATTCACTAGTCCGACAGAAGGAGTATCTGACGGAGAGTTCGTCCAAGTCAAGAAAGAGTGGATATATATAGAAACAAGTGCTTGACGTTCTAGAGGAATTCTAGAATAGTGGAGCGTCAATATCGGTAATCCAAACAATGCGAGAAATGAAGACAAGTCTTATTTAAAGTAGGGCAATTTAATTACATAAATTACAGATATATTATGATATATTTTCATGCCAAGTTAGGCCATATTTGGAGGGTTCAAAGTGTGTGCAAGCGCCCTTCCCATTTACACCATGAACGCCATGCCCATCCCAGCCACTGTGGTGAGAGGCTTCCACAGGATCCTCGCCAACTTCTTTTGGGGCTCATACGAGGGATCCCCGAAAAGACATTGGAAGAGCTGGAACACCATTGCACAGCCAAAGGAGAGTGGGGGGCTGGGAGTTCTAAATCTGAATCACATGCAGATTGCATTCCGGACGAAGATGCTATGGAAAGCCTTGACGACGGACTCCTATGGGCCAGATTCTTCAGAGGTAAACATCTCTACAGTTGTCACCACTCCGAAGCTCATTTCCCCTTCATGCGGCCGTAGACATAAATTATGGAAGCAAGCAGCCCACATCATCCAAAGAAACCACAGAATTGTTTCTATGAACAGCAGCCCCACACTTACTTCTGGTATGATGCATGGACCGGGGAGGTGCCCCTAAAAGACTTCATCCCTGAAGACATCTAGAAAAACATGTCCGATAAGTATTGCACTGTTCAGCAGGCCTTCAACAACCCGATGAGCTTTCAGCTGCAGACTGCTACCCGGTATTGTCCCCGACATCTTTTGTCTCAGTTCTTAACTTCTAATGGCACCAAGGACACATGGATTTGGTGTCCTACTGCAAATGGCAAATTCTCCACAAAATCTGTGATCCCTCCTCGCACCAGCAAATTCTCAACAGTGGGCTGTCTTGTGGTCACCCCACATCCCCCTCAAATGGTCTGTCCTATTATGGTGCCTTATCCTCAACTCCATACCGGTGGATGAGACTGTGAAGGAAAAAGGAGTGCCCCTCACTTCTAAATGTTCCTGCTGCCCCCAACCTCAAGAAGAAAGTGCCCTTCATCTGTTCTTCAGAAGCGACACCACCGATCAAGTCTGGTCCGAGCTTCCCATCTTCTGCATTTCAGAAACAGGGAAGTTAGCGCAGTGACAGATGGTGTGACTGCCTTCCTTGCCTGCCCAGAAATTATTGCCACATCTGGTCGCCTCATTCGATGCACCTTCATGGCTGCTTTGTGGGAGATATGGTGTAGCCGAAATAAAGCTAGATTCCAAGATCAGGGGATGACGGCCAAGCACATCATCAACAGAACAATGTTGTCCATCCGCGCGATCTGCATCTCCTTTAAATTCCAGAAAGTCCCGCAACCATGGCTAGATGCACTCCGTCAAACTGAACATGGTATGGAAGAGCTGAAGAGCAGAACCCTGACCATTGTCCGATGGATCACGCCCTCGTCGGGGACATTAAAGCTAAATGTTGATGGCATCTTTATGAGGACATCGGGGACAGCCGGAGGTGGAGGTATACTTCGAGACCATGAGGGCAACATGTGCTGGGCCTTCGCCCGGGCATACCATGATCTAAACTCAAGTCTTGCAGCTGAAGCTATGGCACTCAACGATGGCCTCTTCATTTGCTGTAGTAAGGGTGTTTCTGAAGTACTGGTGGAGACAGACTCACTCAATCTCCTTCAGCTGGTCACTAATCAGATCTCTAGCCAGTGGGATATCACCTGTATCATGCATGACATTGCAATGAAGACCTGAATCTGGAAGCTGAAATTGCTCATGTTCCCAGGGAAGCTAATAGAGTAGCGGACTGCCTGGCCAGTTCTGCCATCTCCTATCCTCGTTTTGTCATTTGGAGTTCCTGGGGCGACCTGCCTACTACTGTTAAGGATCCCTACCATCTTGATAAGGTAGGAGATCCTTCCATCAGGTCCTAGCCCCCTTGTTGTACCTACCTTTTACTTATATATGAAAACCCACCCCTAGCCACGTGGGAAGGTAGTGGCCCTCTCACTTGCTAGTGAGACCGCCCCTACCTACCTCCTTGGTTTGGCTTTATTAAAAAAAAGAAAATCGTGGACAAGATAGATCATGTGATTAACTTGAATTAATTAAAATATATTCAATAATTACAACTTCGTTTTTCTATGTACAAGACAGTTAATAGGACATGGGGTGACTGTATAACAATAAGACTTGCAAAAAGGTGGGTTTTCATGCAAAAAGCTAAGATCGCGACAGACCCTTGTAAGGGTTGCGACAGGGTTAGAAGAGATCGCAACAGGGTCTTGTACAGAACGCGACGGCCTTGTCAGTTCGGGCAGGCAGATTACGACTGGGTCGCGACGGCTCGTCAGATCGGGCAGGCAGACCGCGACGGGGTACCGTGTCATGATCAGATCACAACGGGAGATGTTGTCGTGACAGCCCTGAGAACACGACCTATCGGGCCGTAGCGTTCTCAGGTCCTGCGCCTAAGTCCGACAGGGAAAAGACATACCTTGGATTGCGGACCAAACTTACCCTATTTTGACTCTTGGTCATTCAGAAAATCATAACTAATCGTATAGTCGATGAAAAATCATGAAACAAGTTGCATATTGATCTAGACATACATGAGTACTTACAAGAAATAGGAATTTGAAAATAGATAGAGTTTCGATATGCTTTATTCAAGTCAAACATAGAGTACATGACACAGTGAGCAGTTGAGATGAGAGAATTAATTCACGAAGTAGGGTGGATAAAATTAGGGCTTTTAGGGGAAAAAGACGCCTAACATCCATCAGTTCTTTCAGTAAAAATCTCATAGCATGAGGACGAGTATGCATGAAGATATGAATTTAAGAAGAGGGTTTGGGGTCATGACGAGTGCAGAACGTCAAAGATCAAGAAGTAAATATTGGCTTCATGATAAATCATGAAACTTAAGGGTATTGTTCCTGGTACATGGAACGATCTATAGTCAAAATCTCTTTAGTTTTGTCGTGAGAATGCCTACCTTTAATCGTTTTCCTCTTCTAGGGCTAGAACTTGAAGAACGAGAGAGAGAGCTTGAGTGAGGCTTCTTCCCACAAAATCTCCTCCTCCTTGGCCTCTCCTCCTGGTCCAACAAGCCTTGGGTACGAGCTAGGGCCAGCCATGGTGGTTTTAAGAGAGTATTTATGCTTTCTCTCTTTCCATTTCCTATTTGGACTCTAATTCCCATTAATTATGAATTTCCTATTTTCTCTCCCCTTTCTAAGCATGAGAACTTCTAATTGGGTTAGGATGGGAGCTAAATTCGTGGCCAAACAATTAGGGTAGGGTTAGGAGTCCAATTCCAACTCACACTTCTTATTTAATGCATTAAATACATCTTTTCTATTTAAGTAATAATTAAGTTACGAATTTAAGATATTTTCCTATTAATCCCCTTTTAAAAATCCTTATTTTGGTCCATAATTTCTAATGGGTCTATTTATCAAAGCACATTACTTCTTTTCATTTAATGGATTTTATTTAATTTTTTTTATTCAATTTTGTAATTGCTTTTATTTTTATTATTATTAATTTTTTTTTAAAAAAATTCCAGGTTGCTACAGGTTGGCTCATGGACTCTAAGCACTGGACCCAGGTTACCAGCAATAGACTTTAAATAATCTTCATAATAGTAATTTACAGGGAGCATGGGAAAGCCCACCCAGATAGGCATGATAGTAGGGTCTGCATTTAGGGGTGTCAATAGGTGGGCTTGGGTTGGCCCAATTCAAAACCAGTTCAACCCAACACTAAAATAACTAGGGGTGTTCACTATTCGGTTCAAACCGAAAAACCAAACCGAACCGAGTGATTCGGTTTGGTTTGGTTCGGTTTGAACATGAAAAAAATTTGGTTTGGTTTCAAACCAAACTGAATTAGAAAATTCGGTTTGGTTCGGTTTCTAACCTCTAGAAACCAAACCAAACCGATTAAACCGAATTACAATACTAAATTTTAATTTGTATATATCTATCAAGTTTTTTCAATATATTTACGTAAAAATATATATTATTGAGGTTAATATGGTCATCAATATTTAATACTTCATTTCAATATTATTTGATAGTGATTTATTAGAGAAACAAGTGATTAAAATCTTATTTAAGACTAGAGAATCTAAAGGCCCATTTATTTCAAGTTAAACCAAACCAAACCGAACCAAACCGAATTAATTCGGTTTGGTTTAGTTTGGTTTCATAGGACTTTGGTTTGGTTTGGTTCGGTTTGAATCCAAATTTGGTTTGGTTTGGTTTTCTAAAAATCTCCTATAAACCAAACCAAACCAAACCATGAACACCCCTAAAAATAACCCAACCAAAGCCCAACCGAAATTTAATGGATCAAAGTAAAACAAACGCATGCTAGCCCATTGGGACCCGTTTCAGCCCATCAAGCTAATATGTAAATAGATTCACTATTTTAATTTAAGCATGTTTTAATTTAGAGAGAACTATTGGTGTGCTGGAAACTGGTTTTTTTATTTAAGCATGTTTTTAATGCATGTGTAGGTATGGTGGTTATTAATAGGTATGGTGGTTATTGATGTCTCTTAGCCCAATGGGCTAACCCGAGTCCAACCCATCAAGTGATGGGTTTGACAAATGGGCTTCAAAAGAGATCCATGGGCTAACCCGAGTCCAACCCAAATTGAGTCTGGAGTGGACTGCCCATTGGGCTTCAAACTAACCCAGCCCATTGACACCCCTATCTGCATTAAAATCAAACTGCGCTTCCCACTTAAAGAAGAGGTACAACAAACCTTTGATATAAAGACTCCTCCGCAGAATAACCTTCAAGTAGTCATCCTCTGCCTCAAAACGCAGCAACACATGTCTATGATTGAGAATACTGACAATAAAATCAACTTTAAGAGACAACCTTTGGGACAGGCAGCTCTTGAGTTCAGGGATGGAGCACCGGCCATAAGCACAATGAACAATTACTGCCAGTTCAGGGTCTTGATAGATTTACCAACCTCTTCCTGAGAGAAAAACACCGCTGGCTCCCTAGAGTCCATGAAACCAGGAGGTTTTATACCAATATTCACTGGAGGAGGCGGCTTAGTCTCTGCAATTATCTGAGCGTATGACCGCCTCCCCATGGTGGTAGCACCCTCCGCCACGCCAGACGCCAACCCAACCGCTACCTGAGTCGCCATAGCCTGCACACCAAAGGATTCCAGCAGGAGAAACTCCGTCGGCCCAAGGCCGGCGGCCGACCGCAGCAGGCACAAGACACAGAAAACCCCAGAGCCTCTCTCACTAGAAAAGTAGAGAGAGAAGCACTTGTATGTGGTGAGTTGTACTCATTGATTTATGTGGGAACTTATAGTATTTAAAGTTGAGAATTTTACATTATGTACATTAATGGCCAGCCCTCTCCTCCACGCCCCTGTTGGGCACACACCAACGCCTCTTTGCCTCTTCTTTACGGTGAACAACTTAAACATGAGATAGTACGATAACATTTAGAGAGATAGGGAGGGAGAGATGCATATAGATAGATAAAAAGCAAAATTAATTAGAGCTTCTTGTCAGAAAGTTGACTTAATTTATAGTCCCTGTCAAAAAATCAGAAGTCATATAGTCTTTTTTGTATTGTTTAATTCACTTATAATAGAATTGTGATTTGTCAACGACTTTTTATCAATGGCTAGCAATAGCCGTTGATATGTAAGGTATATGTCAATAACTATCGTAGGCCGTTGACATATGATCAACATATGTCAACGGCTGTTTTTTTCTATAGACATAAGTGTAATACGAAAGGTTGCGGAATTCCCTATGTATGGTAATCTAGAAGGGGGGTTGAATAGATTACTATCAATTGAAAAGCTTATCACCTTCTTTTCGCGAGAACACGGACTGTTGAAATACTAGCAGAGTTTAAACTATGTGTGGATGTGTGTGAATAGATGATACATAGATAAACAAGCAATTAAGCGTGTGTAGTTATGCCGTGCCTACCAAACATCTAACGTAAATTCGTGCAAACCATGAGACACGCAGATTTTACGTGGTTCGGAGTACACAACTTGTGTATCCTACATCCACGGGCCACACACACACGCAGAACAACCTGCTTATGAGCTAGTTCGAGAACTACAACTCACACACACGAGTTATCTGATGTGCAACCATGATCAGATGAACTCCCACACGTGAATCAAGCACAAGGACTGCTTGAGACACAGACACACACACACGTTTACGTAAAAACGAAAAACAGAGAGAGTTCTGAATTGTAGAACAAATCATGATTGAAGAACTCTCGTGAACGATCGGCTGGGCTTCAAGCTTCGTCTTAATGATCACAAGTTGATGATGATGCTTGAATCCTCGACATTCAAGCTTCACCTCCACTGGGAAGAAGTATCTCCTTGAATCTGGGCAGCAGGTTGAAGCAGAGCAGCAAGAACAATTCTTCTGAAGAGAGCTTGCTAGGGTTCTTGGGTGGAGGCTGCTTGTGTACGTGATTCTCTTCAAAGAGATGCTTAAATAGAGGTGTTTACATATGGAGAGTCGTGGTATGTGGAAACACCATCTATGGCAACTTGAAGACTTTCCGTATTTGAAGATTCTCTCCGTCTGTCGACAGCACTGGGTGCTCCTGTCGACAGGCGCAAGCCAGCAGAAGGCTAAAAGGCTCTGGAAGGCAGTTGCTGTCGACAGGTGACTGGGTGCTGCCGACAGGCACAGGTAGACAGAAGACCAGGGGGTTCTGGGAGCCTCTTCCTGTTGACAGGTGACTGGGGTGCTGTCGACAGGCACATCTATGTTGAAGAGTGGCCTTCTGGCTTGTGTGTAGCTGTCGACAGGGGTCTTTCCTGCTGTCGACAGGTACTTGCATTCATGTATATCTTCATCATTTGAACCATGTTCTTTGTACATGTCTTGCTTGGTATCTCACCTAAATTAATGAACATAGTTAGTGAGACATAGTGACATATAAATATGCTCAAGTGAAGTGTTTGTTCCATTTGCATTCATTAGTCATTTTCATCATGTTTTCATCATAAATTTTGTCCATGAAATGATTATCATAAAAAACACCACTTGTGACTTGTTAGATTAGCATTCACATTAAGTGATCATCAAAATGAGAACTCAACATTGTCCCCCTTTTGATGATGACAAAATTTCAAATTGAGCCACATTATGTAATTGATTTTTTTCAATGAATTCTCAAATTTTTCTCCCCCTTTTGACAACATAAAAAAAAACATTCCATTGCATAGTCAATGTAACAGGAAGAGAAAATGTGCTTTTCATTAAAAGATAGGCAGTACATTGTAGCACATTGGACAACCATAACACTTGCAAAAAGAAACATGAGAAAAGGACTCTGAAAGCAAGATTCATCAGTTAGACTTTGACATAACATGGGACACCTAGACTCTCTAAGCATCATCAGGACCCGGTGGGGCTGAGGCCTGAGGAATCTGTGGAGCAGGAGTGGAGAGTCTGTTGAGCCGGAGGTGGATCTGAACTTGGTTATCAGCCAGTGCTTCCAAGCTTGAGTCAACTATGTCCAAACATTCATTGATCTTCGCGAATCCAGTGGTCATCTGCAATTGCAACTGAGCTATGAGATCTCGAATAGAGGGCTCAGTGGCAATGTCAGCACCAGCTTGACTTGCATCATCTCCCCGAGCATCTAGTGGCTCAGACTGGGAGTCTTCTTCTCCTTCTTCATTCTCATCTACTTCTTCAGCTTCTTCATCAGCTGCTTCATCAGCTTCTTCATCACCCACAAGGACAGCTTGTCCCTTTCCCTTGCGATCCCTAGTGACTACGCCATCCACGAACTTGTAGCCCATCCACTGTGCAGCAGTCAGATCATATGAGCTACAGGCCGGTAGTTCAGTCATCTCCCCTTCTGGAATGATGATGCCAAGGAAGAGGAAGAGGGAAGTGAGCTAACATGCGTAAGGCATGGACCTCTTGGCGTTACAAAGGCAGATTCGGAGGACGGAGCACATGAGTTGAGGGAGATTAATGGGTTCACAGCGCAAAAACTTATGGAGGAGGGACTTGTGAACTGAGGTGACGAGTTTCCTACTTCCATATTTTGGGACAATGAGGGTGGTGAAAATGTGGTGGATGAGATGGTGAAGTGGAGGGAAGGAGTTGGCATTCAATGGCTTACGATTCGTGGGGTCGTAAGGCTGTGAGGTAATGAGGGTATAGTGCTCCTCGGGGGTAGGGTGATGTGCCAAGATGTCAACCCCGGTGTCCGGGATTTGCAGGGATACTGAAAGAAGATTAGGGGAGATTCGAAAGGAATTCCCCTTGACTCTGGTATATAGATCACCTGCGGTAGTCTCCCGGAGGTTTTGGAAAAACTCCGTGATTGCAGAGGAGTATTTTTTGTGGCTATAGCAAAAATGTGACCAACCTTGAGAATCAAAGAGAGGCTGAAGACCTGGAAAGAGGTCTTTCAGCGAGATGAAGTCAACGTAGTGAGGCTGCGTGACCTTCGTGTAGGTGGCATGGGTCTCTTTGAACTGGAGATTAGGAGGGATTAGCAGCTTTGGAAGACGGTCTTCCTGGTGCTTTGTGCGACGCTCGGCGGGTGCCCTGGAGCCCTGTCCGGCTTCGGGAGACTGAGGACGGCGTCGAGAGGCCATCTTCTTGCCGGTGGAGCCATTGGAAGATGTAGCTTGTAGATGATGGTGGCCTGGGAGAGGAAGGAGATAGGGGAAGGAAGGAAATGCAAGACTGGGTTTTTCTCTGTCTCCCTGGAGAGAAGGGTTTTTTTTGGAGAAGGAGGGAAAGGGGGTTTTTGGAAGTGAGAAAGAGGGGAAAGGGGCCGTGGGTACCTTTTATAGAAAGGGTATGGGGATTTGAAAGGGTGGTCGCACCAAAACCGCCCTTAGATTGTGCCTGCCGGACTTCCAAAACTAGTGCGGCCGCCGGCTGTCGACAGACATCCTGGGCCCTGTCGACAGGCACAGACAGAAACCCTCCAGTGAGAGGTTTTGACAGAATTTTCAAGGGGCAGGAGCACTAAATGAGTATGGAAGGTGGAAAATAGGTAACATCACATTATTAAGTGTCATACCCACAATGATTTAGGACATGTCAAGCATCTTCAATGGTCGTGACATAATATTCCCCGAACCTTTAGTGACAAAGACACGAATCCATTGCGACAAAAACATTTGAGAAATAAAAAGACCCTCTTGAATAAGGTCATTTGTAAAAGATCATTTGTCTTAGTGAGTGATGGCCACAAGATTTATGAGGAGGATGTCTACATGGGTAGTTAAACAAAAAAAAACACCTAAAGGCCTTGTTAAAACACAATGTGGAGGCTACACTCTATTTCATCAATTAAAATTTTAAGCATTAGAGAAGCAGTGGTAATTAGGAGCACTTGACCTTTTTACGTGAAGATAGACATTTGTGGTGCCCGTATCCTCAGTTACTTGGTGAAAGTGTCCATCAAACCATTTTACAGAGATAATGAGTAAGCCGTTTGACGCAAAGATAGACATTTTATGATGCCCGTATCCCCGGTTACTTGGCATAACTCAACATTGCTTTGCCTATTCTCTTCTTGTAAATTTAAAACCTTTGACTTATATTCTTTTGTGAAATAGGTAGCTTTTCTCCCTTTATGAATATAAATTGTTTTTTTTTTAACACAAGGTCAAGAAGTAGAAGAAGTTTAACAACCAATGAGAGACATAATCCTCATGACCTAGGGACTAAACACATCACTTTGAAAAATAATTTCCTACAAATTAGTTATTCAAGTGAGTTAATTTGGGCTCAGGTGCTTTTGTTTGATGTACTCAAGTCAATGCACATTAGACTCACTAGGAATGGTATGTCAAAATCATTGCGATTTAGCAATATCTTGATATCATGTGGATAGGAAAATTATAATGTTAGTATTGCCCATTTTTCACCTTAAATACTTTCAAGAAGGATGCTCATGAAGAATAGTGAACCAAAAAGTTAGAGAATGGAAGAATATGGTCCATCTTTTGACAGGAATAGGTGCCTTGTCGATAGCTGTTGACAGACTGTTGGATTGATGTTTGGGAAGATGTTCCTGTCGACAGATGTCTTTGTTGCTGTCGACAGGTGCTAACAGACAGAAGGATTGGTGTTCTGGGAAGGTGCTCCTGTCGACAGAGGCCATGGTGGTTGTCGACAGGTGCCTCAGAAACCTGATTATTAAAGGCTTAGATGAGAGAGATGATGACATGGTCTTCCGAGGGAAGTAAGGCAATGGCAAATGACATGTTTCCCTCTAGTGTTTCACTCACCTATCCTAACATAGCTCCCCCATAGTGTGTGCATGTGAAGACTCAACATTCAAGCAATGCAAAAACAATTTAACCAAGAGTTTCACACAATTGACAACATCACCATTGAAGTAGGGGGATAGCTAGCAAATTTTTGGTATTTTTGGGTTTTAATGATTTTTTTTTATAGAAAGATTGGGCATACTGAAAAGAAACTTAATACCATGTCTAAAATAGATGTCCCTCGTTGCACTTCAACTATTGGTATGTGGCGGAGAATGTTTTCTCACGCATAATGAGTGTTTCCAAACAAGCCTAATTTGTTTTTCCACAACTCACCATTTGATATACCTCATAGTTGTAGCTCACAAGGAACACATATTCAAGACTTGGTATGAGTTTCATTGCATTTTGCACAAACCCAATTCTCTTCTTAGTGTTGTGAACCTATCCTCAGCCAATGGTTTTGTGAAAATGTCAGCTAGTTGTTTTTCAGTGGGTATGAAGCTCAGCTCCAAGGTGTTATTTGCTACCTCATCTCTCAAAAAGTGATGCCTGATTTCTATGTGTTTGGTTCTTGAATGTTGAATTAGGTTCTTTGAAAGATTGATAGCACTAGTGTTGTCACACAAGATAGGTGTGCATCCAATGTCAATATTGTAGTCAGATAATTGACTCTTTATCCACAACACTTGTGCCGCACAGCTCCCTGCAGCAACGTATTCTGCCTCTAAGTGGAGAGTGCAACCGAGTGTTGCTTCTTGGATGCCCACGAAACTATGCAACCACCAAGAATTTGGCAATATCCACTAGTGCTTTTCCTGTCAATTTTACATCCAGCATAGTTAGCATCTGAATAAGAAACCAAAGAGAAGCTACTACCTGCTGGATACCAAAGACCCATATCATGCGTACCTGAGAGATATCAAAATATTCTCTTAACTGCAACCAAATGGATTTCCTTTGGACTAGATTGGTATCTAGCACAAAGGCAAACACTGAACTGTATGTCTGGTCTACTTGTAGTAAGATACAAAAGGGAGCCAATCATACCTCAAAAATGCTTTGCATCTACCGGTTTACCTTTCTCATAACTTTCAAGCTTTATGCTTGTGCTCATTGGTGTTGAGGTAGGCTTGGCTTGTTCGAACTGAAATCTCTTGAGCAGTTCTTTGACATATTTTTCATGGTTGATGAAGAATCTGTCTTCAAATTGTTTTACCAACAAACCAAGAAAAAATTGAAGCTCCCCCATTAAACTCATCTCAAATTCACTGTGCATGTGTTTTGAAAATTCGTCACACAGTGAGGGGTTAGCAGAACCAAATATAATGTCGTCCACATACACTTGAACCACAATGATGTGATTGCGGACTTTCTTAGTGAAGAGAGTTTGGTCTACTTTACCTTTTGAGTAGTTTTTGCTTACCAGAAAAGTGCTTAGCCTGTCGTACCAAGCTCGGGGTGCCTGTTTCAAACCATAAAGAGCTTTGTGCAATTTAAATACATGGTTAGGTTTATGAATATCCTCAAACCCAGGTGGTTGAGAGACATAGACTTCTTCTTTGATGTAACCATTCAAGAAGGCAGTTTTAACATCCATTTGAAAAAGTTTGACCTTGTTTGAGCATGCATATGCTAACAAGATTCTGACTGCTTCTAGCCTAGCTACAAGAGCAAAGGATTCTTCGAAATCCACACAAATTCCTGATTATATCCCTTTGCTACCAGTCTAGCCTTATTTCTCACCACTTTACCCTCTTCATTCAGTTTATTCCTAAAAACCCATCTTGTTCTAATGACAAAAAATATCGGGGGTTCTAGGAACTAGACTCCAGACACTATTTCTTTCAAATTGTCCAAGCTCCTCATGCATAGCATCAATCCATGAATTTTCCTTTAATGCTTCTTCAACATTTTTAGGTTCCACTTTTGACACAAAAGTAGATGATCCTGTTCAACTATTTCCCTAACTTGAGACCTAGTTTGAACTTTTTCATTCACATCTCCTATTATGTTCTCAAGTGGATGGTCTTTAGAGTACCTGACATTTGTGATTGTTGAAGTTCCGGTTGATCTTGCATTTGAGGAGGTTGTACTAGAGGAGGATTACTTGAGGATTTCAGCTTGAGATTCATCCTCTTTTAGATCTTCTTCAGGTTCTTCCTCTCCCTCTTTGAAGAGGATGTGATGGTCCACATCATCATCGTTGTACCTTTGAAGATATCCACGTTTGGCTTTTGGTGCTGTTTGAGTGCTCTTCTTGGCTGTCACTTGTAGCGGTTCTGCAAGAATTGTTTTATCCTCATGGGAGTCCTGTGGAAATCAATTTTGTCAGTTTTTGCATGAGTTTCATCAAAGACAACGTGTGGAGTTTATTCCACAGTTTTATTCTTGCAGTTAAACACCCTATAAGCTCTAGAGTGTTCTGAGTAGCCATGAAATATACCTGGATCACTTTTGGCCTCAAACTTGTCTAGATCAATTTTATCATTATTATGAATGAACACTTTTGAGCCAAAAACTCTGAAATACCCAATACTGGGTTTCTTACCTTTCAGAAGTTCATAGGGGGTTTTCTTTATGACAGGTCTTACCATGGCTCTATTGAGTATATAGCATGATGTATTCACCGCTTCCACCCAAAATGTTCTGGCAAGTTTGCTTTCAACCAGAAGGGTGTGAGCCATTTCCACCAAGGTCCGGTTCTTTCTCTCCACAACACCATTTTGCTCAGGTGTCCTTGGAGAGGAGAACAAGTGTTCTATACCGTGGTGCCTGCAGAAATCAGAAAAAGAGTTATTGTCAAATTCTCCCCCGTGATTAGTGCGGATTGAGCATATTTTGTTAATATTGCCATGCTCAATTTTATTGAAGAATTCCTCAAATAGGCTTATTGCCTCATTTTTGTGTGCGAGGAACTTAACCTATGTGAACCTAGAAAAGTCGTCTACAATGACAAAGCCAAAGCGTTTGCCATTAAGACTCAATGTTCTAGTAGGTCCAAACAGGTCCATGTGCAGAAGTTCATAGGGTTTAGAAGTGCTTACCGGTGCTTTTGATTTGAATGACTTCCTTGTTTATTTTCCCTGTGCACATGCATCACAAAAATTTTCATTTTTATTGAAAGGGATATCAGGAAGTCCACTTACCAATTTGAGCCTCATGATTTTGTGCAAGACATTGTAGCTTGCATGGCCAAGCCTACAATGCCAAAGTGTATGCTCATCCTGTTTATTGGCTACAAGACACAAATCATTATTTTCTGGATCATCTAAATCAACCATGTAGATGTTATTTACCCTTTTTCCAGAAAACTTTAGACTTCCTGTTTCCTTATCAATAATTTGACATGAATTGGTTTCAAAGACAACTTTGTGACCTTTATCACACAATTGACTTATGCTAAGCAAGTTGTGATGTAGGCCAGCAACAAGTAACACGTTGTCTATAGAGTTAGAGGCATACTTACCAACCTTACCTGAGCCGATGATTTGGCCTTTGTTGTTGCCTCCAAAAATTACCTGACCTCCGTCTTTCTCCACTAGCAGACAGAATTTATCTTTATCGCCCGTCATATGCCTCGAGCAGCCACTGTCTAGGTACCATTTATTTTGATTATGGCTGCTAGGCATTCCTGCACATGTGGATCAGACAAGAGGTTTGGTACCCAAATTACTTTGGGTCCCATTGTATCATCATACCAAATAACAAGTGCTTAGGAATCCAAACTTGTTTAATGTTCAGCTTACTTGGTTTGTTCCTGCATTCATTTTCTTTGTGCCCAACTTTTTTACAGATTGTGCATGATGAGGGTTTTCTTACAACAGTGGGTTTGTTGTTCTTTGGAGCATGCATGAGCATTTTACCTTTCTGTTGCTTTGTTGCGTTTTCTTTTGGACTCGATTTCCAGACCTGTTGACAGCTCTCCTTCGTGCTGTTGACAGATCTTGGAACAATGCCAGCAACAGGCTTCTTTGCCTTGTTTTGTGGTTGCTTACCCTTAGCTTGGGTTTTGTTGTTCTTTTGGGGGATCTTCTTACTTGTGCTTGGGCTTGTTTCAACAAAAGATGTTATCAAATTTTCTCCAATTTTCTTTTGTTTTACTGGTTGGTACCCAAGCCCATGTTTTGAAACGAAAACATTTGACCCCAATATTGCATCAAGGTTTTGCTTCCCTTTAACAAACCTTGACAAATCTTCAGATTTGCCCTTTAGATTTTCTTCAGTCTTATCCAATTTTTCTTTAAGCTTATCATGCTCACATTGAAGGGTTTCAAGGGAGTTCATAAGAACTTCCTTTTCCTTCTGAGATTCTTGCAGTTTTAACTTCAAGGTGTCCATTTCCTCATGATGAGCTTCCTCATCAATCCTCATCATTTCAATGTCTTTGATTAATGATGCAACATGTTCATCATTTTGTGTGTTATTAGCGAGAGAATTAACTTTCTTTTTGAGTGCTTTGTTTTCAGATTTAAGCTCAAAGAATTTTTCAAACATAACAGTATAAGCTTCTTCCCATTCATCAACTGAATAGCTTTCAAAGGAAGAATTTACCTCATTTAAGTCATCACTTCTTGCCATGAGACAGTGGACTTCATCATCTCTGGAGGTAGCTTGACTGTTGTCGTCCTCGTCTTCATCACTCCAAGTAGCCATCATTGCCTTGGCTTTCTTGAATGTGAACTTTTCCTTTTTCAGCTTCTTCTTGAGCTCGGGGCACTCTCCTCTCATGTGCCCTTGCTTCTTGCACTCATAACACACAATCTCAGACTTTTTGTTAGAATCAAATTTGTTGGAAGTTCTTCTCTTTGGAAAGTTTAGAGTTACCTATACCTCTCCTCTTGTATTTCAGGAATTTTTTGAATTGCTTAGTGAGCATGGCCATTTCGTCATTTTCACTCTCACTAGACGATTCAGACTCATCACTTTCCTGAATGACCTCCTTTTTGGAAGTTGAAGAATTTTTCCTGGAAGCCTTCAAAGCAAGTGGCTTCCTAGGATTTTCTTCAGTTTCCTTTCTTTTCATGTTGATTTCATAGGTCATCAGTGAGCCAATGAGTTCATCCAACTTCATTTTTGAGAGGTCTTTGGAATCCTCAATGACAGTGGCTTTGGTGTTTCAAGAGGATGGAAGAGACCGAAGAATCTTCCTCACCAAATCACTCTCTGAGTATTCCTTTTTCAGACCTTTCAATCCATTAATAATTAACATAAATCTCGCAAACATGTCAGAGATGGCTTCAGCAGAGTTCATTTTAAACATTTCATATTCAGAAACCAACATGCTTGCTTTAGTTTCCCATACCTCGGACGTACCTTCATAGATTAACTCGAGTTTGTCCCACATTTCTTTTGCTGATGTGCACGTGGAGACTCTCGAATATTCGTTGGGGTGGACCGCGCATTGCATCATATTGAGGGCGCTCCAGTTGAGTGTCCCCTTCGCGATCTGGTCCTTGGTCCAGGTACTCTCATCCTCAGGAAGGGAATATTCGCCCTTGTGGACTATCTTCCACAGCTCATAGTTCTGTGCTCTCAGAAACACCTGCATACGATTTTTCCAGTAAGGATAGTTAGTGCCATCAAAGAAGGGTGGCCTGGTCACTGAGTGTCCCTCGGCCATGTATCCCTTAGTAGATTCCATGAGATCAAGATTCTCCTGATCGTAAGATCAAACAAATAACGTAGTAAATCGGAGAACCCTCGCTCTGATACCAATTGAAAGGTTGCGGAATTCCCTATGTATGGTAATCTAGAAGGGGGGTTGAATAGATTACTATCAATTGAAAAGCTTATCACCTTCTTTTCGCGAGAACATGGACTGTTAAAATACTAGCAGAGTTTAAACTATGTGTGGATGTGTGTGAATAGATGGTAGATGGATAAACAAGCAATTAAGCGTGTGTAGTTATGTCGTGCCTACCAAACATCTAACGTAAATTCGTGCAAACCACGAGACACGCAGATTTTACGTGGTTCGGAGTACACAACTTGTGTATCCTACATCCACAGGCCACACACACACGCAGAACAACCTGCTTATGAGCTAGTTCGAGAACTACAACTTACACACACGAGTTATCTGATGTGCAACCATGATCAGATGAACTCCCACACATGACTCAAGCACAAGGACTGCTTGAGACACAGACACACACACACGTTTACGTAAAAACAAAAAATAGAGAGAGTTCTGAATTGTAGAACAAATCCTGATTGAAGAACTTCTCTCGTGAACGATCGGCTGGGCTTCAAGCTTCGTCTTAATGATCACAAGTTGATGATGATGCTTGAATCCTCGACGTTCAAGCTTCACCTCTGCTGGGAAGAAGTATCTCCTTGAATCTGGGCGGCAGGTTGAAGCAGAGCAGCAAGAACAATTCTTCTGAAGAGAGCTTGCTAGGGTTCTTGGGTGGAGGCTGCTTATGTACGTGATTCTCTTCAAAGAGATGCTTAAATAGAGGTGTTTACATATGGAGAGTTGTGGTGACTGGGGTGCTGTCGACAGGCACATATGTGTTGAAGAGTGGCCTTCTGGCTTGTGTGTAGCTGTCGACAGGGGTCTTTCCTGCTGTCGACAGGTACTTGCTTTTCATGTATATCTTCATCATTTGAACCCTGTTCTTTGTACATGTCTTGCTTGGTATCTCACCTAAATTAATGAACATAGTTAGTGAGACATAGTGACATATAAATATGCTCAAGTGAAGTGTTTGTTCCATTTGCATTCATGAGTCATTTTCATCATGTTTTCATCATAAATTTTGTCCATGAAATGATTATCATCAAAAACACACTTGTGACTTATTAGATTAGCATTCACATTAAGTGATCATCAAAATGAGAACTCAACATAATATATGTCAATGGCTACTAGAATCGTTGTCATAAGATAATATATGTCAACGGCTAACTGAGGTCGTTGATGTAAGGAATTGACCAGAGCGCAGCGGAAACACAATTCCCACCATTTGATATCGTTGCCGGTGGTTGGAATCAAACGAAACGGAAACCCACAGGGAAGATCCGATCTTTACCTTTGCGGGGTTGCGAAACTCCCGAATCCGGGGATGTGGTAGCGCTGGAGGCGCTGGTGCTTCAAGCCGTTCAGGTGTCCAGCCTCTAGACGTATCCACGCGAGCTCCGGATGCAGACAAGGTCTGCTCGGTCTCCACGCGTCTCCCGGATCTCAGCTCCACCATGTGCTGGAGAGAGAAGAGGTGGGGGCGCCCTAGGAGAGAGAGGAGGAGGCGGCCAGAGAGAATCCTGGAGCTTGGCCCAGGGTTTGACTCTCCACGTGCATATATAGACTCTTCGTTTTTTCACAAAAACTCAGTTAATGTCTATAACAGTCATCCTGCCCAGTCTGCTCAGAACTCTATTGCGTGTGACCCTTTAGGCCCAAGTGCTAGTCCAGTTTTCAGCCTATTAAGTCCAATAACTCTTTATTGACTTACTGTAATTAATTAATAACTCATATTAATTAATTACACAATCGATTATCGTCTCACGATAATTGACCGGGCTTCCAATCAAGTTGGGTGCCAAGCAACACCACTTGATCCTGGAAAGCATTGGGGTTCAACAACCCAATCAAGGAACCCTTTCTGTCAACAGTTACCATGTGACTATAGTTCTTCACTCGTACAATGCTCCTGAGCGAACTTAGGGTATGGTCAACTGTCAAACCCTAGTATGTGCACTCACTTGGTTTAGATGCCGCATAGCAATATCAGAAAACTCATTTTCTGATAAGTAGTCTTGCCCTGGCCAGGGACTCTCAGGCATCTTTCCCTAGAGCATTCACTCTCTTATTACTGAGAGCGAGCGATCCCATATTGACCACGCAATCACCTTCGAAAGTATTTCACTAGATCTGAACACTTAACTGATTAAGACCTCATGGCTAGAGATCTATAAGTTAAGGTTAAAACCCAGAAGTCCACCAACAAGGTGTCCTTGGTGTCTCAGGTCTAAGAACCAATCACGCCACTGTGACAATGAATCTAGCTAGTTGACAGTTAGGTAATATTACCATCCAGCGATTCATAACGGATCAGTTCAGTGAACTCATTCTCCAACGAGCACTTACAGATTCATCTTAGTGTCTCCATACAAGTGACTATGAGACCAGTCACCCTCATCATATAAGCAGGTGCAATCTGTACTAGTCGAACCGGACATTCAATGTTCTTCTCGAATATCCTCCGACTAGGAACAATTAAGAATATACGTTTAAAGGATATTAATCCCATTATTATGATCTCATCATAATTAATACCATTGTGCATATTCATGGACTTCATAATGAAATGACAAATGGATTACACTTAATGAATATAAAAGTCTTATTATTATTATTAAAGAACAAGAATGTACAAGTTATGATTGGCTTGAGGACACACATAACTAACAATCTCCCACTTGGACTAAAGCCAATCTCTAGGTGGCGCTCAAACACAATTTGAGTCAAAGGCTTAGTCAGTGGATTTGCAATGTTGTCGACTGAAGGACTCTTTCCACCAGTACATCTCCTCTAGTGATAATCTCCCTAATCAGGTGAAATCACCTCAGAACGTGCTTTGACTTATGATGAGACCACAGCTCTTTCGCTTGTGCAATGGCCCCATTGTTGTCACACAGCAATGGGATCGGATCAGAGTCACCCGACACCACACCAAGGTCGGTGATGAACTTCTTCATCCACACTGCCTCCTTGGCGGCTTTAGCTGCAGCAATGTACTCAGCTCCTGTCGTCGAGTCTGCAATGGTTTCTTGCTTGGAACTCTTCCAGCTCACTGCACCTCCGTTTAAGGTGAACACAAACCCTGATGTAGACTTGCTATCATCTGGATCTGACTGGAAACTCGAGTAAGTATATGCCCGAAGTTTCAAGTCCCCTCCTCCATAAACCAGAAAATATATCGTTAGTCCTTCTCAAGTACTTAAGGATACATTTCACAGCCATCTAGTGTGTTTCACCTGGATTTGCCTGATATCTTCTCGTAACACTTAGAGCAAATGCCACATCAGGCCTTATACATAGCATGGCATACATGATAGACCCTATAGCCGAGGCATAGGGGACTCTATCCATGACTGCCCTCTCTTCAAGAGTCTTAGGAGACTGTTCCTTAGAGAGATTAATTCTATGTCTCATTGGTATGAGACCTCTCTTGGAATTTTCCAAGCCAAACCTTTTGACAATGGTATTTATGTACATGAATTGGGTCAAGCCAAGCATCCTCTTGGATCTATCTCTATATATACGTATTCCCAATTTGTAGGATGCTTCTCCCAAATCCTTCATGGAGAAGTTCTTTGACAACCATACCTTTACTGATGATAACATCCCTACATCATTCCCAATGAGCAAGATGTCATCAACGTAAAGTACGAGAAAAGTGATAGCACTCCCACTGATTTTCTTAAACACACATGGTTCATCTTTATTCTTAATGAAGTCATAAGATTTGATAGCCTCATCAAACCTTATGTTCCAACTACGAGAAGCTTGCTTCAATCCATAGATGGACCTTTGAAGCTTGCATACTTTATCTAGACACTCTTTGGATGTTAAACCCTCAGACTGTATCATATACACTTCTTCCTCAATGTTTCCATTGAGGAAAACAGTTTTTACATCCATCTTCCAGATCTCGTAATCAAAGTATGCAGCAATGGCGAGAAGAATTCTGATCGACTTTATCATAGCAACTGGCGAGAAAGTTTCATCATAGTCAATTCCTTGCCTTTGACGATACCCCTTGGACACCAGCCTTGCCTTATAAGTGTCGATCTGTCCATCTGCACTGATCTTTCTCTTAATGACTTGCACCCAATAGGTACAATACCTTCAGGAAAGTTTACCAAGTTCCAAACTTGGTTGGTGTACATGGACTGCATCTCAGAATTCATGGCATCTCGCCATTTCCCTGACTGAGGACTATCAATAGCCTCTTGGTATGTCACGTCCAGAGAATTACGCAGCGGATATTAGTTCGAATAATTCGAGTCGATATTCCGAGACGTGAACAGTCGGAAAATAAGCCTCTAGCTAGCATGCACTAAATGTGTATCAACACCACATCACAATAGGGCCCAAATGTTGAACTCAATATAAATTGTATTCAATTGTATTAAAAATGAAAACTATTACAGGACTAAGACTCAATAAAAGCGAAAGTACATAATACCTCACTTCCTACTACATTGTTCTAACACTCAAAATAACTAACTATAGATAGACTCATAATTGGAACGCTCATCACTCGGATGCATTCCCATCCTCGACTTGCTCTTCCTCTTGAATTTCATAGTCACCTAGATTGGGTAAAAGGTAGGGGATGAGCAATCTAGCCCAGTAGGATTTATATCTCAATGTGCGGGCAATGATATAAGTGATTAGCAATTTAGGACTAGGTAAGCACGATGAATGTCATGATATGCATGTACAAATAAAACTCATTAAAACATGTTGCATGATATGAGCTAGAGAGAGAGTGATCGTGATAGAGCAAGATCTAGAACAATATAACGAGTTGGAACTAGCAATAGATCACTTTGTACAAGCACGCAAGATTTCAATTGATG
Organism: Colocasia esculenta; assembly: GCA_014218235.1. NCBI lineage: Eukaryota > Viridiplantae > Streptophyta > Magnoliopsida > Alismatales > Araceae > Colocasia > Colocasia esculenta. Next base: position 159,141,899 of record CM024754.1, on the reverse strand, counting down.
TCAAGAACACAAGATATCACTAATTGCATTAAATGCAAGATGACCATATCACGCAAGCAAGCAAGCAAGAACGCACGAGCACGATCATGTAACACTAATCAGGTATGTAGACTCTAATGTACACCAAGGAAAGATCCACCAAGAATGCACACTAGGACACATGTATGTGGTTATTGTATCTATCATTCAACAAGCAAGAAAGTACTCCCACGTAGATGCAACTCTAGTAATCATTATACCCCATGGTTAACAGTATATCTTTGACTCGCCGTCATTGGGGCTAGATTGGAGCCCTTGGACACACGCCCTGCTCTGTCAGCATCTCATGTAAAATTTTAAATGTAGATATCCACAGTCATTAATAATGGCCAATGAGAGTTTCAAGATGTAGCATGTGTAACGTCATGTTCATGATGATGATGGGAACAAGTAATAAGTAATTGAACATGATTTCATGATAACAATGGTCAAGAGATAAATTTGACTGCATAACGGTATGATTTATACTTTGGTTCAATGTTTACATTAATGGCTTTAGTCTAGATTATAAATCACACTCACGAGAACAAGATGAGAAAGGAAGTGCACGCTATCTCCAGGGAACTTTAATGGTACAACCAACTAGTCGGCCATGTGGAAATCCATGGTCAGAGGAGATTTACGGAGGCCTTGGAGAAAAGGTCACTAGTCTACCGATTCGGAATGACCGGTAGAGAGTTTCCAAATTCCCAAGAAAAGGCTGCCTAGACGTGTAAGTGTGTAGGGATGTACGCGTGTCTCAATTCACAAAGCATCGGTCTCAACTCACGGAAAGCACTTAAAATGATGGCATGACATGAAACTATGCACTTTAACAAATCATGGTTTGCAAGATTTTTATGGCAACAAAATTATCATTTTAGTCAAGCTAGAATAGTAAGAAGAGTAAATCATAAGTTGCATGAATGATCACGTCATTAGGAGAGCAATTAGAATATCGTTCATGTAATTATAGATTTTAAATGTGTTAATCACTTTTAAGCCATTAAAAGACATCATGTAATGCTCAGACACAAGATATGCAATTTACACACTGGAAACCATGTTAAACTGACCTCGGGTTAGCATGATAATACCTTGTAGAACCTTTCTATAATAGTTCAAAACTCACACATATGAAGAGTGGCGTAAAACGACAGAAACCGGAACATATGCCTTTTAGGAAGTAGATGTCCCCCACCCTTCCACGTCTAGAGTCATAACTCACTAATTTCAAATGCAAATCTGACACATGAATATACCACATTGAAGCCCTTTGAATAAGGAATCCAACAAAAAAAACGGCGCGTCAATCCGAGGTCTATAGAAAATGTTACAGCCATTTAAGCGAACACTGCGCAGAGGCCAGGTCGCGACACGAAACCAGTCGCGTTCTGAACGCGACAGGACGATACGTCACCTTCTGGAGAGAGGTTTTAGGTTGCCAAATACTCCCAGTTCGACTCATACTTGGACTGGGTTGATATAGGGAACTTATACGGCTTATAACTCCTAATCTAGTGCTTTTGGATAAAACTTTCAACATGAAAATTGTCAAGAACATTTAGTAGAAGAACTTTGATGTTGGTTGTTTGATCTAATTCGATCTTGAATCTCATGAAAAAACATGAAGAACGAAAAAGGAAGTGCAACCCAAAACGCAATTTCCTGTAGCGGCTTTCTTACGACACTTATAACTCTCTAACTAATGACGTTTAGACAAAAGTCTCAACATAAGAGTTGTAGGGAACATGAAATAGGTGCGAACTATGATTTTTAAATAATTTTAAACGACCTCAAGATGTATGATAAATTGACTTGAACAGGAAAGAACCTGGACAGGCGCGACTTTGGCAAAACGCCTATAACTCCTGATGTACTAAATGGAAAACGATGAAATCAGTGGGAAATGAAAGTTAACGTGATGCTCTACACATTGGTATAGGATATGTTAAGGTTTGGCCCGAGAAAACCTACCTTATGGGTTGAAGAAGTCCTATTTTTCCAGAAAACCCGTGTTCAGACCACTTGGAGGAAAACGCTTACTACTCCGTGTATACTGCATGGAATTTGGGCATTCCACTTGGGTTAGAACGTAGACTTGACCCTCTTTCCAGGGGTATAGGCCTTGCAAGGTTTGGTTTAGGTTTGACTCACCTTTGGTCGACTTCAAGAGGGCAGTTTGTGCAGGTCGCAGCAGACGAGAAGGGGAAGAAGAAGAGCTTCTTGTGGTCGTTCCACAGCTCCTCAGCCACCAAGAGCTCTTCCACACGACCCCAGAAAGTTCTAAACTCGTCCCTAGGTTTGGGTGAAGAGTATTTAAGCAACCAAGGTGTTTAGGAGTCCTATTGTAACTAGGAAAGCTAGGTTGCGGTTTTGACATTTTAGTTTCCTATTTTGACGATTTCTTCCTCCATTAGAGTGTGTGAGGCTTTAGGAAACATCCCATCATTGTTAGGCACGAATTTAGGTTGCCAAGAATGCATGATTGCATCCCAATTCAACTCAAATTGCCTCTTTCTAATTTCAGCCTATTTAGAGTTACGAATTTCCATGCATTTTCTAGATTTATTTGATTTTTGGGCCATATGTGGTCCATTGGCCCAATTATGATATTGGGTCATTAATATATAATGTTAGAAGTCTCTCCAATATTTTTATTTAATTTATGGTTGCGTCGTATTTCCGTGTTAACGGTTTTCCGACTTGTTTCCTAATTTGGATAATCGGTCACAATAACTCTTAAACATAGTCCAAATGATTTTTATTGACCCAAATTTCTTGATGGGTCATTAGAGGATATTATTTGAAGTCCATATATGATTTTTATTTAATTTTCTGACTCATCCGAGTACGTGTGATAATGGTTTGTCGACTTATTCATAAATTACGATAATAAGTCGCAAAACACTTTAAACTTGGCTAATATGATTTTTCGTTTCACAAATTTCTTGTGAAACATTTAGTAATAATGTTTAGGGTTGATTTATAATTTTTACATAATTTTCCGATGTGTTTTAGCACATACGATAATGATACGTATGTTTTAAATACTCTGATGTTATGGAATTATTATTATTTCCATTTACTTTGAATTAAGATTTTCCGGGGTGCTACACCCTCCCCCACTTAAGAGAATTTGTCCCCAAATTCATGTAAAAAAATTATTGTGCAAGTGAGGCGTACTTACTTGTGAATAACTCGGGTATCTTTTGCGCATTGCTTCCTCGGTTTCCCACGTGTCGTCCTCATCCATGCATTGATTCCATCTAACCCTTACTAGTGGAATAACCTTGTTCCTTAGTTGGCGCAGTTCCCGTCCACGATCTTAATTGGCTTCTCTTGATATGTTCCGTCTTTGTTGAACTCCAGAAGCTCGTATTCTATGACATGCCATGGATCTCGTACATACTTTTTCAACATGGATATGTGGAACACATTGTGTATTCCGTCCATTTGTGGTGGTAAAGCGAGACGATATGCCACCTCGCCGACTCTTTCGAGGATTTCGAAAGGCCTGACAAACCATTGTTACAACTTGCCTTTAATGCCAAAACGCCTGATCCCATGGCCTGGAGACACCTTTAAAAATACATGTTCACCCACCTGAAACTCCAGATCTCTCCTTCTGTTATCTGCATATGCCTTTTGTCTTTGCTGCGCTACTGCCATTCTTTATTTAATAAGCTTTGCCTTCTCTGTGGTTTCCCTTATCATCTCTGGTCCTAACATTTGTTTTTCGCCAACTTCATACTAGCATATTGGAGATCGGCAACTCCTGCCATAGAGCGCTTCAAATGGTGCCATTTGAATGCTAGCTTGATAGCTATTATTGTAAGCGAACTCTACCAGAGATAAGTGTTCGTGCCAGCTACCTCCAAAATCTAGGACACATGCTCTAAGCATATCTTCAATGACCTAGTTGGTTCTCTCCGTCTGACCATCTGTCTGTGGATGGAAAGCCGTGCTAAAGTTTAGTTTAGATCCCAAGGAGTAATGCAGTCCTTTCCAAAAGTGGGATGTGAACCTAGGGTCTCTATCAGACACGATAGACACCGGTACTCCATGTAATCTGACTATTTCCTTCACATACAACGCGGCTAGAACATCTACTGACCACTTATTCTTCACTGGCAAGAAGTGAGCCGACTTAGTTAAGCGGTCGACTATAACCCAGATACCATCGAATCCACCTCTAGATTTGGGTAGCCCGATATAAAGTCCATCCCTATACCTTCCCATTTCCATCCGGAATTTCTAGGGGTTTGAGTTTACTGCGGGTCGCAAGTGTCCGCCTTGACCCTTTGACATGTTAAACAATGGGCGACATATTCCGCCACCTCTCTCTTCATATTAGGCCACCAGAAGCTTCTTTTCAAATCTTGATACATTTTGGTAGTTCCAGGATGAATAGTATATCTAGTGTGCCTCATCCATAATCATTTTCTTTGTCTCCGCAAGGTCGGGTACACAGACTCGTTCCCGGAACAATAGCCTTCCATCTTCAGTTAATGAGAAATCCGGCCTCTGGTCCAGATTAGCCTTAATCTCCACAAGTACAGGGTCATTGTCTTGGAGTGTTGCGATGTCCTCCAATAGTGTGGGTTGTGCTCTAACACTAGCAACAAAGCATCCCTTCTCTTTGATGTTAGCGTCAATATTTAACTTGGCGAAGTCTTCTAATAACTTCCATTCGTCTACCATTAAACTTGACAATGTGATCATTGGCTTTCTACTTAGAGCATCTGCCACAGCATTTGCTTTTCCTGGATGATATTGGATCGTGAAGTCGAAGTCTTTGAGATACTCCAACCACCTCCGGTGTCTCATATTCAAGTCCTGCTGAGAAAACAGATACTTCAAGCTTTTATGGTCAGAAAACACAATGAATTTCTCACCATATAGATAATGACGCCATATCTTCAAGGCGAAGACTACAACAGCTAGCTCCAGATCATGTACAGGATAATTGTCCTCGTGCTTCTTCAATTGTCTGGACGCGTAGCATATAACTTTCCCGTTTTGCATCAGCACACAGCCAAGGCCGATCTCGGATGCATCGGTGTATACTTCAAAACTGCCCCCAGCAACTGGCAGGGTTAGTACAGGTGCTGAGGTAAGGTGCTCTTTCAATGCCCTAAAACTTTCTTCACATTCATCAGTCCATGCAAATGGATTCTCCTTCCTGGTAAGCCTAGTCAATGGTACAGCTATCTTTGAGAAATCTTTGATGAAGTGGCGATAATAACCGGCTAATCCCAGAAAGCTCCTAATCTCCGACACCGTTGTCGGCCTTTCCCAGTTCTTTACCACCTCCACCTTGGATGGATCCACAGAGATTCCCTCCTTGGATATGATGTGACCAAGGAAAGACACTTCCTCCATCCAGAATTCACACTTACTAAGTTTAGCATAGAGTTGATTATCTCTAAGCACTTGTAAAGCAACCTTCAAGTGTTCCTCATGTTCTTCTTTGGATTTGGAGTAAATGAGGATGTCATCAATGAACACCACTATAACTGGTCCAAGTATGGCCTATAAATATTGTTCATAAGTTGCATGAAAGCCGCTGGGGCATTTGTTAAACAAACGGCATGACCACGAACTCATAGTGACCATATCTACTCCGGAATGCAGACTTGTGAATATCCTCCTCCTTTATCCTTAGTTGATGGTAGCCTGATCTTAGATCTATCTTGGAGAATATTGTGCACCGGAGATCTGGTCAAACAGCTCGTCGATGCGGGGCAGTGAATACTTATTCTTTATTGTCAACTAGTTTAACTGACGGTAATCAATGCATAGCCTCATTGTCCCGTCCTTCTATCTGACAAATAGCACTGGCGCTCCCCACGGGGATGTGCTAGGCCTGATAAAACCTTGATCTAGTAATTCTTGGATCTGTCTCTTCAACTCCTGCAATTCAACGGGGGACATACGGTACGGGGCTTTCGAAACAGGGGCTGCCCCAGGGAGTAACTCAATGGTGAAGTTTACCTCCCGCTCAGGTGGTATACCAGGTAATTCCTCTGGAAATACATCAGGATAGTCTCTGGCTATTGGAATGTCTTCTAGGGTCGGTTTCTTCTTTTCAGTTGCCAAAACGGAAACTAGGAAAGCATCACAACCTGGTTGATCAGCTTAGAAGCCTTTAAGGAGGATATCAAGATAGGGTGTTTGTGATAACGGGTGCCAAGTAGTGATAGAGTTGTAAGGTTTGGTCTTTTAAAAGTGACCCTCCTATGGCGACAGTTTACATCGGCATCATATTGAATTAGCCAATCGACACCCAAAATGGCATCATAACCCTTCATCTCTAAACAGATAAGGTCGGCAGGGAGATTGTGCCCTCCAATTATAGTTTCACATTTCGGCAGGTAGTGAGTGAGTTCAGATTCTGAGCCTAGTGGAGAGGCTACAATGATCTTGGATTTCAAGGGGACAGGTTTGACAGGTAGAGTTACAGCAAATGTGGTGGAAATAAATGAATAAGCAACTCCAGTATCAATAAGCACAAATGCAGGTTGAGAGTGTATGGAAATGGTACCTTCCACCATACCCCCTTCCTCGGGTAGGTCGGCTTCTATGACAGCATTAAGGCGTCCCTGACGCCGTGGTGCTCTACCTGGTTGGCCCTTCATCATTGGACAATCAGGAATATGGTGGTCACGACCACCACATCGCAAACATGCCCCGAGCTTCTTCCAGCATTCCTTCGCTCGGTGTCCTAGTTTATCACAGAATTTGCGGTTCTCAGCCAACTGCCTACCTTCTATTTTAACTCTTTGTCTCCCGCAGCATCTCTTCCGGTATTCGGCCTCTGTTGTTGTTGTTGACGTTGTTGTTGCGAAAGGTTGGGGCAATATTAGGTGCTCCCTTCTTGACGAAGATCGGCTTGGAGTTGTCCTTGCCCCTCATGCCCTCCACTTTGGCCATGGTGTCTTCTACCAGCTGAGCTCTTTGGACCATCTCCGTGTAAGTTTGAATATTGTGTGGTCCGAGCCTTTCAATAAACATGGGCCTGAGCCCGTCCATGAAACGGTTAGCCTTTAATCTTTCTGTTCCCACCAAATGTGGAGCATACACAGCAAGTCGTGTGAACTGAGCCTCATACTCAGCCACGGACATCCCTTTCTGTTTTAGTGTGGCAAACTCTGCTGCCTTCTTCTCCTTGACTCTCTCAGAGAAATACTTTCCTCGGAATATCTTCAGGAATTCGGCCCACTCCAGTTCAGCTACGTTTGGCAGGTGGGCCGAGGTGGCCTTCCACCATGCTCGAGCATCTTCAGTAAGTTGGAAAGTGGCCAATACCACTTTCTCTCTGTTGGCGCATAGCATTACTTGGAAAATCCTTTCTATTTCCTCTTGCCAATTCTCTGCCTCATCTGGGTCAGGGGACCCAGAGAAACGAGGGGAGGTTCAAACTCCTAAAATTCTGGTGCAGATCACCGGCTCCGTTCCTTGCAGCTGCAGCCTGATTTCCAGCCTGAACTACATTTTGCAGGGCCTGAGTAAGTCCAGCCACAGTGTCTTGCATAGCTTGCCACTGGTTGCGAGCCATTGCAGTTGAGTGAGAGTGTTATGAGGTTCCTGAGAAAAAGATGGAAACCAATTAATGTCTCTAGATACATTATAAGAGTCATGGGTAGGAGTGTTTAATTCTTTCTAACATATTCCCAGTCTCTACCCATTCTCACCAGAACTGTATTTAATTTTTCATGACCTAGGTTCCATAGGTATCTCCTATTCCTGAGACATATCCTATTTGGTATTCCTAGGCTCTGATACCACTAAACTGTCATCCCGAGAATTACGCAGCGGATATTAGTTCGAATAATTCGAGTCGATATTCCGAGACGTGAACAGTCGGCAATAAGCCTCTAGCTAGCACGCACTAAATGTGTATCAACACCACATCACAATAGGGCCCAAATGTTGAACTCAATATAAATTGTATTCATTGTATTAAAAATGAAAACTATTACAGGACTAAGACTCAATAAAAGCGAAAGTACATAATACCTCACTTCCTACTACATTGTTCTAACACTCAAAATAACTAACTATAGATAGACTCATAATTGGAACGCTCATCACTCGGACGCATTCCCATCCTCGACTTGCTCTTCCTCTTGAATTCATAGTCACCTAGATTGGGTAAAAGGTAGGGGATGAGCAAACTAGCCCAGTAGGATTTATATCTCAATGTGCGGGCAATGATATAAGTGATTAGCAATTTAGGACTAGGTAAGCACGATGAATGTCATGATATGCATGTACGAATAAAACTCATTAAAACATGTTGCATGATATGAGCTAGAGAGAGAGTGATGTGATAGAGCAAGATCTAGAACAATAACGAGTTGGAACTAGCAATAGATCACTTTGTACAAGCACGCAAGATTTCATTGATGTCAAGAACGCAAGATATCACTAATTGCATTAAATGCAGGATGGCCATATCACGCAAGCAGCAAGCAAGAATGCACGAGCACGATCATGTAACACTAATCAGGCATGTAGACTCTAATGTACACCAAGGAAAGATCCACCAAGAATGCACACTAGGACACATGTATGTGGTTATTGTATCTATCATTCAACAAGCAAGAAAGTACTCCCAGCGTAGATGCAACGCCAGTAATCATTATACCCCATGGTTAACAGTATATCTATGACTCGCCGTCATTGGGGCTAGATTGGAGCCCTTGGACAACGCCGTGCCTTGTCAGCATCTCATGTAAAATTTTAAATGTAGATATCCACAGTCATTAATAATGGCCAATGAGAGTTTCAAGATGTAGCATGTGTAACGTCATGTTCATGATGATGATGGAACAAGTAATAAGTAATTGAACATGATTTCATGATAACAATGGTCAAGAGATAAATTTGACAGCATAACGGTATGATTTATACTTTGTTTCAATGTTTACATTAATGGCTTTAGTCTAGATTGTAAATCACACTCACGAGAACAAGATGAGAAAGGAAGTGCACGCTATCTCCAGGGAACTTCAATGGTACAACCAACTCGTCGGCCATGTGGGAATCCATGGTCAGAGGAGATTTACGGAGGCCTTGGAGAAAAGGTCACTAGTCTACCGATTCGGAATGACCGGTAGAGAGTTTCCAAATTCCCAAGAAAAGGCTGCCTAGACGTGTAAGTGTGTAGGGATGTACGCGTGTCTCAATTCACAAAGCATCGGTCTCAACTCACGGAAAGCACTTAAAATGATGGCATGACATGAAACTATGCACTTTAACAATCATGGTTTGCAAGATTTTTATGGCAACAAATTATCATTTTAGTCAAGCTAGAATAGTAAGAAGAGTAAATCATAAGTTGCATGAATGATCACGTCATTAGGAGATCAATTAGAATACCGTTCATGTAATTATAGATTTTAAATGTGTTAATCACTTTTAGCTTAAAAAGACATCATGTAATGCTCAGACACAAGATATGCAATTTACACACTGGAAACCATGTTAAACTGACCTCGGGTTAGAATGATAATACCTTGTAGAACCTTTCTATAATAGTTCAAAACTCACACATATGAAGAGTGGCGTAAAACGACAGAAACCGGAACATATGCCTTTTAGGAAGTAGATGTAGTCCCAACCCTTCCACGTCTAGAGTCATAACTCACTAATTTCAAATGCAAATCTGACACATGAATATACCACATTGAAGCCCTTTGAATAAGGAATCCAACAAAAAACACGGCGCGTCAATTCGAGGTCTATAGAAAATGTTACAGCCATTTAAGTGAACACTGCGTAGAGGCCAGGTCGCGACACGAAACCAGTCGCGTTCTGAACGCGACAAGACGATACGTCTTCTGGAGAGAGGTTTTGGGTTGCCAAATACTCCCAGTTCGACTCATACTTGGACTGGGTTGATATAGGGAACTTAGACGGCTTATAACTCCTAATCTAGTGCTTTTGGGATAAAACTTTCAACATGAAAATTGTCAAGAACATCTAGTAGAAGAACTTTGATGTTGGTGGTTTGATCTAATTCGATCTTGAATCTCATGAAAAAACATGAAGAACGAAAAAGGAAGTGCAACCCAAAAACGCAATTTCCTGTAGCGGCTTTCTTACGACACTTATAACTCTCTAACTAATGATGTTTAGACAAAAGTCTCAACATAAAAGTTGTAGGAAACATGAAATAAGTGCGAACTATGATTTTTAAATAATTTTAAACGACCTCAAGATGTACGATAAATCGACTTGAACAGGAAAGAACCTGGACAGGCGCGACTTTGGAAAAACGCCTATAACTCATGATGTACTAAATGGAAAATGATGAAATCAGTGGGAATTAAAGTTAACTTGATGCTCTACACATTGGTATAGGATATGTTAAGGTTTGGCCCGAGAAAACCTACCCTATGGGTTGAAGAAGTCCCATTTTTCCAGAAAACCCGTGTTCAGACCACTTAGAGGAAAACGCTTACTACTCCGTGTATACTGCATGGAATTTGGGCATTCAACTTGGGTTAGAATGTAGACTTGACCCTATTTCCAGGGGTATAGGCCTTGCAAGGTTTGGTTTAGGTTTGACTCACCTTTGGTCGACTTCAAGAGGGCAGTTTGTGTAGGTCGCAGCAGACGTGAAGGGGAAGAAGAAGAAGTTCTTGTGGTCGTTCCACAGCTCCTCAGCCACCAAGAGCTCTTCCAAACGACTCCAGCAAGTTCTAAACTCGTCCCAAAGGTTTGGATGAAGAGTATTTAAGCAACCAAGGTGTTTAGGAGTCCAATTGTAACTAGGAAAGCTAGGTTGCGGTTTGACATTTTAGTTTCCTATTTTGACGATTTCTTCCTCCATTAGAGTGTGTGAGGATTTAGGAAACATCCCATCATTGTTAGGAACGAATTTAGGTTGCCAAGAATGCATGATTGCACCCCAATTCAACTCAAATTGCCTCTTTCTAATTTCAGCCTATTTAGAGTTACGAATTTCCATGCATTTTCTAGATTTAATTGATTTTTGGGCCATATGTGGTCCATTGGCCCAATTATGATATTGGGTCATTAATATATAATGTTATAAGTCTCTCCAATTTTTTTATTTAATTTATGGTTGCGTCGTATTTCCGTGTTAACGGTTTTCCGACTTGTTTCCTAATTTGGATAATCGGTCACAATAACTCTTAAACATAGTCCAAATGGTTTTTATTGACCCAAATTTCTTGATGGTTCATTAGAGGATATTATTTGAAGTCCATATATGATTTTTATTTAATTTTCTGACTCATCCGAGTACGTGTGATAATGGTTTGTCGACTTATTCATGAATTACGATAATAAGTCGCGAAACACTTTAAACTTGGCTAATATGATTTTTCGTTTCACAAATTTCTTTGTGAAACATTTAGTAATAATTTTTAGGGTTGATTTATAATTTTTACGTAATTTTCCGATGTGTTTTGGCACATACGATAATGATACGTTGTTTTAAATACTTTATGTTATGGAAATTATTTATTTCCATTTACTTTGAATTAAGATTTTCCGGGGTGCTACATGGCAGGTCTTTGGATCATCATCCTCATTATAAGACATGCCTTCACTGATATGTCCAACATATCTTTCAGGCTGTCTAGGTACTCTACCAGACCTACGATGAACGTGTGTATATTCCTGAACAGGTTCCTGAACCGATGTTTCATCTGGTGGACTTTGCACAGTTTGCGGATCTAGAACTTCTTCTAGATCTACCTTACTCCCACTGTCCTCCTGGGTAAGATACTCCTCTTCCAAGAAGACAACTCTCCTAGAGACAAACACTCTTTGTTCACCAGGATGGTGAAAGTAGTACCCAAATGTTTCTTTTGGGTATCCAACAAACCTGCACTTATCGGTTCTGGATTCCAGTTTATCTGGGTCGTGTCTCTTCACGTGGGCAGAACAGCCCCAGACTTTAGCATGTTTAAAATCAGGCTTTCTACCCTTCCATATCTCATATGGAGTAGAAGACACAGATTTACTGGTAACCCTGTTCAGTAGATATGCCGCTGACTCTAGTGCATAGCCCCATAAGGAAACTGGTAACTGCAAACGGCTCATCATAGATCGTACCATGTCCAACAAGGTGCGAATCCTCCTTTCCGATACACCATTCATTTGTGGTGTATAGGGAGGAGTCCATTGAGAAAGGATACCATTGTCCTTTAAGAATTGTGTGAACTCTGTACTCAAGTATTCACCTCCTCGGTCTGATCGTAGGATTTTAATACTTTTTCCAGTTTGTTTCTCAACTTCATTCTTAAATTCTTGGAACTTCCCAAATGCTTCAGATTTGTACTTCATTAAGTAAACAAATCCGAACCTTGAGTAGTCATTCGTGAATGTAATGAAGTATGAGTAGCCACCCTTGGATTGGGTAGACATTGGACCACATACATCCGAGTGTATTAGTTCTAATATGTTCTTGGCCCTATCTCCATGTCCACTAAATGGAGATTTGGTCAACTTACCCATTAAACAGGATTCGCAAGTTGCATATGCTTCATAATCAAATGGATCCAAGTATCCATTCTTATGCAACTTTTGAAGCCTATTCTTGCCAATGTGACCAAGCCTACAATGCCACAAGTAGGCAGTGTTCACACTATTCTTACTTCTCTTAGGAGAAACATCAACATGGAGATTTTCATAAGAAACATCAAGTAGATACAAACCATTTACCAAATTTGCTAAAGCAACTAGTTTATTTCTCAAATAAACTGAACAACTATTGTTCTCAATGGTAAACTTGTATCCAATTCTGTCTAAACACGAAACAGAAATAATGTTCTTCATAATGCTAGGCACAAAGTAGCAATCATCTAATAAAAGTAAATCTCCTGAGGGTAACTTGAGCTTCACTGTCCCCACAGTGTGTGCAGCAACACTTGCGCCGTTTCCAAGCCTCAAGTTCACCTCGCCGTTGCTCAGCTTCCTTCTACTTGTCAACACCTGCACATCATTTTAGACATGAGAGGCACATCCAGTGTCTATAACCCAAGATGTAGAATCTCTAATAGACAAGTGAAGATCTATCATATAGATACCTAAAGCTTCACCAAGCTTCTGCTTTTCCAGAGCCTTCAATGCAAGGTAGTCCTTGCAATTTCTTTTCCAGTGCCCCTTCTTCTTGCAGTGAAGCACTCGCCCTTTTCTGCTTCTTTGCTTATGTCCTTCTTTTGTTTTTTCTTGGACTGCTTCTTTGTGTTGCCTTTATTAAAGGCTTGCACTGCTCTCCTCTTCTTGTTGGACTTTCCAACCATGAGAATAGTGGGCTTTTCCTTCACAAGGTTGCCCTCAGCAGTCTTCAGCATGTTGAGCATCTCAGCTAAACTCACCTCAATCTTGTTCATTGTAAAATTCACAATGAACTGGGAATATGAATCTGGAAGTGAATGGAGAATGAGGTCCGTGCGCAGTTCCTTGTCAAGAGGAAAACCAAGCCCCTCGAGCCTCTCAATCCACTCTATCATCTTCAGCACATGAGTCTTTACTGAAGAGCCCTCTGCCAGGCGAGTTCTGAACAGGGCTTTGGATATCTCATATCTCTCTACCTGCTCTGCTCTTCAAAGAGCTCCTGTAAGTGCTGCATGATGGATCTAGCATCCATATTCTCATGCTGACTTTGCAACTTATTGCTCATTGAGGCTAGCATGTAGCATTGGGCCAGAGTGGAATCCTCCTTCCACTCCTCAAATTTAAGCATTTCCCCTTCAGGTGCATCTAGGGGCGGTTCAGCGGGGATCTCACCTTCCAGGATATAGGCAATGTGCTCAGACCTGAGGGCAATCTTCAGGTTTCTGAGCCAATCCGAGTAGTTTGGGCCTGTCAATTTGTTGGCATCCAGTATGCCTCGGAGTGGGTTACTCGATGACATTTTTTACCTATAAAGGAAATGTAAACACAACTAGAAGATGTTCATAATAATAATTAAATCTAGATTAGGACTTTAATCAAGATTAGCTCCCACTATTTTTCGACAGACTGTATAACCCTCGGATATATAGAATGGGAGGCGCCCACTGTAAGGTCTCGGGTCTTTGCGGATCCTTATTGGGTATTGTAGAGGTTCTGTGTGGTTGACGATCAGACTACTGTCGTTGACTTGGGGTTGACGGCCAGGGCTAGCCGTTGACTTAGAGTGAGCGTCCAGCGATGTGGACGTTTGAGGTTGAACTCAACGACCAGCGATGTGGACGTCAAGTCTTTGGCGGTTCAGTAGGCGGCTAGGGTTGTGGACGTCAGCTGGTCGGACCTGTTGAAATAGGGTAGCCCGAGAGCAGAACCCATTCTTCTCTTCTCCTCTCCTTCCCTCCATCTTTGCCTTTCTCTTTTTCCACAGCTTCTGATGGTTGATGGGAGCTCGTGGGAAGGCTCTGGATCGCGTGGCGGTGCTTGATCGGGCGGGAAACGCGAGGTTTTGGTGCGATTCGCACGGAGTCTTCGGGGGGTTCCGGCGCGATTAGTGGCTGTTTGGGGGTTATTAAAGCGTTCTGAGGTAGGGACTTAACTCCTATAACCCTCCATAACAAAGCAGCATGCTAATTTGTGTGAATCAGTGTGCAAATCATGGTTTAGGGTTGGGTTATAGCATGCCGGGATTTGGGTGTTTTGAGTGATTCAAGAGCTGAATCACTTCTTTCTGAAGTTCTGTTAGTATAAATTGATGAGAGGAAGTATTTCCCTCCATCAATCGGAGTTCTGTTGGGTGATTCTGCCCAATTGGACTGATTCGGAGCTGTTCTGGGTTTAGGGGACTGAAGAGCTTAAGTCCACATCTGTTGACGTTGAGATCTTCAGGGGTGATATTGGCGACATGGTCGATGGCCGTTGAGTCAGGGTTAACGACATGATGAGTGTCGTTTACTTCATATTGGCGGCAATCGATATGGCCGTTAATCTCCTATGTCCCAGCAGATTTAAGTGTTGTGTTTCAAGGCGATCGACATGATGTCCGCCCTGATAACACATGTGGGCCAGGCTTAGAGTGTGACTCTGCCTATGCATATGAGTAACTAGTTGTGACATGAGTGTTTACTTACTGTACGGAGTTTCAGGCGTTGAGTGTGTTCCATCTGTTGTACGCGCGTTGCGTTACCGCGTGCCTGTTTCTGTTGTGTTACCTAGGTTTGGGTGCGACTCCGTCTAGACGACTAGCGTGTGGTTGTCCTCTGCTAGTGAGCCAGGATGCCGAGTGCGACTCTGTCCTGTGCGTACTCCTTGTGGTGGTTTTGAGCCGGTCTCCGTGGAGCCCCTTCTCTACCGCTAGGGTCAAGCGTAGGGGAAAAACCGATCGTGGACCAGACGCGAGAGAGAGCATCTGTAGTGTGCACACGTGGCTGGGGTTGAGAGCCTCTGTGGTGACGGGACGCCGAGCCACAGACCCTAGCTGAGTCCTACTTACTGTGAGTGTGTGTTACTGAGCTGCGAGGTTTACAGTTTTGTGTTGTGGTGCGACGTGTACTTAGTTTCAGTTTTTACTTTCCGCACTTTAGTTCTGTTGCCGGTGGGGTTACTTTTCCCTACTGGGTCTCTTTTCTTGAGACTCACTCCCCTCCCTTTTAGGTGGGTCTTCGTCGACTCCCGTTCCAGGCGAGTCTAGCCACTCCGGTGTTGGTGCTCCTTAGCTGCAGTGAGTAGTACTTTTTGTTCTACTTTTGTACTCTGTACCTTGTTCAGACTCTGAGTTGTACATATTATGTTCATATAGTGGAATTTTACAGCTTTACATGGTGTGTATCTTCTTACATTTAGTCTCCTCGGACGTTCACTTCCTACCCTTCCGAGCTTGTCTCGTGGGTTAGCGGGTCAGAATTCGGGTTACTGGTTAGTACTGGTATTGCGGATTCTGGGTCGTTACAGTTTGGTATCAGAGCCTGGTCTGATGAGATATATATAAGGAAATACCCATTATGTAGACTCAGAGTATAAAGAGTACAGCTGCAACTATTTAGCCCGGAGTTAGTTAGTATATTTATGTGTGTATTTTTGCTCTGTGTATAGTACTATGGCACCTAGGCGACGTCCTAGAGAGGGAGTGCTGAGCAGGTGACTCGTCAGGAGGTTGGAGACGCTCCGCCACCTCAGCAGACGCAGCCTTTGCCACAGGACGCACACAGTGGTTTGCTCTGCCGCCACCTCCACCTCAGGTAGCTCAGGGATTAGACATGACTCGATTTCTTGAGGGGATGGCTCAGTTTGTTGCTCAGCACCGTGATGCGCCGGTACCCCAGGGTGGTACTGGAAGGTGTTGAGGGAGTTCTTGCAGTTTCAGCCTCCTCAGTTTTTGGGCCAGCCTGATCCAGATGCAGCGCGGGCGGTTAGATGCAGTGGAGCGGACTTTTCGTTCCATGGAGTGTGTTCCCGAGGAGCGAGTGTTGCTAGCCAGTTACCAGTTGCAGGCACAGGCGTTGACTTGGTGGTCCTCTGAGTGGGAGACTACTTTTCAGTCTCGTCCACTTAGACAGATTCCGTGGCAGGAGTTTGTCCTTTCTTTTGAGAGAGCCTTCTGTCCTACTTACGTCCGGACGGAGAGGTTGTACCAGTTTCTGGACTTGCAGCAGAGGGACTTTACTGTAGTGCAGTACAGGGCCAGATTTGTAGAGCTAGGGCGTTATGCTCCGCAGATTATGGCAGATGAGGGGCTGAGGACTCAGCAGTTTGCGAGGGGCTTGAGGCCAGAGCTCAGGCAAGTGCTGATAGTTGCTCGTGTCACAGACTTGGATGCAGCCTATCAGACAGTGGCAGCGTTGGAGGCAGAAACCTTGCGGACTCGTGCTCGGAGCGCAGAGGTTCAGACACAGGTAGTTCCTTCTCAGCCTCGACAGCAGCAGGGTAGTGTGCAGACGACCCGAGGACTGCGACTTCCTACGCGTCCACTTCTAATGGGACGACGGCGAAGTCAGGATCTCGAGGAAGTTTCGGCGTGATAGGAGGCAGGCAGAGCAGAGACAGCAGTCGGTTGGGAGTGTTCAGCAGCCGACAGGTCAGCCTTCGCAGCAGGTACAGGTACTTTTGCTGGTCAGTGTTACCGGTGTGACCAGATGGGTCACATGGCGCGAGATTGTCCTTTGTTACCTCGTGTGCCGCAGCAGCAGACCCAGTCACAGCCCCGAGTGCAGAGCAGCAGCAGCAGCAGGCACCTGTGCAGCAGCGTCAGCAGACCCGAGGTTCTGGTGGGTCGAGAGGTAGTGGTCGTGTTACTCACTTGACTCGTGCAGACGCGGAGGCAGCTCACCTAGTGGAAGGTACTGTTTCAGTTTTTGGTTGTACAGCTAGAGTTTTGTTTGATTCCGGTGCCTCTCACTCTTTTGTGTCTGAGGAGTTTTTAGACTCTCTTGGAGAGTTGAGTTCGGGAGAGTCTGTTGAGTTAGTAGTAGAGTTGCCGACAGGGGACTTTGTCCTTACGTCCTACTGTCTTGAGGAGGTACCTGTGCAGTTGCCGGATCAGTGGTTGTCAGCTCGTATGTTTGCTTTGCAGTTACATGACTATGATGTGATTTTGGGTATGGACTGGTTAGAGCGGTATGGTGCAGTGATGGATTGCCAGAAGAAGAGGGTGCACTTGCGGATACCTGGGGAAGCGGCGTTCTACTTCCAGGGTATCGTACCTTACTTCTCGCTTTTTAGTTTCTGCTTTGAGGGCAGGGAGGTTACTTGCTTCTGGTTGTCAGGGTTTCCTAGTTTCTGCAGTACTCTTAACCAGATTGCCTCGGGAGTGGGAGACATTCCCGTAGTGTGTGAGTTTCCAGATGTTTTTCCGGAAGAGTTGCCTGGTCTACCGCCAGAGAGAGAGATTTACTGTAGAGTTGGTTCCTGGCACTGTACCTTTGCACAGGCACCGTACCGTATGGCACCAGCAGAGTTGAGGGAGTTGAAGAGGCAGCTTGAGGAGTTGTTGGAGAAGGGCTATATTCGTTCTAGCTTTTCTCCGTGGGGGTCACCTGTTTTGTTTGTCCGGAAGAAGGATGGTAGCCTGAGGTTGTGTATCGATTATAGGAAGCTAAATCAAGTGACCATCAAGAATAGGTATCCTTTGCCTAGGATTGATGATCTCTTTGATCAGCTTCAGTCTGCTCGTGTCTTTTCGAAGATCGACTTGAGGTTGGGCTACTATCAGTTGCGGATTAGAGATTCTGATATTGAGAGGACTGCTTTTCGGACCAGATATGGACACTTTGAGTTTTTGGTGATGCCGTTTGGGCTCACCAATGCTCCAGTGGCCTTCATGGATCTGATGCACTGGGTGTTCCACCAGTTCTTGGACCGGTTTGTCGTAGTGTTTGTTGACGACATTCTGGTGTACTCCGTTTCGAAGGAGGAGCACGCTGAGCACCTGAGGATCATGTTGCAGATTTGCGAGAGCACCAGTTGTATGCCAAACTTAGTAAGTGTGAGTTTTGGCTACAACAGGTTCACTTCTTAGGGCACGTGATCTCAGGTGAGGGAGTTTCGGTAGATCCAGCGAAGAATGAGGCAGTTTTGCAGTGGGAGAGTCCCAGATCTGTGTCTGAGATTCGTAGCTTTTGGGTTTTGCAGGTTACTACCGCAGGTTTGTTCGAGATTTTCTCAGGTTGCTGCACCCTTGACTCGGTTGACGAGAAAGGGAGTTTCGTTTGTGTGGTCGGAGCAGTGTGAGCAGAGCTTCATAGAGTTGAAGCGACTGCTTACATTGGCGCCAGTTCTTGCTTACCTTCAGGTGAGGAGGGTTTTGAGGTTTGCACAGATGCTTCAGTGTTGGTTTGGGTGCGGTTTTGATGCAGCATGTCCGGGTGGTGGCTTATGCGTCTCGCCAGCTTAAGCCCCACGAGGAGAGTTACCCGACCCACGACCTAGAGCTTGCAGCTGTGGTGTTTGCTTTGCGGATTTGGCGTCTTTACTTGTACGGAGTGAGTTTTGTAGTCCGTACCGACCACCAGAGTTTGAGATATGTGTTTCTCAGAGGGATCTGAATATGAGGCAGCGTCGATGGATGGAATATCTGAAAGACTATGATTTAAGCATTGAGTATAAGCCTGGAAAGGCAAATGTGGTTGCAGATGCCTTGAGTAGGAAAGCACAGATGAGTCATCTGATGCTTAAAGAGTGGCAGTTGTGGCAGTTTGCGACAGAGGGGTCTTTCAGAGTTTCGTCCAGTCGTCGACAGTTTGTGTTGGGCAGTTTGTTAGCGGCTCCCGCCGTTGTGAGACAGGTTGTTGAGGCTCAGCAGGCAGATCCCGAGTTGCACAGTGTGTTGCTTCTTCCAGAGGTTGAGCTTTGCGAGGACGGGACTGTTAGGTTCCGAGATAGACTCTATGTTCCTGTTGAGGAGTCTATCAGGAGAGTTGTGTTGCAGGAGGCACATGGTTCTAGGTACTCGATTCATCCAGGGTCGACCAAGATGTATCACAGGTTGAGACGTCAGTTTTGGTGGCCTGGGATGAAGAGAGACATAGCGGCTTTTGTTGCTAGGTGTTTGGTGTCAGCAGGTGAAGGCCGAACATCAGCGTCCAGGAGGACTTGTGCAGCCGTTAGAGATTCCGATGTGGAAGTGGGACCATGTGACGACTGACTTTGTTTGTGGTTTGCCGAGGACAGCTAGAGGTTTTGACAGCATTTGGGTTCTTGTGGACAGATTGATGAAGACTGCCAGATTCTTGCCTGTCAGGACTAGTTGGGGTGTGAGTAGGTTAGCCGCGTTGTACGTAGAGTGGATTGTTCCTTTGCATGGAGTGCCGATCTCTATTGTGTCAGACAGGGATCCTCGCTTCACTTCTGGGTTTTGGCGCAGTTTCCAGAGAGCTTTGGGGATAGAGTTGGCTTTTAGTTCCGCCTACCACCCTCAGTCAGACGGTCAGTCAGAGCGGACTATCCAGACTTTGGAGGACATGCTTAGAGCTTGCTGTCTGAAGTGGCAGGGGTCGTGGACAGCTCACTTGCCGTTGGTCGAGTTTGCATATAATAATAGCTATCACTCCAGTATCAGTTTGGCACCATATGAGGCTTTGTACGGACGACCGTGTCGCACTCCTCTTGACTGGTTCGAGTTGGCGAACGGTTGTCACGGGGCCAGTTGGTACAGCAGGCAGTTGAGGTAGTTCAGCTTGTGAGGCAGAGGCTTCAGTCAGCTCAGAGTCGGCAGAAGAGTTATGCAGATCAGCGCAGACGACCGCTCGAGTTTCAGGTAGGGGACCAGGTGTTTGTCCGTGTGTCTCCTATGAAGGGAGTGGTGAGGTTTGGTAGGCGTGGAAAGTTGAGTCCTCGCTTTATTGGACCTTTCACCATTTCTGAGCGTGTCGGAGGTTTGGCGTACAGACTTGAGCTTCCGTCAGTTGGCAGCAGTCCACGATGTGTTTCACGTGTCGATGCTTCGGAGGTACCTTTCTGACGAGTCTCACGTTCTGCAGAGTGCAGAGTGGTCTGAGGTGACTCCAGTGTTGACTGTACCAGAGTTTCCGTTGCACATTGAGGATCGCCGAGTTCAGAGGTTGAGGAACAAGGCTATCCCTTAGTTCGTGTTGCGTGGCAGCGGCACTCTGGTGGTGAGTCGACATGGGAGCGGAGGACGAAATGCGCGAGCAGTTTCCGTACCTCTTTGGTGAGTCTTCTTTCCTTGTGTTATTTGAATTTTGAGGGCAAAATTCCTTAAGGGGGGAGGGCTGTAAGGTCTCGGGTCTTTGCGGATCCTTATTGGGTCTTGTAGAGGTTCTGTGTGGTTGACGATCAGACTACTGTGGTTGACTTGGGTTGACGGCCAGGGCTAGCCGTTGACTTAGGTGAGCGTCCAGCGATGTGGACGTTTGAGGTTGAACTCAACGACCAGCGATGTGGACGTCAAGTCTTTGGCGGTTCAGTAGGCGGCTAGGGTTTGGACGTCAGCTGGTCGGACCTGTTGAAATAGGGCAGCCCGAGAGCAGAACCCATTCTTCTCTTCTCCTCTCCTTCCCTCCACCTTTGCCTTTCTCTTTTTCCACAGCTTCTGATGGTTGATGGAGCTCGTGGGAAGGCTCTGGATCGCGTGGCGGTGCTTGATCGGGCGGGAAACGCGAGGTTTTGGTGCGATTCGCGCGGAGTCTTCGGGGGGTTCCGGCGCGATTAGTGGCTGTTTGGGGGTTATTAAAGCGTTCTGAGGTAGGGACTTAACTCCTATAACCCTCCTTAACAAACCAGCATGCTAATTGTGTGAATCAGTGTGCAAATCGTGGTTTAGGGTTGGGTTATAGCATGCCGGGATTTTTGGGTGTTTTGAGTGATTCAAGAGCTGATCACTTGTTTATGAAGTTTTGTTAGTATATTGATGAGAGGAAGTATTTCCCTCCATCAGTCGAGTTTTGTTGGGTGATTCTGCCCAATTGGACTGATTCGGCTGTTCTGGTTTAGGGGACTGAAGAGCTTAACGTCCACATCTGTTGACGTTGAGATCTTCAGGGTGATATTGACGACATAGTCGATGGCCGTTGAGTCAGGTTAACGACATGATGAGTGCGTTTACTTCATATTGGCGGCAATCGATATGGCCGTTATCTCCTATGTCCCACAGATTTAGTGTTGTGTTTCAAGGCGATCGACATGTGATGTCCGCCCTATAACACATGTGGGCCAGGCTTAGAGTGTGACTCTGCCTATGCATATGAGAGAACTAGTTGTGACATGAGTGTTTACTTACTGTACGGAGTTTCAGGCGTTGAGTGTGTTCCGTCTGTTGTACGCGCGTTGCGTTACCGCGTGCCCGTTTCTGTTGTGTTACCTAGGCATGGGTGCGACTCCGTCTAGACGACTAGCGTGTGGTTGTCCTCCGCTAGTGAGCCAGGACGCCGAGTGCGACTCTGTCCTGTGCGTACTCCTTGTGGTGGTTTTGAGCCGGTCTCCGTGGAGCCCCTTCTCTACCGCTAGGGTCAAGCGTAGGGGAAAAACCGGTCGTGGACCAGACGCGAGAGAGCGTCTGTAGTGTGCACACGTGGCTGGGGTTGAGAGCCTCTGTGGTGACGAGACGCCGAGCCACAGACCCTAGCTGAGTCCTACTTACTGTGTGTGTGTGAGTGTGTGTTACTGAGCCGCGAGGTTTACAGTTTTGTGTTGTGGTGCGACGTGTACTTACTTTCAGTTTTTACTTTCCGCACTTTAGTTCTGTTGCCGGTGGGGTTACTTTTCCCTACTGGGTCTCTTTTCTTGAGACTCACTCCCCTCCCTTTCAGGTGGGTCTTCGTCGACTCCCGTTCCAGGCGAGTCTAGCCACTCCGGTGTTGGTGCTCCTTAGCTGCAGTGAGTAGTACTTTTTGTTGTACTTCTGTACTCTGTACCTTGTTCAGACTCTGAGTTGTACATATTATGTTCATATAGTGGAATTTTACAGCTTTACATGGTGTGTATCTTCTTACATATAGTCTCCTCGGACGTTCACTTCCTACCCTTCCGAGCTTGTCTCGTGGGTTAGCGGGTCAGAATTCGGGTTACTGGTAATGCGGATTCTGGGTCGTTACACCGACGGTCTCCTAGTGGGGATCGGAATCTCACAGACTCATAGCATGATCTTGTGGATAGCACAACAAACCATACTATGATCTGAAAGCGGTCAAGTCTTGATACTTGCAACTCTTGCAATATCCGATCTTATTTCGGCCCCTGAACTTTAATGACCTTGTGGATAGCACAACAAGCCATTAAATCCAATCTAGCAATACCATCATTACGTAACGAGCATAGATTCGGATGTAGCCCTTATGGATAACACAACAAAGCTACACCGTTCCTCTACCCCGTTTAAGGCATCATCATGCCATAGTTTTAGTCTGTCATCAGATTTGGAAAGCCTTGTGGATAGCACAACAAACTTGCCCAATCTAATGCCAATCCTAAAACTATAATGATGGAGGGTCACGTAATTCATTCTAAATGATTACGCTACGGCTTAAAGTTTGAACAAGGAGGGATTTTAACATATTTTATCTTGGTCTCTATATCTGCGTGCTATTGATATATAGAATTTGGAATATCATATATATATTTAATTATATATATCATAGCACATTCCACATATATCACATATATGAAGAAAAACAATGGATGATCATGGACTTTAACCTAGAGTGGCATTAACAGAGCTAGTTGGTAATCCACAATTAAATGGCAAACATATGGCTGCCCCGCATCAAATGCTCTTGCTTGATACTCTATCTCCAGGAAGGCCTTGCATGGTACTCTCCTCCATCTCTGCCAATCCGCTTTTTAAAATTACAAGTAACATTTAAATTGGACTCACAGGCCCATAAATATACATCAGATAATAATAAGAAACCTTGAACAAGTCAAGGGGAGTACATAACATGAAGGAGATAAAATGTACAACCCAGATTTAATAGAGGGAGAGAAGGAGGCACGCAGTCCTCATTAAATTACATCACAAGACATAAACCATAACAATCATCACATGAAACTAGGTCCATGATCATCCATCCATACATCAACACCTCACATGCATCAATAAGCAATTATCACATAATTACTTCTGAAATAATTTTATTTCAAAATATACTAATTATATTTTGAAAACCATTTAACTAAACAATTTAGCTAACATGGATAACATCTAAACAACTTTAGATAAATGCCATTCGCTGTTACTACATGAATCCGCCAAAATTTTCTATTAATTAATTTAATAAGAATCACATTCTTAAATTAATTAACATGCATTAATTAGATGATAGGAAATAACTAAAATGATTTTAGAATTCTCTTAAACTAATTAAGCAAGAAGTCAAACATTTGAAAATTAATTTACAGAGCTAAAACAATTTTAAAACTCTTAAAACTAATTTTCATAAATTTCTAGAATTTTTAAGAATTTTTCTGGCTTTTAAACACTTTAAAAACATTTTAAAATCTTAAAAGGGGGGGTTTTGGGGCCGGTCGAATCTGGCACGGGCCAGATCTGCCAGCGTCCGTTCGGGACTCGCGGGGGGTCTGCCCGCGACTTACCCGCGCGCGGCCCACGGGAGACCTGCGCGGGGTCACCCCCTCCGCCCGAAATTGGGGGGGGGGGGGGCGGCTAGGGTGAAACCTGAGCCGCCGCCGCACCCTAGCGCAGGGCCGCGGTGGGGCGACCCCCCCGGCCTCCGCGGCCGCCGGTCACCCGAGCTGCCGCCGCACCCTGGCGCAGGGCCGCGGTGGGGCGACCGCGGACAGCGCCGGCGACACCGGTGGCGCCCCACAAAACCCCAAAAACCCATCCCGAAAAACCCAAAATTTATAGAAATCGCCCCCATCTTAGACTATCCAAGGAGAATGGTGGCGGCATCTTGTAGAGGGTCATGTGACCTCTACAGAGGGCCAAACGACGTCACAAAGGGTTCTTCGCGATGCCCTTGATACTGAGAACGATTCTCAAACATCAAGAAGCAGTTGTTCATCCCATGAACGACCCGGGAATGCAGCAAACTTGGCTATTCATGCAGAACGTGAATTGACAAAAACGCATGAAATAACATTCACATGGCGCCGATTCTGACCGAGCCAGCAACCTGGCTCTGACACCACTATGAGGAATCGACCAGAGCACAGCGGAAACGCGATTCCCTCCATTTGATATCGTTGTCAGTGGTCGGAATCGAACAAAATGGAAACCCGCGGGGAAGATCCGATCTTTACCTTTGCGGGGTTGCGAAACTCCCGAATCCGGGGAGGTGGTAGCGCTGGAGGCGCTGGTGCTTCAAGCCGTTCAGGTGTCCGGCCTCTAGACGTATCCACGCGAGCTCCGGATGCAAACAGGGTCTCCTCGGTCTCCACGCGTCTCCAGTATCTCAACTCCACCATGTGCCGGAAGAGAGAAGAGGTGGGGGCGCCCTAGGAGAGAGAGGAGGAGGCGGCCAGAGAGAATCCTGGAACTTGGCCCAGGGTTTGACTCTCCACGTGCATATATAGACTCTGTAATTTTTCACAAAAACCCAATTAATCTCTATAACGGTCATCCTGTCCAGTCTGCTCAGAACTCTATTGCGTGTGACCCTCTAGGCCCAAGTGCTAGTCTAGTTTCAGCCCATTAAGCCCAATAACTCTTTATTGACTTACTGTAATTAATTAATAACTCATATTAATTAATTACCCAATCGATTATCGTCTCACGATAATTGACCGGGCTTCCAATCAAGTTGGGTGCCAAGCAACACCACTTGATCCTGGAAAGCATTGGGGTTCAGCAACCCAATCAAGGAACCCTTTCTGTCAACAGTTACGACGTGGCTATAGTTCTTCGCTCGTTCAATGCTCTCGAGCGAACTTAGGGTATGGTCAACTGTCAAACCCTAGTATGTGCACTTACTTGGTTTAGATGCCCATAGCAATATCAGAAAACTCCTTTTATGATAAGTAGTCTTGCCCTGGATAGGGACTCTCAGGCATTTTTCCCTAGAGCATTCACTCTCTGATTACCGAGAGCGAGCGATCGCATATTGACCACACAATCACCTTCGATGGTATTCCGCTAGATCCAAACACTTAACTGATTAAGACCTCATGGCTAGAGATCAATAAGTTAATGTCAAAACCCAGAAGTCCACCAACAAGATGTCCTTGGTGTCTCAGGTCTAAGAACCAATCACACCACTGTGATAATAAATCTAGTGGGTTGACAGTTAGGTAATATTACCATCTAGCGATTCATAACGGATCAGTTCAGTGAACTCATTCTCCAACGAGCACTTACAGATTCATCTTAGTGTCTCCACGTAAGTGACTATAAGACCAATCACCCTCATCATATGAGCAGGTGCAATCTGTACTAGTCTAATCGGATATTCGATGTCCTTCTCGAATATCCTCCGATTAGGAACAATTAAGAATATTCGTTTCAAGGATATTAATCCCATTGTTATGATCTCATCATAATTAATATCCATTGCGCATATTCATGGACTTCATAATGAAACAGCAAATGAATTACACATAATGAATATAAAAGCCTTATTATTATTATTAAAGAACAACAATGTACAAGTTATGATTGGCTTGAGGACACACATAACTAACAGTTGACATATAATGAATATATGTCAACGGATATTTTTAGTGTTGACATATGTTTAACATATGTCAACGGCTAATATGAGCTGTTGACATAACCTTAACATATGTCAATGGCTAGAAAAGCCGTTGACATATGTTCGTCATATGTCAATGACCTCCTGTAGCGGTTGACATATATTGATGAAAAAATGGCGAGATATTTCCCGCCCTTCTTAATATTTGTCAACGGTTGTACGTAGCGGTTGACATATGTTACATTTCTCAGAACGATTTTCTAAGTGATCGCATTGATTTCGATCTCAGAACAATTCGCTAAGTTATCGCATCGATTTCAATCTCAGAACGATTCACTAAGTGATCGCATCGATTTCGATCTCAGAACGATTCGCTAAGTGATCGCATCGATTTCGATCTCAGAACGATTCGCTAAGTGGTCGCATCGATTTCAATCTCACAACGATTTGCTCTCACATCGATTTTGTTTCACATCAATTTGATAAGTGAGAACAATGATTTGCTCTCACATCGATTTTGTTTCACATCGATTTGATAAGTGAGAACAACGATTTTCTCTCACATCGAATTAGGTTTACATCGATTTGGTAAGTGAGAACAACGATTTGTCTCACATCGATTTTGTTTCACAACAATTTGCTAAGTGAGAACAACGATTTGCTCTCACAACGATTTTGTCCCACAACGATTTCCTCACAACATCGACTCGATAAGTGAAACAACGATTTGCTCACATCGATTTGATTATAACGATTTGATCACAATGACTCGCTTATAACGATTTGGTTGAAACGATTTACTCATAACGATTTGGTCATAACGATTTGCTTATAGTGTCATAACGATTTGTTATCTAGAACGATTTGGTTAGAATGCATAACAATTTGTGCGTACAATGATTTGTTTACGAATGAGCAACGATTCACATGAATAATGACTCACTCACACAACGATTCTATAAGTCATGTTCATATCGATTTCATGAGCTACAACAACATGATATTCAAATATCTTGACAAGTCAAAGTCATCCAGCCTATTTCTCTTTTATCCATGCATTAAATATAACCGTACATTTCTCTGCACGATGCATGTCCAGATATCTTCTACTCTTATGCCTCTGCATGTAATATCTTTTTGGAAAGACAGAATGGAATTTCTATTTTGATGTATTCTCACTCTAACGTTGACTGACAACAAGAGATAGCTTAGTTGTCTACATTTTAGCATTTAATGTGTGCAGGTCTCTGACAGCACGACTCTATACAACGTCGGATAAAGTAGAAGCTGGAGGATATCAAGAAGAATTTTCTTCTTACGTGCATAGAACGCAAAGAACCATTGACTGCAAAGGAAAGCCATGCAGTCTAACGTTCTTTGAACATAGAAACAACAGATACTTCAACGACTACTTTTTTAAAAGAAGATATAAATAGAAGACTGGTGCCTACGTGAAGTATAGTGAAAAACATCTTGAGAATTCAAAATCTGCAAGCACCATAGAAGAGTTCAAGTCTCTCTCCATCGTTTTGTTGTAGCTCTTAGCTCTCTATGTCTAGTGTAGAACCTTGAGAGAGCTTTTGTGAACTGAGAGTGTTCTTCTTTGTAGATCTTTTCCTCTTAGTCTTCTCTCCAGATCAAGCACTGTGCTATTAGCTTGGTCCAGAGGTGTATCATCCCTTGAACATATCTTATGTTATTCCCTTCGTGTTGAAGGAAGACCTGGGGGTTTCAGGGTGTTTTTCCCTTCGCGTTGAAGGAAGACCTGGAGGGTTCCAAGGTGTTGTATTCCTCTTCTGGTTGTGAAGAGAAGATCAGCTGAGGCTGGGTGTGTAGGTTTCCTTTAGGGGGACTGTACCCTTGGGTAGTGAATCCTGAGTTGTTGCTCAGGGACTGGATGTAGGACTCCTGTGGAGAGGAGGTCCAAACCAGGATAAAATCTTGTGTAGTGTGATTGCTTGCTTTGTGTTTGTTGTTTACTTTTCACTAACGCTAACAGTCATTGAAGTGCTTGTTGTGTGAACGTTTTTGTGGATAGGTTTTAAATAATCAAATCTTTTAAAGAATCCCATTCACCCCCCCCTCTGGGCTTGCTAGTTAGGCAACAAGTGGTATCAGAGCTAGTCTCTTCGACAAAGAAGAAGATCCAACGATCTGAAGAGAAAAGATCAAATGGCAGCCCAAGGTCACTTCAAAGGTCAGTCAGTAAACAGGCCACCACTGTTCGATGGTGAATACTACACATATTGGAAAATAGGGATGGAATTCTTTCTAAAAGGTCTTGACTATCAAATTTGGTCGATAGTTGAAAAAGGAGATCTTCTGGTCACGAATGAAAAGGATAAATGGACGGAAGATGACAAGAAGAAGATTTCTCTGAACTGCAAGGCCAAGAGTATCCTATGTTGTGCTCTTAGCAAGAAAGAGTTCAACCACATATCAGCCTGCAAATCTGCTATGGAAATGTGGGAAAAGTTAAGGATCACTTATGAAGGTACTGAAAAGGTAAAAGAAACCAGAATAGATATTCTGGTAACTCAATATGAAAGATTTCAGATGCAACCCGGTGAAACAATTGCACAGATGTACAGTAGGTTCACCGACATCACTAATGGATTGGCTGGTCTTTGTAAGAACTATCAGATGGGAGAGATGGTTAGGAAAATTCTCAGATCCTTACCTGCCTCGTGGACTCCAAAAGTAACAGCAATAGAAGAGGCTAACAACTTGAAGATAATGTCGTTAGAGAAACTCATTGGGTCCCTTATGGCCTATGAGATTAACATGGAAAGGTTGGGAGAATCATCTAGCACAAAGAAGCATTCCAATGCACTCAAGGCAAAAGAAGACACATCAGAAGAAGGCTCATATAGCCAAGAAAGCATGAACAACAGTGAAGATGAAGAAGCAATGCTATCCAGAAGGTTACAACGCATCTTGGCTAAGAAAAAGAAGTATCAGTCCGGAAGAAGATACTTTAAGAAGGGAAAAGACTTCAAAAGGTCAGAAGTCAAAGAAGACAGAACCAATTTGCTATGAATGCAAGAAGCCTGGACATATCAAGGCAGAATGTCCGAAGCTCAAGAAAATTGAGTTCAGAAAGAAAGACAGCACCAGAAGACCCAGAAGATTTATGAAGAAAGCCATGGCAGCAGTATGGGACAACAGTAGTGACTCGAACAGCGAGTCAAGCTCAAGCAATGAAGAAGAAGAAGAAGCCAACCTGGCATTCATGGCCAATGTCGAAGACAAGGTAAAATCAGACTCATCTTTCTCTTCGTGCAATGAATCTGATTCTGACAACTTAGAAGAAGCTTTTAATGAACTGTATTGTAAATATAAAGAAGGATGTAAATCACTAAAAGCCAATAAGAAAAATCTCGCATGCTTAGAAAAACTAATTCAGTCTTAAAATCTGAAAATGAGCAAATGGAAAATCAAATTATTGAACTAAAAAGGAGAAATGAATTGTTATGTGAAGACTTGAAAAATTAAAATGAACATATAGCGAGTTTGGAAAACCAAGAAACTGTAAATAAATTAAAACAAGAAGTTAACACTTTAACAACAGAAAATGAAAAATTGTCAAGCACACTAGAAAAATTTACTAATGGCAAAACAACATTAATATTAACAGGTGCTAGACGGTCAGGTAAAAAGAAACATGGATTAGGTTATACTCCTCCCGATAATGAGGAAACAATAGTATATCCTAAAACATATCCAACTCCTAAATTTGTACCTGAACAAGACACAACATATAAATCAAATTTTAAATACATTCCAACTGGAATGATAACTAAAATGTCTTGTTGTAGCCATTGCAATAAGTTAGGACACATTAAAATATCATGTCCAACTAAACATAAAATATAGATAATTAAAATAAAATTGATGATACCAACCAGGACCCAAAAGAACTTGGGTACCTAAAGCTTAATGTTTTTAATGCAGGGAAACCTTCGAGCATCCAAATGGTACTTGGATAGCGGATGCTCAAGGCACATGTCAGGGAACAGAAAGTTATTCTCACATCTTGAAGTTGAAGAAGGAACAGTCACGTATGGAGACAATGGAAAAGGGACTATGATAGGCAGTGGTTCAGTAGGTAGTAGTAAGACAAAAACATTATCGAAGATGTGCTATGCGTCAAAGGACTAAAGTACAACCTTATTAGTATCAGCCAGCTGTGCGATAAAGGACATCAGATCAGATTTCAAGAGTCAAAGTGCAGTATTATAAAGGATGGTGCAGTCATTTTTGAAGCTAACAGAGAAAAGAACCTATATGTACTTTATTTGGAAGAACTAAAGGATCACGACATATGTCTGGCAGCAAATAAAGAGTAGTTAACAGATCTCTGGCACCGAAGACTGGGCCACTGCAGCTTGGATGGCATGAGAAAGTTGATCAAGAGAAGCTTGGTGGAAGGCCTACCCAAAGTAAGTACAAAAATGATTGGTGTTTGTGGACCGTGTGCAAAAGGTAATCACACCAAGTCATCCTTCAAGTCAAAGACTATGGTAACAACCTCTAAACCCTTAGAACTTCTATATATGGATTTATTTGGGCCAATGAGGACCACAAGTCTCGAGGGAAAGAACTTTGGATTTGTTATAGTGGATGACTACTCTAGGTTTACATGGGTTTCTTTCCTAGAACACAAGGATGATACTTTTGTGAGTTTTGTTAGTTTCAGTAAGAAAGTTCAAAAGGATAAGAAGTATAGCATCATTAGTATCCGATCAGATCACGGAGGAGAATTTCAGAATGAGAGCTTTGCAAAATTCTGTGATAGCCAAGGAATAGAATGCAACTTCTCAGCACCAAGGACACCACAACAAAATGGAGTTGCTGAAAGAAAGAATAGAACCCTATTGGATATGGCAAGGACAATGCTATCAGAATATGATTTGCCAAGGTACTTTTGGGCCGAAGCCATCAACACAGCTTGTTACATAATCAACAAGGTAATGATCATGCCAATCCTGAAGAAGATTGCATATGAACTATACAAGCAGAAAAAGCCAAAAATCAGCCATTTCAGAATCTTTGGATGTCCATGCTTCATCCACAACAACGGTAAAAGAGATATTGGTAAGCTAGACTCCAAATCAGATGAAGGTATTTTCATGGGGTATGCTTCTAAACCCAAGGTATAGAGTATTCAATAAACTGTTTATTAATTGAACAGACGGTACATGTTATTTTTGATGAGACTAACCCTTCCTTAAGAAAGGAAGTACATAGTGATGTTGATGATACAGATGAACTGTCCAAGAAGCTAAAGAACACATCTATTGAGGATAAGGAAGATCCACCCTTGGAAGATCTACAACAAAAGGATACATCACACAACAATCTTCCAAAGGAATGGAGGTATAAGAAGATCACCCACTGGACAACATAATTGGAGATCCATCTGTTGGGGTAAGAACAAGAGGTAATGTATTCCATGTGATTATTAGCTTTTGTATCTCAAATAGAGCCTAAGACGGTCAATGAAGCACTGACTGAGGAATCTTGGATATTAGCCATGCAAGATGAACTAAATCAGTTCAAGAGAAACCAAGTATGGTCCCTTGTTCCGAGACCATCAGATCATCCTATGATTGGCACTAAATGGGTGTTTAGGAACAAATTGGATGAGGATGGTGTGATCATATGAAATAAGGCCAGATTGCTAGCTCAAGGCTATTCCCAAGAGGAAGGCATAGATTTCGATGAAACCTATGCACCAGTGGCTAGACTTGAGGCAATTAGGATTTTACTTGCATATGCTTCTGCATTAAATTTAAAACTCTTTCAAATGGATGTAAAATCTGCATTTCTAAAGGCTTTATAAAGGAGGAAGTTTATGTAGAGCAACCTCCCAGTTTTATGATATTGATTATCCGAATCATGTATTTAAATTGCATAAAGCTTTGTATGGATTAAAGCAAGCACCTAGAGCTTGGTATGAAAGGCTTAGTTCATTTTTGTTAAATCATGGTTTCATTAGAGGAAAAGTAGATAGCACATTATTCATTAAGTCTAAACTAAAAATGTGTTACTTGTTCAAATATATGTTGATGATATAATATTTGGCTCTACTGATGGATCTCTTTGCAAGTATTTTGAAAAGCTTATGCAGGGAGAATTTGAAATGAGCATGATGGGGGAGCTCAACTACTTCCTTGGATTGCAAATCAAACAAGGAAAGGAAGGATCTCACATCTGTCAAGTCAAGTACACCAAAGAATTACTAAAGAAGTTTGGATTTGAAAACGTCAGGCCACTGTCAACACCCATGAGCACATCAACAAGGCTAGACAGTGACAAAAATGGTAAGAAAGTAGATCAGAAACTTTACAGAGATATGATAGGTTCATTACTCTATTTAACAGCAAGTAGACCTGATATATTGTTTAGCGTATGCATGTGTGCTAGGTACCAGGCAGATCCTAAAGAGTCTCATTTAATTTGTGTTAAAAGGATCTTTAGATACTTAGCCAAAACTCATGATCTAGGATTATGGTACCCAAATTCATGTGAAATTAATTTAGTAGGATATTCTGATGCTGACTATGCTGGATGCAAGGTAGATAGGAAAAGTACCAGTGGATGTTGTCAATTTCTTGCAGGATGTCTGATTTCGTGGTCCTCAAAGAAGTAAAATTCAGTAACACTGTCTACAGCTGAAGCTGAGTACGTGGCTGCTGGAAGCAGTTGTACACAACTATTGTGGATTAAACAACAACTTGAGGATTATGTACTTCAGATCAAGACAATTCCATTACTGTGCGACAACATAAGTGCAATAAATCATACCAAGAATCCAGTCCAGCATTCAAGGACAAAGCACATTGAGGTTAGGTACCATTAAAATATTACTTGTTTCTTACTTTCTGAGACGGTTCGATTAATTTTAAGTATTTATTCCTCTCGAACTGGTACTTTGTCTTTTTCTTCCATTATGGCGCCTCGTGTTAAAAAGTCACTATTATTCTTTTGATAAAAACCCAATTTGTGTTACAATGATTCCCCTTCGTCTTCATCTCCTTCAACTTGCCTGAGGCGACCCTATCGACTCCGGCATCGACTCTCTGGGATTTCAAAGCTTCCAACTCCTTCCCATGAGAAATTTCTTGAGGGCTTCTGCTCCTTTCCTCAGTCCAATCATCCAGAAACTTTCTCCATTCAAATCCATGGCCGCGTCTGGTGTATCCGACAGCGTCGGGGGCTATGGAGCTGCGTTTCTTACCGCCGAGCAGCAAGAGAGGTATACCACTGTGAAGATCAAGGTATGTGGCAACAAGGTAGTGGACGTTGCTGACTTGTAGAAAAATGGAATGGGCAGCATCATTGCAGCAATGGAGAGGATGAAATGGTAGAAGATGGCAACTCTGTCAGAGGTGAATTATCCAGACCTAGTAAAGGCATTTTACGTTTGTTTGAAGACGGAGGAGACGGGTCCTTGACATCCACTGTCAAAGGAACTCAGATTAAGATTACCTATGAGCTTTTGGAATCTTTATTTGGAGTTTGCACCACCGCACAGTGGGGTTCACACTGTGGATATCTAGGCGAAGGGATTAGGGATGTTGGTCCTGAGTACAAACTGAAGGATGGGAGATTGACATCAACCAGCTGAATGAATTCAACCGTCTTCTTCTTGCATTTCATGTTGCTAAATATTGATCCCAAGGAGTGCCACCTTTTCAACTTGTACTAAGGCGGACTCCGATATGATGTTCTGGGCTATCCAGAACCAGAGCATAAACATGGCTGAGGTTATAATAGAAAGGATGAAGTTTGCATTCGCTCAAGTTTGGGACAAGAAGAGCAAGCTAAATGTGTCCCTACCATATGCACATCTTCTCACCAAGGTATTTCAACATTTTGGCATTAATTTGTCTGGAGCAGTGTCAGAAAAGATGGGGCAGGCTATTCGCAGCAGAAACTTGAAGAAGAGTGGATTCTCACTGGTTAATGGTGTGTGGACTAAGACCTCAGTGGCTGAGGGTGAAGCCATTATTGGCGAAGCCCAAGAAGTCCAAGAAGAGGTAGGAGAAGCAGCAGTAGTAGCAAAAGTACCAGCAGGACCAGAAGTTCAAGAGCAACATCAAGAAGTTATCAGTTCAGAAATTGCAGTGGAACAAGAAGCAACAGCAGAGGTCAGAGCAGAAGAATCAGTGATCATTGGAAGCCAGATTGAGGATATTCCTCAAGAAAATTTTGAGCCAGTTGAGCGAGCTTCAGAAGCTATCAACCCCACCTCAATTGTCGCATCTATTCTTAGAAGTGTGCTGGAATCCATTCCCAGCCAGGGGGAGCAAGAAGAAAATGTTCCAGAGGTTGTGGCATCAAGCCACATTGCAGACTTTCCTATGGAGGATGCTCCTATTCAAGGAGAGCAGTCTGTTGAAAAGAAAGCACTAACCCAGGGGGAGCACACTGCTAGTGTTCCCGTTGATGATCAGTTCAGAGAATGCATTGTGGAAAGCGGCTCAGGTGAAGAATATATTGATGAAAATGTGGAGCCCATTGCAAGGGCAAGCAGCAAAGGGAAAGAAGTAGCTTCTGGGATTCCTCTCTTGACCAGGAGGCCTCATCAGAGGCAGAGGAAGAAGAAATTGAAGGTCAATTTGAAGCCCTTATTTGCTAGAATGGATGAACAAGGGAAAATTCTCTGCTCTGTGCAATCTGATATAGCATCAATATTTATAAGCCAGAGCCAGTCAGCTTATTCAGTTGGAGCTTTGGGTGCTGAGCTCCACAGTGTAAAGGAAGAACTGAGAATCAACAAAGATGTTTTAAGATGGACAGGGACGAATTAGCAGTATGAAGTCATCCATTCAAAGTTGACAAATCTTGTGCGAGCTCAGGTTCCTCCTGCTCCCACTCCATCAGTACCTCAGCAGTCTGGGCATCATGAAGAAGTTGTTTCTAAAGATCTAACAGGCCAAATGTTGAGGCAGAAGTGGCAGTTTCAGGGTTTTGATGTAAAGCAGTCTAGGCCAACAGTTGTTGATGAGGTAGCTGCTCCAGTGCAAGATAGTGTTGAAGCTGTGAAGATTGGGCCACCAGGGCCAGCAGAAGATGTTTCTGGGCCAATCGAGCCAGTGGTTTCCGAGGCTGAGACTTCAAGAGCAGAAGAACCGCTGTAGCTCCAGAAGCCCCTTCTCCTTCTCCTCTTCAAACACCAGCCCCTCCTTCACAACCATCATCATCCACAGCTCCTCCAGCACCTACCACCTTCACAACCCATGCCTCACACCATTTCATCTCCAAGACCATTTCCTTTGCAATCCTCTCATCTCCTATCACCTCCACATCTCCTCCACTTCCTCCTCCTTCTATTGAGATTCATCAAGCATCCCATCAGCAGAGCCTCTTCTTCTGGTCCCCTCCTCTTCTGAACCATCCATTCCACCACTAGTCACCTATCGTTCCCTCCTTCACCCTACTCTACTCCTCCTTCATGTATAACCATCATTATAGAAGGTGCTCAACTTGAACACCCTGAGATCCAGGGCATCAAGGATGAATTCGAAGAAGCCATTCTTCGATCTGTTTTGAAGGTTAGTACCCATATTCATAGGAATGGCTCTTCCAGCCATGCTCCTAAGAAGAAGAAACTTTCTTCCAATCCTCCTATTTCCTATGAACCTCTCTATCCACCTCTTTGGTTCTCCCTTACAGTTGTCACTAAAAATAAACCTCTGTTCAGAGATTTTCTTGTAAAAACCACCTTTGCCACCATTCTGGATCTTCCCACTCTCCATCTCACCGATCACTTGAATACCATTCTTTCTTATACATCTCTCTCTAAATCCGAACAAATCAAATCTTTTCCATGGCTGAAGCCAAGACTGAAGAGCAGTGGCTCAGGGACAGAAATCTCTTTACAGCCAGTTCCTTCGAGCTAAATCAGCCAGGTTTCCACCCAGGGATCATTCGTTGTCTCTCTCTGAGTGGTTCCAAATCCTTCACAAGGATACTGGGGGCCTTTTTTTAAAAAAGAAATCAACTTATCAGGCAATATCTAATGTACAACAACTACTGCTACCTGAATAATCTTCCTGAAGTCCAGCTTGACCAATTCCGGCAAGCTATTGCTCCTCTTGGTTCCCATGATGCTCACACCGAATCCATTACGGTTTACTTTGCAAAATTGGAGATTCCATATGTTTTCTTCTTTCCGCCTCTCCATTATCTCATCATGGAATATGTAGTAGGCTTCTTGATCTTTGAAAGGACTGCTCAAGTACTGGCCAGAATTTCAGCTGAAAAGGGCCTCTCTCTTTCCTTTCATAGATTTATTTTTAGAGAGTACCATCGGGGCTACATCAAGTCAGATATTCTAGCCCCCATTTTAGCTGAATGTGAGAGCCTCTCTCCGTCCAAATGGGAAAAGGTTTATCCTCTTTCTGCTGAGCAACTTAAGGCTCTAAATGCCTCTCAAGCCAAATCCAATCAGCCTTTGCTAACTGTTGGACAGTTCCTTGACTCCAATTCTCTTCACCTTATTCAAAATTCTTATGATTTATGGATTGAAAGATACAAGGTCTTTGTGGCTATGAAGAAAGATCTCCTGCAGCATCAGATCCACTATCCTTTGAAGATTGATCACTTTCTTCGGCTTGCCAGCTTTGGTTCATTCAGTACCTACAAACTTTCACATGGCACCGTTGAATATGACACTTTTCTGGGTACTCAACGGCGGCTTCATATTCAAAAGATGTTACCTGACATGGGACCCTCTTACTCCATATCTTCTGGGGGGGCTTATTTTGAGGAGCAGGAACGCCAGGCCTTACCAATTATACAACGGCACGCCTCTCTCTTGTCTCCTGTTTTCTACATCTCTATAACCCCTTAAGATAAATAAAACTGTTCTTTGACTCCACTCATCTTTTCTCTTCCTGTCTTTGTCTCCTTGTGTTATCCTTTTTCTTAATGATAAAAAGGGGAGAAATATCACAATTCTGAAATACATAAAAATAAAAACAAATTCCTTTTATTTTTACCAGAAAAGTTACTTAGGCTTTCTTTCAGAAGCATATATATTCTTGTTATGTTTTGTCATCACCAAAAAGGGGGAGATTGATGATCAGATCATCCCCATATAATTTCATGAATTATATCTATTTTGATGATTAACAGAATCCTAACAATTAGAATCTAACAAGTTTTTATGAAGCTTAGCCACAGAAAATAAACCAAGCAAAATCAAGCAAAGACTTGTAAAGAAATCCTTACATTGTTGTTTTTAATTTTTAGAGAATGAAATTTCTCTAAGTACACATCAACTCGCTTTGAAGCATAACGATTTCATAAGTCATCGCAAAGAATAACTCTTTCATAAGTTTCATATCGTTTTTGGGTTTACATCGATTTCGATCTCAGAACGATTCGCTAAGTGGTCGTATCGATTTCGATCTCAGAACGATTCGCTAAGTGATCGCATCGATTTCGATCTCAGAATGATTCGCTAAGTGATCGCATCGATTTCGATCTAAGAACGATTCGCTAAGTGATCGCATCGATTTCGATCTCAGAACGATTCACTAAGTGGTCTCATCGATTTCGATCTCACAACGATTTGCTCTCACATCGATTTTGTTTCACATCGATTTGATAAGTGAGAACAACGATTTGCTCTCACATCGATTTTGTTTCACATCGATTTGATAAGTGAGAACAACGATTTGCTCTCACATCGATTTTGGGTCACATCGATTTGGTAAGTGAGAACAACGATTTGTCTCACATCGATTTAGCTTCACAACGATTTGCTAAGTGAGAACAACGATTTGCTCTCACAACGATTTCCTCACAACATCGACTCAATAAGTGAAACAACGATTTGCTCACATCGATTTGATTATAACGATTTGATCACAACGACTCGCTTATAAAAATTTGGTTATAACGATTTACTCATAACGATTTGCTTATAGTGTCATAACGATTTGTTATTCAGAACGATTTGGTTATAGATGCATAACGATTTGTGCGTACAACGATTTGTTTACGAATGAGCAACAATTCACCTGAACAATGACTCACTCACACAATGATTCTATAAGTCATGTTCATATCGATTTCATGAGCTACAACAACACGATATTCAAATATCTTGACAAGTCAAAGTCATCCCGCGTATTTCTCTTTTATCCATGCATTAAATATAACCGTACATTTATCTGCACGATGCATGTCCAGATATCTTATATTCTTATGCCTCTGCATGTAATATCTTTTTTGAAAGACAGAATGGAATTTCTATTTTGATGTATTCTCACTCTAACGTTGACTGACAATAAGAGACAGCTTAGCTGTCTATGTTTTAGCATTTAATGTGTGAAGGTCTCTGACAGCATGACTCTATACAACGTCGGATAAAGTAGAAGCTGGAGGATATCAAGAAGAATTTTCTTCCTACATGCATGGAACACAAAGAACCGTTGACTGCAAAGGAAAGCCATGTAGTCTAACGTTCTTTGAACATAGAAACAACGGATACTTCAATAACTACTTTTTTAAAAAAGAAGATAAATAGAAGACTGGTGCCTACGTGAAGTATAGTGAAAAACATCTTGAGAATTCAAAATCTGCAAGCACCATAGAAGAGCTCAAGTCTCTCTCCATCGTTTTGTTATAGCTCTTAGCTCTCTGTGTCTAGTGTAGAACCTTGAGAGAGCTTTTGTGAACTGAGAGTGTTCTTCTTTGTAGATCTTTCCTCTCAGTCTTCGCTTCGGATCAAGCACTGTGCTATTAGCTTGGTCCAGGGGCGTATCATCCCTTGAACATATCTTGTGTTATTCCCTTCGTGTTGAAGGAAGACCTGGGGGTTCCAGGGTGTTTTTCCCTTTGTGTTGAAGGAAGACCTAGAGGGTTCCAGGGTGTTGTATTCCTCTTCGGTTGTGAAGAGAAGACTAGCTGCGGCTAGGTGTGCAGGTGTCCTTGAGGGAGACTGTACCCTTGGGTAGTGAATCCTGAGTTGTTGCTCAGGGACTGGACATAGGACTCGTGTGGAGAGGAGGTCCGAACCAGGATAAAATCTTGTGTAGTGTGATTGCTTGCTTTGTGTTTGTTTACTTTTCACTAACGCTAACAATCATCGAAGTGCTTGTTGTGTGAACGTTTTTGTTAACAAGTTTTAAATAATCAAAACTTTTAAAGAATTCCATTCACCCCTCTCTGGGCTTGCTAGCTGGGCAACAGTTTCCAAAACCAGAACCGGAGAAAACATGGTCGTTTCCCAATCTAAAACCGCACAATTTCTGGAAAATAAGTGGCCATATTGTTGCCATTTACTGGGAGTCAGCGTCCATCGATCTGGACGTTGATCTTCCCTTAAACGTCAATGCATGTTGACGTTAATTGGCATTTCGGCTAGAACACAGAAAATCGCTTAAACATGCATTCACCCTATAATTTACATACATAGTACACCACATTATTCAAGTGTAACATGTACAATGTAAATAAAACAATATGTACATAAATATACATATGTACAACATCATTTGAATACAATATGTTCAGAAATATATATATATATATATAATATATATATATATATATATATATATATATATATACACATAATTATATACACAAAGCAACTAATCACCATATGTCAAAGTCCAAATAAAAGAACAATTTTGACGGCCTTACAATTTTAATCTATATTATTAATATAGGTTAGTACATATTAAGCTTTGTTACAATGTACATTAACCTACAAA
The DNA here is from genome assembly GCA_014218235.1 of Colocasia esculenta. Taxonomy (NCBI): domain Eukaryota; kingdom Viridiplantae; phylum Streptophyta; class Magnoliopsida; order Alismatales; family Araceae; genus Colocasia; species Colocasia esculenta. The sequence goes on along the minus strand of CM024754.1, from coordinate 159,102,106 downwards.
ATAACATACATTAACTTATGTTATTCTATAACAGAGCTTAATGTATATTGTAATAGAGAATGATATTTACTGTAATGAGACTTAACATAGGTTGTAATAGAAAATAAATATATATTGTAATAGAGAATTATGTTTATTATAATAGATGATAATGTTTACTGTAATAGAACTTAATGTATACTATAACAGGGAATAATATTTACTATAATGAGGCTTAACATAGGCTATAATAGAGAATAAACATATATTGTAATATAGAATAATATTTAGTGTAATTGAGTTTAACATATACAATATGTGATGTCAAGACTTACTATAAATGATGTGTATTTTTGTTGTAAGTGATATCAATACTTAGTGCAATATAATAAATATTGTATTGAAACATAATTGTGGTTGTAACTTAGTGGTAATAGTATCCCATGTTGAGTTTGTGGAGACTTGGGTTCAAATCCTAGCACTCACATACAAATAAATTTTTTTTGCTTTCTAAAAGTTTATAACTATAGGTCATAACTGATACCAAGACTTACTATAAGTGATATTAAAGGCTTACTGTAAGTGATATGAAGACTTACTATAAGTGATATCAAAGACTTATTGTAAGTGAAATGAAGACTTAGTGTAAGTGATATCAAATATTTACTATAAATGACATGAAGACTTACTATAAGTGATATGAAGATTTACTATAAGTGATATCAAAACTTACTGTAAGCGATATGTACTCTATTTGTAATTAATGTAAGTCTACATAAGGAAAGACCAGAAGAAAGAAGGGTAAAATAGAAAAAAAAGTTGATGTTAAAAAGACGACTCGTCTTCTAAGACTCATAAATGTTAAGAAACTAATAGTAGGGACTAAAAATTAAACAATACAAAAAAATAACATATGACTTCTGATCTTTTGACAAGGACTATAAATTAAGTCTAACTCTCTGACAAAAACTTCTAATTAAATTTTCAAGCTAAAAGGCAAAGCTCCCCATGTTAGCTGTAGAAGTCCTCCATTGGTCCAACGTAGCTACAAAAGTCCTACCGCCAATGTCACGCGTTGTCCTTTCACTTGTGTTTAAACGATGTCTTGCTGCCGATGTCATTGTGATGTCTGGCCTTCATTGTAATGTCCCTCATCTCACTTTTATGCTTAAATATTTATTTTAAATAGGATACAGAACCAAAACAAATTTTTAAATAAAATATGTAGAGTTAATTTCATATATATTTTGAGTCTGAGTTTTAATAATAAAACATAGTCCTATGACAATTTTAATAGTAAAACATAGTCCTATGCCCTTGCCATGCATGGGATGATTTTAATTTTGAATAAATATTTTTTAAACTATATATTTATGATATCTTAAAATAAATTAAAAATAAAACTTTATTTAAAGTTAAAAAAGAATTATAGTGGAATCCATATACCAGGTGGTTTCTATATAAATTGTGGAGCAGAGAGATATATCAGATGGAAGAGAGAGAAAAAGGTTGATTTTATGCAGAGGAGAGAGAAATTATGGAGAAAAGAGAGAGAAAAAAAGAGTTGGATTTAAATGAAGAGTTTTATTTGAGAAGAGAGAGATTGCGGAGGCGAGAGAGAGAAAGAGAGAGTTGATTTAAATTTCACGTTATATTTTATATGCAAGGTTAAACTATATTTTAGTAATATATAATTTATTATATATTTTAAAATTTATATAAATATTTGTTTTAAATGAGATATAGAACCAAAATATTTTTTAAATAGAATATATAAAGTTAATTTTTTTATTGACTATATATTTTGAGTCCCATTTTAATAGTAAAATATAGTCTTATGCTAATGCAATGCACGGAATGTTTTTAATTTTGAATAATATTTTTTAAATTATATATTTATGATATTTTAAAATAAATAAATATTTTTAATTTTAGAGATAGAGATGGAAGAGTCTATTTAAAAAATGATTTTTATGTAGAGAGAGATCGCAGAGGGAAGAGAGAGAAAAAAGAAGTTAATTTTTATACTGAAGAGAGCGAGACCGTAGAAAGAAGTGAAAGTTGAATTTAGATGAGAAATTTTATTTGTGGGAATTGGAAAGAGAGATCGCCAAGAGAAGAGAATTAGGTTTAAACGAACAATTTTATTTGTGCTCTATTTGATATGATCAAATTATATTTTAATAATACAAATAGTTGTGGATAGAGATCTGAAATATCTGATCGATTTGAGTGATTTGTAAGGGAAACTCAAATATAAAATTGTACTTTGTTGGTGTGGATGTGGTTTTTCTGTTTGGGCCTGGAGCCAAGGGACCTCCACTAAGAGAAGAGAGGGATGACTGTCGCTAGTGCGGTCGAAGGTCTGTAAAATCAGAAGAGGATTAGGGGGTCCGGTTGAAGAACCGGGGGAACTCTTCGATGTCTAAGTCAGATGGGACTGTAGAGAGACTTGAAGAAGGGAGTTCGCTGGTGTGTGTCTCGCACGAGAGCGTGTGTGTGACAGAGGTTGCGTACCTTTTGCATGGGGATTACCTGTGCTTTTTATAGGTGAGGGAGACCAAGAGTCCGGACAGGACCTCCCCCCATGATGATTGAGAGGGTGCGTCAGTTTAGGTTCTCAGACAAAGAGTTGCCTAATGAGACGCCTGTTGGTATCCCTTACAGTTCATGCCGCACCGTGGGACGCGTGTCGCGCCGCCTCATTAACTACCTGGGCTGCTAACATCCGCTTCGAGGGTTCTTGGTTGGAGAATACTGAGCAGGGCTCCTGTTCGGCGGCCAGCTAGGCTGCTTAGTGCTCGGATGCGCGACTGTGCTTGGTCAGGCTTCTTCGAAGATCTACGCAGGCCCTGCTCGGCAAGCTGCGACTTTGACCGAATAGGTCACAAGGCGTCTGGAGACCACATTGGGGACCTTAAGGCGTCTTGGTGGTCGGAACGTGCTCGAAAATCTTGGGCTGAACCCGAGGACATGTGGCATACTGTCTGAGGGCCACGCCAGCCTACTGGATCATTATGAGCCGTGATGGGACATGATGGACCCTACAGACTTAGGAGGTTAGAAATAGCCACCACAATTGGTACTCACATAAATCCGAACCCACGTGGACTGTTGGCACCAGTCATGCCATTCAGATAGGACCTGGCTGTACATCGATCCTTTTCACCGCTCGAGTTAGTAGCTGTGCTGCTGTTAACTATAGCGACACCCTTTCAAGAATTTGTCTACAAGAAGTTTAAAATGCAGTTGCAAGTATAGAGACATGCCCTACATACCAAAATGTTCCATGTTTAGACCTATTTCTGACCATTGCGCGTCGCCTGAGCTAAGGCCTAGACACATAACATCAAGGGCAAAAAATGAAATAATGTACTTTTACACGAAAATATCGACCTTGATCAAGGAGTATTTTCCTTGGATATATTTGAAATTGGGTACGAATAAGGTAGTTTTTAAGTGCCTATATTTTTTTTGTTTAAATGAGAAAGCATTGTTCAACTAAAGATCAAAAGGACGAGAGATATTAATATGGTATGACTCTATATATGAAACTTGGTTGAACCGGCCATATATTGTTCCATCTTAATTACCCACATAGTTAGGGTTCCACTACAATGAGCAACATAGTTCCTACAAATATTACCACCCCTTATAAGGAGTATCCGGACATAAATTCTCATATCAAACCATGATATTAAGTATCCCATTCGAATATTCATCATGTAAAAATGGAATTTGATCTCAAAATCTCTCCCACAAGAGGAATATTACAAGTACTTACTAGCTAATTCACATGAATAACTCTCATTATTTTTTCCCCTTCATTTCTAATCTTAATTATACCACCGTGAAATACATGATAACTCTCACATCTAAAACGTAAACATAAAATAATTGGTATATATAGAAGTATAGTTTAATCTCACATTAAATGTAATGAATATATATATATATTTATAAATAAAATCTATTCCTCTTCTTTCAAGAAGATTTTTTTTTCTAAATAAAAGACAAATCTTAACCACAGATAATATTTCTTGGAAGATATGCACGCATCTTTATTGTCATCGTCAGTAAGAATCAAATAACAAATCATGTGTCTTGCTCGAATGTATTGTCGTAGCATAAACCACAATTTTATCTTGACTAAAGATTATGTAGAGATATAATTTAATCTTATATTAGATGTAATAAAAATAAATGTGTTTATAAATAAGATTTATTTTTTTTCTCTGTAAAAAGTTATTTTCTTAAAAAAGGAAAAAATCCAAACAAAAATAACATCTCTTAAATAACATATTAAAATTTCACGCATCAACAATATAATCAGCAAATTAATGCTCCCTCTGTTTGCCTCGACAGGTGGTGTGCAGCTTGTCACGCCGGCATGCATGTACATGACAACAACCGATGAAGTAGGCAACCGACAGGGTTTACACGTATATATGTTGGTTTTTAAGAGAATCGCATCCAGCCGAGTCAACCTTGTAGACAACGCGGACAAGCCTCGAGCATTGAACCTGCAAGCAGGCCCCGGTTTCCGCAGTCACACGCCAAACCCGCTGATCTAATAAAGTGATTTGTTTAGAGAGAGAGAGATAAAAATATTTTAATATTTTTTTCACCTTAAGTTGTAAAGTATGATGTGATTTGTTTAACTTTTATATAAATTGATTCACATAAAATATAAAAATAAGATTTGTCTTATTAATATTTCGATTATAAATTATTTACTCAAAATACATGTGCAATAAGATGCAGGTACCCTGCAAGCACAACTCTCTTCCGTCAGATTCCACTATGTATCATCATAAAAGCCTCCAACTTCGGCTTCCGCAGGCCCATATACGGCTTGTTCACATTCACATCACTGTCGGACACTGTGGCCTACGATGTTTGCTTCCCCTCTCTTCTCCGGTAGTTCCTTCTTTTTTCCTATTTTGTGGTCAAACTATAGTTTGCGTGCGGGAGATGGGGGAGAGCTTGCAATTATTGTGATTTTAGAGCACGATGTTCTCGCGTCACCCGATATCAAAATAATAGCAAATATGTATGTTTGAGGGGTTCCTCTTGCTTTCCTTTTGTCGGGTATTTGTTGTGTGTTTTGGACTAACAGGGCAGGGAGTGGGACGGGAGGTTTGCATTTGTGGTGAGAAAAGTCTGTTCCCCATAATTGTGCTTTTGCTTCCAGGGAGGTGAAAGAATGATGAGTGGGGCGGGGGGATTCTTTGAAAGGGCCGGGTGGGAATATCAGAGGCCGGCTAGATCTTTTCTTTTTTTCTTTTTTCTTTTTTCTTTTGTGATGGTAGTAATTGGGGTTGAGAAATACTTATTGCTAGAAGACTGTTGCAACTACCTTAAGTTGGATCGCTAAAAGAATTTTATTTGTTAAAAATTCTCCATGAGTATTGTACTTTTTTTTAATATTTATCAGCTAATTTCTGTATTATTGGATGTAGGGCTGCAAACGGATTCGGTTCGGAACTAAAAACACAAATTTTGATTCCGATTCCGATTCCGATTCCGATAATCGAAATATAGTTCCGATTCTGATTCCGATAAAATCGGAATGGTTAATTCTGATTCCGTTCCGATTCCGATAATATTATTGGAGCCGAAATTTCGATAAGCTAAAGTGTTTACCATGATTTTACCTTTTGAATTTATGGATAATTTATCGAAATAACCGATTCCGATTATTTTTCAATTCTGATTCCAATTTCGATAGCTTATCAGAATATCCGATACCGATTCTGATAAATTATCGGTATCATTTTTCAATTTCGAAACCGATAATTTTTATCGAAATCGGGTCAGAATATCAGAATATCGAATTTCGTTTACACCCCTAATTGGAAGAGTCTCCCGACAGTTAATATTTTTTCGAATAGGTTTTATGGTCCAAGTTAGTATACAAGTGTAGGTTTATTGAACCAACCCTCATTAATTATTCATTGGATAGGATCTAACTTCATCCATCAGAGCCCAAGTACAAGCAACGACGAAATCTACAGTCAACGTGTATAAACATTGGTTGGAATTGACTGATGGTATGACAAGACATCGGACGCTACCCGTGAACCACGCTGGAGAACCACTAACCTGACCAGACCAGACCAGAAACAACGTAATACTATATTATTAATAAGAACAAAGTTTCCCTTCGAGTAGCACGATGTACTGTGTTAGTGCATCACCCACTGTTTTGTCCACTTTTTTTTTTTAAAGGATTTTTAATATACGACAGATGTACATGTAAATCACATTTGGGGAGGGTGAATCTGGAGCCCTAATCTAAATTATAAGACTCAATCTATCGGATCTGATATGGATAAGTGATAGTCTGATTATTAAATCTTCACACATCTAAAATGAGTTCAAATTATAAGCACAAACACAGAAGCGCTATTGAGCCTCATATTATCACTCTAATGAAAAGACATCATTTTATTTACTTGGCATAAGATCTTAAGAGATAGCTCGAGACAAGTGAAACAACTTCCGAAACAATGCCTTTAGAACATGGTAGGATAGGGAGATTACACTACAGGAAAATCAGGCTTTGCTTACATCCAACACCGTCAGTAGATAACCGAAAATCGTAAGTATAGCCTTTGCTTACGGTGTTAGTGTAACATCACATGCTTTTCGGATCCATGCGGATCATGTGTGTTGTGGTTGTGGCGGCCGTTGTGAGGCCAGTGTGAGTCGGTTGTATAGAATGTATGGTGTGGATGCGTGGCTTGAGCAGGTGCAGCGCAGGGTTGGTCCGGAAATAGAATAGGACCTGCTGCTGTTCTGTCTGAGTTGGCGGCCAGGGTGTGGCCGTTGACTGTTGGCGTCCAGGTTCATGGACGTTGACTTCTTGAACTTGACGGCAGTTTATGTGGACGTTTAGTCTGGCGGTGCTTGTTAGCGGCATAGGGTTTGACGCCAACCTGACAGTTCTGCAGGTTAAAGGCTCACCCGAGAGTAGCTTTTTCAGCTCACTCTCTCTCCCTCTTGCCCCAGCTTCGCGTCCTGGTGTTTCTGAAGCTTCTAACAGGTATCGAGGAGTAGTTGGACGATCGTAGACCCGCGGCATCGCTGAATTACGCGAGGAAACGTCGCGGCGTGGTGCAATTCGCGTGGGAGCTCGCGGAGGGCTCGGCGTGAACCGGGGGATTGCAGGAGATTGTCGCGTTCTGAGGTAGGGGACGAACCGTTTAGCTCCGTAGGAACATTAAAACACATCATAACCCTGAACCAGCATGGTAATCCATGTTTGGATAGAGTTGCACCAAGCGGGATAATGGGTGGTTTGTGTTATTTATGTTCAGAGCATGTTTTAGTGGGTTGTATTGGGTTCTAGCATGCTAACGGAATTGCATTTGCATGTTTTTCGGTAGTTAGAACAGTTAGAAAAACCCGCAGGACCGGATTAGGGTTTCTGCAGGGTTTATGGCCGGAGAACTTGGCGTCAACATCGCTTGCCGCCAAGGTCCTCATCCAGGAAGCTAACGGCCAGGAACCTTGCCGTTGACTCCTAGTAAGCGGCAATCGATGTGGCCGCCTACTTCTCTTGGAGCAGAAATGACTAAGTACAATAATTATCGATAATGCATGTGTGTTGACGCATGAGGTGCACTGAGTGCACTTGGTTTACGTGTTTAGCATACAAGGTATGCTATTAGTTGTTTACTCCGGTGACTGCGTGTTGTGTACGCGAGGCAGTTAGGTTCACGTGTAGTGGACCAGTGGTTACTTGTGGTTTACGTGAGTTTCACGTGGTTTGTGTGTGACGTGCACGTGGTTCTGTGTACGTGGCGATAGTACGACGCCTACCGTGGTTACCTCTCTAGTTGGGTGCCCCAGGTTCTTTGTGAGCCAGGCTGTTAGCTCGGGGCTTTGTCCCGGTACTTGTGCTGTACCGTCGAGGTCTGTGTCGTCTGACCTGGACACCCTCACTCTTGTGTAGAGTTGTACGTTCGGCTGAGGGAAAGACGACAGTGGGACAGTGACACTTGTGTTTGTTTTTAGTCACTTGTAGCGCGCTCGTAGTTGGGGGTACGGACACCATTAGTCGACACTGGTCCCCAGCTAGTCCTTTCCAGTGCCTCACTCTAGCGAGCCAGGCCGGCCAGGTCTCTGGAGGTGCCAAGCATGGGCCTGTGACCGTGTGGTCTGCAGGTTGTGGTGTTTAGTTTGTCTCCACAGTTGCTTGACCTTTTTACGTGGAGCGGCAGCTGGACCTTTCGTCCGTGGCTGCGAGACTGAGAGGTAGACCTATGTTAGTTGTCCGAGTCAGTTTCTGGTGTCGCAAACCAGTTCACGTGGCTCGTGTTGGCTGTCTCTACTTTAGCTTGTACACCTGTACTGGTTTGCCGTTTAATATTACTGTTGTTTCTCGTAGTCGGCAGACGGTGAGTACTTTTACAGCTTTACTTACCTGCTTAGTTGTTATATTAATTGTTGATGTTGTTTACTATTCGTACTCGTGGTGTTTGTTTCACTCGGTTTTGGGGGAGTTCCCTACTGAGCCAGTGACTAGAGAGGCTCACCCCTACCCCCTCAGGTGAGAGCGAGGAGGACGTCTCTCGTCCGACGTCCAGTTCCGGGCCGCGCCGTAGCGGTGCAGGGTCAGCACCTCCAGCAGAGTAGTTTCAGCAGTATAGTTCTGTAGTTGTTTACTTTCTTCAGTTGTACCTCGGGGTATGCCCCAGGCTCTTGTACTTCTTTCAGTTTTTGTGAAAATTTGGCTATGTAAACTTGTGAAATATATATGAAATGTGGTGTGTTCCTTTATGTTTACACGGACTGTGGTTTGGTATCCCTTGCGAGGCTTCAGCCCGTTCGCGGGAGGCGGACTCGGATCAAGTACGTTATCGGTTTAACGGGCTAGACCGAGGCGATCCGCCACAGTTGGGTTTGTCGGCTAAAGTCCGATGGCAAAGGCCTAAGCTACGGTGTTTTAAGCTCCGTAAGTATATAGCTATAGTGATGGTGTTGGTAGCCATAACTAACACCATAAGGATATCCTTTTTTGGCTACGACATTGTTAACCGTAGTCATATTTTTTGTAAGGATAGACTCAGTGATGGCGAATATCCCTACGGATTTTAAACCGTAAGCATGTGTCTCTACGGCCACGTACACATAAGCAAGTATGTTTCCCTACGGCCACGTACACCATAAGAAGTATGTTTACCTACGGCCACGTACACCATAACCAAGTATGTTTCCCTACGGTCACATACACCATAAGCAGTTTTTTTTCAGCAAAAAAAAAATAGTAATATATTTAAATGGATCCACATTCACCTACATTTATAGATCCACATTCACAAACAATTGGATCAACATGTACACATCCATAGTTAAATCCACACATGCACATTTGGATCAACACATACATCCACATTTAGTTCCACACATACACATCCACATTTAGATCCATAATCCACATTTAGATCCACACACATTCACACCCACTCATTCACAATGCACAACACATTAATAATATAAAACACATTAAAGTTAACAAACAGTAATGTTAATAAAAGATTACATCAAACATCATTGTTCACATTCATATACTGGTGCTAAAGTCTGTTCAGAAGAGCAAGTTAATTATTAGTAAATGAAATTGTTCACATGTGGTGAGAGGAGATTTGTGATTTCTCCAAATGAGCTTGCTTTCTCCTTGAATGAAGATAGGTTTCAGCAGACAAACTACAAGAGCAACAATATGTGGTCAATAAGTACTGTGTGAGGATATTTATAACAAAAGAAACAATATGCTTAATAAACAGTAATGCAAGGAAATATGTCATCAAACTGTTACACTTGTATCAAATAACTCAAGGAAAAGAAGAAGCATTTCCTCTGTCTTTTGTAGAATTCTGTAAGTCATAAAAGTATAATTTTGTAAACAAGCCCAACCCACTACCCAGCACAGTTTTTGACTAGCCAGGTTGGGGAGTCAGTCAATTCAGACAATCCCAGCCCACTACCCAGCACAGTTTTCTGAATGGCCAAGTTGGGGAGTCAATAAATTCAGACAGTCCCAACCCACTACCCAGCACAGTTTTTTGAGAACTTACCACTGATCACCCCCCTGAAGGGGAAGGAAAGGAAGTAGCCATGGGACTACCACGTAAACCAGGACCCCCCCCCACTGATCACCCCCCTGAAGGGGAAGTAATGCTCTTGCAAACATAAAGGAAGCTTTGTTACCATAGATACCCGTTTTGTTAAGCATATGTTATCTCCATAGATACCCATTTTGAGAGCTCCTTGAGCATGACTTAGTATTAGAGTCGAGAAAAAAATTTCTTGTACTATTTCCCATACGTGAGGACTAAGCTCCAGATTCTTTAAATACTACAAAAAGAGAGAGACTGACGAAAAATAGAGATACAGATAAGACAATTGTTTATACTAAAGAAGAAACTTAAAAACTTTTCACAAAGGCAATTCAGAGACTTCCTCTTGTATACGTTTTGTCATTTAAGAGAGGTTCTACAATAAAGTCAAAAAAGGAAAATGTTTAAGAAATGGATTAGAAGCACTCCCAGTTCAAAATTTCCAGGGACGTTTCTCGATTCTCATGGCACCAGGTGCATGACTTTTGTCCTGTACAATCTATTATCATAATTGAAACATGCTTAAGGAGCCTTTGTTTCCATAGGATGGACCATGCACTAGACATCTTGCTAAATTTCCTCCCATTTCACTGTCGTTCCCAAATCAACAGCCCACCATAAGGAAGGAAGAGCTCTATTGATGTTTTAGAATCATAATTGCATTAAATAATGAAGGATATAGGGAAAGTATGTAGTGATTACAATGCTAGGGATATGACTTTAGTAAGTAAGTTTATAATAAATCAGGGGATATGATCCTATGATCCATGGTTTTTTTTTTTTTTTTTGGGGGGGGGGGGGTGGGTAGAAGACCACCCCATCTACCCAAATCAAAAAGAGGCTCAGAATCTTTAAAGTGATTAGGTGCAAAGTGATGCTGAAAATACTGACATTCTCCAAGAGAGAAAAGGGGAAATAAGGTTGCTAAATTTCTCCATTTCACATAAAACGCAAGGCCCCAGCTTTGCTTCAGCACTGCTGCCCTCCTTGGATGCAATAAAGAAGACTAAAACCCATCACCCACAGCCTTCTCTTCACAAAGAAATGAAGCTCCCATATAATATCTAAGCAATATGAGATATTCTCCAAGGCTTCTATTTGTAAATTGTAACTATCAGTATCGTCAAACTTTGCAAGAACATTAACTCACCAGTTTAGAGCATAGTTATTTAAGTCACTAATTTTCCTAGTTTTAACTTACTCTACTTCGTGAGTCATTTTAGAGCATAGTAGCTTTACTAACCTTTTGTTGTTCCTTTTATAAAGTTTCAAGAAGGTATTACTTCACTATTTTTCTCACATTTTGCTGGATTAATGTTTGCATCTATTTACATGTCTGTTTTGCACCTCAGACTACAAAATGCCTATAACTGACCTGGCAACACTAACTGGTGCATGTGCAATTAAGAATATGATCCTGTGCAACTTAGAACATAAAAATTTGGATACTTACCAAATAGGGTGGAGGTGAAGATCAATTATCCTCAAGCTCAACCTATTACATGTAAAAATAAACAACATCAGAGTTGACAATTAGCAACATATAAATAAGAGTGAGATAATAATAATAAACTTACATATTCTCTGAACCATATTATGTGACTCCCAACAGTATCATTCATATTTTTTCTATCTGCATCTTTGATAAACAAAGATGTAGTCGGGTCATCGAATGTTTCAACTCCGTGCCAAAAATTTGTAATTCTTCAATAAGTGGCTGAAGATAGACATCAATATCATTTCCCGGACCTTTAGGACCCAGAATGAGTAATGACAAAAAAATACTTTGTGGCTTTATACACAACCATGGAGGTAAGTTGTATGGTGTCAACAATACAGGCCATGTACTATGACTCGTACTCATTATCCCAAAGGGGTTGAAGCCATTACTTGCCAAGCCTAGGCGCACATTACGAGGTTCTAAACCAATACCATCAATCACATCTAACGCTTTCCAACAAGGGGAATCAGCTGGGTGCCTTAAAATGCCATCTTCTTGGCGTTCATCACTATACCAACACATGGCTGCAGATGATTTACTGTAAGTGTATATCTTTGCAGTCTTGAAATCAATGGAAATGCCGAAGAACTTTTTTACAACCTTAATCTTCTTATTATGACCACTTCTTTCAATTCCTTTCGTCCCATCTACTTTCTCCACTTTAGGACAATAATCATAACCTCTTACTCTTTCTGGTACAAAATACAATCATTAAGACATACATCATTTTGTGATAGTCATATCCCACTTTACCAATGATTTTTTTCAATTCATAGAAAGTAGCTGGCAACACATCACCTTCTGGAAGAGCCTATTTCAACATTTTAGAAGTATGTCAAAAGATTTGTTGCTCATTTTGCCTCTGCATTTTATGTTGACAATCTGACTATAAATGAAAGCTTGTTGAATGTCTTGCAACCAGGGTACATAGGCCGTTCAACATCTGCCAACAACTGTTGAAATTCACCATATTCTCCTTTATTATCATCCATTGACTTCACTTCTACATGTTTTGAATTTTCCTCACCAATAACATCCTCCAACATCAAATGCAGACCAACATCCTTTGGAAGTGTTGTGCGTGTAAAATCTGTAGACATGTTCTTGGAAGAAGAACTACTCCCGTGGAACTTCCAAAATTGTTTGTCTTTAATGACTCCATATTGAAACAATGTTGTCTTACTATTTTCCTTTTCATGTTTCAAGAGGCATACACACTCCCAAACATGGACACTTAATCTTTGTTGATAGAGCAAAGTGAGTAGAAGCAAACTGAATGTATGTGTCAACTCCATCCATATATTCCCTTGTATTCTTCAATTTATCCATCCAACTCCAATCCATAACGTCTAACTACAAAAAAAACTTCATTTACATTATTTTCATACCTATAATGTTGCAAGATGTCCAATGAATTGTCTAACATAGGACAAGGTAATTAAAAAAAATCATTACATTATATTCATCATAACCAAAACCAGTGATTCTAAACTAGTAATTTTAAAATCAGACATTTTAATTTCATGGATTTCAAAACCACACAATGTTTTATGACGTACCAAATAATCGGTAAGAGGAAACAGCAGCACTTGGTACGCATGTGTAAACCACCAGAAAAAACCTTCTAAACCTCCTAAGGGCAACTTACATTGATTCAAAGCCAATCCCAATCCCCCTGCCTTAAATTATATATGATTCCACAATCTTACTCTAATCTGCAGGGATCAACGAAAATCCTGGGACTGGCTAGATAAAGAAGAATAATGAAATGGAATAATGTCAAAGAAGAAATTGTTCCAGATAGATGGGAAAAGAAAAGATGAGAAAGATGAAACAATAATTCCTCCATGAAGGTCTTTGGAATTGAATCATGATGATCAACCCCACGACAACACACTCCCTTTTAGACTTTAACCCAGAGAGATCCACCCAACACCAAACTTATTATGTTAAATCACCCATTTAGCAGTACCTAGCTAGGAGTTAACAATGTCAAATTATACTTCACCCTAACACCAAGAAATGAAAATGGAAATGCACGTATCAGAGTGTTCTCCATTATCTTAAGGGAACTAAATGTGTCAATGCACAAGGAACTGGTCCATCAATATCAAATAGAGCATGACAAGATCATGGCGCCTCTGCAAAAAAAATATAAAATCATATATGGACTGCATTAGTCCCATCCATGCCAGATACAAACATTGGTGGGTGAAGCAGCTGGGCTATGAAGAATCCTGCGAGCCATATAAACTGGAACTATGAAATCCAAATTCCAGTGCAGAAGGAAAACTGACATGAATATAGTAAAAACTGGCACGTGAGAAAGTTTTGCTTGTACAAGAACAAGGAGGTCTGTGAAATATGCAACTCTAAGGAGGAGATGCACCCATGCTAAACAACGCAACGTTTATGCATACAACATGGAGTGAGAATGCCACAATGAGGAAAAAACTTTGCAGCATTTCTCCAACCAAGAGCTAAATAATGTCAGAAGGTGTGCTACAAACTTTACATATATCAAGGCCCTGGTAATTAACAGTAGACCACACTAGAAACCAAGAACAAGTGGCTATATTCCAAGTCAATTGCGATGCCACTTGTGTCATTCCTTAGAGAAAAGTGTCCCCAAATAAAAGTTGAAACAACCAGAAAGCGGGAACTGAAGTGACAAGAACAAGAGAAACTTATTGCCTAGAAAAGTGATTTTTTTTTGCTATTAGAAAGCCAACCCAGTAAAAAAAAAAAAACTCTCTCTCAGATGACTTACCAGCTGCCCAGGACCTGAAACCAGAACAAGCCCATAAAACACCAGTAGGCAATAGAACAGTAACCAGCTAAATAACAAGCTCACAGGCGCTCACCTACCGTGTGTTGGACGAAAATGACAAAGCAAATGTTGGTGGTCTCCTCTCGCTCCCCCAGCATCTCTAGAGCTGCTCCTGTGGCCTCCTCTTATGTCTACTCCAACATAGCCCAGCGTTGCATTTAGAATGGGACGTCAACAAGAAGAAGAAGTAGTGAAGGAGGCAGCTGGTGTAGAGAAAGAGAGAGAGAGAGAGCAGAGAAGAGGAAAAGATATATGGTCCCTCTCCCTGACGATGCGGTTGACATTGATCAAATAGTGGCATAGCGAGCGAATGAGAGAGAGAGTGATTCAAAGGAAGCAATGGATAAGGGTTTTGCAACAGAGCAGGGCGGTGGGAAAGGTTGTTGCCACACACAGAAGCAAAGAAATCGGACAAGAGTACTCACCTTCGGCGCGATGAACTCACATTCGGTGATCAGTCGGCCCTCAACTCCGTAAAAAGCATACCATGGCGGCACAACTTCTGCGAAAACGGGAGGCAGGGGACCGCGCTGCGGGAGAGGCCAATCACCCGCTCCGAAGCGGAGGAGGAAGAAGGCGATGGGGTCGGCAGGAGACGCCCGGCGGCATGGAGGACACGAGGAGGAATAGGGGAAGGAGGAGGGGGTGGCCGGAGTGTCCTTCCCCTGCTATCGCCAGAAGTTCGCCGCCTTCTTCCGCTGCCGTTGCTTGCCCTAAACTGTCAGGCACGGGCCATTGCTTGCCTAAAACACCGCTGCCGCCGCCGCCTTCTACCGCATTCTGTCGCAAGTTCCACCGCGAGTCTTCTCCAGTGCGGAGGTCGTCACCGCGAGTCTTCTCCAGTGCAGATGTCGTCACCGAGGCCTGCCGACGATGCCCTTTCGCCACTGCAATGGGAAGGAGGAGAGTGGAGGCAAGGGGAAGGAGGGGGATTTTTTTTCCCTTCAATCGGGGCACGGGAGGCCAATGTTGAATGGGCGCCCAATGTAAATAAAATGTTTTATTATATAGTTACTGTATCAAACTCTGTAGGCATATTAATAACATTATATGCTTACGATATTACGCCATAGGGATAGACATATCTTAAAAGTTCAAGAACAAAGTTTAGAGCATATGCTTACGACACATATAGTCTGTAAGCATAGATATTCCTATCCATACGAATAGCCTACAAATATACTGAACCGTAAGCAACTATTGTAGGCAGAGCTAGGATTTCTTGTAGTGTTATCTCGGCTCATAATTACACTACTACATTAGCTGGACTTTAACCTGAGAGCTAGACCCTTCTCTGACGCACCCTTAACTCAAAGGTTGTTTACCTAGAGAGGACTTAGCTTGGGGAAAACAATCATCCCTATAGGTTCCTAACCTGATTGAAGGAGACCCAAATCACTCGAGTCCTTGCCTGATGACAAAAGGACAAAGAGACGTAGAGATAAAAGGTACCTCACCATATGGGGCTCGGATTTCATGGCAAATCACCATACCCATGATAGCCATACAGTAAGAGACTAGACCCCACATTCCATTCGTACTTGCTGCCATGCCCCCGCATGAACGATAAGAAATGTGGATGCCTATTTAACCCCTAAGATTTTCTCTAAAAGAGGTATAATTAGACTCCAACACTTTACTCGAAGAGATCCATCTTGAATCGCCTCTTCCTTTCTTTTGTCGCTCTTAATCTGTCATCGTTAACTTAGATATCAGAGAGTTTATCATAGGAACTACCCATTGATCCTTTGTTCCTTCCGTGCAGGACCATCCTTGGTGAGCTCTAATCCATCAACCTTTCTCAGTCTCAAAGTATTGAACGATCTGCACCAAGACTAAGGATCGGCCCTCTTCAAATTATATGGATATAGTCAACCTAATAATATAAAATAAAAATATAATTGAAGAAAATGATAGGCCTACTAATTAGGTTAAGCCAATCAGATTCAGGTTAGTTCGTATAACCATGCAGCCTAATGTGTGGGTGTGTGGGGTTTATTATTTTTTATTATTATTATTATTTTTTTTGGGGGGGGGGTGTTGTACATTAGATGGAAGGTTGGAGAGAGAGGAGGTGGGTTTGCATTAGCTAATTTTATCATGAAATTAAATTAATTGGCAGACGCATAGATGACTATCTTGGTCATCAAATTTAGAAGCTTATTGAGTCCATCTTTAAAAAAAAAGGACCTTTTGTTCATGTCAAGGATATCAAATTTACCATAAACCTATTAAATTGGAGTCGATCATGAGTATTTTTTATAGTTAAGATAGTGGCCGGCTATTTCGATCCTCTAATTTAGTTTTCTTATAATTTAACTAAGCTCCCTTTTCTTAAATAGAAATTTGTTAAGAAAAAATAAACTGAGGATAAAGGCCACTCATAGGATCAAGGAGAATTAGTCAGACGAAAAGTATGGCCATTCGGATAATGTGAAGCTCAGTCTAAAGAATGAAGAAAAAATAAATTAAGGGATAATGTGACAAAAAATAAATTTTTTTTCAAGGAGTGGATTCTCTAATAATTACAAGGAGAAATGATCTAAAAAAGTATAACAAAGTAGGGACAGAAGATGAAACTTGGGTGATGGACAACGATCTTCTTTATTATCATCTTCTTCCTGATCAAACTCTTCCGATAGATAATCATCGACCCAACTTCATTGGTCAGTAGAATTTGAGTTTGAGCCTCTTGACGGATAAGTGGGAGAGCGACAATGTGGATGCGAGTTGGACCTTTTAACATTTGACTCCACAAATTTTGCCAAAAAAAATTGCTAAAGTCAAATCTACAATCAGATAATCAATATCAGTGACTTGAAGGGAACTATTGGGAGGAGGGCTTGAAGAATGAGCGCGAGGGACAGGTAAATAGGTTAGTACACCACCTTTGTGACTTAGATGAAAGATGAATTTTTGACGGCCTGAAGATGTTGAGAAAAAGTTAACTATAGGAGAAGAGGAGAGCAATGGACTCAAAGCTCATACCACAATAAAATCTATAAACTTCTTTCTCCTCCAAATGGGATTGGAGAGGACAACCCAGTGGACCCTAAAAGGAAGCAGGAGACAAGTCGCTAGAAGGACTTATGCCATCCACTATTCCGCACTCACCATAATGGCCCCAAAGAAACTTTCCAAGCATAAATACATTGGAAGGATCCAGTGCCAGATTTGGAAATTCTAAAAGTTCACATTGGTGCAGAACAACAAAACTTTAATTAAGAAAAGTCTAAGAAGGAGAGAAATCACCTTGAGCAGCATCCTTTTCCATAATAATTGATTGGTCATTGCCATTAGGTATAGACACTTCTTGAGCATCACAAAGAGAGCTAATTTGAATATGGTTCCGTACCTCTAGCATAGTTGTTGTTGGAACCAATGCTCTCAAGTAATCAGGATCTCAAATGACTCTAGTGTAGAAATTCAGAATCCACATTGGAAGGATCCAGTGCCATATTTGGAAATTCAGAATCCACATACTCAAGTGTAGAAAAAGTAACAACAAGATCACCATGGATGTGATCCATATAGTTCCATTAACACCCTCCTCCTCCACACCCAAAGCAACAAAAGAATTTTGAATTGGCACATGTTCACATTATGGAGGTAAAATAATATTATGTTTATGATTGGAGGGCACAACAAGGTAGGTGCCATCATTAAAGGGGGATGACCCAAGACTTTTTTAGACAACTTACGCCTATATGACAGAGCTCGATGATGAGCAACACCAACATGTTACAACAATCAATAGCAAAACCTTGGATTGCCCTAGAATTTCCCCCAAAGTCAATGATTGTAGGGTTAGTAGTAGCCTAATGAGATCGTCGTTTGCAATCTTCTTCAGCCTGGCCCTAGCAAAAGTAGGTTTCGCAAAAGAAGGGAGATATGGATACTGGATTTCCTGCTAGTCGCCTTCATTAAAACTTAAATCCAAATCCGATTCGAACTAGAATTTGAAACATCAAGTTCTATCATACTTCATAGTTTAGCTACAGCTTAAGATGCAAATCTTCATATCTCCTTAATTTGTTGATCTGAAATTTTACATAAGACAAAGGATGAGTTGAAAGGACACAGTAGGCAAGTCAGAACTTAAAGGAATCACAAGAGTATTAATTAAGGACAAGTTGTCCACTTAATCATGTACTTAATCATATCATAGATCAGATTTTGAATAGAAAGATGATATATATGATCATATCCATACAAAACATATTGACAGTTACTTTAATTCAGATCTTATCAAAACAAACTTCAATTAATCAAAGATTTCTTCAAACAGAAAATGGAAAAACCTAAATTCTTAACATAGACTGACATGCATCAAAGTTCCTCTCAAAGAGGTCATAAACTTGCATCTTTAGTGCTTAGAGCACCTTTGATCTTCCATGTGCGCACAAGCAGAGACAAATATCCCACCTACAGAGGAGAACACACCTCACAAGTATAGGATTTTTCTTCAGAGCCTTTTTGCCCACCTACAGTGCAGGACACACTAGGCAAAGTAGGATTTTTCATAAAAGTCCCAGATAAAGCTGGGCCAAATACATATAAAATTGTCACCCCATGGTTGACAACTCATGGTTGATGCTTACCATGAGCAATCCAGACCACTCTTTAAGAGAGCACTGTCTTACTATGTTAATAACTTGGAAAAGCATGGAGTGAGGTTTACGGAAAAGGGATAAAAGTGTTCTGAAAGAAACCTTGAGACGCACAGAGAGCATGCACTGATCATATCATATTCAAACATGCAATAAGGCGGATGTACAAAGATTTAGATGAGCTCATGTATACAACAGAACAAGGAGAAAGAAGGACATGTACTGTGGAATCAATCATGGGTTCATATCCAAGCAAGGGGAAAGCTAGATTCTGGTCTTGCCTACCTTTAGATTTGAGATTCTAGTCTAAAAACACCCTCTTCAAGATTGGTTGGCCAACTCCTCCTACTGGATTTTGAGGGAGTTGGGATGGTTATGACCTCCTACAAATACATGGGTATTTTTTTTTCTTTTTTAATTGACAATCCAATGCACGAACACAGTCTTGCCCCGAGTTTGAGACCTAAGACCCCTCTCACACCTATCTATGCCCCTGCCATAAACCCATGGAAAATAACATTTTTAAAACATCTGAGTGCACCTAAAGTAGGGATCGATCCCTACACAATTAACCTGGTGTGTATCGAAGTCCCAAGCCAATCGGGCCACCCCTCGCACACATATGGGTACCGGTACTTATCATAGAGATGAACCACATGAGAAGTGGATAAGCATAGGATCCAAAACCCCTCTTCTTCTTCTTCTCTCTTCATCGTACATGTATTTATGCAGATCGTTACGTCTTGAAAAGATGAAATTTGGTCGTCCATTGCTATAATTGAGTGAAAGTTCAACATGTTTGGAAGCAAGATAATAAGCCACATTAGAGTTGCTCTGGTCTATACTTATATAAATTATATAAATTTTTATTTAAAATATATATATAACATATAATTTTATTTTTAAAATTAAAAATTATATAAAATTTAAAAATAATAATATAAAAACAATATCTAAATAAAAGATCTAAGATATATCTAATGACTTAGAGAATAGGGTTCATTTAATTTATGTCACATTAACATCGTTAGATCGAGGATCTAACACAATAATGATTACTGTAGGATCTCTAGCTTTTAGATTCTAAGTTTGCAAGTAGAAAAGGATAGTTTTCGAGGAGGTGAGAGAGTTTTGTACCAGAATTTAAATTTAATTTAATGTTAACAACAAGAGGACTTAGACATTTGGCTCAAAACATAGCAGAAAGGGTTTGGTTTTAGACACATGGCTCGTATGCAAAAGGATTCTGACAAAACTTGATGAAATGAGAGTGATTTAACACGGGTTGGAAAGCTTTAGAAGACATGTGTTAACTCCCTGAGTGGAGTCAACATGACCATGCAAGTTAAAAGCCAAACCATTGAATTTAAAAAGCCTAACAAATCAATATACTGTTGTAAAGAAAAAGAGTGGGTAACAGATAATTAGTGTAAGGACAAGTGGTGTGTTAAGCAATAATCGAGGTGATAGTTGAAGTGCAATCATAATGGAAAATTGAATTGATAATTGAAGAAAAAACATCATTGGAAATTAGAATAGAATTTTAACAAGTAATTAGAATGAAATTATAACTAGAAATCGAAGCTAAAAATAAATAAAAGTAAAAATAATTGTTAATCAAAGCTGAAAGGAATCGCCAGTCGAAGTTGATTTTAAACTATCAGTCGAAGTTGAAATAAGACTATTAGTTGAATTGGTAAGTTGAAGTGATAATCGAAGTTACAAGTCAAAGTGATTGGTCATAAGTTGAAGTTGAAAATTCCTAAGTCGAAGTTGGAATACATAGGTTTAAGTTAGATTATATAAGTTGAAGTTGAAATTCGTAAGTCAAAATTAGGAGTCGAAGTCATAAGTCGAAGTTGGGAGTTGAAGCCAAAATAAACTTCATTCGAAGTGAGGAGTCGAAGTTTGATATGAAGTTGAAGTTTGAACTGAAGTCGAAGTTTAAACAAAAGTCAAAGGTGGAGTTTTTCATAAGTCAAAGTTAGTGTTAAACTTCAGTTGAAGTATAACTAACTAGAGTCGAAGTGTAACTTAATACTCATTTTAAATTCTTAAAGCAAGGCTTATTTTAAATTCTTATAAGGCTTGCTTGACTTTAATAGGGGACTCGGTTTACACTTCTAAGGGATATCTGATTTAGATTAACTTACCTTTTTCTTTGGTTTGTTCAATAAGGTTCCATACTTTCCCTTCTTGGTAAAGATAATCTTCTAACAAATTAGAGGAAATGGCTAGTGGCTAGAGAAAAATGCATCTAAAATTCCTAGCATAAATTCAAATATTCTAAAGATAGAAGACCTAGATACAGGGTGTTACAATTCTACCCCCAAAAAAAAGTTGTCCTCGAAATTGCCAGAATTGCTTACCAATTATAGATGGGGATACATCTCATTTATCATCAGTCCACAACTTGCCTGGGAATCTAATTACTCCCTTACTAACCTTAATGTATTCTGGGTGTGGAAATCATTAGCTACAAATTGGATCTTGAATTAGAGTGTCAAATCCTTGTTTATCAACACTGATCTACTAGCCATCTGCGCTAACATTGTGTTCCTCTAGCCCCACACCAGTGTGTGTTTAACTAAATGTGTCATTTTCTTCCAATTCTGATGTACTAAGACTGCCATTTCTAGATCATGAGTTGAATAGTTCTTCTTATAGATCTTTAATTTCCTAGAGTATATGCCATTACTTACCCATGTGTTTTAGGATACAGGCAATCTCTTCTTGAGATGCATCAGTATAAATCACAACTCTCCTTAATTCACATGGTGAGGGAAGCACTGGGGATGGAGAGAGCTTCTCTCTTAACTTCTGAAAATTGTCTTCACGTCTCCCAATCCATACAGTCGTACTTCTTTATTCTGCCAGAAGCTTCTTAGTCACTAGAAAAGGCCATCTTACTTTTCTTCGTTGTTTAGGAAGTCCTAAGCCACGATACATTTACAGGAACTACTGACTATTAATAGTGTGCCACCTCAACAAGTGAGGAGAAATCAGGTTTCACATTAATTTTAGCTCCTGGGTTTTTATATCTAAAGTTAGAACTGAGCTATACATATAACTTTACTAACTTCCGAAACCAAAATTGACAGATTTCTATTTCCCCACTGTCATATATATATATGATTTTCGAATTGAACTTCATTTCTAACTTAAAAATTTTAAATTCAGATTTATATTCTGAGGAGTGGTGGATTCTCATTAATCTCAAATGGAAATGTCATATTAAAACCCGGAATTAGTAAAGAGGCTTCATGTGAGGGTTCAGAATTGAGTTGAATGTTGGAGTTTAGGATTGATTCTCACATTGAAATTAAATTGGAATTTCATTAAGATTTAAAGTTCCTACTAGAGATTTCAAAGTTGGATCTCACCTTTAAATTCAGAGTTAAGTTAGTTATAATCAGATTTGGGCCTCACAATTCCAATGAAAAATTTATGTTTCAGTTCAGATAGGAGATTCATACCATTTAAGGTTCTAAGGATTAACATTGCGGTCTAAAACTCTCTATCACAATCTAACAATGAACAATCCTCAATTCCCAAGATTATGCCATAATCTTATAGCAAATACACAAGATCAGGAAAATAATTTGTCCATTCTTAAATCCATATCTATATTCAATAGGAATTGTTGTCAAAATATCAATTTGCTCAGTATCCTAATTGGCCATGCATCCTGTTGCACCAGCTAATTCTTCCTTATGAAATAGTAAATCACAGGAGGAAAGAAAGAATGAAATAAATCATAGGTTCAAACATAATTGTAGCATCCTTTCCTTTGATCAACAAATTTACCTTCAAATATGCCTAAAATGTTTTGAGTCTCTCCTCAGCTAATATCCTAATTGACCTTTTCTTGGGAAATATCTCACCAAGTGACCAATTTGTCCACAAGCAAAGCATCTCCCAGTTGTTGAACCACTTATATATATATATATATCCCTACGTTTTAGTGATAACAAAATTTATGAATATCATAATATATTTAATAATATTTTTCCTTTTATAAAAATTATGAATATAATTTTCAAGATATTTATGTATAAGAAATAACATAAATTCCATCGCTGGAAAGGGAAATATATTAAATGTTCATATTGATTACAGTTCAATATGTGTCAGTTAGTGACTAAGTGCCACATCGATTATAAAAGAAGTGTTCTATCGATTGGAGTTATTGATTGGAGAATAAATCTTCTTATCAATTGCTGTTTTACACCAATTGTTGAACAACTTTGTTCCTACATATGTTATGAATATTTTATTATACCGTTTGGTATTTGAATGTTCCGATTACTGAACAAAGATTCAGTAACATATTGATTGGTGTTACGAATGTTCCAATTACTAAACAAATGTTTAGTTCTCATTCCAATTGGCTTAAACATTTTGATTGTTGAAAATTTTCATTACTCTTCCGATTGATATTGTTTATATTCTGATTAGTGTTAATATGTCTTTAAACACATAAATTGGTGAACTAAAATGTTCAATACTTATATTATGCACCGATTATTGTATATATATTTCAATTGCTTTTGAATGCATCGATTAGTGAACAAAATGTCTCTGGTGCGCAATGACATTTGAATCTCCTTGTTTCCTGCTGATAGAAAATAACTTTGTCCACTGATAGAAAGATCTCCTTATTTCCTACTGACAAAAAGTCATCCACCTAACACAGAAAATATGGAGAGGTGTGGGCTGTCTGACTAACATATCTTTCTTTCTATTTATCCTATTTCTAGCATTAATTGCTCACAGAACAAGAAGAATCCTTGACATCCGTTAAGACTCATGAAAGCATCTGTTAGACACTAATGCAGAAGAAGAAGGTGAAGATGCAACAACGACTATTTACTCAACATCTTCTTCAAGGGATGCATAAAAGGATGAAGACTTTGAAGATGAAGAGAAGCACAAATACCCAACAAGGCAATGAGAAGATCTGCTTAAGTGTTCTGCATTCAAGCTTCATTCTTCTCTTTCTCTCTCTTTGTGTTATTGTAAATCTGAGAGAGAGCTTTAGGCTGAGAGTGTGAGCTTTGTTCATATCCTTTAGCTCTCAGGTTACTGTCGAGATCAAGGAATCCAAGGTCATTATTCCAGAACTTGATCTTTTAGTTTGATCTTTCGTTTCTTAAGAAAGATAAGGTTGTTCCTATTCCCACGAGAAAATAAGACCAACTAGGGGGCTGGGTGGTTTGTCCACTAGAGGGACAGTTCTCTATGTTCCCCTTGATGATTAATTCATCCCCATATAATTTTATTTAATTATATATAATTTTGGTGATTAACAAAATCCTAACAATCATTTTCTAACAAGTTTTTATGAAGTTCATTCACAGGGAATAAGTCAAGCAAAATCTGTAAGTTATTCTCTTACACTACCATTTAAAGTTTAAAACATGAATTCCTTCTAAGTCCACATTGATTTCCTTTTTAAAAGAACGATTCTATCACTACAACGATTTCATCTTATAACGATTTGATAAGTGAGTATGAACGATTCTATCGCTTCAACGATTTCGTAAGTGAAACATCGATTTCAGTCTCACAACGATTTCGTAAGTGAATAATCGATTTCGGTCTCATAACGATTTCGTAAGTGAATCATCGATTTCGGTCTCACAACGATTTCGTAAGTGAAACATCGATTTCAGTCTCACAACGATTTCGTAAGTGAATCATCAATTTCGGTCACATAACGATTTCGTAAGTAAATCATCGATTTCGGTCTCACAACGATTTCGTAAACTAAACATGGATTTCAGACTCACAACGATTTCGGATTCACATCGATTTCATAAGTAAAACAACGATTCGGTCATCAGTTTCTTCAGAGAAACAATGAGTTGATTGTTGTAACGATTTGATAAGTAAAATAACGATTTGATTGTTATAACGATTTCGTAAAGTAAAACATCGATTTCAGACTCACAACAATTTTGGTTTCACATCGATTTTATAAGTAAAACAACGATTCGGTCATCGGTTTTCTTAAGAGAAACAACGATTTGATTGTTGTAACAATTTGATAAGTAAAAACAACGATTTGATTGTTATAACGATTCGATAAGTGAAAACATCGATTTGCTTATATCTGTACAACGATTTACTTGTACAACAATTTGCTTTCCCTTGTACAACGATTTACTTATGCTTGTAAAACGATTTGCTTATATATGTAAAACAATTTGCTTGTACATCGATTTGTTTATGTTTGAACAATGTTTTGCTCAAACAGCGATTTGTTTATACAATGATTTGCTCAAATAACGATTTGTTTATATTTGAACAACGATTTGTTTATGTTTGAACAATGATTTGCTCAAACAACGTTTTGTTTATGTTTGAACAACGATTTGCCCTTATTTGTATAACAACTTGGTTATATAATGATTTGCCTATATTTGTATAACAATTTGCATAAACAACGATTTCATAAGTTGAACAACTATTTCATTGTCATAATGACTTCATGGATTACATCGATTTCATACATGATATTCAAATATATTTTCAAATACTGTAAAAGTCAAAGTCTTCCCACGTGCATCACTAATATCCTTGAATTTAATGTGATTGTACACATCTCTGCACGTTGCATATCTGGGTGCCTTCTATTCCTATGTTTCTATAGCAAACACTTTTTAGGATAGCAGAATGGCATTTCCATTTTGGTATATATTCTTTCTAACGTTGACTGACAAGCATAGAGACAGTTCAGCTGTCTGTGCGTTGACATTTATTGTGTGCAAGTATTTTCCAGTAAATTATCATACAACATTGGACTACTAGAAGCTGATGGATATCTGAACGAATCTTCTCTTTGTGTTCATGGCTAATAGAGCATTAAATGGCTACAGACTTACTTGTTGTACACCTCGGACCATGCAGTCTAACGTGCTTCAAACTTAGAGACAACGGCCATTTCAACGGCTATATTTTTCAAGAGAAGGTATATAGAAGACTGATGTCTCCATGAAGAAGAACTTTTGGTACCTTAGAGCTTTCAGAGAACCAACCTATAACTTTCGAGCATCAGAAACAAGAGCCCCAAAGCTTCACTCCATAATCTTCTGTAGCTCTTAGCTCTTCGTGTTCATTTTCTTAGCCTTTGGAGTGCCTTTGTAGTTCTGAGAGTTTTCATCTAGTGAAAATCTTTCTCTCTCAGACATTACCTCGGATCAAGCATTTGTTGTAAGATTGGTCTAGGGGCCATTTGCTTTTATTCACATCTGTTGTGAAGTTCCTCTTCGGGCTGTGAAGAGAGGACCTGTTGAAAACAAGTGGTTGTAATTCCCTTCTTGAGGAAGGAAGACCTGTTGTATCAGGTGGTAGCTATACCTCTTCGGGGTTAGAAGAGAAGGCCAGCTACGGCTGGATGCGTAAGGGTCCTTAAGGGGGACAATACCCTTGGTTAGTGAAATCCCAAGTTATTACTTGGGGACTGAACGTAGGACTCCTTGGGATAGGAGGTCCAAATCAGGATAAAATCCTCTATGTCATGTGATTGTTTATTTGCTAGCTTGTCTTCATTTATCACTAACGCTAACTATCGATCTCAGTGTTTTTCTGTCAAAGCATTTTTGTTGACAGGTTTTTATCTAAACGATTTTTTTAGAATCCCATTTACCCCCCCCCCCCCCCCCCCCCCCCCGGGCTTGCTAGCTGGACAACAAGTGGTATCAGAGACAAGTCTCTTCAACAAAGAAGATCTCAGGATCTTAAGAGCAAAAATAAATGACAGCTCAAGGGTATGCAGAAAGTCAGTTAGTTAACTGCCCCCCTCTATTTGATGGTGAGGACTACAACTATTGGAAGACAAGAATGGAGTTCTTTCTCCAGGCTCTCGATTTTCAACTGTGGTCCATCATAGAAGAAGGAGACTTGGTAGTTCTCAACAACAGAGAAAATTGGATAAACGATGATAAGAAGAAGATATTGTTAAACTGTAAAGCAAAGAGTATGCTGTGCTGTGCGCTGAGCAAGAAAGAATTTAATAGGATCTCAACGTGCAAATAAGCAATGAAAATGTGAGAGAAACTCAGAATCACATATGAGGGAACATACAAAGTCAATGAAACAAGGATAGATATCTTGGTAGCTCAGTATGAGAGATTTCAAATGAAACCAGGAGAATCAATCACACAAATGTACAGCAGATTCACAGATATCACTAATGGTTTGACTGGTCTTGGAAAGACCTATGACATGGGAGATATGGTAAGAAAAATATTGAGATCCCTACCAGCTTCATGAACTCCTAAAGTGACAGCCATAGAAGAAGCTAACGACCTAAGGAGGATGTCTCTTGAAAAGCTCATTGGGTCACTAATGGCCCACGAGATAAACATGGAAAGGCTTGGGGAGTCCTCCAGCAGAAAGAAACACAACAATGCTCTCAAGGTTGCAGAAGACACATCTGGTGATGAATCAGATGGTGATAAAAGCACTAGAAGCAGTGAAGATGAGGAAGCATTCCTATCCAGAAGATTGCAGCGCATATTGGCCAAGAAGAAATACCAGTCTGGAAAGAGATATTTCAAGAAAGAAAAAGACTTCAAGAAATCCGAAGTCAAGGATACAAAGAAAGCTGAACCCATATGCTATGAATGTAAGAAACCTGGACATATTAAGGCTGAGTGTCCAAAACTAAAGAAGACGGAGTTCAGAAAGAAGGACAACTCGAAGAAATTCAAAAGGTACAAAAAGAAAGCCATGGTAGCTGCATGGAGCAACGACAGTGAGTCAAGCTCTAGCGAAGAAGAAGAAGAAAAGGCCAACCTGGCCTTCATGGCAAACTTAGAGGAAAAACTAACTTCTGACTCATCCTTTAATTCATGCAATGAATCTGATTCTGATAATTTAGAAGATGCATTTAATGAATTATACAGTAAATATAAAGATGCATGTAAAATATTAAAAACTACTAAGAAAAACTATGCATGCTTAGAAATTACTAACTCAGATTTAAAATCTGAAATTGAGCAACTAGAAAAATAAATGTCTGAATTAAAAAGAAGAAATGAACTATTATGTGAAGACCTAAAAACTAAAAATGAACAAATAACAAATCTGGAAAAATAGGAAACTTTAAATGAACTGAAAAAGGAAGTTGACACACTAACTAAGGAAAATGAATATTTAACTAATGCAATTGAAAAGTTTACAAATGGTAAATCAACATTAATACTAAAAGGAGCTAGAAGATCAGGCAAGAAGAAGCATGGCTTAGGATATACTCCACCAGATAATGAAGAAATAGTAGTCCGTCCTAAAATCTATCCAACGCCAAAATTTGTAGCTGAACAAAATACTGAATATAAATCTAACTTTAAGTACATCCCAACTAAAAAAGTAAGTAGAATATCTTGCTATAGTCATTGTAATAAATTAGGACATACCAGAACAACCTGTACGACAAAACACCTAAAATGGATACCTAAAAGAAAAGCTAATGAAACTAACCATCAAGGACCCAAAAGAACTTGTGTACCTAAATCTTAGTATTTTTATTACAGAGAAGCCTTAGAGCATGAAGTGGTACCTGGACAGCGGGTGCTGAAGGCACATGACAGGCAACAGAAAGCTATTCTCGCACATCAAAGATGAAGAAGGCACAGTGACTTACGGTGACAATAGAAAGGGTACAATGATCAGTTGTGGACCAGTTGGTAGCCAAGGCAGAATTCTCATAGAAGATGTGTTATACGTTAAAGGTCTCAAGCACAATTTGATAAGTATCAACCAGCTGTGTGACAAGGGTCACCAGATTAGGTTTCAAGAGCCAACATGTGTAATTATGAAAGATGGTGTAACAGTATTCGAAGCCTGTAGAGAAAAGAATCTATATGTGCTTCATCTAGAAGAGTTGAAGAATCAAGATGTATGCCTTGCAGCAAATAAAGATCAATCAGCTGAACTATGGCACAGGAGATTGGGTCACTGCAGTTTGAATGGAATTAGAAAATTGATCAAGCGAAATCTAGTGGAAGGCTTGCCTAAAATAAGCTCAAGATTAGAAGGTGTATGTGAACCTTGTGCAAAAGGGAAGCATACAAAGACATCTTTCAAATCAAAGATAGTAGTAATTGTTGGGGATAGAATAGGTGACTTTGATAAATGAACTAAGAAATTGTGTGAATAGCAGTGGAATTAAAATAAGTAAACACACAATTCGATCAGACTCAAGTGTGGTGTGTGAGAATAGTGAATAAGAACAGCAAACCACACAACAAACCACAGTGCACTGAAGATTTTAAGGTGGTTCGGAGAACGAGAACACAACTTGTGTCTCCTACGTCCACCTCCTCACAACGGAGGAACCACTAGCACAAGAGCAGTACAAACTAGAGCACGACGACTCTAACCTCTTTGAGTTCAAAAACTCAAAGAAACCCAGGAGATAGGCACAACGACCTACTCCAAAGACCACTTGTGAATTCAGAAAATTCACAAGCCCTTGAGCACCAGCTCAAGCACCAGAGCACAACGGCTCCAACCCAGAGCACTGGGGCTCCAAAACAGAGTAAAGTACTCAAACCTCTGGATCACAATAGATCCAAGTTCTGCTAGAACAAGCACACTTAGAGAATGGATCCTCTAGCACGATCTATCTCAATACAATAGAATTGGTAAAGACAAATGGAATTGGGAGATCTGTGTAGAACACATACACAGATTCCCCAGGGAAATTAAACACTCTGGCCAAATACAGACTCGGCTGGATCTCCTTCTGGATCAGCACTGCTGCAATCACGAGCTCCTTCTCTTCTTCTCCTTCTTCTTCTCCTTCTTCTTCCCTTGGCGGCGCTGCTCTGCTCCTCTAGATGCAGATGCCTCTTTCCCGCTCTTCTTCCCTTCTTCCAGAAAGCTCTTGGCTCTTGTCTTGCGTGGGATGCTTTGGAGTGCCAAAGACATGGGTATTTATAGCCCATATGTCCATAAAGAGCCTTAGGGTACGTGGGCACAAAAACCTAGGCAGATCCCTTGAACCCCAAGTGGCCACGTGTCTAGATCAATTCTTCGATTTTGAGTTTCAGCCGGAGTGTGTCGACCTGTCCAAGGAGTGTGTCGACACACTGTCCCAAACTGGTAGAATTGGTTCTCTGGGAAGAGTCACTAGTGTCGACACTACTTCAGGCTGTGTCGACACACTGTCCAGAACTGACAAACAGGTCTTCTGGGAACTGGATCTAGTGTCGACACCATTTGAGGCTGTGTCGACACATAGTACAGACCTATCAACTGGGTTCTCTAGGAACTGGGACTGGTGTCGACACCACTTGAGGCTGTGTCGACACACTTGACCTTTTCTTTATCATTTTGCCTTAGGGTTTGAAGCCCTGTGTCGACACCAGTAGTGGGTGTGTCGACACTACCATGACAAACTCTGTATACACCTGCAAAGTTAACACATAAATCATTAGTACAAGATATTATCATTAAAATATGAGATATTGAACATCAAGAACATGTTGTTTAAGCATTATTGTGATATATATAGAATGTATAACATGTTCAACATATCATCATCAAAATCATAATATGTCATCATTAAAATCAAAGTATGAGTGATGTTCATTGGTTATCATTAAAATACAACTTTAGGAAATTCCAAAACACACTCAACCCAACAATCTCCCCCTTTTTGATGATGACAAAACATATGCACAATCTCCCAATAACCTGACTTCCTTAACTGCAACAACTCCCCTTGACCATGTACACTCTTTGAACTTTCTCCCCATACTTGACCATGTACACTCTTTGAAATTTCTCCCCATAAAGACTTTCTCCTCCTTTAAGGAACTTTCTCCCCCTTTTTGACAGCATCAAAAAGATAGATAAGAGAGAGAAACAAAGATTGTAAGAAATGAAATGAAGGAAATGAATGGTAAGAAATGATCAAAATAAGTGAGGCAAAGTGATATTTACATATGAGAGAAGTTATTGTGTTCTTTGCATTGTGCAATAAAGTTTAATCACAAAGACACACTCAACACAAAGTATAGCAAAGTATAATGATCTAAATGTGGTTAAAATAATGATGCAAATGTGAAATAAGGTGACCTATATGAGTGAGCAGAAATATTTAACAAGAATGTGATGAGTTTTAAGTTTAACACAATGTAAAATAATAGGTCTAAACGCAGTAAACATGAACTTTATTAAGGTCTTGAGCTTTTCCATCCTGATAATTTGATTTTCTGTCATTTTAACTGGGAAAGAATACAAGAATAAATTAGTTAAATCTCACTTTTCAGTGCAAGAGATCACATTGATTAGATGCAAAATCTCCTGATTACTCAGTGGTTTAACTTTCATTATCTTATACAGAGTTGAAAACTTTTATTTCCACTTTTTGACGTGAAACAAATCACTTTTTAGGTGAAATGGCCCGGTTACTCAGTGGTTCAAGAATTTGCATTGCTCTGTTTGTATCTTTCCAGATTGATCATTTTTATTTTGATGTTTTTCAGAAATAAGTTTGCTTTGACCAGAAAAGTCATGACTCTGAATTTAGAGAAATTATTTTTAACATGTGGTAAAAATGAAGCTTAAGCATACATATTTGAAATATTAAAGCCACTCATGTTCCTATAATGGTGTTTTTGCAAATCATTTTAAAAACATTCAGTATTAAGATTGCTTAACCTTGAAATGATAATGAATCTTTGAAATTAAACTAAGTGCACAATGAGTTTAGGTTCAATGTCTTAATTCTCTCATAAGAAAATAACACAATGACTCAAAAATTCTAATGATTGAGGCTCAGAGTAGACAATAATTGTCAAGAAAAAATGAGTGAGAATAGACAATGACTCCCCCTCAACAAATACTCCCCCTCAACAATTGCATAAATGAATCTTGATACTTGGCGGAGACATATACTCACGCATAGTGAAAGTGTCCAGACAAGCCTAACTTGCCTTTCTTCAGATCACTATTTGATATACCAAGAATTTCAATGCAACTGAGAAGTGGGAGTTTATTTGCAAGAGAGAATGGCTTTTATTTGCATGAAGAGATGAGATGAAGATATCAGACATGAGAAAACTTGCATAAACCAAGTTCCCTTCTAAGAGAAGTGAATCTTGGTTATGCAAGAGGCTTAGTGAAAATGTCTGCAATTGTTTTTCTGTGTCAATGAAGTGGAGTTCAAAAGAATTCTTTGAGACTTCATCTCGAAGGAAATGATGTCGAATGTCAATGTGTTTTGTGCGGGAATGCTGAATAGGATTTTTGGACAGATTTATAGCACTTGTATTGTCACAAAGAATGGGAATGCAACCTAATGTGTGATTATAATCTAGAAGTTGATGTTTGACCCAAAGGACTTGGATACCACAGCTACCAGCAGCAACATACTCAGCTTCTGCAGTTGAAAGAGCTACAGAATGTTGCTTTTTGGAAGCCCAAGAAATAAGATACCCTTCTAGATATATACACAAACTACTAGTGCTTTTTCTATCAAGTTTGCACCCAGCATAATCAGCATCACTATATGCAATCAAGTCCAATTTACACCCAGCAGGATACCAAAGACCCAAATCACATGAAGAAAGAAGATATTTGAAAATTCTTTTAACCGCAGACATGTGACTGTCTTTAGGATTTGCTTGAAATCTGGCGCACAAGCAGACACTGAATTGAATATCTAGCCTAGAGGTAGTTAGATAGAGAAGAGTTCCAATCATACCTCTGTAAAGTTTAGTATTAACAGGCTTACCAGAAGCATCACTCTCAAGTCTTACACTTGTGGCCATTGGTGTGTTGGATGGCTTGATATTCTGGAAGTCAAACCTCTTGAGCAACTCCTTGACATATTTTGTTTGACTCAGAAAAATTCCTTCAGCAGTTTGATGTACTCTCAGACCTAAAAAGAATGTAAGTTCACCCATTAGACTCATTTCAAATTCAGATTGCATAAGATGGGCAAATTCATTGCACAAATTATTATCTGTGGAGCCAAAAATGATATCATCAATGTAAACCTGAACAACAATAAAATGATTTTTTGCAGTTTTTGTAAACAAAGTTTGATCAATTTTTCCTCTTATGTAAGCTTTATTTACAAGAAAGGAGCTCAACCGGTCATACCAAGCTCTTGGAGCTTGCTTAAGACCATATAGAGCCTTATTGAGTTTAAAAACATGATTGAGAAATTTTTCATTTTCAAAACCAGGGGGTTGTTTGACAAAGACATTTTCTTTTATGTAACCATTCAAGAAAGCACTCTTGACATCCATTTGAAAGACTTTGAATTTCAAAGAAGCAGCAAATGCAAGGAATATACGAACAACTTCAAGTCTTGCTACAGGGGCATAAGATTCTTCAAAGTCAATACCAAGTTCTTGGTTATACCCTTGAGCAACAAGTCTAGCTTTATTTCTAACAATTTGACCAGATTCATTCAATTTATTTCTGAAAATCCATCTAGTTCCAATGACAGAAGATAAATCTGAAGGTTTTGGTACTAAATCCCAAACTTGATTTCGTTCAAATTGATGAAGCTCTTCATGCATAGCATTTATCCAGTTTTCACAAGATAAAGCTTCATCAACATTTTTGGGTTCAATTTGGGAAAGTATGCCAAAGAATCTTCAACTATGACAGAATGAAAAGATGATCTGGTTCTTATTCCATCTTGCAAATTACCAACAATGCTTTCAAGTGGATGATCTCTTAAAAATCTGGGTTCAGAAATTACCTCAGAGTTTGCATGATTTTCAGGAACATGATTACCTGAATTACTTGAAGTTGGCATTTCAAGAACCTCATGAACATTTGGTACTTCTTGATCTTCAAGATTTGTAGATGGATGTTCAAGAAATTCATCTTCATCATCACATATTGAGTTCTGTACACATCAGAAATGTCAATCTTTTGCAAATTTTCATCAAAAATGACATGTGGAGATTCTTCCACAGTCTTATTTTTCAAAATATAAACTCTGTAAGCTCTTGAAGTTTCAGATAACCTAAGAAGATTGATTCAAAACTTTTTGCATCAAATTTATCAAGATTTTCTTTGTTGTTATTGTGAACAAAACATTTGCAACAAAAATTTTGAAATATGACACACTTGGTTTTTATTCTTGAACAACTCATAAGGGGTTTTTCTGATCTTTGGTCTTACTAATGCTCTATTCAAAATGAAATTAGCTGTATTTACAGCTTCTGCCAAAAAGATTTAGACAGTTTACTTTCAATGAGCATAGTTCTGGCCATTTCCACAAGAGTTCTATTTTTCCTTTCTACAACTCCATTTTGTTCTGGAGTTCTAGGGGAAGAAAACTTATGGAGAATTTTTAGTTCAGTACAGAGATCAGAAAATGATTTGTTTTCAAATTCACCCCATGATCTGTCAAATGGAATTCAGTTTGAAAGATAAACCCACTAAGGCAGAATTGTAAAATCTCCTGAATTCTGAACATGCATCACTTTTATGGGATAGGAATAAAACCCAAGTATATCTTGTAAAGTCATCAATGATCACAAAGCCATATCTATTACCACTGAGACTTTGAGTTCTGGTTGGACCAAAAAGATCCATATGAAGCAACTCAAGTGGTTTAGATGTAAGTACTTCATTGAACAGTTTAAAAGATTTTCTTGTTTGTTTTCCTTGAGTACATATCCCACAAACATGATTGTCAATGACTGGGAAAGATTCAGGAAGACCTTTTACAAGATTCATTCTTATGAGTTTACTAATGGTTGTGAAACTTACATAACCCAACCTTTTGTGCCACAACTAAGCAGTGTCATTTTTATTTGCAATCAAGCAAACATTTAAAGAAGAAGTATCACACAAATCAATCATGTAGACATTATTTTCTCTTTTTCCAATCAATTTAATTTGCTCAGAAGAGGAGTCAATTATTTTGCATGAATCATGTTCAAAAAGAATCTTGTGACCATTGTCACACAATTGACTAATGCTAAGCAAGTTGTAATTCAAACCCTCAACTAAACAAACATCATCATTTAAGGTAATGCAAGACTTACCAATTTTTCCTTTGCCAATTATTTTTACTTTATTCTTACCTCCAAAGATGACTGATCCACCTTCCTTTTCAATCAAGCATGAAAATTTATTTTTGTCTCCTGTCATGTGCCGTGAGCATCCACTGTCAAGAATCCTGAAGTTGTTGAAATTGGATGCACGGCTTTCCTGCACATAACAAATTAGACAAGAAAAGTTTTTGGTACCCACATGAGATTGGTACCAACATCCTGAGTGAGAAGAGATAACAAATCCTTTCTAACCCAAATTTGTGTATTTTTCTTCACAGTGGTTTTTGAAACAGAAGATTCAACTTTTTATTTTTCAATTTTCTGAACATTATACCTCTTAGTTGATTTGTTCCACTGTGAAAAACTTGGCATGTATTGCTGTTGATATGCAGGAAAAGATGAATGATAGAAATAAGGATTGAACCATTGGTTACCATTGTACCTTTGGTTCCAAGACTTATTCCATCTTGAATTGTAAGAGGAGAAAACATTCCAATTTCCATGAGAAAAATGATTATTGATTGGTTTGAAGTTTTTGTGATTTTTATAAGAAGGGTAGGTCGACCTCTGACTGAGATAGGTCGACCTGTGCATATGTGTCGACCTAGGTAGGGTATGTGTCGACCTAGGTAGGGTATGTGTCGACCTCTCAGGTTCTTTTTATTTTTGTATTTTTCCTTTATTTTTAGATGAGCTTGCCTTAACAAATTTTATTAAAGGAGTTTTTGATGATTTTGTTTTCTTTGGAGATGATTCAGTTTTCTTTGAATTTTGTGGTTCAAAACCTAAGCCATGCTTATTTGAATTCATCTTAACTCCAAGTAGAGCATTCAGATTGTCTTTCCCTTGAGTGAAGTTCTTGATGATGTCTTCTTTTTCTTTGATGCAAAGATTGAGTTTTTCAATTTGATTCAAGTTTTTATGGTTTTCCTTTCTTTTTCTTCAAATTTCTTAACAGAATTGATAAGTTCTTTGTTCAATTTTTGAATTTTCAACTTGAGATTATCAACAAAGATCAACAGTTCATCATTTTCTTTGATTTGATTTGAAACTTGAGCTTCCAATTCAGAAATATTTTCAGATGATGAAGTATCATGAAGAATGCTTTCAATTTTTCTTTTCAAATATTTATTTTCTTTTCTAACATCAGAAAGATTTTCAACTAAATTACCATATGCTTCTTGCCAATCATCAATGGTAAATAGTTCAAAGGATATATCTACTTGTTCTTCACTGCTTCCAGCCATGAAGCAGATTTCATTCTCTTCTGAACTTGAGGATTCTTCATTGCAGTCTAAGCTTTCATCATCTGACCATGTAGCCACCATGGCCTTGTTCTTCTTTTTGTGAAACTCCTTCTTGTGGGTTTTGTGTTTTTCCTTCTTACCTTCTAGACAATCAGCCTTCATATGTCCAGATTTGTTACACCTATAACACACAGGAATTTCATCAGTTTTCTTATGAGCAACATGAGAGAAATGTTTCATTTTACTAGACATGACATTTTGCTTATTACCAAAATTCTTCTTGTTTGATTTCAGAAATGCCTTAAATTGTCTAGTGATGAAAGCAAGATTATCATTATCAGATTCAAATTTTTCAGACTCAGAATTTTCTTTAGATTTTCCTTTATTACTAGATGAAGCTTTAAGAGCAATGGTTTTTGTTTTTAGCATGTGTTCTTCTGATCTCTTAAGGTTTAACTCATATGTCATTAATGATCCAATGAGTTCATCCAATGTGATTTTGGATAAATCCTTTGAATCTTCAATGACAGTTGCTTTAGTGTGCCATACAGAAGATAATGAGCGCAAAATTTTTCTTACCAATTCTTCATTTGAGTATTCCTTACCCAAGGCTTGAAGTCCATTTATAATGACCATGAACCTAGCAAACATCTCAGATATAGTTTCATTAGATTTCATGATAAACAACTCATAATCAGAAACTAACATGTTAGCCTTAGTCTCCCTGACCTGAGATGTGCCCTCATAAAGAAATTCTAATTTATCCCACATCTCCTTGGCAGACTTACATATGGAGATTCTGGAATATTCCTTTGGATGGATGGCACATTGCAGCATGTTCATGGCACTGTAGTTCAGGGTGACCCTTCTGATCTGCTCCCTGGTCTTCATCTCCAGTGACTTCATTTGGTCCTTTTTCAACAATTCTCCATACTTCATAGTTCTGTGCTCTAAGAAAAACCATCATCCTATTCTTCCAGTAAGGATAGTCAGTACCATCAAAAAATGGAGGCCTATTGATTGAATGACCTTTAGAACAAAACCTTTAGAGTCCATGATAAAGACAACCAAACCAAAACACACAGCAATTTGAGCAAGTAATTAAAATCTGAAATACAGAAACTTCACCAAAGCACCTCAGAGTATAGAATTGACTCTGACCTGCTCTGATACCAGTTGTTGGGGATCGAATAGGTGACTTTGATAAATGAACTAAGAAATTGTGTGAATAGCAGCAAAATTAAAATAAGTAAAACACACAATTCGATCAGACTCAAGTGTGGTGTGCGATAATAGTGAATAAGAACAACAAACCACACAACAAACCACAGTGCAATGAAGATTTTAAGGTGGTTCAAAGAACACAACTTGTGTCTCCTACGTCCACCTCCTCACAATAGAGGAACCACTAACACAAGTGCAGTACAAACTATAGCACGATGACTCTAACCTCTTTGAGTTCAACAACTCAAAGAAACCCAGGAGATAGGCACAACGACCTACTCCAAAGACCACTTGTGAATTCAGAAAATTCACAAGCCCTTGAGCACCACGGCTCAAGCACCAGAGCATAATGGCTCCAACCCAGAGCACTGGGGCTCCAAAATAGAGTACAAAGTACTCAAACCTCTGGATCACAATAGATCCAAGTTCTGCTAGAACAAGCACACTTAGAGAATAGATCCTCTAGCACGATCTATCTCAATACAATAGAATTGGTAAAGACAAATGGAATTGGGAGATCTGTGTAGAACACATACACAGATTCCCCAGAGAAATTAAACACTCTGACCAAATACAGACTCGGCTGGATCTCCTTCTGGATCAGTACTTGTAACGACCCGACCCTCCGGACCCCCACCAGGGCCCGAAGTTCGCGTCGCCACCCACGGATCCGAAGACCCGGAAGGGTTATATGAACAAGTCTAGTGAGATATGTACTGAATTTAAACAACTATAACAATATGTACAATATACAAAAGTCTGTACAACGTGTCCCAAACAAAAGCACAGGTACCAGAAGAAAGTGCAGTCCTTAAGGGGCATACCCCGAGAACTTGCAAAACACAGCTCTCAGCTCACTCAGGCTACAAGAGCTCACAACGCTCGCTCTCACTGCTGCTGACAACAACGCGGCGCCACAGCCGCCTCCGCAACCCGTCCAACACCGAGCTCCCGCGACGACGAGCCCCTAGCTGAAGGAAGTAGGGGGGTGAGCCTCGCGAACAAGGCCCAGTAGGGATTACCAGTCCCTCACCGGCCAGAGCAGCAGGAACTCCGAAAACAGGAAACTACACTAGAAAGCTGTAAAGCGAGTAACACCTACAGCAGGGTACTACTAAGCAGCGGAAGAGAACATCGCAACACCACGACCACCAACCCAGGTCGTGGCACACACACGACTCCCGCGAAAACCAACGGAGTCGGGCACAAAGCGTAAGCAACGCTCGGCACACCAGCCGAGACTACGCAACAACCAAGTGAGAACGACGTCTCACCGCAAGCACGGCCACCTCAAACCTCCACGAAGTCGAGGGCCTACAAGCAGAACCATCACGGACCCCGGACACACCGCCAGGTCGGGAAGCTACACACGCCGGTGCCATCACGGGCTGGCACCCAAGAACGGGACCACGGAACCGAGAGAACACCGAAGCGGGAACAACTAGAGGCACGGGTCTGCCCAAGGCCAGACCAACGACGCCCACAGAAACGAGGCACAGCCAGGCTATAACCTCTGTGCAAGCTCGGGCAACGAGGGACACTTGGAAACGTCGTGAGGAAAACGCCGTCACAACAACAGCAACCAAGCCACCGCCGCTAGCAGCCAAGAGGGGGACCCGTAGTCCACACGCTCTGCTCGCTAGCCTAGCTTCTGCCTCCGCCCCCGCGAAGGGCGAGACAGAGCCGCCACAGAAACACACCAACTCACGCAACACCGCAGCCTGGCCAAGCTGCGGCCTCACGCCTGACACCACTACGTGGCTCCGGAACCAACGCAGAGAGAGGCAGTGAGACAAAGGACTGTCTGGTCTGCGCCAGGAACTCCAAACACCTCGACGTCCCAGACCCAGACAAGAGAGCTCTACAAACGACTCATCGCCGCTGCCCAAACCTCGTTTTCCCCTCAGCTCAGAGTCCGCTCACGTGGGCTGCCAACTCGAGCACACTCGTAGCCCGGAGTACTCCCTCAACAGGCTCCCGAGGATGGGGGTCCCAGGAAACGGAGACAACCTCTAAATGGGACAAGCCCTCAAGTGCCAAGCACCGGGCGAACAGAGAACAGGCGGGGCAATCACCACAAAAACGGCACAACTGACTTGTAACCAAGACAAGCCCAGCAGGCACGGGCACACACGGCACCCCTCCCGGAAACCCCGGAGGGGCCGTTGGCCAACGCCGGCACACACGGCACGGCACGAGAAGTCGGAACACTGCGAGGCAGAACAAAAGCCAGAACAACCTGATCGCGACCACAGGTGTGTCGCCTTCAGAACGG
Organism: Colocasia esculenta; assembly: GCA_014218235.1. Classification (NCBI taxonomy): domain Eukaryota; kingdom Viridiplantae; phylum Streptophyta; class Magnoliopsida; order Alismatales; family Araceae; genus Colocasia; species Colocasia esculenta. Next base: position 159,062,273 of record CM024754.1, on the reverse strand, counting down.
GAAGGCGACAGCCAGCCTGTCGCCACCAGGTCGCGACGACCAGGGGGCCGCCTTCTGACCTGAACGCGACATATCGACCTGTCACGTTCAGCATCAGAAGGCCGGACCTCAAGCCAAACGGCACAGAGGCGAGAAGGCGACCAGGGCATCGTCGCTACCCCAAAAGGTAGAACGCGACGACTGCCCTGTCGCAACCCCGAAGGCGACAGCCAAGGTGCCGCCTTCAGAACAAAACCCGGAACTGAAGGGCAAAGGGGAACGCGACGGCCAACCTGTCGCCACCAAGAAGGCGACAGGTTGCATGTCGCCTCCAGACTGGTATCGCGACAGCTATCCTGTCGCGATCACAGACTGAGCCCCAAACGGAGCATGGGGGCCAACCATGGTCACCCCAAGCTACCACACAAGCACACACGGGGAGGGGAGCATGGGGAAAGCCGTAAATCTAGCTACAAAACCCCGAGGGCTCCCGATCCACCCGGATGGGAGAGGGCACAAGAAATCCCTACCTTAGAACGGAGAAACCACCCCACGAAGGGGCCCTCGCGGTCGGTTGGCCGCCTCCTCCTCGCTCCACGCACGCGCCGCCGCTCCGCACGAGCTCCCGGCCGCTCCACCGCGCCGGATCGCCGGAGGGAGCCCTCCACCGCCTGAGAAGAGGGGAAAAGGGAGAGAGGAAGAAAGGGGGAAGAAAGGAGGGGCCAACGGCCTTAAGCCCTCGGAACCTGAGAACGCGACAAGATCCCTGTCGCGTTCCCAACAGGAACGCGACACCCCACACGTCGCCTTCTCAAAAGTTCCGACAAGACCTCTGACAGGCCGACAGGCGCCAGACCACGTGTCGCGCGCGCAGGCGCCTCAGGTGAACGCGACACCTGGCACGTCGCCTTCACACCTGCGAAGCGGACACGTGGCACACAGCCACAGCAACAACCGGAACGCGACACAGGGGCCGTCGCCTTCCCAACCAGAAGGCGACAGGGAACATGTCGCGTTCAGAACGCGACACCCCTGCCCGACGCGATCCCAAGATCAACGCCAAGGCACACAGAACCCGAGGAGTTACACCAAGATGCGACGAGAAAGCGACGCACCCGAACATCGCGGCACGGATGACTGTCGCGGTGGACACCCACGCCGCGACACCAACGCGTCACCCAGCCTGGGCGCGTCAGTGGCCAGTCATCCCACGACACCGGACGGAAGCCGGGACACCGGGTGTTACAATCCACCCCCCTTAAAACAATTTCGTCCTCGAAATTGGGACAAGCCCAACAGATCCCAAGGCACGAAACGAAGCACAGGGAGTAAACGCAAGACCCAGCGCGAAAAAGCCACTAAGTCTCAACACGACTTCCTCGTGGCAACAATCGCACCACCAAACACGCGCGGAACTCACGAAGCCGGAAAACCAACGGCTCACAACATGCTCCAACACTCCGGGAGCACCAAGCCAAGGAAACAACGGCTCACTCCAGCCACACGTGGGGTGCCCCACGGAAAAACAACCCCACCGGTGTCGAGTGACACCAAATCCGGCCCGAACAGCGGAAAACACTAGCCGAAAACTACACGGCTGCAGCCACCGACAGACCTCGCTGTTGGGACCAACCCACCAGCAACTCACTCTGTCGCCACCGAGACCCGACAGAGGACGCAGTTGCCGACAGCAACACAAGAAACGCCGGTCAGCAACTCACTCTATCGCCAGCAAAACCCGACAGAGCACACCGTTGCTGACAACCACACAAGAACCACCTGAGAGTCAAGCACGACACTCAGGGAACTGCCTTACGCTACTCGCAGCAGCTAGCACCGGTCACCAGCCCAACCGAGGAACCACGCAAGCGACAAGAACCAGAGCAACATCACGCTCGCAAGGGATCCGCAACACACGGAACAACGTCCACTGTCACCACTAGGTCTCACCCAGACCTTCCTCGTGGCCCAACAGGGACACCAAACGCACGCGGAGCCACAGAAACTGGGAGTCACACACTCCACAACGTGGCACACCGCGACGGAAAAACACGGAAGATGTCTGAGGTTAAGCCACGACCGGACACCTCACAACGCCGACAAATCACTTGGTCGAGTACTAGCAAGCCAACAGGTCTCACTGTCACCAGACGAACTGACGGGAGACTCCGCCATCGGCTTCCAGACTCACCAACACCCCGCACAACGGAAAACCAACGAAGGGTTGGCAGCGCACCCGCCACGCGCACACAGAGCTCAGCGTGGGTATCGACGTGCCAACCACCAAAAGACGCGCAACCACACGGGAACCAAAACAACTGCAGAGGTCGAGGACAACACGTCGACCTCAGAGGGACCCAGACCGAAGCAGGGTACCACAACCGAACGCACTCGCTCCCAAAGCGCGAGGGAAACTCGGACACATGCTACGACCAAAGCCTGGCGTACCACCGATAGGGCTACCTAGACAAGGCAAAGCAGCCACCCCACCGCGGTAACGGTACAACCACAAGGCATAGGCCAGCACAAGGTGTCCCAGAGGCGGAAAGCTCAACGCCTCTGACACCGAGCAAACTCGAGAGACGACGCACGAATTTCGCGAACAAGTACACGGCACAACACGAGGTGCTATCACAAGCACCGGGAGCCACCCAAGGTACAACACGATGCACCAGGGCTCCTGACGGCACAAACCGGAATGCTCGAGCACGAGCACACGGTGCTACCACAAGCACCAAAAGCTAAACAAAGTGCAACACAGGTGCACCCGCGGCCGAAACAACATCACGGCTAACGGGAAGGACTCTCCGCAAGAGACCTGCCGAAGCCACGCGCAAAGAACCGCAAGCCTAAAAAGGGCAAACAGGCCATGCCAGCCTCAGCCCTTAAGGCGCAAAAACGTGAAGCACCGAAAAATGCACAAGGTGCAGCACACGCAACTGCACCAACTGCTCGAAACGACACAGGGCCCACCGAAGGGGACTCTCCACCATAGGCCCACAAGAAAAGCGCACAGAAAAGCCGACAACGACTTCAAGAGCGCGACCATCACATCGGCTCCAGGAAGCGCACAAAATACGAAACATCGACTCTGCCGCACGAGGAGCGAAAGCCACCGCAACTCCCTGGCGCGCACGAGCAGGAAGGCACCACCTCTATCACGACCCGATAGAGGGGCCAAACACTAAAACGATGACACGAAAAGCCTCCAAGGCACAAGCCGAGGCACAAACGAGCATACAGCGGAACAACGCTTGCACGAGCAAGCCAACCAGAAAACCGGTGCACAGCAGAGCAATGCTCTCGCCTGCAACCCAAATAGAAAACGGGACTACCTCGCACTAAACCAACAGGGACCCAACGCCCCAACTATTTAGGCAGGTAGCAAAAACTCATCTCGACAAAAAAAAACGGCACAACAGGTCCACTGACCCATGGTGCCATACGGAAAGGACGACACGAGGGGAGCAAGCAACTCAACCCAAAACAACTCAAAGGAAGATAACTCCACCGAAAGGTCGCAACGATGCGCACCCCGGAAACACGCCACAGTGGAGCATCACCACCTCGAGCAGCCAACGGAAAACAGAGGAAGGAGACACGCACCGCACGAGTCTCTTCCACGCGCGAGAGGCAAACCACAACGCAAGACTGGTGCTTCCACAAGAAGCACAGCCAGCCGAGCACCTACGGCACTCACCAGACCACCATCTGCGAGAGCACGCAGGGCGCGAAAAACGAGGCAAACCATCCGAGCCACGGGGACACGCAGGTCCCGCCAGCGCAGCCGAGAAACTTGGAAACGAACAACGAGACAAGCTGGCCAACGCAGCAGCCAGACGCACGGCCAAGCGCACAACACCTTGACCGAGAACGCCCAAGCAGACTGTAACACAGACAGTCCAACCGGCAACAACGACAGCTCATCTCCACACAGAGAGAGAGAGCAGCGACGATCAAAGCAAACACAAGGCAGCTTTGGGGAGAACCTCCGCCAAAAGGCGCCAAGAGCCGTCCTGGGAGAACCTCACCAGAACACAGCCCAACCAAACGGCACACATCGAACCACAGGGCAACACAACGGTAGCCCGAAACGAACGCAGAGCACTCCTGGGAAGAACCTCCACCAGAAGCGACAAGGGCGATCCTGGGAAGAACCCTCACCAGAATGCACAACACAAACGACCAAACAACACGAACCATCAGAGAGAACACTGCAGCAAGCAGAACTACAGAAACCACACAAGCTGGTCCTGGGAGAACCTCCACCAGAACCACCAAGGCACCGCTCTGGGAAAAACCCTCCAGAACGCACCAACCAAACCAACAACACACCTCAGACTCTGAGGTGGCACGGCAACAGCAGAAACGAGCGAGGAACAGTCCTGAGAGAAACACTCACCAGGACAACAACAAATAGTTCTGGGAAACCTCCACCAGAACACAGGGCAACCAAGCGATGCACCTCAGCCTAGAGGGCAACGCAACAGCAACCAGAAACGTGCACAGCACAGCTCTGGGGAAACCTCATTACCACCAGAACCAACAGAGAAGAACTCCAGGAGCACCTCACTAGAGTTCACAACCAGCCAGCACCAGGCTGACAACGACCACAGACAAGTGTTGCAGCGCTCGACCAGCGGCGCAACACAGCACGCAAGGCACCTGCTCAGCTCGGCGTCCCGAGCACAGCGCACAACGGCGCACAGGCACACGAGGCCAAACACAACAACAACGACAACACACACCCCAACAACAAAGGGGACAGCCAACAAGGCTGGGACACTTCGACCGGCTCCACAGACCACAACTCTGCACCGGTGAAGGCCACACCACACGCAGGCTCTCTCAGCCTTCGCAACGCACACACGCTCAAATGCGCTGAAGACGACCAGGAGCACCGCACCTAGACTTGCCTACTAGTGTCCTCCATACGGGAAGACCACTGTCAGCGAGTCCAACGCCAACCGCACCGCTACGGCACGAACACGCCGAGCGACCACACTCGCCACGCGCGCGGCACAGCAACAACTGCAACCTGCAGCACGCGCACGAACTTGCAGGAAAGCCGCACACCTGCAAAACAATCAAAGGCACAAGCCTAACACTAGTCGGACGGTGTCAGCAGCGCACTAGTACCTTTCTTTGGGACAGCTATAGTTATCAATTCCTTACAAATCTCAGTAGACTCCTCGCTCTGATACCAACTGTAACGACCCGACCCTCCGGACCCCCACCAGGGCCCGAAGTTCGCGTCGCCACCCACGGATCCGAAGACCCGGAAGGGTTATATGAACAAGTCTAGTGAGATATGTACTGAATTTAAACAACTATAACAATATGTACAATATACAAAAGTCTGTACAACGTGTCCCAAACAAAAGCACAGGTACCAGAAGAAAAGTGCAGTCCTTAAGGGGCATACCCCGAGAACTTGCAAAACACAGCTCTCAGCTCACTCAGGCTACAAGAGCTCACAACGCTCGCTCTCACTGCTGCTGACAACAACGCGGCGCCACAGCCGCCTCCGCAACCCGTCCAACACCGAGCTCCCGCGACGACGAGCCCCTAGCTGAAGGAAGTAGGGGGGTGAGCCTCGCGAACAAGGCCCAGTAGGGATTACCAGTCCCTCACCGGCCAGAGCAGCAGGAACTCCGAAAACAGGAAACTACACTAGAAAGCTGTAAAGCGAGTAACACCTACAGCAGGGTACTACTAAGCAGCGGAAGAGAACATCGCAACACCACGACCACCAACCCAGGTCGTGGCACACACACGACTCCCGCGAAAACCAACGGAGTCGGGCACAAAGCGTAAGCAACGCTCGGCACACCAGCCGAGACTACGCAACAACCAAGTGAGAACGACGTCTCACCGCAAGCACGGCCACCTCAAACCTCCACGAAGTCGAGGGCCTACAAGCAGAACCATCACGGACCCCGGACACACCGCCAGGTCGGGAAGCTACACACGCCGGTGCCATCACGGGCTGGCACCCAAGAACGGGACCACGGAACCGAGAGAACACCGAAGCGGGAACAACTAGAGGCACGGGTCTGCCCAAGGCCAGACCAACGACGCCCACAGAAACGAGGCACAGCCAGGCTATAACCTCTGTGCAAGCTCGGGCAACGAGGGACACTTGGAAACGTCGTGAGGAAAACGCCGTCACAACAACAGCAACCAAGCCACCGCCGCTAGCAGCCAAGAGGGGGACCCGTAGTCCACACGCTCTGCTCGCTAGCCTAGCTTCTGCCTCCGCCCCCGCGAAGGGCGAGACAGAGCCGCCACAGAAACACACCAACTCACGCAACACCGCAGCCTGGCCAAGCTGCGGCCTCACGCCTGACACCACTACGTGGCTCCGGAACCAACGCAGAGAGAGGCAGTGAGACAAAGGACTGTCTGGTCTGCGCCAGGAACTCCAAACACCTCGACGTCCCAGACCCAGACAAGAGAGCTCTACAAACGACTCATCGCCGCTGCCCAAACCTCGTTTTCCCCTCAGCTCAGAGTCCGCTCACGTGGGCTGCCAACTCGAGCACACTCGTAGCCCGGAGTACTCCCTCAACAGGCTCCCGAGGATGGGGGTCCCAGGAAACGGAGACAACCTCTAAATGGGACAAGCCCTCAAGTGCCAAGCACCGGGCGAACAGAGAACAGGCGGGGCAATCACCACAAAAACGGCACAACTGACTTGTAACCAAGACAAGCCCAGCAGGCACGGGCACACACGGCACCCCTCCCGGAAACCCCGGAGGGGCCGTTGGCCAACGCCGGCACACACGGCACGGCACGAGAAGTCGGAACACTGCGAGGCAGAACAAAAGCCAGAACAACCTGATCGCGACCACAGGTGTGTCGCCTTCAGAACGGGAAGGCGACAGCCAGCCTGTCGCCACCAGGTCGCGACGACCAGGGGGCCGCCTTCTGACCTGAACGCGACATATCGACCTGTCACGTTCAGCATCAGAAGGCCGGACCTCAAGCCAAACGGCACAGAGGCGAGAAGGCGACCAGGGCATCGTCGCTACCCCAAAAGGTAGAACGCGACGACTGCCCTGTCGCAACCCCGAAGGCGACAGCCAAGGTGCCGCCTTCAGAACAAAACCCGGAACTGAAGGGCAAAGGGGAACGCGACGGCCAACCTGTCGCCACCAAGAAGGCGACAGGTTGCATGTCGCCTCCAGACTGGTATCGCGACAGCTATCCTGTCGCGATCACAGACTGAGCCCCAAACGGAGCATGGGGGCCAACCATGGTCACCCCAAGCTACCACACAAGCACACACGGGGAGGGGAGCATGGGGAAAGCCGTAAATCTAGCTACAAAACCCCGAGGGCTCCCGATCCACCCGGATGGGAGAGGGCACAAGAAATCCCTACCTTAGAACGGAGAAACCACCCCACGAAGGGGCCCTCGCGGTCGGTTGGCCGCCTCCTCCTCGCTCCACGCACGCGCCGCCGCTCCGCACGAGCTCCCGGCCGCTCCACCGCGCCGGATCGCCGGAGGGAGCCCTCCACCGCCTGAGAAGAGGGGAAAAGGGAGAGAGGAAGAAAGGGGGAAGAAAGGAGGGGCCAACGGCCTTAAGCCCTCGGAACCTGAGAACGCGACAAGATCCCTGTCGCGTTCCCAACAGGAACGCGACACCCCACACGTCGCCTTCTCAAAAGTTCCGACAAGACCTCTGACAGGCCGACAGGCGCCAGACCACGTGTCGCGCGCGCAGGCGCCTCAGGTGAACGCGACACCTGGCACGTCGCCTTCACACCTGCGAAGCGGACACGTGGCACACAGCCACAGCAACAACCGGAACGCGACACAGGGGCCGTCGCCTTCCCAACCAGAAGGCGACAGGGAACATGTCGCGTTCAGAACGCGACACCCCTGCCCGACGCGATCCCAAGATCAACGCCAAGGCACACAGAACCCGAGGAGTTACACCAAGATGCGACGAGAAAGCGACGCACCCGAACATCGCGGCACGGATGACTGTCGCGGTGGACACCCACGCCGCGACACCAACGCGTCACCCAGCCTGGGCGCGTCAGTGGCCAGTCATCCCACGACACCGGACGGAAGCCGGGACACCGGGTGTTACAGTACTGCTGCAATCACGAGCTCCTTCTCTTCTTCTCCTTCTTCTTCCCTTGGCGGCGCTGCTCTGCTCCTCTAGATGCAGATGCCTCTTTCCCACTCTTCTTCCCTTCTTCCAGAAAGCTCTTGGCTCTGTCCTGCGTGGGATGCTTTGGAGTGCCAAGACATGGGTATTTATAGCCCCATATGTCCATAAAGAGCCTTAGGGTACGTGGGCATAAAAACCTAGGCAGATCCCCTTGAACCCCAAGTGGCCACGTGTCCAGATCAATTCCCGATTTTGACTTTCAGCCGGAGTGTGTCGACCTGTCCAAGGAGTGTGTCGACACACTGTACCAAACTGACAGAATTGGTTCTCTGGGAAGAGGCACTAGTGTCGACACTACTTCAGGCTGTGTCGACACACTATTCAAAACTGACAAACAGGTCTTCTGGGAACTGGATCTAGTGTCAACACCGTTTGAGGCGGTGTCGACACATAGTACAGACCTGTCAACTAGGTTCTCTGGGAACTGGGACTGGTGTCGACACCACTTGAGGCTGTGTCGACACACTTGACCTTTTCTTCATCATTTTGCCTTAGGGTTTGAAGCCCTGTGTTGACACCAGTAGTGGGTGTGTCGACACTACCATGACAAACTCTGTATACACCTACAAATTTAACACATAAATCATTAGTACAAGATATTATCATTAAAATATGAAATATTAAACATCAAGAACATGTTGTTTAAGCATTATTGTGGTATGTATAGAATGTATAACATGTTCAACATATCATCATCAAAATCATAATATGTCATCATTAAAATCAAAGTATGAGTGATATTCATTGATTATCATTAAAATAGAACTTTAGGAAATTCCAAAACACACTCAACCCAACAGTAACCACCTCCAAAGCATTAGAGCTACTGCATATGGATTTATTCGGGCCGATGAGAACCACCAGCGTTGGAGGAAAGAATTTTGGATTCGTAATAGTTGATGATTATTCAAGATTTACATAGGTATCATTCTTGAAGCATAAAGATGACACGTTTGACAGCTTTGTTAAGTTCAATAAGAAAGTTCAGAAGGAAAAGAAGTTCAACATAATTAGTATTCGATCAGATCATGGAGGAGAATTTCAAAATGAAAAATTTCCAGAATTCTGTGATGATCAAGGAATTGAGCATAACTTCTCAGCACCAAGGACACCACAGCAGAATGGAGTAGCTGAGAGGAATAATAGAACATTATTAGATATGGCCAGAACCATGTTATCAGAATACAATCTTCCTAGATATTTCTGGGCTGAAGCAATCAACACAGCATGTTACATAATAAATAGAGTGATGATCAGGCCAATCTTGAAGAAGACAACGTATGAACTTTACAAGTAAAAGAAGCCCAAGATCAGTCACTTCAGGACATTCAGATGCCCTTGCTTCATCCATAATAATGGTAAGAGAGATATTGGTAAGTTAGATTCCAAATCGGATAAAAGAATATTCATGGGGTATGCTCAAAACCTAAAGGTTATAGAGTCTTTAATAAAGAAAGTTTATTAATTGAGCAAACTCTCCAGGTTATTTTTGATTAGTCTAACCCTTCCTTGAGAAAGGAAGTAGATAGTGATGATGAAAATGCAGAAAAATTATCCAAGAAACTAAGGGATACATCTATCAAGGATAATGAAGATCCACCCTTGGAAGAATTGCAACAGAAAGAAATATCTCATAATGATCTTCCAAAGGAATGGAGATATAAGAAGGATCATCCAAGAGACAACATCATTGGAGATCCATCTGTTGGAGTAAGAACAAGAGGTAATTTTATTCCATGTGATTACTTAGCATTTGTTTCTCAAATTGAGCCGAAGACAGTCAATGAAACATTGTCTGATGAATCTTGGATAATGGCCATGCAAGATGAACTTAATCAGTTCAAGAGAAACCAAGTTTGGTCCCTTGTTCCCAGACCATCCGATCATCCTGTGATTGGCACCAAATGGGTGTTCAGGAACAAATTGGATGAAGCTGGTGTTATCACTAGAAACAAGGCTAGACTGGTTGCTCAAGGCTAGTCCCAAGAGGAAGACATAGATTTCAATGAAACCTATGCACCAGTGGCTAGACTAGAGGCAATTCGGATTTTACTTACTTATGCATCTGCATTAGATTTAAAACTTTTTCAAATGGATGTAAAATCTACATTTTTAAATGGATACATAAAGGAGGAAGTCTATGTAGAACAACCTCCTGATTTTGATGATGTAGATTTTCCAAATCACGTTTTCAAATTGCATAAAGCTCTATATGGTTTAAAACAAACACCTAGAGCATGGTATGAAAGGCTTAGTGCATTTTTATTAAACCATGGTTTTATCAGAGGACAGGTAGATAGCACTTTATTTATTAAGTCAAAAGTCAAAATATATTGCTTGTGCAAATCTATGTGGATGATAATATTCGGATCTACTGATGAATCTCTGTGCAAGTACTCTAAAAAGCTTATGTAGGGAGAATTCAAAATAAGCATGATGGGGGAACTCAATTATTTCCTTAGACTTAAAATCAAGCAAGGCAAAGAAGGCACACACATCCGCCAAGCGAAAGACACCAAGGAATTATTAAAGAAATTTGGATTCGACAATGCAAAGCCACTGTCCACACCAATGAGCACATCTACAAGGTTAGACATTGATAAAGATGGTAAGAAAGTAGATCAAAAACTTTACAGAGGTATGATAGGATCATTACTTTACTTAACTACTAGTCGACCTGATATTCTATTTAGTGTATGTATGTGTGCAAGATATCAGGCTGATCCTAAAGAATCTCATTTAATTTCTGTTAAAAGGATTTTTAGATATCTAGCTAGAACTCATGATCTAGGTTTATGGTATCCAAAATCATGTGAAACTAGTTTAGTAGGATATTCTGATGCTGACTATGCTAGATGCAAGGTAGATAGATAAAGTACCAGTGGAAGTTGTCAATTTCCTACAGGATGCTTGATTTCATGGTCCTTAAATAAACAAAATTCAGTAGCACTGTCAATAGCTGAAGCTGAGTACGTAGCTGCTGGAAGATGTTGCACTCAACTACTATGGATAAAACAACAACTTGAGGATTATGGACTGTACATCAAGACCATTCCATTGCTATGCGACAACACTAGTGCAATAAATCTCACCAAAAGTCCAGTCCAACACTTCAGAACGAAGCATATAGAGGTTAGATATCATTTCATTAGAGATCATGTAGCAAATGGTAATATAAATATTTCTTTTATAGATACCTAAAATCAGTTAGCAGATATCTTTACAAAAGCCTTACCTGAAGAGAGATTTACATCTCCTAGAAGGGAACTAGGCATGTGTAATTTGTAATAGATTTTCTACTTGTAACTGAAATAATAACAGTTTCAGAATAATGCTTATTCTCTCCCCCAGAATTAAGGAAATCCTTTAATTGCTTGCGTCATAAATTGCTTTGACGGTTCATTATTTCAAAAGACCTTATCTATTGCGAAATCGACTCCTCTCTTGTCGTTTTCTGCATTTATTGCGGTGACCTTTCAAAAGCAACTTTAACTTTTGCTTTTAATCACGTAATCTATGCCATACCGATTCCACCTTTCTCTCTCATCTCTTCGACTCGCCTGGAATGATAAACCCTGTCGATTCCGGCATCCTCTCTGTGTGATTTCGAAAGAATCCCTCTGTTGGCGCCAATATCTCTTGAGGGCTTCTGTTCTACTCCTTCCCACGATCCTCTATAATCTTTCCCTGTTCAAATCCATGCCGGTTTCTGGGGTCTCCGGCACTGTTGGTGGCTACAACGTTGGGTTCCTCACAGCAGAGCAGCAGGAACGGTTTGCAGCGGTGAAGATGAAGCTCTGTGGTAACAAGGCAGTGGATGTGGCTGATTTGGAGAAGAACGGGATGCACAGTGTGGTAGCAATAATGCAGAGGATGAAGTGGACAAGGATGGTGACTATTTCAGAGGTGAGCTATCTGGACCTTGTAAAAGCTTTTTTCACCTGCTTAAAATCTGAAGAGGATGGGTCCCTGACCTCCACAGTCAAAGGTACTCCCATTAATATTACATATGATATGTTGGAGAGTCTATTTGGAGTGTCTACCAGTGGTCGCAGTGGGGTAGACAGTGTCGACATTCATGTCAAGGGACTGGGGATTATCAGTACTGAATATAAGATGAAGGATGGTAAAATAGACATCAACCAGTTGAATGCCTTCAAATGGATTTTTCATTTCATAGTGTGCCAAATCCTACCAAGAAGCACAACTTTCTCCACTTGCCCGAAGGCTAACTCCGACATGATGTTCTGGGTGATTCAGAACCAAGAAATTAATATGGCAGAGGTGATTATTGAAAGAATGAAGTTTGCAATGCAATGATATGGGACAAGAAGAACAAGCTCAACGTGTCCCTTCCTTATGCTCACCTGCTGACAAGAATTTTCTGACATTACAACATAGACCTGAGCGGTGAAGTTTCGGAGAAGATGGGCCAAGCCATTAGAAGCAAAAATTTGAAAAAGAGTGGCTTTTCTCTTGTAGCCGGAGTTTCGACAAAGACTTCAGTCGCTGAAGGTGAGGCCATTATTGGAGAAGCTCAAGAAGTTCCTGTTCCAGAAGCAGAGGTAGAGGCAGAAGTAAGGGCTGAAGACCCTGTTGCAGAAGCTCCAGTAGCCCCAGCAGTCCTGGAAGAGGTAGCAGCAGCAGTCATGCTAGAAGAACCAGTGGCTAGTCCAAGAAGAATTGAAGAAATTCCTCCAGAACACATTGAGCCCGTTGGGCAATCATCAGAGGTTGATACCCCCACGACAATTATTACATCTATTCTTCATGAAGTATTGGATACTATCACCAGCATTCAAGGGGAGCAAGAAGAAGTTGTTCTGAAAGTTGTGGCACCAGGCCACAATGATGTTCAGGTGGAGGATGCTCCTGCTCATGGGGAGCATGTGGCTGAGATGGCAGCAAATGTTCAGGGGGAGCCCGCGGCTAGCCCCCATGTTGATCAGTTCCAAGAAGGTGTTGTGGAGAGCACCTCAGATGAAGATGAAGTTCTTGTTGATAATGTAGAGCCAGTTGCTGACACCAAGGATAAAGGCAAAGGTTTAGCCCCTCAGATTCCTTTGCTTACCAGAATGGCACACCATAGTTCCAAGAAGAAGAAGCTGAGGTCAACATGAAGCCAGTGATAGATAGATTAGATGCTCATGGAGAGATCCTGTGCTCACTACAAAATGAAGTATCATCTATCTTTATGAGCCAAAGCACAGGAGCCAAGCAGATTAGAGTAATGAAAGCTGAATTCCAAGGTTTGAAGGGCGAGTTGGGATGCATAAAGCAATTAGTAGAAGATCTATCAGCTTTTGTGAGGGAGCACTTGCCCATTTCTACCCCTCTTGCTCCCACTTCGGCAGTACCAGAGTGCAGCTTAGGGCCATCCAGGCCAAGCAATGTAGAAGAAATCCGGCCTTTAGGGCCAAGTTCTGAAAAGGCTGCTGGGGCATCAGGGCCAAAGATTGCTGAGGAATCCAGGGAGTCTGAGCTAGCACCGGTAGCATCTGGGCCACCAGGGCCATCAGCTAAGTAGTCAGGGCCTCCAGGGCCAGTTATGGATGAGTCTGGGCCATCAGGGCCAATGGAATCTGAAGTGGAGCCTGCAAGAGTTGAAGATCCGGTTGTGCCCCAAGAGCCCCCTATCTCTTCACCTCTCAAAACACCAGCGCCTTCCTCTCCACCATCCTCATCGACTGCACCTCCAGCCCCTGCCACCTTCAAACAACCACTTCCAAAACATATCTCTTCACCCACTCCATTCCCTGCCACCTCATCCTCTTCTCCTATTTCCTCCACATCTATTCCTCCTCCTAATTCTGAGGCACCTCGAGCATCCTCCTCAGCTGGAGCCTCATCTTCTGGTCCCTCATCAGTTGGACCATATGTACCACCTCCTTCTTCCTCTTACTCGTTTCTTCATCCTCCTACTCCTCCCTCCTTTGTTACCATCATTCCAGAGGGTGCCCAACTTGAAGGTCCCTTTATCCAGGACATCAAAGATGAGTTTGAAGTAGTCATACTTCGCTCAGTCTTGTCAGTTGGCACTCACATTCATAGGATAGGCTCTTCGAGCCATGTTCCTAAAAAGAGAAAAATATCGTCCAACCTTGCTATTTCTTCTGAGCCCCGTTTTCCACCTCTTTGGTTTTCTCTCACTGTTGAAAATCGAAGAAGGTCTAGCTATTGTGAATTTCTCCTAAAATGCACTTTTACCACCATTTTTGGCCTTCCTCACCTACATCTCACCAACCACCTAAATGTCGTTCTTCCCCTCTCCTCTCTTTCAAAAGCTGAACAGTAAAAAATTTTCTCTATGACTGAGGCTAAAAATGAATATCAGTGGGCTCGGGGCCATCAGTCTTTATACAGGAAATTCATATCTGCCAGCTCTGCTCGATTCCCAACTAGGGATCACCCACTCACTCTCTCTGAGTGGTTTGTAATTCATCACAAGAATACCTGGGGTCTGTTTATTCAGAAGGAGATCAAGCTTATCCACTATTTCCAGATGTTTAACGATTACAGATATCTCAATAATCTGCCCGAAGTCCAGCTTGGCCAATTCCGGCAAGCTATTTCTCTTCTTGGTTCGGATACTGCACATTCCACCTCCATTCAAGTGGATTTCACCACATTGAAGTTGCCGGATGTGGTCTTCCTACCTCCACATCACTCTTTAGTCATGGATTCTGACGTCGATCCCATCATTTTTGAAAGAATTTCCAGAGTCATGGCCCGCATTTTTGTTCAGAGAGGTAATTTGCTTGCATTCCATGATTTTTTTGTTCCGAGAATATCATCAGGGCCACATCAAATCAGATGTTCTTGCCCCTTTGTTGTCCGAGTGTGAGCGGCTGTCTCCAGCTGACTGGGAAAGGCATTACCCACTTTGTGCTCAACAACTTGTTGATTTCAACTCCTCTCAGGACAGAGCTACTAACCTCCTCTCTCTCTGCTAAAGAATTCCTCAATCTGAACTCCATTCGCCTTGTTCAAGACCCCTTTACCACATGGGTTGAGAGATACAAGGTGTATGTTGCTATGAAAAAGGAACTGAAGCAGCAGCAGATCTTCTACCCCATCTTAGTAGATCAGTTTCTCCAGCATGCTAGCTTTGGTACCTCCAGCTCCTACATGATGTCTCTTGGCCAGGATGAATATGGCAACTTCGTGGAAGCTCGAAGGCAACTGCACATCCAGAGGAAGGCTCCTGTTATGGGACCCTCCTACTCTATGGTTTATGGAGCCTTCCAAGGTTATTTTAAAGAGCAGGAATGCAAGGCTTGGCCAATTATTACTCGCCATGCCTCTCTCTTGTCTCCTGCCTTCTATCTTCCTGTACCGCCGCAGTGATATAATAGATTGATGTTTGGCCACCATTTACCTTTCTTCTCTTCTTTCTTTGCTTATCTTCATATCTTTTTGCTTAATGACGAAAAGGGGGAGAAAGTAAAATGTTTTGAAATACACTCTTTCAATTTCTCTATCAAATTTACTTAGATTCATTTCAGAGCCTTATATCTTTATGTTATGTTTTGGCATCACCAAAAAGGGGGAGATTGATGATCAGTCCATCCCCATATAATTTTATTTAAATATATACAATTTTGGTGATTAACAAAACCCTAACAATCATTTTCTAACAAGTTTTTATGAAGTTCATCCACAGGGAATAAGTTAAGCAAAATCTTTAAGTTATTCTCTTACACTACCATTTAAAGTTTAAAACATGAATTCCTTCTAAGTCCACATCAATTTTCTTTGTAAAAGAACGATTCTATCGCTACAACGATTTCATCTTATAACGATATGATAATTGAGTATGAACGATTCTATCGCTTCAACGATTTTGTAAGTGAAACATCGATTTCGGTCTCACAACAATTTCGTAAGTGAATCATCGATTTCGGTCTCATAACGATTTCGTAAGTGAAACATCGATTTCAGTCTCACAATAATTTCGTAAGTGAAACATCGATTTCGGTCTCACAACGATTTCGTAAGTGAATCATCAATTTCGGTCTCATAACAATTTCGTAAGTAATCATCGATTTTGGTCTCACAACGATTTCATAAAGTAAAACATCGATTTCAGACTCAACGATTTCGGTTTCACATCAATTTCATAAGTAAAACAACGGTTTGGTCATCGATTTCTTAAGAGAAATAACGATTTGATTGTTGTAACAATTTGATAAGTAAAAACAACGATTTGATTGTTATAACGATTTCGTAAAGTAAAACATCGATTTCAGACTCACAACGATTTCGGTTTCACATCGATTTTATAAGTAAAACAACGATTCGGTCATTGGTTTCTTAAGAGAAACAACAATTTGATTGTTGTAATGATTTGATAAGTAAAAACAATGATATGATTGTTATAACTATTCGATAAGTGAAAACATCGATTTGCTTATATCTGTACAACAATTTACTTGTACAACGATTGGCTTTCTCTTGTACAATGATTTACTTATGCTTGTACAACAATTTACTTATATCTGTTCAATGATTTGCTTGTACATCGATTTGTTTATGTTTGAACAACGATTTGCTCAAACAACGATTTGTTTATACAATGATTTGCTCAAACAACAATATGTTTATGTTTGAACAATGATTTGCCCTTATTTGTATAATGACTTGCTTATATAATGATTTGCCTATATTTGTATAACGATTTGCGTAAACAACTATTTCATTGTCATAACGACTTAATGGATTACATCGATTTCATACATGATATTCAAATATATTTTCAAATGCTGTGAAAGTCAAAGTCTTCCCGCGTGCATCACTAATATCCTTGCATTTAATGTGATTGTACACATCTCTGCAAGTTGCATATCTGGGTGCCTTCTATTCCTATGTTTCTATAGCAAACACTTTTCAGGATAGCAGAATGACATTTCCATTTTGGTATATATTCTTTCTAACGTTGACTGACAAGCATAAAGACAGTTCAGCTGTCTGTGCGTTGACATTTATTGTGTGCAGGTATTTGCCAGTACATTATCATACAACATTGGACAACTAGAAACTGAAGGATATCTGGACGAATCTTCTTTTTGCGTGCATGGCTAATAGAGCATTAAATGGCTGCAGACTTATCTGTTGTACACCTCGAACCATGCAGTCTAACGTGCTTCAAACTTAGAGACAACGACCATTTCAATGGCTATATTTTTCAAGAGAAGATATATAGAAGACTGATGTCTCCATAAAGAAAAAATTCTGGTACCTTAGAGCTTTCAGAGAACCAACCTACAACTTGCGAGCATCAGAAACAAGAGCCCCAAAGCTTCAGTCCATAATCTTCTGTAGCTCTTAGCTCTCCGTGTTCATTTGCTTAGCTTTTGGAGAGCCTTTGTAGTTCTGAGAGTTTTCATCTAGTGAAAATCTTTCTCTCTCAGACATTGCCTTGGATCAAGTATTTGTCGTAAGCTGGTCTAGGGGACATTTACTTTTATTCACATTTGTTGTGAAGTTCCTCTTCGGGCTGTGAAGAGAGGACTTATTGGAAACAGGTGGT
The DNA here is from genome assembly GCA_014218235.1 of Colocasia esculenta. Taxonomy (NCBI): domain Eukaryota; kingdom Viridiplantae; phylum Streptophyta; class Magnoliopsida; order Alismatales; family Araceae; genus Colocasia; species Colocasia esculenta. The sequence continues at coordinate 159,044,580 of CM024754.1, read as the reverse complement.
TGTAATTCCCTTCTTGAGGAAGTAAGACCTACTGTATCTGGTGGTAGCTGTACCTCTTTGGGGTTAGAAGAGAAGGCCAGCTACGGCTGGATGTGTAAGGGTCCTTAAGGGGGACAGTACCTATGGTCAGTGAAATCCAAGTTATTGCTTGGGGACTGTACGTAGGACTCCTTGGGATAGGAGGTTCGAACCAGGATAAAATCCTCTGTGTCGTGTGATTGTTTATTTGCTAGGTTGTCTTCATTTATCACTAACACTAACTATCGATCTCAATATTTTTTTGTCAAAGCATTTTTGTTGACAGGTTTTTATCTAAACGATTTTTTATGGAATCCCATTCACCCCCCCCCCCCCTCTCTGGGCTTGCTAGCTGGGCAACACCCCTTGTGTGGGAAGACTAGTTGGGGTCTGTATTAGTGGGAAATAGATGGGGTTTGTACCAGTAGGTTTGCTTCTAGGCTTGTAAAAGAAGTGGGCTTTCTTTTTGACACAGAAAGAGAAGAAGACCAGGTAGGGTGTTGGGTTTTGTACCCCATATGTAGAAGGGAAGACCAGCGACGAGCTAGGTGTTGTAAGTCCATTTGGGTGACTATACCCCAGGTTAGTGAAATTCCAAGAGTTTGCTTGAGGACTGGGCGTAGAACTTCCATTTGCAAGGGCTGAACCAGGATAAAAAATTTTGTGTTATCTATGTGTGATTAATTTGACACCTTTATTTATATTGCACACGATGGGATTTACTAACCAAAGTTTAAAGGGATTAATTTCTTTTCAGATTTCTCTATCAACCTATTCACCCCCTTCTAGGTTACTGCCATGGGCCAACAAGTGGTATCAGAGTCTTGGTCTCTTAAAGAAGGAAAGAAGATCTAATGATCTTAATAGTAAAGATCAAATGGCAGTTCAAGGATTTATAGAAGGTCAATTTATATTTTGGCCTCCATTGTTTCATGGTGAGGATTACAGCTACTGGAAGATAAGAATGGAGTTCTTCCTACAAGGCTACCACTATCAACTATGGAGCATCATTGAAGATGGTGACCTCATAATATCAAGGTCCAAGGAAGAATGGACCAACGATGACAAGTATCTGATATCATTTAACAACAAGGCAAAAGGCTTGATGTCTTGTGCACTGTCAAAGCAAGAATTCAATAGAATATTAGCATGCAAAATGACCAAAGACATGTGGGACAAGTTGAAACTCACATTCAAGGAACAAACAAAGTAAAAGAACTAGGATTGATATCCTGGTTACTTAGTACAAAAAGTTCCAATTGCAGTCATGTGAGACCATTACAGAAATGTATAGCAGGTTCATTGATATTACTAATGGTCTTGCAGGACTTGGGGAAGTATATAACACAGGAGATATGGCAAGAAAAATCCTAAGATCTCTACCAAATCAATGGACTCCCAAAGTCACTGCAATATAAAAAACAAATGACCTCTCTCCTCAATGTCTTTAGAAAAGCTCATTGGATCACTGATGACTCATAAAATAAATATGGAGAGATTAGGTGAAGGCTTCTCTAGGAAGAAAATGATCAATGCACTGAAAACTGAAGAAACAAGTTCTGAAGAATCCAGTGGAAATGAGAGCAGTGATGGTGATGAAGAAGTTATCCTTTCAAAAACAATACGAAAGGTTCTTTCCAAAAGAAAATAGAAAAAGAAAAAAGAACCAGTGTGTTATGAATGTAAGCAGTTTGGGCATCTAAGGCTAGACTACCCTAAGCTCAGAAGCTCTAAAAATCTGTGAAGAAGATGAAAAAAGAAGAGAAGCACAAGAAATAAAAAAGGAAAACTATGACACCAACATGAAGAAGAAAATGCCAATATGATTTTAATGGACAATACCATATGGCATTCAAGTGGTTACTATTAGAGGATGCTTAAAAGCATTCAATTGGTGACTACCAACTCTTTATTTCATTTTTATCAGAAGAGGAAGGAGTCACAAGTAAGCATTTCTTTTATTTTTAACTTTATATTATGGTGCTACTAATAAATTTCATGCAAGTTTCTGTTTGTAAAGCAAATATAGGTGAATCTTCTTGAAGACTTGATCACAAGCAACAACAAGTGGATATGCCAAGTAAACAGCAAGTCGACAGATAAAATACATAGGTCAACAGATGAAGCCATGCTCTATGAAGAGGCTTTCTGGAGAAATTTCCAGAACAGTTTAGGTCGATAGACCCAAGAATGGTTGTTGACAGATGAAGCCATAGGTAGAAAGACCCAAGGTTGATTGTCGACAGATGAATGCATATCCTAGGATCATGCTCTTGTGAAAGCCAAGGATATAGAACATTTGCTCAGTAATTGGAACATTCATAACACCAATCGATATGTTATTGAACTTTTGTTTAGTAATCGAAACATTCAAACACCAATCGATATAATAAAATATTTATAACATCAATCGGAAGAAAGTTGTTCAACAATCGATTTAAAATAGTAATCAATAAGAAGTTGTGTTCTCCAATCAATAGGAACTTTGTTCTCCAATCAATAGAACACTTCTTCAGTAATCAATGTGGCATTTAGCCTCTAATCGATACACACTAAACTGTAATTGATATGGACTTTTAGTGCATTTCTTTTTCCAGCGATGGAATTTATGTTATTTCTTATACATAAGTACCTTGAAAAAATATATTCATGATTTTCATGAGAGAAAATTATTATTAAATATATTTGTGATATTCATAAGTTTTTGCTATCACCAAAAACTAGTGATACGTATATGTGAGTGGTTCAACAATCTCCCCCTTTTCTGGTGATGACAAAACTCATGAGAATTTTTTAAAATGAAATATTTAATTCAATTATTAAAAATAAAATTCAGAGATAAAATATTATCCCCCTTTTTATCAATAACCAAAAAAGAAGTTTCTTACCATCTTGTCGTTCACTTCTTTTCAGTTGTAGAGACTTCTTATCCTTTCTTTGTGTGAGACAATGATTTAGCAATTGTGTCATGGAAGTATCATCTCCCCCTTTGAATCATAAGTGCTGGCATATTGCTCCCCCTAAATGTGTGGCTCCCCCTTAATTGTTGCTCTTCTTGTTGAATCACAACTTGTTATGTTGGCTTGATCTCACTTGTTGTCACTTGTAGTTTGCTCCCTTATTGGCAATTTGTTCATTACTCTTCGATTGATGTTTTTTAAATTCTGATTAGTGTTAATATGTCTTTAAAGACATCGATTAGTGAACTAAAGTGCTTAATACTTATATTATGCACCGATTATTGAATATATCTTTCAATTGCTTTTGAATGCACCGATTAATGAACAAAATGTCTCTGGCGCACAATGAAATTTTGAATCTCCTTATTTCCCGCTGACAGAAAGATAACTTTTGTCCTCTAACAGAAAGATCTCCTTATTTCCTACTCATGGTAAGCCATCCAACTAACACAGGAAATATGGAGAGGTATAGGCTAACTGATTGACATATCTTTCTTTATGTTTATCTTATTTCCAACATTAAATGCTTGCTGGACAAGAAGAATATGTGGCATCTAGTAAGACTCGTGAAAGCATTTGTTAGACACTAGTGCAGCAGAAGAAGGTGAAGATGCAACAATAGATATCTACTCAACAGTCTTCTTCAAGAGATGCATAAAAGGATGAAGGCTTTGAAGATGAAAAGAAGCGCATATACACAACAAGTCAATAAGAAGATCTACTCAAGTGTTCTGCATTCAAACTTTCATTCCTCTCTTTCTCTCTCTATGTGTTTTTGTAAATCTGAGAGAGATCTTTAGGTGAGAGTGTGAGCTTCTTTCATATCCTTTAGCTCTCAGGTTGCTATCGAGATTAGGAAATCCAAGTTCATTATTCCAGAACTTGATCTCTTCAGCTTGATCTTTCTTTTCTCAAGAAAGACAATGTTGTTCCTCTTCCTGTTAGAAGATAAGACCAACTAGGGTGCTGGGTGGTTTGTCCAACAGAGGGACAGTTCTCTGTGTTCCCCATGTGTGGGAAGATCAGTTGGGGTCTGTACCAGTGGGAACCGGCTAGGGTTTGTACCAGTAGGTTTGCTTCTAGACCTATAAAAGAATTGGACTTCCTTCTTGCCCCGGAAAGAGAAGAAGACCAAGTAGGGTGCTGGGTGTTATACCCCTTATATAGAAGGAAGACCAACGAAGAACTGGGTGTTGTAAGTCCATTAGTGGGATTGTATCCCAGATTAGTGAAATCCTAAGAGTTTGCTTGGAGATTTGACGTAGGACTTCCATTTGGAAGGGCAGAACCAGAATAAAATTCTTTGTGTTATTCTGTGTATGATTTCTTCCGCTCCTTTATTTATATTGCACACGATTACATTCAACAACCAAAGTTTAATGTGATTTTTGTTTTCAGATTTCTCTATCAACCTATTCAGTCCCCTTCTAGGTTGTTGTTGTGGGCCAACACCTGTCATTCTCCAACACTCCTTTCCTGGATGTTGTTTTCCACATTGAGTACACATGGGTTATGTATTCTTCACCTTCTTTCGGTGTCCTACTAACCAACTCCTTTTCTTTTCATTTTCTTCATCTTTGCATCTTCTTAGTCCTAGCTCATTCTCTTTGTTCTCCAAATCTTCTCAGTGTTCCTTTTCTAGAATGAGCGCCACTTCTAAGGTAGATGTCTGATGTTGAAGGTCTAGTAAGACAACTTGACTCCTTATACTAGGATTTAAACCTCTACCATGTTTCCTCACTCTTATATTCTCATCACTAGAAATGTGGGTAGCATACTTCTCCAACTCTATAAATTTGGCTCCATTGTGGAAATGGATTTTAATAATCCATGAATTATTCATTTTTGTTTGCATGTGTAAGCATGTGCATATATTGTAGTCTCATCGATATGCTAGTCACGGGCCATTGACGGAAGATGAATCTACAACCATAGAGCGCAAGCGTACCCATCACACATGTGACTATGTGGTTTGCCTCCAAGGGTCAGAGAGCTTTAGGTTTATTTGCGCACTGTTTGACTTCGTCAAATGAAACTGATATCGAGTAGGAACCCAAGACCCATCATTGCTTAAGCACAACATCATTAAGTACATCTCCCTTTGGGAGAGAAAATCCTTGATTAATCGTTAAAAGAAAGAGCATGATGACCATAAGTAGGAGGCATCCGATAAAGCATAACATAATCATAGACAACATGTGGGATTTGCAATGCCCATGTGCGGCTTACTGGGGCGACCCGAACATATCATGGTTTGCCGTACTGCGCGGATCGACCGTGCAACATTCTCTGTGGTACGATATGATATCGTACCTTACCATACTGCTAAGATACGGTGGAAAAGATGCTTGTTTGATTTTCTTTTATATTTTGTGACTTGATCAATATGTAAAATGAGCAAACTTCAAAAGAAAATGAGCAAAACATAAGAACATCATATAGAGAGGTTGAAAAATATTAAAAATTTCATTTAGTCATTCAAGCCAACCCAACACAATCATCGAGTATCGTGATCTATGTCGTCCTGGGTATATGAAGTGGATGCCAATTAAAGTTCCTATTCTCTAGCTATACGAAATTTGCATCCCTTCATCACCAAGGCGATTTTATGAAGGAGGGGCCTTCTTCATGTCGGCCATTCAGAATAAATTTCTTAATAGAGATCTTGCAATTAAGTTGGAGAGCCAATATAACATCATCCAAGGGCTTCAATTCTCATTGGAGAGGAGTCCACCACACTATAAGAAAAATCATAATTATTGACAAAATTTTTCGACGGATCAATATCTATATTGGGAAATCTATTGGGATTCGATGGACTACTAGACCATATAGATTCGTAATTTAGTACTATTATATGGGCTGGATAGTACTATATCATACTGCATCTATCTGAGCTGGTTAGCACCACCTCCACTACCACCGCCACCACCACCACCAACTCCATTGTGATCATTATGTAATATTATGATATAACTGATTCATTCCATTAGGTCAACACCAAGAATCCAAAAATCGAAACAAAACTATAACGTCTTAAAGTTTATAATAAAATATTAATATGACACTAAGAAATTGAAAGAGATAGTAAATTATACGTAAAACATGACCACTTAGATAAAACATAATTATCTTTAATTTCAGAATATTTTTGTATTATTAATATAATTCTGGTACTATTGTTGGTTGTGTATTCTTTGATGGGACAACATCTGATTTTGAAAATAAAGTCAAATTTGAAGTCACTATAATTACTAGAGAAATATGTTGATTATAAAAATATAAATATCAGAAATTATTGATGCATAGATATTGAGATTAAGTCGACCTAATATTTTTTGGACAATTTTTACTTGACTAAAAATTAATTTAAAAAATTAAACTAAAATCACTATAATTTGTATCATCTCTTAATTAGTTTATGTTTAAAATTTCATCTCAATTAGACACCATTTAGACCTCTTAGATGTGTAGTTTGGCCATACCACTGCGGTACGCGACGACACGACCAACTGTGGAACATATAAGTTGGTCAATTGATCCCCAAGTATGATTTCACATTGTGGAGGAATTGGTCGACCGATCTCTATTTATGGACCCTTGTTGGTCATGGTTAGGATTTAGGCATGAATGGAACATAAGGGAGGAAATCGGAAGTACAAGAATAGGTAATGGACATATGATCCTGAAGGAAACATGCATGATTGTAAGGAAGACACTAGTTAAGCATGAGGTGTATGAGTACTTAAGAAATCCAAATATAAAGCTATAATCATATGGGCCAACCATAGCACCCAATTTCATACGATGTATGGTTCCAAGGGTGATATCCTAGCCTAAATGAGGTGTGGGCCCACACGAGAGAGTAGGGAGTCCCTAAAGATCTCCCCTTTGTGGAGGGACCATACCTTCCACCCGAGTAAAGGAGCATAGCAAACCTCGAAAATTTGGCGATATGAAATGATTGGTGATAGCTGTTGTCCTTGGGGATGATGAGCACATAACATGTAGTGTTAATGCCCTTATATAACTGTGTGGCCTATTCCCATACCCCACAGGAATGAAAACTATGGTGCATGACCATACGGATACAACACCCCTCATTGACCAAGGGAGGTTTCCCTTCTTTATCTTAGTGTATGCTCCAAGCAGTGGAGGGGATTGCCATTGATCCGATGAAATATAAAGGTAAAATAATGAACAAGTGGCCCATAGACGTAGAGGGGTAAATGAACATGATATTTAAACATAAACATAAGTTATATGAAGTAAATAAATAGAAAAGTCATTCGCATAAAGATGGTGCCCAAAAGATGGGGCTATGGGGACATTTCATATGTGATCTTGGGGTGTGAAGACCATACCCATTAAGTGGGCAAGACTCACCCCAAGTCAAAAGATAAAGATAGAGGTGTGAGAAAACATATTATAAAGAGAAAAGGTGCAAACATGCATGCTCATTAAAACCATTTACCATGTGTACATGCGGTCATGGGAGCACAAAGACCATACCAACTTGATGGGCAAACTTTGTCTTCACTCAAAAGACAAACTAAAAAAGTATGAAAGTCACACAAACCAAGCATGAGGAAAAGAGAGAGGACTCTTGCAAGCTATGGTGGCCCAACTAGATCACAGGACCATACTCATCATTTGAGCAAATCTCATGCCTTTGGGTCTCAGTTAGGCAAAAACAAAAAAATGAGAGTTGTATGAAGGAGAAAACTTCCATGAGAGGAGCTTAAAGAAAGCATATAACACATAAAATTAAAGAGCATGAGAACATCTTGCCAAGAAAATGGCTTTTCATTGATGATAGAACATGCTAAGTACATAGTATAAGAAGGGAAGACTATATCATGAAGGGGGAGAACATGAGGTGTGATTGGTGGCCCATGGCAGCAAGGTAAGAATCACGTAGAGGGCAGAGGAATAGGATGATAGATAAAACTAGATGAAAATTAAACACTTTAGACTTTGGTTAGTGAATAAAATTGTGTGCAATAAAGATTAAATGTGCGTAATCAATCACATACAAAGAAACATAAGAATTTATCCTAGTTCAGACCTTTCTAAATGGAAGTCCTACGTCCAGTCCCCAAGTAAACTCTTGGGATTTCACTAACGTGGGTACAGTCTCCCCAATGGACATACAATATCCATCTTCCCTCTGGTCTTTTCTATATTCCGAGCAAGAAGGAAGCACACTTCTTTTATAAGCTCAGAAGCAAACCTATTCTACTTTTGGGTGTGAGCGCATCCACTGTTTAACGTTAGCTAGGTGCTTCTTTTTAGAACTTAGAAGCTAACTCGCTGGTACAAACCCCATCATAGTTCCCACTAGTACAGACCCCAGTTGGTGTTCTCACACAAGGGAACACTGAGTACAATCCCTCAGCTGGACACAACACCTAGCACACCCACTGGTTTTTCTTCATACCAGAAGAGGAGCACACCTGTCTTTCTTTAGAAAAGAAAGAACAAGATATCGAGATCAAGGTCAGGAATAATAAACTTGGCTTCCTTGATCTTCGACAACAAGCTACGAGCAAAAGGGATGAATAAGACTAACACAAGACTCTTAGGCTCACAGACTCTCTCTCAGATTTACAATGACACATAGAGAGAGATGGGAAAGAATGAAGGCCTGAATGCTTTTTCGGCTTCAGAAGATTTTTGCTTGGGAGCTTCTTGATTTTCTTATTACTTCTGCTTCGAAGCATCCATATTCTTATACATCTTTTTGAAGAAGACCATTGAGGAGAACCATTGGAGCTCTTGCTATCTGTTGCTACTTCTTCTTCTTCTTCTTTTTCCCTTTGTATCTAACAGATGCCTCAGATCTCCTCTGTCATGTGAGCAATTAACGCTAGGAAGAGGATAGTGAGAATAACATGTCATTCAACCTATACTTCTTCCACATTTCCTGTTGATAGCCTGCTATGTTAGATAGTTACCTTTCTGTCTAGCAGGAAAGAAGAAGAACTTGAGACTTGCAAAAACGTAGCTTCTGTCAGAGTATATTATATGCAGGCTATATATAAAAAGTTGTGCCAACATTTTAGTTTTTTTTAAGAAATGAGAAATAATAAGTTAAATATGTGAAGGGCATTTGAATATGCTGCACACCAAAGACATGTTGTTTAAAAATCAATTTATTCAATAGAAATTAAAAAATATGTTCAGTAATCAATGCATCCAAAGTATTTAAAACAAGTTGTTCACTAATCAAAAAATCAATCAAAAAGAGAAGTGATCATGTAAGACCTGGCCCTCTCGGGCCCTTGGCCTCGTCCTCTTGGTGACGACGGACCCCTTGGTCACGACATTGTCGAGCCAGAGGAGCCGGTCGCGACATACTTTTAGTCGCAGCACACCTAGCCATCACGTTCTGGTCGCGACGGCGGTGGGCGTCGCGTTCTTGTCGCGGCGTCTGAAGGTGAAGCAACTCTGGTTCAGACCATTCTGGCTGCTGTCCTTTTTGTCAGAACGGCCTTGTCGGGTGTCAGGCGCGTACAACGTTGACACGACCTGGCATTCTGTCGCGTTAAGGTTTCCCTGGTCTTCGAGGTTTGACAACTTTTAGTGTCACGTCGGGGTAGGCAGTCGCGACATGATCGCAACCTACAGGGCGGTCGCGACATGGTTGTTGTCGTGCCGGCCTGACCCGTCGCATCTCTAGGCCCGTCGGTTCAAAATCGAGGCAGGCGACCCTTTTCCCCCTCTCTCCTTCCTTTATTTCCTTCTTCTTCTTCTTCCTTCTTCCTCCCCCGATCCTCCTTTGCTTCTCCGTTGTGTTTGTGGTGCTCGTGGCGAGGAGGTGACGTCCCCTTGGTGTAGGCGACGTCCGTGTGGTGCTAGGAGTAAGGAGGAGGTGGCCATTCCGACGTGAAGGCCCCAATGGGTTGGCTCTACGCATTGAGGTAGGGACCCTCTTTCCCTCTCGTTCTAGCATACTCCCCTTCCCCTTGAGATCCTTGTTTCCCCGTGGTTGTTGGGTGTGTGAGATCCATGCTCGTGGTGAGTGAGTTTCTTTTGAGTGTAGGTTTCCTTGTGATGCATGCCTTATGGGGTTCGAGGGTGGTTTGCCTTGATTAGAAGTTTCTATAGTGTTTCCCATGCTTCCCTCCCCCTGTGGATGTGTTTTTGTGTGGTTTTGGGGGTGGCATTGGGAGGACTATCCTGGGACCCCTCTCGACTGAGGTTGTGACCGGTACAGGGGTCACGATGATGTTGTGACTGGCATGGCCACGACGACATCATCACGACGTTCTAGGGTGTCGCGACATGGTCGCAACCGGCCTTGGCGTCGCGATAGTGTCGCGATGGCCATGGGCGTCACGACAGTATCAGATTCAAGTAAATATTTGCGGAGTTCCATTTTCCGTGGAGTCTTCGCCGTTTCCAGTTCTCTTTGTACCCGTGGCACTAGTGCTAGTTCCTAGTATAGTCCTACGCTAGTTGGTTGCCCGGTGCTCAGCACCTGAGGGCTTGTCTCATGAGAGAAATTGTTACCGTTTACCTGGGACCCCCATCCTTGTGTGCCTGTTGAAGGAGTGCTCCAGGCGGCGGGCGTGCTCGAGTCATGGACTCTGGAGCAGAGGGGAAAACGGTGGTTAGGACAGTGGCGTTGAGCCATTTGCAGAGCTCTCTTGGTTGGTCTGGGATGCAAAGGCCATTTTGGAGTCTTCCCGGTGCAAGCATGTTAGTCCTTCTTCTCACTGCATCACTGTTTGTGGCCCCAGAGCCACTTAGAGAGGCTAGGTGTGGGACCATAGTTCGGCCAAACTACGGCGGTTACTGTTGTGTTACTTGTGTTCCTTCCGCCACTCTGACGAGACGTGGAGGTTTGGACCTAGGTTGAGGGTAAGACGTCAGTCGACGCTCCTAACCGGTTGACTAGTGGTAGTGGTTTCCGTAGGTAGTGTCACTTGTCAAGGAAGGGTTCCCTCTGTTTGTGTTTATAGTCATGCGGTGGTCACGACGTGCAGGTCGTACAGAGTTTCTGACCGCGGTGTCCTTCCGTACCGTCGTTAGTTAGTAAGCTTTACTTCCGCAGTTTCTTTAGTAGAGTGGGATATATATATATATATATATATATAGAACTGATGTCATTTACTTTGATTATATATATTCTTTCTCGCCTGTTAGAGCCAGTATGAGATTGGTAGTCCCTACTTAGCTTCTGTTGTGAAGCTCATCCCTTCCTTTTTTCATGTGAGACTTCTCAGTAGCATCCGAGTGCGTGTCGGGCGGAGGAGATGGAGCGGTAGTCGTCGTCCCCATAGCTAGCAGTGGGTTTCCCCCTTTCAGTTGTACTTCACCCTTGGGGTATGCCCCTAAGGGCTCTGTCCTCCCCCTTTTTACTTGTGCTCGTTGTGTATGTGTGTGTTGGGACTGTACCTAGAGCGATACGCTGCGATCTCGCTCTTCTTTTTGTTTCCACGCATATGCTCTTAGTTATATAGTTGATGTTTATTTCCTTTACATATTTTGTTAGACTTGTTTATAGCCCTTCTAGGTCCTGGAATCCGTGGGCGGCGATTGCGAAAATCGGGTCCTCGGTTGTGGCCGAGGGTTGGGTTCTCGGGGTCATTACACTTGTTATCAGAGTGAGAGTCTAACAAACTTATAGAGGATTTAAACTAAAACGTGAAGTCCCAACAGTAGTACAAGTACACTTCTAGCCACCCGAGTTAGTGTCGTTAACCTTGTTGGTTGTGTGTCGTGTAGGATATGGCTTCGCACAGGCGTAGGCAGACCAGAGAGCTGATGGAGCAACATGGTAAGTTAGATATGCCAGCTCCACGCTAGGTTCAGGAGGATGAGTCAGCAGAGGAGTCTATGGAATTGCCTCAGGAGGCGACGACAGCAGCTGCAGCGGGTGAGCAACAGCAGTAGTGGTACTAACCCCCACCACAGCAGTATGTGGATTGGTTCCCCATGGCCGAGCAGTTCTTCAGAGCCATGTTTTAGAGGACGTTGTAATCACAGGGATTGTGCTTCCCCTCGACACATTAACGGATATCGAATCTAATAGTATGAAAGTAAGGAAGGTGATCGCCACCTAGAGTATTGCCTAAATGAATAAAATAACACGGGCTAACTACTCTAGGAAAGGGGGAAGAGAACAGAGGAATACCTGCTAATGCGGTCGTCATGGCTGACGCGTCTCTTGTCGCGTTGCCTTTCCCTGTCGCGTTCTCTTTTGGTGCGAGATAATGAGGGAGACCTCCTTCCCTTCCTCCGGCCAGCCAGAGGATGAGAGCTCCTCGTAGTACCTTGTTTGTATGCCTGCCAATCAAAGAGAAACAACAAAGAAAAGCCCTATTAAAATGATTAGTGTAGAAACTATTCTAAAAATGAAAGGAAACAAACCAACATGGAAGGGACGAACCTGGGGGGGGGGTAGTTTTTAAACCCCTAGGGTGTGTGGAAACGTGGGTGGAAAGTGGAATGTAACCTATCTAGAAAGACATGAAAATGCATGTATAAATGAAGAAACAAAGAGAAAGGAAGAAGGTGAGCCCCATTAGGGCGACTCCCTGGCGTGGATGTAGTCCCAAATGGTGTGCAAAGGCTTCAGGAGGATGTTGGAGTCGCCCTCTTCACGTCTTGTGCTCCATTGATGAAGAAAGAGTGAAGCTTTATGGAGTGGAATGTGAAGAAGAGTGGTGGAAAAGGATGGCTGCGAGGCTAAGTGTTGGTCAGTAAGGATTTCGGCAGCCCCTCGGGGTCAAAATGAGGTTCTCCCCGTCCTTGAGGAATGGCCTTGTTTTTATAGAGCTTTGAGAGAGAATATCTCCTTAGAATGAGAATTAATTAAAATGGGAGATAATCCTTACCCAAATTCGGATGGAGAGTCCTTGGGGTCCTCAAGGAGAGTCCCTAGGGCCCAAATCTCGCCCAAGGGGGTGAGATATTCCCTAGGGATAAAGATAAAGCCATGAGAGGATAAATAAGAGGTGGTTGTGGAGGCCTGCATGCGCAGCTGCTGTCGCGGCGTATCGTAGGGCTGCGACATGGAGACGCGACAGGCGGAGCGTCGCGACAGTATTGTCCACGTGCATAGATAATGCATAGGCTGTCGCGGCAGCCTAGACCGTCGTGACTCAGAGACGCGGCGCCACGATGCGTCGCGATTATAAAATCGAAATTTACGTGAATTATCGGCCAACCGCATGGATGGATAAGAGTTATTGATGCTTAAGGACTCTCTCAAAGTGATATGGGCTGGATTTCAAGGCAATTTAAATTGTTAATGGGCTCAAATCAAGACTAATGATGGGCTCAAGGTGAGTGACCAATTAGGGGCTCACTGAATTGACTAGAAATGTGGTTCAACCCATTGGTCGTAATCGGGTGTCTACAGATTGCCCCTCCTTGGCTTCCACTTTGTAAGAAAGCGAAGCGGAAATGGAGTGAAGATGTCATGAAGTGACGGCGGAGCGGAGATGATGCGGAGTGGAGTGAAAAGTGGGAGCTAAGGTAAAGAGACACCCGATCTGACTAATGAGCAATTGGAATCTTCGTGAAAGCCCCGAGTTAGCTGCTCGAGTAGGATGCAAAGAAAAGCACAAGTCTGGACTAAAAGGATAAAGAAAAGGACGATCAACCCCTCGATTGAGAGGTACCCTAGCCGATTGGCCTGTAGGTTTCGTTTTGGAAGGACATGTGCGTGCCAGGCAAGTAACTCATGACTCTGTCCTGGGAGCAGTTCGCAACCAAAATGGATCAAAGGAAAAGAAAAACAATTGGATAGAGAATCCAGACAGGGAAATTCTTGTCAAACTGACGGGAACAACTCACTTTGGAGGCAAATGTTCCGATTCGGAGTGGAATTGGATTTTCTTGTTCGGAATATGAAGAATGATTGGGCACTCAACAAGGGCTCATCAAAAGTCAGGAATGAGTCAGGAACGCTCAAAGTCCTATATGATGCATGTTGGGCTAAAATAAAAGAAATCATCAAATGAATGCAAAGAAAAGGAGAAAATAGAAAATACATCAAGGATATCATTGTTAAGCCAGATAAGGACGGGTCAAGAGACTACCCACAACCGTAGTGCAGGCCTGAATCCATCGTTTCCGGACTTAAAAACCTCAACGGCCTGTCCAACGATTAGCAATGTGCACCTAGATTATCACTGTTTTTGGTAAAGGGGAACTCAAATCCTAGAGCACATTGAGAACCAGCCGGTTCTTAAAATGATATAATAAGTAGAATATGATATAGTAATGCAAGGAGTAAGAGAAGAAATACTTACCTGACTTACCTGCGGCGACCCTTTTTTTGTAATTTTTTGGTTTTGTGAAATTTTTTTTTTGACAAGAAACAAACATGATAAGCACAAACTGACAACATATATTCACAATTATAAACACACAAACAAGACACAGACATGAAAACGACCCTTCAGGTAGAGATGCGACGCTCTGGGTGACCGCGACATAGTTGCGGCATACCGCCATGTCGCGACCTAGTCACGTCAGATCGCGGCATCGCGACTCGGACCGAACCCAGAAAGACTAGGAAACTGGAGTTTATCCTCATCTTAAGACATCTAGACTAATACTAGGACTCCTAAACCTCTTCTAATCTTATCCTAACATCTAGTTACGGGATTTGAGTGAGATTATACCTCTCTAAAGTCTTTAAAAGAAGGGTTTAGGGGGGCTAATCCCGCAGCTAACCCTTAGCCTCTCTTCTCTTCAAGTTTCCTCCCCTATTTTGCAATCATGAAGAGGAGTCTCTCTGCCTTTCAGGAGGACATCCCTCCCTACTCTGGTCCAAAGGCTGCTAGAGAGTCTTATGCAGCTCTCCAGCAAATTTTTGCCATCCCGGGGCATATTTGCATGCGCCCGAAGCTCTAAGTAAGTGCTCCTTCTTCTCAATTTCTGAACTTCTGAACTTTGCTCTATTTTCCCCTGTTTTCTGCTCTTTTCCTTCTCCGTTCTTAAACTCCCTCTTCTTCAAACTTCAGATTCTACCCGGCCAGAGGCGGTTCTCCCGGGTGCCATGGCTAGCACCCATGCTTGAGCTACTTCCACCCGCGTCCATCAGCCACTTGAAAGAGTGGGGGCTATTCACCGTGCTCGTATTGGCCAAGAAATACGACAAGATGGTGCACGTGTGGGATAGTGTCACGGCGCTAGCGGAGAGGTGGCATCTGCAGACTCACACGTTCGTCTTCCCGACATTTAAAGCCACCGTCCTTCTGGAGGAGTTGGAGATCATGCTCGGCCTCCCGCGGTACCAAAGGGGCGAGGAACTTGCGGTTTCATACACCGTGGTGCCGATCAACTCCTGGAGCATCCTTGCGGAGATCACGAAAAGGAAGACAGATTTGCAGTCTATGACAAACGGGATGCACGCCCACCTTCTCCCTATTGCGCAGTGGATCATCTCGCAATGCAAGCGCAAGACGGGCAATTATCGGGCCATCGCCAAAGCGGCTGCGATCTGCATTTGCGGACTCATCCTCTTCTGTATGACGAACATGGCTATTTCCTTCGCCAACCTCAGCATTGTTGACTCCGTTTCAGAAGGTATGAGCATTGGCCAGGAGGTTTTGGGATTCCTCTATGCCGGTCGATCTTCTGTAGCTATGGGAGGTCCTTTCTTCGGCTCCATTTTCGCCCTCGAGCTGTGGATGGGCGTTCATATTCAGTTCCGGGCAATGGAGGGGTTAGCCACGGGGTGCAAGACAATGCTCAACCATCCGCTGGCTTTCGTGGGTGGGCCTCTACACATGAGCACCAAGGCGTGGTGCAAGACGGTGCAGCTGAAAGGACGGAAAGCATGGCGTGATCACTTCAAAAGGATGACCGTGGCAGAGTTTGACATGCGCCCCCGCTTCATGCACGGCCGGATGATCCACCTACCTCAGCGCACCGGGCTCGCCTTACGACTCTTGGGCAATGAAGCACTGGTTACCTACAACCCGGACCGGTGCTACCTCCAATATGGCGCAGTATACACGGTTGTCCCCATCCTCTCGCACTACCCACCTACCCAAGAGAGGAAGAGGGGTGATGAGCAGGACGAGCGCAATGCGCGTAGCGCCGTCGTCCACTGGGAAGGATGCGCGATGGGTGTTCTTCAAACTGAAGTAGTGGAAGACAAGGATGTAGTCAAAGAGTACCTCGAAGCTTTGAAGAAGGTTCAGCCAGCAGTGGGGATTGTTTGAGCATTGATTAGGATTTATTGTGGGAAAGCCCTCAGATGGTAGTTAGGAAAGCATGTAAGCATTTATTTGATTGTAGGAAGAATTAGGGAATGTAATGATTAGAATTGGAATGAATAAGACTGAATTTCCTGCAAGCACAAATAGCTCGGTTCATGACGCGACAAGTATAAGTGACGCCTTTGTAACACGTCGGGACGGGCGGTCGCGACATGTTCGCGACCTCCCAAGCTGACATGACATAGAGGCAACAAACTGCCCTGACGCTACTCAAACCGACCGATTCAAATGTAAACAACCCTTTCTTTCCCCCTTTCTTACCTTTCAAAAATCAAACCCCAAGCTTAGTCTCCCAAACTCCTCAATGTTCCTTGCTCGTTGCTTGCAAACTCTTTCCAAACATACCCAAACACTTGATCATAGTCATGGAAGGAAGGACGGACACCAGTGAGGGCTCATCTCAGAGGAAATGCCCAGCGGAGCGGCGAGGCTCCCGACGCTGAGCAGAGGCAACCCCGTCGAGGAGGAGGTGGCCGACGTTGAGATGGAGGAGGAAGAGGCGGAGGCCCCGGTGATGAACGTGGAAGAGGAGAGGAAGAAAAGGGCTAAAGAAATGAAATCGGTAAGTAAATCGCCCCCCCAATTCTCTGAATGAATGAGTAGAGATATTAAACGAGCCCCCCAGAGGGCATTGTAGGGCGTGATGCCCAAGGAAAAGAAGATCGGATAAAGAGGGCTAGGGCCGGTCCGATCCTGAGAACACGTCAGCCTGATCTGCCACAACAGGATGTCGCGGCGGTCCTGGGCGATGCGACCATGTCACGACGACGCTGGTGGATGCGACCTTATCGCGGCCTCTGGAGGCAACGCGACAAGGTCGCGGTGCACCGCACTGTCGCGACAAGGTCGCGGCCTCTCTGGCTGTCGCGACACCGACCGAACACCCAAAACTTGACTGGCTTAACAACTGAAAATGTGTCTGCAGGGTGAGATGAGGGCCCGAGTGTCCTGGACTGTGGTCCTGACTGTTTTCCTGGCGTTTCCCCCCTTCCACAGAGAGAGGGTAGAGGAGATAGGTTTCGGGGAGATCTTTAGGATGAATAGGATGAGGGTGGATTCGGCTCTCACTCAGGCTCTGCGGAGCAGGTGGGATGCGGAGGCGACCGCCTTCGTATTCCCATGGGGACACATGATCCCCAACCTTGAGGATGTGAGCCGGATCATAGGGCTCAGAGTTTATGGCAGACCAGTGAGCGAATACACCTATCCCTGCTACCATGACCTAGCCCAGCGACTTCTGGAGCTACCTATACAGTGTAGGTCTTCCCTAGTTCCTAGGGTACCCCTCCAGGAGAGTGTAGGGTTGTTCGATGTGGGGAAGGGAGTAGGAGAGAGTGAGGATGAGCATCTAGATAGGCTAGTTCGGGTTAGCCGGAGGGAGCTAGCGAGCGACCCCGGGCCGCAGGCGGATTTGGACTTGCGTCGCTTCCTTGTCCTTTTCCTTGGTAGACTCTTGTTTTCCACGAGGAGCGACGCAGTCCACTGCCGCTTCCTGCCCCTGCTAGAGGACCTGAGTGAGGTGGGGTGTTACGCTTGGGGAGCAGCCTTGCTCGCACACCAGTACGACAGCCTGGGCGCCTCTGAGCGGCAGACGTCGACCAGTGGATTCTTCCCCTTTCTTCAGGTACACACCTTCCTTTCTAACCTTTTGAAATTTAAACTGCATTTTTCTTAAACTTGCCGCCTAACTTGCTTCTCATTTTGTAGGTCTGGGCCTATCTACACCTCCCAGCCTTGGGGAGAGGGGATCTCACACGGCCGGGCCTTGTGCCCATTGCACGCCGTTGGGATTCACGCCGAGATTCACGCAATCTTGGGGACCAGCTGGAGCGACTACAAGACGCTATTGACAGCTACCCTTACCTGGATGTAAGTACCCTAATCTTTCCCTTTTGACTAATTGCTTGATTTCACTGCTTGACGACTAACTTATCTTTGCTTTGTAGGTCGTTTGGCAGCCGTACCTGGGGGAGGGTGATGAGGGACAGCCCTGGTTGGTGCAGGCCCGCCCCTACTTCGGTAGGTCGGTGTGGTTGCATGCACTTAACCTTGTGCTACCTCTACACCTATACCTCAGCCAGTGCTCACTCGGCCTTCGACAGAGTGCCGTGGAGTTCCCCGTTCGAGATCGGTTTCGTAGACTAGGTCGGAGTTTCAGGGGACTTCACGACACTACCGATTGGTGCGAGCGGGCGAAGGAGCAGATTGACAACTGGGAGCGCCGAGGAAAGGCTGTAAAGTCGGACGCTAGTACCGACGACGCGTACTTCCAGGTATATGCCTTGAAGTATGGAGGTAAAGTATACAAGAGCGCCCGACACCAGGTAATGACCCTAGAATCACAACCCTGTGAATTTTGATTTTATAGAATTTGGTTAATGATTTGAAATGTGCTGTAGGTAGATGTAGCTGGTGAGGTTGCATCGCTCCGAGCCTTACTTTACTCGGCGGTGCAGGATCGGGAGGCGGCGCAGAGGCAGACTGCGGAGCTGGTAAGTGCTTACTCCAACTTCAACACTTAACGATTTCAAGCTGATTTTGGAAACTGACGTGCTTTTGCGCGCAACGGAGGGAGCTGGAGAGAGTGAGGAGCACCGGAGCAGGCGGTGCTTCCTCTTCACGAGCTGTAGGGGGGTCTCCGTCGCTTCTAGAGGCCCAGCTGGCGGGAGCGGTGCTGAGGACCGAGAAGGCTCAGAGGCATCTGTAGGAGTGAGTAAGTACAATAGAATTTATGATTGATTATTCTAACAATTGATTATTGACTGATTGATCTGATGCAGGAGAGAGATTTGCGGCTTACCACGGAGCATTCCATGGATCTTCAGGGCCAGAGGCACCAGCTCCAGGGGGAGGTCCAGACTACCCGGAGCGAGAGGGACCAGCTGCGCATCCGGGCGGAGGCAGCTGAGGCGCAGGTCGCAGTGGCGACAAAGGAGTTGGAGGCACTGCGAGTGCAGAGATCGCCGGTGGACTGGGAGGAGCTGGAGCGAGTGAGCGCCGAGCTACGGGCACAGGAGGCCATGTCGTGGAGCCTCCAGCAGATCGTGACGGACATAGGCCATTCGCACAGCAGGAGCAGGAGCGGGGCGAGTGCCAGCAGGGCGACCGACGCCTCTGTGGGGCAGTATTTAGCGGGTTCCTCCAGTCGCCGGAGGAACGAGGAGGAGGAGAGGCGCCGGCAGGGTAAGGCGAGCACCCAGAGTGCCAGAGGTGGCGAGATGCTGCCACCTCCAGACAGGCAAGAGGGATCTGGGGAGAGTGGTGGTGGACAGTGAGGAGATTGTGAGCCACCTCTCCAACTTTTGTACATTTTATTCATATCTTAGTAGAATTTTATTTTGTGTCAATCTGAATAGATGATTTGTAATTGGTACAAGTGTGAGATGAGATTAAAACACGGGAGAGAGAGGGACGGAGAATATTGAGCACCGCACATGTCCCTTAGAATTACCTGTTCCTGCACACTCATCAAAACAGGTTAGATCTGTTCTTTGACTCAGCCCCTTGCGCTTAAATAAACATGAATGTGACTTTATAATTGCTAAGGGGCTGAGCCTTATTAAACAGGCAGAAAGAAAAATAAACAATGCATGCTAAAGGAGAGCGGTATGTACACACATTCTTTTTGGATTTTTGAGATTTTCTAATTTTTTTTAGATTTCTATTTTTTTTATTTTTGAGATTTCTGATTTTTTTAGTTTTTTGAGATTTCTGATTTTTTTTTAGATTTTTGAGATTTCTGATTTTTTTTTGGATTTTTTTAGATTTCTGATTTTTTTTTATTTTTGATTTTTTGGATTTTTGAAATTTTTTTGATTTTTTTGAATTTTTGAAATTTTTGATAACACACTTCTCGCCTTTTTTTGAGTAATTAGCCTTGGATCTCATCCTCATCTCTTGTCTGGCGGATAATGTTTATGTGCTACGTGCATTGTCCTTGGCTCACTAAGGCTTCTTGCCCCTTGAATATTGATGTTCTAACACAGACCAGGTGTGAGAGTCCTTTGATCTTCTAGGGAGAATAGGAAGATTAGTAATGAGACAAGACTTGGTCTTAGGGTCGGGTTTACTGGCTTGTAAGATTTGCAATGGGTATGTCACATGTGCAATCCGTCTGTTGTCCAGGGATTTTAAGGTCATTGCTCTTTTGAATTGGGGGCATGCGTACGACCGGGCTCAAGGGCGTCCCGGGGAACTATACTGCCACTCTTGACATGCCCCTATTTTCTTGCCATTTTTCTTTTACTTTTGTTTCCTTTCCTTTTCGCTTTTCTTCTTTTTTTTTTGAATTGACCATCCCTCTTTGAGACTTCATACACATGATACATACCGCTTGCTGGTCTTCATACTAGCTTCCCTTTTTGCCCCTAGACCTTGTCCGAGTGAGAAAAGAATTGACCTCAGGTTCTCTACACGAGGGCTGAGTGAAAACATCATAAACAAAGCGAATTGGCCTTAAGTCGTCGTGTTGTGTGTGTGTGTGGCCGGACATAGAGATCATTCAACACAATGAGGGGAAGTGAGGCACATGGCCAACAACATTCTCTTTTGCAAATTGGGGTTGTTATCAATATTAGGGGTAGAATCTTTTAAGGTACAGTCCATTCCTTGGGTGAGAGAGCTCCTCACCTTCTGCATTAACTAGCCTATACGCATTTCCGGGATACATTTCTTTAACAACGTATGACCCTTCCCAATTTGCTGAAATTTGGACCTTGGACCTCCAGGTTTTATAAAAATGCGCTTCAAACCATGTCTCCTTCTTGAATTTACGCTCAATCACTTTCATTTCAAAAGACCTCGGAGTCTATTTTGATATGCAAGCACATGATCGGCCACGGCCAGACGCCGTTCGTCTAGAGTTCTAGTTGCACCAGTAATGCCTCCCAATGTTCATCGGAATTAAGTTCCTTGTCTACCTGAACCCTTAGCGAAGGAATGAGGATCTTGTGCGGACATACCGCCTCCATCCCATAAGTAAGTGAGAACGGAGTTTGCCCGGTGGGCGTGTGGACGAAGGTGCGGTAGGCTCACAGAGCCTCAATTAACATTTCTGGCCAATCAACAAATTTATTAGACTCACAAGTTTTCTTTAGAATTTTTAAAAGCGTTTTGTTTGTGGCTTCGGCCTGGCCGTTGCCCTGCAGATAGTACGGAGACGAATGATGCAAGGAAATGTTGAATTTCTTACATAGGTCCTGAAGCTCTTGAGATATGAATTGTGGTCCATTGTTGGTGACGAGGCTGCCTGGTACTCCGAACCGCGCGATGATATTCTTCATGATGAATCTGCACACGGTCGAACCATTGATTTCTGCGAATGCTTCAGCTTCGGCCCACTTGGTGAAGTACTCAGTAGCAGTGAGAATGAAGGATTTTTGTTTTACCTGAGCATTAGGATCACCAAGAGGCCCAATGATATCAAAGGCCCACATGGAGAAAGGCCAAGGGGAAGATAGTGGATGCAAAGAGGAGGAGGGAGCATGGATTTTGTCGGCATAGATCTGACATTTGACACACCTACGAATGTAGGTGGCACAGTCTTCTTCGAGGGTCAGCCAGTAGTAGCCTTGCCTAAGAATTTTCTTAGCCAACATTTGGCTATTAACATGCCCTCCGCACTCACTGGAATGGGACCCTTCCACTACCTTCTAGGCTTCTTCGTCTGACAAACAACGGAGGAGCATTCCATTTAGAGCGCGTCTGTAGAGCACTCTGTAGACACCCGATTATGACTAATGGGTTGAACGACATTTCTTGCTACCTTAGTGGGCCCCTAATTGGTCACTCACCTTGAGCCCATCATTTGCCTTGATTTGAGCCCATTAATCTATTAAAATACCTTGAAATCCCGAAATCAATCATTTGAGAGTCCCTAAAGGAATATAACTCCTATTTTAATCATGTGGTTAGAGAGAATAATCCAAGATAATTCGGGTTCCTTGTCGCGACGCATCGTGGCGCCGCGACTATAGTCGCGACGGGTTGGGCCGCCGCGACAGCCCATGCATTATCCATGCACGTGGGCAATGCTGTCGCGTCCCCCCGCACCGCCGCATCTCTAGTCGCGACCCCACGATCTGACGCGACAATGTCCGAGATCTCTGGCCTCCGTAACCACACCCTATTTATCCTCCCATGCACTTTGACTTGGTCTAAGAGGGTTATCCCAACCCCTGGACGGATCCTTGGCCCTAGGGACTCTCCTAAGCTCCCCTAAGGACTCTACACCCGATTTTGATAGAGCTTTATCCCCCATTTTTAATTTCCACACCTTTTTGAGGAGATAATACCTAATTTTCTCACTCCAAGCTCTATATAAGGAAGGCCCCTCCTCATGGACGAGGGGAGCCTCATGATCACCCCGAAGGGCTGCCAAAATTCCCTCTGAACAAGACTTAGCCACGCAACCACTCATTCCCTTCATTCCCTTCACATTCCACTCCTCACAACTCACTCATTTCACCATCAATGGAGCAAGGAACGTGAAGAGGGCGACTTCAGCAATCTCCCGGACCTCTTTGCACATCATCGGAGCTGCATCCACGCCAGGAAGTCGCCCTAATGGGGCTCATTCCCTTTCCTCTCCCTCTTTTCTACTTCTACAAGCATTTTTCTGTTCTTTTTAAATAGAGCACATCTATCATCCACCCACGTTTTTCCACACCCACAGGGGTTTAAAACCACCCCAGGTGCGTTCCCACCATGATCTCCTATCTCATTTCGTCTTTTAGAATAGATACTACACTTTACATGTTCTAATAGGGTCATTTCATTGTGTTTTCTTTTGATTGGCAGGCAAGCAAACAAAGTCTACGAGAAGCTCTGGTACTCTGGCCGGATGGAGGACTAGAAGAAGGTCACAACATCAATTCTCCCGCATTCAGAGAACGCGACGGCCTAGGGTGACACGACAAAGACGCGTCGATGTCCACTGACGCGATACTAGAGACGCGGCGGCCATGACGATCGTGACACCAGGTTAGTTTCTTGTTCTCTTACTTTTTTTCCTAGTTTAAGTTAGCCATTGTCTTTCCTTATCATTAGGCAACTTATCTAGGTGGCGATCACATCCTTTTTCCTACGCTATCATATTTGGTATCCATGTCCGTGTCGAGGGGAAGCCAATCCCTGTGATTACACCTTTTGGCGATCACAGTGGGACCTTCACTTCCACCCTCGTAGATTTTTGATTGTCTGCTTGCCATGTTTCCTTGTTGTTTGTCATCATAGTGCCTTGTTAGAGTTCTGTTCTTTATTCCCTGCACTTTTCGCTCTGTCATTGTCGCGACTGATCGCGGTGTCGCGACAAGTTCGCGTCGTACGCGGGGGACGCGTCATCAGGTTAGTGCTTGCTATTCCATTTGCCTTCTTTGTTTAATGCCCATGAGAACATGCGTCGTTGTTACATGGCTTAGATGATGTTTGCTCGTGTTTCTGTCTGATAACATCCTGTTAGGGTTCGGATTTCCCGTTTAGTTTCATCTGTAAGATTCCAGTTCCTATCGCGGTCGGACAAGTGGACGCGACCTGGTCGCGGTTTGGACATGCGACGCGTTAGCAGGTTTGCCTTGTATGTTCTTGCTTTCAGCCATGAATCGGCTTCTGTATGATCCCTGATTCATGTTGTATCACTATAGTTTCTCTTGGTGTTCCTTAGTTTTTTAGGATAGTCTGTTTGAATTGGGTTGGTGACTCAGTGTGTTTTCAGGCCTCTGTCTTTATCACGGCAGCCCGCTCTATCGCGATAGGGTCGCGGCGTATCGGGCCGTCGCGACTCTGCCCGAGGACTCCTTTTGTCACCCTGTTTGCTCCTTATCTTCATTCTTGCATACATTTAGTCCCTTGCATACGCTGTTCATCCCATTTGATTAGGTTCCCCCTTGGTTGAGTGAGTCCTCTCACCTACGAGCACTCGTAGGCTGACTCGGGCCCACCTTCCGAGGACCTCCGTAAGTCCCCGTGGCCGTACGCACGTTGCGGTTCGCCGGGCTGGTTGTACCCATTGTACCCTTAGTTTGAACCACCCCCGCGTGAGTGTGTACCACCCTTAGTCATACCGGAGCACTTGAGTCCATTCCTATCAAGGACCGCATGACCGAGTGACATCTCTTTAATCAATTCACTTAAAAGGTCAAGTTTAAATCTTAAGAAATTTGCGTTGTAAGCATGATAACTTGAGTGCTTTGATCCCCCTTCTCCTCTCTGTCTTTCTTGTCGTGGTAGAGTTTAGGTGTGCCCCCCCAAATTGGTTGGAGGGTGTATGCGTCATTGTTTAGGGAGATCGAGTCAGTCCCCTCCGATCCTCGTGCTTTATCATAATCCCCTCTTCGACATGGACCAATTTCGCGTCCTTGCCGACGATGCCCTACCCCTTGGGTTGCTCGAGGAAGTGGCACAACCTTCCATGGCCACTCTCCCGGGGCATATCCAGCCTCCCTCCATTACTGGAATCCGATCCCGTCCTCCTTCTCCCCCTGGGGGCGATGACCCTCATTCTCAATTCAGCCAGCTCCTTCCTCACCTCACTCCGGACCAAGTCCGAGAGTTCATAGCTGCTGCCAAAGGGAAACAACCTTTATCCCCCCGGGGTCAAAATCCAGCCCGACCGGCGGAGTCCTCCGTCCCGTCGCTTCAGCCCCTCACCTTTCTTCGTCTGGGGCAGACCCTACACCTCTCCGTCCTCGGGCCATTCATTTTTCAGAACCAAGCTACCTCCCCCCACGAGATGTTCGGCCTCGGTCTCCTCCCACTACATATTATACGGCCGAACCAGCTCCGCTTCCTCGCGAGAGGTCTCACTCCTTCGAGCGGCCACGCTCCCTTGTCCCTACGCATCAGATCAATCTCCTTCCGATTTCTTGGCGGAATGGACAAGTATGAAGAAGGAGCTTCATGACCTCCGGAGGCAAATTGATCCTCGGAAGGTAGCTGACATTGCCCTCCCATCCTTCCAATACCTCCGGGTGCCTCCCCAGTCCGAGCTCCCTGTATATCGTCGATACTCTGGGGTAGGGCCCCTATGTTCATCTGAAGGACTTCGTCTATGAATCGGCGCCACACAAGTATGACCGCCATCTCATGGCATATTTGTTCAGAAAATCATTAGATGGTCCAGCCTTGGAGTGGTTCTATTCTTTGCCTCCCGAGGAAGCCGAGGACTTCCAAATCGTCCAAGAAAGGTTTCTGCAGCAGTTTCAGGATCGGGTGGGACCCGAATATTTTTTGTGGATTTGGTAGCTGAGAAGATGAAACCAGAAGAGGATTTCTCCACCTATGCTGACCGGTGGCGCTCATTGGCCGCCAAGGTCCGTTGCCCAATGCCTGAGGAGGAGAAAGTAAAGCTGTTGATCTCGAATGCCACACCCACCTACCGAGCCATTTTGGCCATGAACGACATCTCTACCATGCACCAATTATATAGTCGAGCCCGTTTCATCCAAACCCAACTCAAGGACTCGCCTATACATTCCATGTTCGAGACCCCCAAGGCCCGTTATGCCAAGAAGCCGCAAGGCCCAGTCACCGAGGGGATCCAGACCAATGAACAAGTAGGTGCCGTTAGCAATCCCCAAGGCCCAGTAGGTAGGTCCCCCTATACCCAGCAAGCCCAACAGTCTTGGAACAACAACAACAATAGGCAGCCACCTCCCCAAGGACAAAATCCTCCTCAAGATCAGCGCCAATACTCCCAGGTCCCTCCACCTCAAAATGGCTATGCCCCCAGGAAACCCAATGGGCCCAAGAGAGCCCAATACCCTCCATTGCCCGAATCTCTAGCTGATGTCTTTGCAGCCCTCATGTCTCTAAATGCCTTAAGACTCCCTCCTGAGAAGGCGAATTGGAATATGGCGGCCGATCAAACAAAGTACTGCGTCTATCATCGTCATCCGGGCCACAATGTGTCCGATTGCTTCCAATTCCGGGACATGATATACGATCTCCATGAGCAGAATCAGATTGATTGGGCAGAAATGAAGAGGTTGATCCAAACTCTGAGGGACCAGCAAGGCCAGAGGCAACAGCAGCAACAACAGAGGCGACAGCAGCCGCAGCAACAACAACAACAGCAACAGCAACAACAATACCAGCCTTTCCAACAGCAATACCAGCAACACCAGCAACAACTACAACAGCAGCAGCCGCAGCAGCCGGCAAACGATCTAGGCATAATCCGTAACCCCATGCCACAACATCAACCTGCTCCGAACCCTCAACCAGCTCCACCACCTCCTCCGCCTGCGCATGTTAACCCCGTTGTCCACCATCCACCACCAGAAGCCCAGTGGGTCTTCGATGACGACCATGAGGTAGGCCAACTTCTGGCTATTTCTCACGTCACGCCCACTGTTCCCACACCTATATCCACCATACCTCCTTCCCTTACACCCCATATTGCCACCATCACCTCACCATCATATTCCCCCGTCACCTCACCCATCATCCTCCACCAAACAACACCCCTTTCTCCCCTATGCCAGCACCTCTACTAGCCAACCCCTCTATCCTTGACACCACAACCCCTCCACTCCACCATAACCTTGCCCTCCGGAGCGGGCGAATGTTTCATCGGATGTATCCTAACGCATCCATGCCTATGCCAGGTCAGCAAACCAACAATCAGCAGCAACAAGATACAGAAGAGATTGATCCGGCGCCGGGAACTCAATATGACATCCTAAAGCACCTTGATCAGACTCCCGCCAAGATCTCCATATTGGAGCTCATTAAGAGATCACAGACTCACCAAGATGCTCTTAGAACTTTTTTGCAAAAAGTCATGGTCAGCGAGGACATGAATCCGGACAACCTACCCTCAGTGCTCTCAATAGTGAACAGAGGACCCACCATTACCTTTCTGATGGCGAGTTGGCTGCCCCCGAAGCCAGGAAAATGCCCCTGTGTGTGTCACTTACCATAAATAAAGTGGCAGTCGATGCGGCTCTGGTGGACACAGGAGCCTCCATTAATGTATGTCCACTAAGCACTCTTAGAGCTTGCAACATATCGGAACGTCAATTGCAGCCCACGCCTACCACTATTGCTGCATATGACAATTCGCGACGTGCCTGTCACGGGGTCATCACTCTGCAAGCAGAATTAGGCCCTCTCGTCATGTCTGTGGAGTTCTATGTGCTGAACATTGATCACACCTACAAAGCCATTCTAGGGCGCCCATGGATCGAATCATTAGGGGCAGTACCCTCTACAGCGCATCAGTGTCTGAAGTTCCCTTTCCAAGGACGGATAGTCAAGGTAAAGAGTATGACGACAACGCATACAGTCGAAGCCGTTGAGAGAGTGCTGCCATCAGTATGGCCGTCCAATAAGCCCATAATCTCGGTGCTTGATGTTAACTACACTTGGGCCTATACTTTCTCTTCTAACCGCCCAATTAGATCTCCTCCTATAATGGCAGTCAGGAAGGATGTGAGCAAGAATTTCAGGCTAGGTTATCAGTCAGGAAAAGGTCTGGGTGCTCATCTCCAAGGTCAAACTAAGACTGTGGCCACTGCTAAGAAATTCACAAAGCGTGGCCTTGGATATTCAGAATGGGCCACATTCTCTTCCCCTTCACAATCAGACCATGGACCGCTCACTTGGTCTCTATACGAGCATTTTGTCAGAGGGCCCATTCAGCCCGGATATAACACCACCATAGAAACACCAAGATCAGCTTATCAAGTTTTAGAAGAGCAGCGGCCCAACAAGAAGAAGAGAGCTGAGGAAGACACTGAGGATCCGGATCGAGATGATGTTGTCTCATCAGTTAGTCTGTTGTTTGAAGAGTCAGAAGCTGAGGAAGAAAAGCTGGAATCAGAAGACCCTATTTCTGCGGTCAATGGATTGTTCAGTGGAGAAGATGAACCACAAGTAGCAGCATTATCAGCATCAACAACCACCGCCAGGCGACAGTTGCCTGGAATTGGTGAGGAGAACCAGTCAAATCATTTACCCCTACTTATACAGGAGTTCTGGCCAGGGTCTCCCGGCCTCCCACTCACTTTGTCTCATCCATACTCGATGTTAATATTGGTTTCATTCCTTTGCCTCTTCCCTTCATTGTCCAAATCTCGCCCGCCGCCATTGAGGCATTCATCGTCCTTCACCCCGCTTCGTCATTTCTTCAATGGTTCGGTCCTGTCTTTTTCCGAAGCCATTTAATTTAATGTATTCCTTTTTCAAAAAAAATAAAAAAAAACAAAAAAATAAAAAAAAATAAAAAATAAAAAAATGAAATTCAAATGTTCCCTCCTGCTCCCGCTTCCGACGGCGATCCCCGTCACTCCCTCCTGCTCCCGCTTCCGACGGCGATCCCCGTCACTCCCTCCTACTCCTGCTTCCGACGGCGATCCCCGTCACCTCCTCCTGCTCCTGCTCTCGACGGCGATCCCCGTCATCTCCTACTCCCACTTCCGACGGCGATCCCCGTCACTCCCTCCTACTCCTGCTTCCGACGGCGATCCCCGTCACTCCCTCCTACTCCTGCTTCCGACAGCGATCCCCGTCACCTCCTTCCTGCTCCTGCTCTCGACGGCGATCCCCGTCACCCCTCTCCTGCTCCCGCTCTCGACGGCGATCCCCGTCACATCTGCTCCCCAGCGGCCATCATCGTCATCCTTTCGCTCCAGTCGTGCCTTCACCTGGTGGTCAGACATGGCCATTCCAGGCGATTCGGGTGAGGGGCCTTCTGCTCCCCTACACCCCGATGCTGTTGCCGGCACCCCGAGCTCGGGTGGCCCGCTCCCTCCTCCAGCTCCATCGGAGGATCTTCGCGGCCCTGCCGCACCCGTTGTTTTCCCTTCCATAAACCTCTGGACGCTTCTCCAGAGCCTCCTGTAAATATCAAATCTAGCTCAAGTTCAGGGGTAGTTTCTAGTGAGTCCCCGTCCCCGTCTAGGAAGAAGAAGGGTAGTGGCGTACCCGTAGATACCTCTTAGACTTAGTCCATAGATGTGGCGCTCTTCTAGCTGTCGAAGAGTTCGTCAAAGAAGCGGTGGTTTTGAACTTAGAGGAGATGCCGATAGAGGAAGGGCTAGACGACGGCTTTGGGATATATGAAATCGTAGCCGAAGAAGACCCATTAGATGAGAATGGTGTTGAGATAGAGGATGCTGCTGAGGCGTATGCTAGTGGTATGAGGAGATTCGATGAACCTACCTCAGCAGTCGACGAACCTACTAAAGAGGTGAATGTGGGAACGCAAGAGGACCCCAGGCTCTTAACCATAGCTTCTGGTCTCCCGCCTGAAGAAGAAGAAGAGCTCATAGAAATGTTAAGGGAGTTCAAGGATTCATTTGCCTGGTCCTATGATGACATGCCTGGCATTGACCCCGATTTGGTGGAGCATAGGTTAATTTTGAAGCCAGGGGCAGTTGCCGTTAAACAGAAGCTAAGGAGGTTCCTCCCCCACATCGCTTTAAAGATGAAAGAGGAGATTGATAAGCTACACAAAGCCAAGTTTATCCGTGTAGTCCTCTATCCTTTGTGGGTGGCAAACATCGTCCCGGTGATGAAGAAAGACGGAAGAGTGCGCATCTGCATAGATTTCCGGGATTTGAATAAGGCATGTCCTAAGGACGATTTCCCGCTACCTCATTTGGATGTTTTGATCGATAATACAGCAGGGTTCGAAACTCTATCGTTCATGGATGGGTACTCCGGCTATAATCAAATTCGTCTAGCCCCGGAGGATCAAGAGAAGACCTCCTTCACCACCCCATGGGGAACATATTGCTATGTGGTCATGCCGTTTGGACTAAAGAATGCCGGCGCCACTTATCAAAGAGCAATGTTAGCTATCTTCCACGACATGATACATATTGATGTTGAGGTTTACGTGGATGATATCGTGGTGAAGTCGCGGACCCGAAAGGAGCATTCCTCCGTGCTGCCAAAGTTTTCCGTCGCGCACAAGAGTATCAATTGAAGATGAATCCAAAGAAGTGCGTATTTGGAGTTTCCTCAGGAAAATTATTAGGCTTCATAGTTAGTAAGCGGGGGATTCAAATAGATCCACACAAGGCCAAGGCAATCAATGAGATGCCTCCTCCTAAGAACATATCTGAACTTCGAGGTTTGATTGGTCGGCTGCAGTTCATAAGGAGATTCATATCTCAGCACTCTCAAAGATGTCGTCCTTTCTACGAACTGTTGAGAGGAGGAGTCAGTTTTGAATGGAATGATAAATGCCAAGAGGCCTTCGATGAGCTCAAGAGCTACCTTATGAATCCGCCCGTGCTTCAGGCGCCTATCCCTGGGAAACCCCTAATCCTATATCTGTCGACTGTTGAGGACTCCCTAGGAGCTGTCCTTGCTCAGCATGATGAATCCGGCAAAGAAAGGGCAGTCTACTACCTATCTAGGCTATTCAATCCTTCCGAGCTCAAACTCACCACAATGGAGAAAACTTGTGCAGCGCTAGTTTGGGTAGTGCAGAAATTGAAGCACTACTTCCTAGCTCATAAGGTGAGTTTGATCTCTAGAATGGACCCTATTAGGTATCTCCTTGAGAA
Source organism: Colocasia esculenta (assembly GCA_014218235.1). Lineage (NCBI taxonomy): Eukaryota > Viridiplantae > Streptophyta > Magnoliopsida > Alismatales > Araceae > Colocasia > Colocasia esculenta. Next base: position 159,013,839 of record CM024754.1, on the reverse strand, counting down.
GCCAGTCCTCGCCGACAGATTGGCGCGCTGGCAAAGTTTCCTCTCTCAGTTCGATATCTCCTTTATTGTTCAGAAAGCCATAAAAGGGTATGCCATTGCTGAGCACCTTGCTCACCTCCCTCTTCCTCATAGTGATACGGTTCAAGAGGTTCCCGATGAAAACCTATCACTTGTCTCTCACGATCCCTTCTGGTCACTCCATTTCGATGGAGCTCTCAATTCTAGGGGACGGGGCATAGGTGCAGTCTTGCTCACCCCAGAAGGGATCACCATTCCTTTGGCTTATCAACTCCAGTTCTACGCCACCAACAACATCTCCGAGTATGAGGCTCTCCTAGCCGGTCTTAAGCTTGCCTACCTTTTAGGTGCCCGTCACCTTAAGATCATAGGAGACTCTCAGCTCGTTCTTCGGCAAGTCCTCTCTACCTATCGCACTCGTGACCCCAAACTCAAGCCATATCAAGATCTGGTCACGCTCCTCGCCAAGCAATTCCGTCAACTCATCTACATTCATACTCCTCGCTCCCAAAACATTCTGGCCGATGCTCTGGCATCGTTAGCTTCGTCTCTCTCCTTCCCTCTCAGCCGTAGCGCTGAGACTATCACCGTTCAGAGATTAGAAGCTCCCTCAACTCAGGATCCTTGGTTCTCAAACCTTAGGAGCTCCCTAGTGTTGAAGGCAGAGAAGAAAGAAGCGAAGGAGTTGTTGCTTGTTGAATTAGGGGAATTGATGGAAGAAGAGAGGCCGTGGTACCATGAGATTGAGCAGTTTTGCAGAGACGGTACCTTCCCAGAAGAAGCTGAAGCAGAAGATAGGCGAGCTATCCGTAGAGCGGCATTAAAGTATACCCTCGTGGGTGAAGTTCTCTACAGACGCGCTCTAAATGGAATGCTCCTCAGATGCGTGACCGATGAAGAGGCTTGGAAGATAGTGGAAGGATCTCACTCCGGTGAATGCGGAGGGCATGTGAATGGTCAGATGTTAGCCAAAAAGATCCTTAGGCAGGGCTACTACTGGCCAACCTTAGAAGAAGACTGTGCCGCCTACGTCCGTAGGTGTGTCAGATGCCAAATCCATGCCGATAAAATTCATGCTCCGTCTTCCTCTTTGCATCCACTATCTTCTCCTTGGCCTTTCTCCATGTGGGCCTTTGATATCATTGGGCCTCTTGGTGATCCTAATGCTCAGATAAAACAAAAATCCTTCATCCTCACTGCTACTGAGTATTTCACCAAATGGGCCGAAGCGGAAGCATTTGCAGAAATCAAAGGTTCGACTGTGTGCAGGTTCATCATGAAGAACATCATTGCACGGTTTGGAGTACCTGGCAGCCTCGTCACCGACAATGGACCCCAGTTCATATCACAAGACCTTCAAGACCTCTGTAAGAAGTTCAATATTTCTTTGCATCATTCGTCTCCTTATTATCCGCAGGGCAACGGCCAGGCCGAAGCCACAAACAAAACGCTTTTGAAAATCTTAAAGAAGACTTGTGAGTCTAGTAAATTTGCTGATTGGCCAGAAAAGCTAATTGAGGCTCTGTGGGCCTACCGCACCTCCATCCGCACACCTACGGGGCAAACCCCTTTCTCACTTACATATGGGATGGAAGCGGTATGTCCGCACGAGATTCTCATCCCTTCGCTAAGAATTCAGTTGGACAAAGAACTTAATCCCGATGAACATCGGGAGGCGTTACTTACACAACTAGAACTCTTAGACGAACGGCGTCTAGCTGCAGCCGATCACGTGCTTTCATATCAAAACAGACTCTCAAGGTCTTTTCAAAAGAAAGTGATTGAGCGTAAATTTCAAGAAGGAGACATGGTTTTGAAGCGAATTTTCATAAAACCTGGAGGTCCAAGGTCAAAATTGTCTGCAAACTGGGAAGGGCCGTACGTCATTAAAGAAGTGTACCCGGGAAACGCATATAGGTTAGTTAATGCCGATGGTGATGAACTCTCTCATCCATGGAATGGATTATATCTTAAAAGATTCTACCCCTGATCAAAAGTCTTTGGATAACAACACCAATTAATAAGTAGCCATTTGCCAAGTGTCTCGCTCCTTCTCATATTGACGAAATAATATTTATGTGCAATCACGTACTCAACATGGTAGCCTAAGGTCATTGTCCCTTCATATACAGTGTTCTCGCTTAGCCCTTGCTTGGGGAAACAAAAGGTCAATTCTCTCCCTACTCGGACAAGGTCTAGGGGCAAGGGGAAGGCTAACCTGTAAACCTGCAACAGTACAAACCATGTGTTTGAAGTCTCAAGGAGGGACGGGTAGTTCTAAGAAAAGCATATAGCACAAAAAAAAATAAAGCGACGAAATGACAAAGTAAAGGGGCATGTTAAAGAGTGGCAGTACAGTTCCCCGCGGGACGCCCTTGAGCCCGGTCGCACGCATGCCCCAGACAAAAGAGAAAATACTGTGGCCCTAAAGTCCCTGGACAACAGATGAATAGCACATGTAGCTTATTTGTTGCAAGTCTTACAAGTCGGCAACCTCGACTCCAAGATTAAGTCTTATCTCATTTATATTCTTCCTATCCTCCCTAAAATGACCAGAGAATCCATGCGCTTGGTCTGTGTTGGAACATTGTTGTCACAGGGGCAAGAAAGCTTAGCAGACCTAATATGAATATGCGTTGCACATAAATCTTACTCGCCAAAGTGAGATAGAGGTAAGGCTCACGGTTAATCGCTCAACATTAAAAAGTGTTGCTATCAAAAGGATTTTCAAAAAAAAAAAAAATTCCAAAAAATCAAAGATCCCCAAAACCAAAAAAAAAAATCAAAAAATTCCAAAAATCCAAAAAATCAAAAGATCCCCAAAACCAAAAAATCAAAAAAAAAAATCCAAAATTCAAAAAAATCAAAAGATCCCCAAAACAAAAAAAAAAAATTAAAAATTTCAAAAATCCAAAAAAATCAAAAGATCCTCAAAATCACAAAAATATATATAGTTTTTAGAAAAATAAAAGGTGTGTACATATTGCTTTTCCTTTAGCATGCATTATTTTCATAGTCTTTTCGCCTATTTAATAAGGCTCGGCCCCTTGACAAATTGCGGAGTTAGCTTTTATCATGTTCTGTGCAAGGGGCCGAACCTAAGAACAGATCTAATTTGTTCTTCTAAGTGTGTGCAGGAACAGGATTTTAAAAGCAGAGTACGACGTCGCGCTCAGAACTCTCTCTCTCGCTTGTTTGAATCTCGCCTCTCACTCGTGTCAATCACAAACCATTCATTCATCATGAATATTGGCATAAAAGTAAAACTGCACTAAGGTATGAACAAATGTACATAGATAAAAGGGGAGGTGGCTCACAAGACTCCTCACTGACCACCACCACTCTCCCCGGATCCCTCTCTCCTATCTGGAGGTGGCAACATCTCGCCACCCCCTCTACCATCATGGGCGCTACCCTCGCCCTGACGGTGCCGCTCCTCCTCCTCGTTCCTCCGCCTGCTGGAGGAACCCGCTAGATACTGCCCGACAGAGGCGCCGGTCGCCCTGCTCACGCTCACACCGCTCCGGCTCCGGCTGCGTGAACGGCCGATATCCGTCACAATTTGCTGAAGGCTCCGCGCCAGCATCTGCTGTGCTAGTAACTCTGCACGCAGTCGGATGACCTCCTCCTGATCTCCGGATGGCCTCTGTACCCGCAGCGTCGCCAGCTCCCGGGTCATCTCCGCCACCTGTGACTCAGCCGCCTCCGCCCGGACGCGCAGCTGGTCCCTCTCACTCTGCAGCGTCATGGCTTGCTCGTGAGCCAACTCCAAGTCTCTCTCCTGCACAACAAGTAATCAATCAGCATCATTTGGAAATAAACGACTCAAGTGTTTAAATGAACTTACCCGCTCCTCCAAGTGCCTTTGAGCCTCCTCAGCTCTCAGCACTGCCCCTGCCAGTCGAGCCTCCATGAGCGATGGAGACCCCCCTGCGCTCCGAGAGGAGGAAGCACCGCCTGCTCCGGTACCCCTCACTCTCTCCAGCTCACTCCGCTGCACGCAAAAGGCATGTCAGTTTCAAAATCTTGCTTAAATCAAAGGGGCTGAAAGTGAACACAGTACTTACCAGCTCTGTCGTCTGCCTCTGGGCTGCCTCCCGATCTTGCACCGCCGACTGGAGCAAGGCTCGGAGCGATGCGATCTCACCAGTCACGTCCACCTGCAAGGAATTGCCAAATCATCAGTTTTAATCATTAAATCCCAGTTCTTTGAGCTGTGGTTTAGAAAGTCTACCTGGTGTCGGGCGCTCTTGTATACCTTTCCTCCGTACTTCAAGGCGTACGCCTGGAGGTAGGCATCGTCAGTGGTCGCGTCCGATCTGACCCCCTTGCCTTTCCGCTCCCAGTTTTCGATCTGCTCGCGCGCCGCTCCCTCCAGTCTGTCGTGTCGTGAAGTCCCCGAAAGCTCCGACCCGGCCGGCGAAACCGGTCCCGGACGGGAACTCCACGACACTCTGCCTGAGGCCCAAGGAGCGCTGGGTCAGGAATAGGTTCAGAGGTAGCACGAGGTTTAGTGCATGCAACCACACCGACCTACCGAAGTAGGGGCGGGCCTGCACCAACCAAGGCTGTCCCTCATCACCCTCCCCCAGATATGGCTGCCAAACCACCTGCAAAAGAGAAGTAATCAGTCATTTCAAGCAAATAATTTCAAAAGGCGGGGATTAAGGGTACTTACATCCAGATAAGGGTAGCTGTCAATTGCCTCCTGGAGGCGCTCCAACTGGTCGGCCAGGTGGCGAGTGTCTCGGCGAGAGTCCCAACGGCGTGCAATGGGCACGAGGCCCGGCCGTGTGAGATCCCCTCTCCTCAGGGCTGGGAGGTGTAGATAGGCCCAAACCTGCAAGATAAAAGACAAATTAGTTGGCAGTTTAAGCAAAATTGAAGTTTAAATCTAAGAGAGTTAGAAGAGAAGGTGTACCTGAAGAAAGGGTAGAAGCCGCTCGTAGACGTCTGCCGCTCGGAGGCGCTCAAACCATCGAACTGGTGCGCTAAGAAGGCTGCCCCCAAGCATACCCCCTACCTCACCTAAATCCGCTAGCAAGGGCAGGAAGCGGCAGTGGACTGCGTCGCCCCTCGTGGCAAACAAAAGTCTACCAAGAAAGAGGACGAGGAAGCGGCGCAAGTCCAAGTCCGCCTGCGGCCCAGGCTCACTCGCTAACTCCCTCCTACTGACTCTAGCCAGCCTCTCCAAGTACTCATCCTCACTCTCCCCTGCATTCTTCCCCGCCTCAAATAGACCTAGACTCTCCTGCAAGGCTACTCTGGGCACTAGGGAAGACCTACGCTCCACGGGGAGGTCTAAGAGTCGCTCGGCTAAGTCATGGTAGCAAGGGTAGGTATACCCACTCACCGCTCTCCCATGCACCCTGAGCCCTGTGATCCGGCTCACATCCTCTAGGCTGGGGATCATATGCCCCCAAGGGAATACGAAGGCACTCGCCTCCGTATCCCACCTGCTCCGCAGGGCCTGGTGAGGGCCGGATCCACCCCTCCTCCTCTCAATCCTAAAAATCTCCCCGAATCCCATCTCCTCTACTCGATCTCTCTGGAAAGGGGGAAGGGCCAGGAAGGCAGCCAGCACTAGTGTCCATGACACTCGAGCCCTCATTTCACCCTGCAAGATTCAGTCAAGTCTATTTAAGTTTCTTAGTTCCTGTGTTCGGTTCATGTCGCGACAGCTCTAGCAGCCGCGACCGTGTCGCGACAGAGCGGGCTCCGCGACCCTATCGCGTCACCTTCTAGGTCGCGATAAGGTCGCGTCAGCCCTGGACGCGCGACACTGTCGCGACGCCCCGCCCCGCCGCGACACATGTCGCGGCGGTCGTCCTGACGCGTTATCAGATCAAACCGGCCGGAGCCTTCTTTGTTTGATCCCATTTTCTCCGGGCTTTTCGCCCTACATTCGCCCTCTAGGGGGTCCTTTATCATGTTCACATCCTCATACAAGGTTTAGGGTCGATGATACTTACCGACTTCATCGCTTTGGCCCGTTTCTTCCTCTCCTCCTCCACGCTCATGGTCGGAGCCGTTTCCCCTCCTCCTCTCCCATGACGACCTCGGGCAGCTCCTCCTCGACCGGGGGCCTTTCCCCCGTCGTCGTGAGTACCGACGCTCCGCGTGGCGCTTCCCCCGCGATGAGCCCTCGCCGGTCTCTTTTCCGCCGTCCATCACAATGTAGGTTGTTTGGGTTGTGTTTCGGGCTAGCAAGGAGGTTGGAATGTAGGGAAATTAGGGGAAGGATTCAAGTTTGAGGTTTTGTTTTTTGAAAACCGGAAAGGAGGAGGAAAGGGGGCTGTTGGTTTTGAATCGATCGGTTCGTGACGCGACGCAGCGCGCCGTCGCGTTCATGTCGCGTCAAGAAGGGACTCGCGACCTAGTCGCGACGCACCGCCCGGCCGCGACATAAAGTGACACTCCTGACCGTCGCGTCATCAACAGAGCGCTTGCATTGCACAGAAAATCCATTCTTATTCATTCATATTCAAAGTCTTTACACTCCCTAATCCATTCTAAAACAACCAAGCAATGCTTTAAATGCTTTCCTAACTACCATCTGGCCTACAAATCAAATCAAATAAATCAAGCATCTCTTCCCGCAGGCTGAAGTTTCTTCAAAGCTTCAATGTATTCTTTAACCGTTTCGTCATCTTCCTCCACCTCTGCTAGAATCGCGCTCATAGCACATCCTTCCCAATGGACGACCGCGCTGCGCATGTCGCGCTCGTCCTGTGCGTCGCCCCTCTTCCTCTCTTGGATAGGTGGGAAGTGTGATAGAAGTGGAACCCCGTGCGAGCCGCACCGCATTGGAGATGGCAGCGATCCGGGTTGTAGGAAACTAGCGCCCCGTTGCCTAGCAGCCTCAAGGCGAGCCCGGTACGTTGAGGAAGGTGAATTGTCCGGCCGTGCATGAATCGTGGGCGCATGTCAAAATCCGCCACGGTCAGACTTCGGAGGTATTGGCGCCACATGTATGCCCTTCACTTGAGCTGTTTTGCACCATGCCCGAGGGCTCATGTGAAGCCGTCCGCCCACATACGCCAGTGGGTGATTCAGCATTGTCTTGCATTCCATGGTCAGGTCCTCCACCGCCCGGAATTGGATATGCATCCCCATCTATAGTTCAAGGGCGACGACCGATCCGTAGAAGGGACCCCCGAGTGCTGCAGAGGTCAGGCCAGCATATAGAAAACCCAGGACGGCTTCGGAGATGGAGTCAATGATGCTAAGATTGCCAAAGGAGATGGCACCATCGGCTTCCGGGAAGAGTATGACGCCACAAATGCATATGGCGGTTGCTTTGGCGATGGCGGTGTAGTTCGTGGTCTTTCGCTTACACTGGGAAGTAATCCATTGAGCGATTGGGAGGAGGTGAACATGCATACCACTGGTCATGGATTAGAGATCATTCTTCTTTGTGGTAATGTACGCCAGAATGCTCCAGAAGTTGATCTGCTCTACGGTGTAGGAGAGGGCCGACTCTTCGCCCTTTGATAGCGTGGGAGCCGAGCATGATTTCCAACTCTTCCAGGAGGATCGTCGCCTCGAATTCAGGAAGATGAACGAGTTGGTCTGTGGGTGCCATAGCTCCACCATGGCTGTGACACTCTCCCACACATGCACCAACTTGTTGTAGTTTTTGGCTAGTACAAAGATGGTGGACAGCCCCCACTCCTTCAAGTGGCTAATAGACGTGGGCGGCAATAATTCGAGCATGGGTACCAGCCATGGCATCTTTGAGAATCGCCGTTGGCCGGGGAGGATCTGAGATAGAAGAAGAGCATGAAGAACGGAAGGAAAAGAGGAGAAAAGAGAAGAACAAAACGGAGCAAAACAGAGCGAAACAGAGCAAAACAGAGCAGAAAAAGCAGAACAATGCAGAAAGTGCAGAATCTCAGGAAGAAAAGGCCACTTACTTGAAGCTCCGGGCGCGTGTAGATGTGCCCCGGGATGGCGGAGAGTTGCTTCAGATCGGCATGCGTCTCTCTAGCAGCTTTTGGGCCGGAGTAAGCGGGGATATCTTCTGCAAACGCCGAATAATTCCTCTTCATGGTTGCAAGAGAAGGAAAAGAGCTTGAATTTGGGGAGCAGAGGATGCCTGGGGTTTAGCTGCGGGATTAGCCCCCCTAACCCTCTATTTATAGAGTCCTAAGAGTTAGAAACCCACTCTAATCCCGAAACTAGGTGTTAGGATAAGGTTAGAAGAGGTTTAGGAGTCCTAGTGTTAGTCTGGGTGTCTTAGGATAAGGGTGAACTCCGTTTTTCTGGTCTTTCCGGGCTCTGTCCGAGTCGCGACGCCGCGATCTGACGCGACTTTGTCGCGACAGGGCGCTGCGACGCGACATGGTCGCGGTCGTCCAGAGTGTCGCCTCTCTACCCGAGGGCTAGTTTTCATCTTTGAGCTGTGTATATATATGTTGCTTGATTATTTGTAATTGCTGTGCTCATTACCTTATTGTGTCTGTTCTTCCTAAAAAAAAAAATCAGAAATTCAGAAAATCAAAAAAAAAAGGAGACTTCGTCACAGGTAAGTCAGGTATTGTATTTCTTCCCTACTCCGGCATTACTATATGATATCCTATCTATTATATCATTTCAAGGACCGGCTGGTTCTCAATGTGTTCTGGGATTTGAGTTCCCCTTTACCAAAACAATGATGATCTAGGTACACATTGTTAATCGTTGGATAGGCCGTTGAGTTAGTTAAGCACAGGGACGATGGATTCAGGCCTGCACCGCGGTTGTAGGTAGTCTCTTGACCCGTTCTTATGCTTAACAATATTATCCTTGATATATTTTATATTTTCTCACTTTCTTTGCATTCGTTTTGATGATTTCTTTTACTTTAGCCCAGCATGCATCATGTAGGACTTTGAACTTTCCTGACTCATTCTAGACCATTGATGAGCTCTTGTTGAGTGCCCAATCATCCTTCAAATTCCAAACAAGAAATCCAATTCCACTCCGAATCGGAAGGTCTGCCTCCGAGCAAGTTGTTCCCGTCAGTTTGACAAGAATTTCCCTGTCTGGATTCCTTATCCAATTACTCATCCTTTTCCTTTGATCCGTTTTGGTTGCGAACCGCTCCCAGGACAGAGTCATGAGTTACCTGCCTGGCACGCACATGTCCTTCCAAAACGAAACCTGCAGGCCAATCGGCTAGGGTACCTCTCAATCGAGGGTTGATCGTCCTCTTCTTTCTCTTCTCGTCCAGACTTGTGCTCTTCTTTGCATTCTACTCGAACAACCGACTCGGGGCTTTCACAAGATTCCAATTGCCTGTTAGTTAACATCGGGTGTCTCTTAACCTTGGCCTCCACTTTTCGGTCCACTCCGCGTCATCTCCGTTCCACCGTCACATCATGACATCTCCACACCACTTCCGCTTCGCTCCCCTGCAAAGTAGAAGCCAAGGAGGGGCAATCTGTAGACACCCGATTATGACTAATGGGTTGAACCACATTTCTTGCTACCTTAGTGGGCCCCTAATTGGTCACTCACCTTGAGCCCATCATTTGCCTTGATTTGAGCCCATTAATCCATTAAAATACCTTGAAATCCCGAAATCAATCATTTGAGAGTCCCTAGAGGAATATAACTCCTATTTTAATCATGTGGTTAGAGAGAATAATCCAAGATAATTCGGGTTCCTTGTCGCGACGCATCGTGGCGCCGCGACTATAGTCGCGACGGGTTGGGCCGCCGCGACAGCCCATGCATTATCCATGCACGTGGGCAATGCTGTCGCGTCCCCCCGCACCGTCGCGTCTCTAGTCGCGACCCCACGATCTGACGCGACAATGTCCGAGATCTCTGGCCTCCGTAACCACACCCTATTTATCCTCCCATGCACTTTGACTTGGTCTAAGAGGGTTATCCCAACCCCTTGGACGGATCCTTGGCCCTAGGGACTCTCCTAAGCTCCCCTAAGGACTCTACACCCGATTTTGATAGAGCTTTATCCCCCATTTTTAATTTCCACACCTTTTTGAGGAGATAATACCTAATTTTCTCACTCCAAGCTCTATATAAGGAAGGCCCCTCCTCATACGAGGGGAGCCTCATGATCACCCCGAAGGGCTGCCAAAATTTCCCTCTGAACAAGACTTAGCCACGCAGCCACTCATTCCCTTCATTCCCTTCACATTCCACTCCTCACAACTCACTCATTTCACCATCAATGGAGCAAGGAACGTGAAGAGGGCGACTTCAGCAATCTCCTGGACCTCTTTGCACATCATCGGAGCTGCATCCACGCCAGGAAGTCGCCCTAATGGGGCTCATTCCATTTCCTCTCCCTCTTTTCTACTTCTACAAGCATTTTTATGTTCTTTTTAAATAGAGCACATCTATCATCCACCCACGTTTTTCCACACCCACAGGGGTTTAAAACCACCCCAGGTGCGTTCCCACCATGATCTCCCATCTCATTTCGTCTTTTAGAATAGATACTACACTTTACATGTTCTAATAGGGTCTTTTCTTTGTGTTTTCTTTTGATTGGCAGGCAAGCAAACAAAGTCTACGAGAAGCTCTGGTACTCTGGCCGGCTGGAGGACTAGAAGAAGGTCACAACATCAATTCTCCCGCATTCAGAGAACGCGACGGCCTAGGGTGACGCGACAAAGACGCGTCGATGTCCACTGACGCGATACTAGAGACGCGGCGGCCATGACGACCGCGACACCAGGTCAGTTTCTTGTTCTCTTCCTTTTTTTCCTAGTTTAAGTTAGCCATTGTCATTCCATATCATTAGGCAACTTATCTAGGTGGCGATCACATCCTTTTTCCTACGCTATCATATTTGGTATCCATGTCCGTGTCGAGGGGAAGCCAATCCCTGTGATTACACACTCCACCAATAAGGGTATATCTCAAAGCCGCTCTACAGATGGCTCGCTTGTTCTCCACTTCAGCTTCTTCGGGGAAGGTACCGTCTCTTCAATATTGCTCAATCTCATGGTACCATGGCCTTTCTTCTAACATCATTTCTCCTAACTCCACAAGCAATAACTCATTCGCTTCTTTTCTCTTCGCCTTCAAAACTAGAGAACTCCTAAGGTTAACGAACCAAGGATCTTGAGTGGAAGGAGCTTCTAACCTTTGAACGGTGATTGTGCTTCTAGGGATGTGAGGGCATTGACCAGATATTTTGAGAGCGAGGAGTATGAATATAGATGAGTTGACGGAATTGCTTGGCTAGGAGTGTGACCAGATCCTGATAGGGCTTGAGTTTAGGGTCACGCGTGCGGTAAGTAGAAAGGACTTGCCAAAGGATGAGTTGAGAGTCTCCTATGATCTTGAGATGATGCGCGCCTAAGAGATGGGCAAGCTTAAGACCGGCAAGGAGAGCCTCATACTCGGAGATGTTGTTGGTGGCATAGAATTGAAGCTGATAGGCTAGCGGAATGGTGATCCCTTCTGGGGTGAGCAAAACAGCACCAATTCCCCATCCCCTAGAATTGAGAGCTCCATCGAAGTGGAGCCACCAGAAGGGGTCTTAGGATATAAGTGATAGGTTTTCATCGGGTAATTCCTCTTGAATCGTATCACTATGAGGGAGTGGAAGGTGAGCAAGGTGCTCAACAATGGCATACCCTTTTATAGCTTTCTGAACTACAAAGGCAATGTCGAATTGAGAAAGGAAACTTTTCCAGTGTGCCAATCTGTCGGCAAGGACTGGCTTCTCCAGGAGATACCTAATAGGATCCATTCTAGAAATCAAACTCACCTTATGAGCTAGGAAGTAGTGCTTCAATTTCTGCACCACCCAAACTAGCGCTGCACATGTTTTCTCCATTGTAGTGAGTTTGAGCTCGGAAGGATTGAATAGCCTAGATAGGTAATAGACTTCTCTTTCTTTGCCAGATTCATCATGTTGAGCAAGGACAGCTCCTAGGGAGTCCTCAATGGTCGATAGATATAGAATCAAGGGTTTCCCAGGGATGGGCGCCTGAAGCACGGGCAGATTCATAAGGTAACTCTTGAGTTCATCAAAGGCCTCTTGGCACTTGGCGTTCCAATCAAAATCGACTCCTCCTTTCAACAGTTCATAGAAGGGAAGACATCTTTGGGAGTGCTGAGATATGAATCTCCTTATGAACTGAAGCCGACCAATCAAACCTCGAAGCTCGGATATGTTCTTGGGAGGAGGCATTTCATTTATCGCCTTGGCCTTGTGAGGGTCTATTTGAATCCCCCGTTTGCTGACTATGAACCCTAGCAATTTTCCCGAGGAAACCCCAAATACGCACTTCTTCGGATTCATCTTCAATTGATACTCTTGTGCGTGACGGAACACTTTGGCAAGGACGGAGGAGTGTTCTCTTCGAGTCCGTGACTTCACCACGATATCAACCACATAGACCTCAACGTCAATGTGTATCATGTCATGGAAGATAGCTAACATTGCCCTTTGATAAGTGGCGCCGGCATTCTTCAGTCCAAACGGCATAACCACATAACAATACGTTCCCCAGGGGGTGGTGAAAGAAGTCTTCTCTTGATCCTCTGGGGCTAGACGGATCTGATTATAACCTGAATACCTATCCATGAATGATAGAGTTTCGAACCCTGCAGTATTATCAATTAAGACATCTAAATGAGGTAATGGGAAATAATTCTTTGGACATGCCTTATTCAAGTCCCGGAAGTCTATGCAGATGCGCACCCTTCCGTCTTTCTTCATCACCGGGACTATATTTGCCACCCACAATGGGTAGAGGACTACACGGATGAACTTGGCTTTGTGTAGTTTGTCAATTTCCTCTTTCATTTTTAGAGAAATGTGGGGGAGAAATCTCCTTAACTTTTGTTTAATGGCAACTGCCCCTGGCTTTAAATTAACCTGTGTTCAACCAGTTCAGGTCAATGCCGGGCATGTCGTCATAGGACCAGGCAAAGGAATCTTTGAACTCCCTTAGCATCTTTATGAGCGCCTCTTCTTCTTCTGGAGGGACTAGAAGCTATGGTTAAAAGCCTGGGATCCACTTCTGTTCCCACGTTTACCTCTTTGGTGGGCTCGTCGACTGCTGAGGTGGGTTCATCAAATCTCCTCATGCCACTCGCATACATCTCGGCAGCATCCTCTGTTTAACAATCATTTTCATCCGATGGGTCATCTTCAGCTAAGATCTCATACACTCCAATCCATCGTCTAGCCCTTCCTCTATGTGCAGATCCTCTATGTTTAGAACCACTGCTTCCTGGACAAACTCTTCGACAGCTAGAAGAGCGTCCTCTATGTCGACGGGGATCGCCATCAAGAGAGAAGGGGTGCATGGTGACGGGGATCGCCGTCGGGAAGGAAAGAGAGAGCGAGACAGCAAGAGTCAAACAGTGGGGAGAAGATGTCAGGGGAGAGGAGGTGAACGGGGATCACCGTCCAAAGAAGAGGAAGGAGAAAGACGGTGATCGTTGTCCGAGGAAGGAAAAAAGAAGGAGGTTGACAAGTATGGAGAAAGCACATATTTTTTTTTTTGGATTTTATTATTAAAGGAAAGAACTACATTACATTGGGAGGCTTCGGTAGAAGGACATAACTGATCCATTAAGGAAAATGGCGAAGAGGGGTGAAGGGGAGACTAACGCTTCAACAGCGTCGGGGGATAATTGGAGGATGAAGGGAGGAGATAAGGGAATGAAGTGGAATTTATAAACAAGGATGGACGAAACAAAGTGGCTGAGAGGCTGGGAAAACCCTGGCCAGAGCTCCCTTGTTAATTCAGCTGAACTTACGATTTCAATTTCCTCACCAAATCCAAGCAACTGTCGCTTGGTGGTGGCTGGTGATGCTGATACTGCTGCTGCTTGAGACCGCGATAGGTCATCCTCGCTGAACAAGCGGTTGACTTCTGAAATGAGATCTTCTGATTCTGGTTCCTCTGCCTCTGCTTCGGGTTCATTGAGCAGCAAACTGACTGCTGAAATCAAATCTTCGAGATCTGGTGCTTTGTATCCGTCTCGGCCTTCTTCTTCTTGCCAGGTCGCTGAGCTTCCAATACTTGATATGCTGACTTTGGAACTTCTTTCACCCTAGTGTTATATCCGGGCTATACAGGTCCCCTGATGAAGTGATCATACAGTGTCCAAGTAAGAGGTTGTTGATCTAACTGTGAGATGGGTGAGAATGCTGCCCATTCTACGTATCCTAAGCCATGCTTTGTAGATTTCCTTGTTCCGGTGACAGCTTTGACTCTGCCTTGGAGATGAGTACCTAACCCTTTTCCGGTCTGGTAGCCGATTCTGAATATGATATCCCACCCCTTGGCGTTTGCTGATACATCCTTTCTGACAACTGCCACTAATGGGGACACAATTGGGCGATTGGAAGAAAAAGTATAAGCCCAGGGATAGTTCACATCAAGTATAGAGATAACGGGCTTGTTGGATGGCCAGACTGATGGCAACACCCTCTCAACAGCTTCCACTGTATGGGTTGTCGCTACGCTTTTAACTTTGACTATCCTCCCTTGGAAGGGGAACTTCAGACATTGATGTGCTGTGGGTATTGCCCCTAGTGATTCGATACACGGATGCCCTAGGATGGCCTTGTAAGTGTGATCGATATCCAACACATAAAACTCAACTGTCATGGCAAGTGGTCCCAACTCTGCCTGCAAAGTGATAACCCCGTGACAAGCCCGCCAGTAATTGTCATATGCAGCTATGGTGGTGGGGGTAGGCAGCAACTGACGCTCTGAGATGTTGCAGGCTCTTAAGGGGCTTAGTGGACATACATTGATGGAAGCTCCCGTATTCACTAATGCTGCGTCAATAGCTACTTTATTTATTGTCAGTGTCACACACAAGGGCATCTTCCTGGCTTCGGGAGCAGCTAACTCGCCATCAGAGAAAGTGATCGTGGGTCCCCTGTTTACAATAGAAAGTACAGAGGGCAGATTATCGGGGTTCATGTCCTCACTGACCATGACCCTTCGCAGGAACGCCCTTAGGGCATCTTGATGAGTCTGAGACCTCTTGATCAATTCTAAAATAGAGATCTTAGCGGGAGTTTTATCCAAATGCTTCAAGATATCATATTGGGTCCCCGGGACCGGATCTATCTCTTCTGCGTCCTGCTACTGCTGGGTGTTGGATTGTTGCATTGGTTGACTTGGCATAGATATGGATGCATTAGGGTACCAATGGAACATCCGCCTGCTCCGCAAGGCGAGGTTATGGTGGAGGGGAGAAGGTGGAGTGTCAAGAACAGAGGGATTGGCTAGTAATGGTGCTGGCGTAGGGGATAGCAGGATGTTGCTAGGCGAAGGGATGATGGGTGACAAGATGGGGGAGTCATAAAGCGGCGAGGTAATGGCGGCGACGGTAGGTGTGAAGGAGGGAGGTATGATGGATGTAGGTGTGGGGGTAGTGGGTGTGTCGTGGGAAATGACTAGAAGCTAGCCCACTTCATGCTCATCATCGAAGGCCCATTGAGCTTCTGGTGGTGGGTAATGGATGACTGGATTGACTTGTGCAGGTGGAGGAGGTGGCGGAGCAGGTTGGGGGTTTGGAGCTGCAGGATGTTGTGGCATGGGGTTGCGGATTATGCCAAGGTCATTTGCCAGCTGCTGCGGCTACTGCTGTTGTCGGTATTGTTGCTGGAAGGGCTAGAACTCTTGTTATTGTTGTTGTTGTTGTTGTTTGCGGCTGTTGTCGCCTCTGTTGTTGCTGTTGTTGTCTCTAACCCTGCTAGTCTCTTAAGGTCTGGATCAACCTTCTCATCTCTGCCCAATCGATTTGGTTTTGCTCATGAAGATCATATATCATATCCCGAAACTGAAAGCAATCTGACACATTGTGGCCTGGATGGCGATGGTAGACACAATACTTTGTTTGGTCGGCTGCCATATTCCAATTTGCCTTCTCAGGAGGGAGTCTAAGGGCATTCAAGGACATGAGGGCTGCAATGACATCAGCTAATGACTCGGGTAGAGGTGGATATTGGGCTCTCTTGGGCCCATTGGGCTTTCTAGGGGCAAAGCCATTTTGAGGTGGAGGGACCTGAGAGTATTGGCACTGGTCTTGGGGAGGATTCTGACCTTGAGGAGGTTGTTGTTTGTTGTTGTTCCATGGCTGCTGAGGTTGCTGAGAGTATGGAGACCTACCTATCGGGCCTTGGGGGTTGCTGACTGCACCGACTTGCTCATTGGTTTGGATCCCCTCAGTAACTGGGCCTTGAGGCTTCTTGACATAACGGGCTTTTGGGGTCTCAAACATGGAGCGTATAGGTGAGTCCTTGAGCTGAGTCTGAATGAAACGGGCTCGGCTGTAAAGATGATGCATGGTAGAAATGTCATTCATGGCCAATATGGCCCGGTAGGTTGGGGTGGCATTGGAGATCAACAACTTGACTTTCTTCACTTCCGGCATGGGGCAGCAGACTTTAGAAGCCAATGAGCGCCACCGGTCGGCATAAGTTGAGAATTCTTCATCGGGCTTCATTTTCTCAACTACCAAATCTACAAAAGAATATTCAGGTCCAACCCGATCTTAGAATTGCTGCAAGAACCTCTCTTGGACAATCTAGAAATCTTCAGCTTCCTCAGGTGGCAGGGAATAAAACCATTCCTGAGCTGGACCATCCAAGGATTTTCTAAACAAGTATGCCATGAGATGGCGGTCAACTTGTGCGGTGCTGACTCATAAACAAAATCCTTTAAATGAACATATGGGTCTCCTACCCCAGAGTATCACCGGTAAACAGGAAGCTCTGAATGGGGTGGTACCCGGAGGTATTGGAATGATGGGAGGGCAATGTCGGCCACTTTGCGAGGGTCAATCTGTCTTCTGAGATCGTGAAGCTCATTTTTTATGACAGCCCACTCCGCAAGGAAGTCGGAGGGGGCTTGGGTATGGTGTGTAGAGACAATGGAGCGGGTTTGCTCGAAGGTGTGAGACCTCTCATGGGCAAGCGAGGCAGGCTCGGCCGTATAGTATACCGAGGTTGGAGGGGATTGAAGCCGAACCTCTCGCACCGGGAGGTAGCTTGGTCCAGCGAAATGGATGGCCCAAGGACGGAGGGGTGTGGGGTTTGCCCCTGAAGAAGAGAGGTGGGATGCTGAGGCAATATGGGTGGAGGAGACCGCCGGCTGAGCTGAGTCACGAGCAGAGGGAGACAGGGGTTGTTTGCCCTTGGCGGCAGCAATGAACTCTCAGACCTGATCCAGAGTTAGATGAGGAAGCAGCTGACTAAATTGGGAATGGGGGTCCTCCTCCCTTGGAGGTGAAGGAGGACGAGAATGACCCCCGATGGTAAGAGGAGCCTGAACATGCCCTGGGGGTATGGCCGTTGAGGGTTGGGCCACATCCTCGAGGAGTCCAAGGGGCAGGGCATCGTCAGCAAGGACACGGAACTGTTCCATGTCAAACAGAGGATTATGATAGAGTACAAGGAAAGGAGGGGACTAACTCGATCTTCCTAAACAATGATGCATGCACGCCCTAAATGACAGGGGGTGATACTAACAAAACCTAGACCCTAGCACAATCAAGAAAGACTGAGAAGAGGAGGGATGAATGAAGCACCCAAGTTATCATGATTAATGCGCAAATTTGTTAAAGTTCACACTTGACCTTTAGATAAGTTGATTAAGGGTGTGTCACTCAGTCAAATGGACCCCAACAGGTATAAACTCAAGTCCTTCGGTGTCACTAAGGATGGTATACTCGCGCGTAGGATGGCTCGAACTAAGGGTGCAATGGGTACAACCAGCCCGGTGAGCCGCAACGTGCGTGCGGTCACGGGGTCTTACGGAGGTCCTCGGAAGGTGGGCCTGAGTCAGCCTACGAGTGCTCGTAGGTGAGAGGACTCACTCATCCAAGGGGGAACCTGAACAAATGGGATGAATAGCGCATGCAAGGGGCCTAAATTCTCGAAATGTATGCAAAAGTGGCAAGTAGAAGGCAAGCAGGGTGACAAAAATAGCTCTCGGGCCAAGTCGCGGCGGCCGTGTACGCCGCGACCTTATCGCGACAGAGCGAACTGCCACGATAAGAACAGACGCCTGAGAACACAGTAAGTCACACACACACAGACTCAAACAGATTACCTGAACAAATGATAATTGTACAAAATCACCAAAATAGTACAAAATGGATTATGGAGCATTCAGAAACCGATCCAGGAATGAAAACAGTAACACACAAAGCGTACCTGTAGACGCAACGTGTATCTCGGACGCGACCTTGTCGCATCCCCGCGCACTGCCGCAACTAGATCCGTAAACTTACAATGGAAAGAAAACGGAAAATCCAAACCCTAACAGGATTCTAAGAGACAGAAACACAAGCGAGCATGTCAGAGAAACATGATACAGACATGAATGAACTCGCAGGATCAAGAGATATCAAATAAGTAAAGAGGAAACGCACACCTGTTATCGCGTCCGTTATAGGCGACGCGATATGATCGCGTCACCGCGATGCGCCGCGACACAAACCGAGCACCAAAACGTATGAAACAGGAATAACAGACTACAGGGCACCAAAGAGGAAGTAAAGGGAAAACATGGCAAGCAAGCAAACTAGATCTATGAGGGTGGCACTGGAGGTCCCATCGTGATCGCCAAAAAGTGTAATCACAGGGATTGTGCTTCCCCTCGACACATTAACGGATATCGAATCTAATAGTATGAAAGTAAGGAAGGTGATCGCCACCTAGAGTATTGCCTAAATGAATTAAATAACACGAGCTAACTACTCTAGGAAAGGGGGGAAGAGAACAGAGGAATACCTGCTAACGCGGTCATCATGGCTGACGCGTCTCTTGTCGCGTCGCCTTTCCCTGATGCGTTCTCTTCCGGTGCGGGAGATAATGAGGGAGACCTCCTTCCCTTCCTCCAGCCGGCCAGAGGACGAGAGCTCCTCATAGTACCTTCCTTGTATGCCTGCCAATCAAAGAGAAACAACAAAGAAAACCCTATTAGAAAATGATTAGAGTAGCAACTATTCTAAAAATGAAAGAAACAAAACCAACATGGAAGGGACGAACCTGGGGGGGGGTGGTTTTTAAACCCCTAGGGTGTGTGGAAACGTGGGTGGAAATTGAATGTAACCTATCTAGAAAGACATGGAAATGCATGTAGAAATGAAGAACAAAGAGAAAGGAAGAAGGTGAGCCCCATTAGGGCGACTCCGTAGCGTGGATGTAGTCCCAAATGGTGTGCAAAGGCTTCAAGAGGATGTTGGATCGCCCTCTTCACGTCTTGTGCTCCATTGATGAAGAAAGAGTGAAGCTTTATGGAGTGGAATGTGAAGAAGAGTGGTGGAAAAGGATGGCTGCAAGGCTAACTGTTGGTCAGTAAGGATTTCAGCAGCCCTTCGGGGTCAAAATGAGGCTCTCCCCGTCCTTGAGGAAAGGCCTTGTTTTTATAGAGCTTTGAGAGAGAATATCTCCTTAGAATGAGAATTAATTAAAATGGGAGATAATCCTTACCCAAATTTGGATGGAGAGTCCTTGGGGTCCGCAAGGAGAGTCCCTAGGGCCCAAATCTCGCCCAAGGGGGTGAGATATTCCCTAGGGATAAAGATAAAGCCATGAGAGGATAAATAGGAGGTGGTTGCGGAGGTCTGCACGCGCAACTGCAGTCGCGGCGTATTGTAGGGACGTGACATGGAGACGCGACAGGGCGGAGCGTCGCGACAGTATTGTCCACGTGCATGGATAATGCATAGGCTGTCGCGACTCAGAGACGCGCGCCACGATGAGTCGCGATTGTAAAATCAAAATTTACGTGAATTATCGGCCAACCGCATGGATGGATAAGAGTTATTGATGCTTAAGGACTCTCTCAAAGTGATATGGGCGGGATTTCAAGGCAATTTAAATTGTTAATGGGCTCAAATCAAGGCTAATGATGGGCTCAAGGTGAGTGACCAATTAGGGGCTCACTGAATTGACAAGAAATGTGGTTCAACCCATTGGTCGCAATCGGGTGTCTACAGACGTGGCAGCCAGGGTAGATGGCAACAGATGGTCAGCCGTCAGTACCTCCCTCAGCAGCACTAGAGCAGTAGGTAAATCCACAGGTGGAGCAACCAGTGGTTCAGCAGGCGTTGAGCACTGGGAGTACCTGGGTCGGTAGGAGGAGGACGGCTGTCATTGAAGACAGGACCACTCTCTTGGAGAGGTTCTTGTGTCTCTGACCACCAATGTTCTTCGGCGACTATGACCCAGACAGAGTCGAGAGTTGGACGCACGAGTTGGAGCGTACGTTTGAGACCATGGAGTGCGCCGAGGAGGATCAGGTCAGATTGACAGTGTATCAGCTGAAGGGACCAGCCCATGAGTGGTGGAGAGTACAGAGGCAGACACACTTCCCAGGGCAGAGACTGGATCAGGTTTCTTGGTAGCGGTTCTTGGAGGTCTTCCACGGCGAGTACTTTCCTAACTATGCTCGATGTGAGAGATGATATTAGTTTCATTAGTTGGCTCAGGGTGATTTGATGGTTGCTCAGTATCACCAGAGGTTTGTCAGGTTGTTGAGGCATGTTCCTCATGTTGTCGGTAGTGAGTAGGCCTGTGTAGAGAGGTTTATTGCAGGACTGTGGCCAGATTTACAGTGGGGCGTGACCACTCACATGTGGGCCACTTTGGGAGTGGTAGTGGCTAAGGCCACCGCCGTGGAGAGAGAGACCTGGAAGCCCTAGCAGCAGCAACAACAGTAGGGAGGAGCTTCCTCTAGGACCACACCGTACCAGTGTCTTGCAGTTAGTCATGGTAGTGCGACTTCTTCTTCTTCGGGCTTGGACAGTTCGGACAGTTCCGATTTGTGTATGAAGTTCAGGCAGATGAACACTCGTGGGGGTGGATGGAGCCAGTAGCAGAAGCGCCAGTCGAGGTTTATAGAGTAGTCGGTCCAGTAGGGAGCCGAGCAGGGCAGGCAGGAGGCAGTTTGTTACACTTGTAGTTTTCTAGGCCACTTCAGGAGGGATTGCTCGATGGGGCAAGTCTCGCAGCCATAGCAGCCAGTGCAGTACAGTCAGCAATTGCCATAGTACTAGTACTCTCCACAGCAGTAGGCACCCCGTCAGCAGCAGTAGGGGCAGCACCTTTAGCAGCCTCAGCAGTTTCAGCAGCCTCAGTAGTTTCAGCAGCCTCAGCAATTTCGACCGTACCACCACCAACAACAGTTTCCACAGCATTAGCAGCTGCCGCAGTAGTAGCAGCCCCAGTAGGTGCCGCAGCGTGGGCGTGGTCGTGTGATGGCTCTCACCAGCGGGGAGGCCGAGGCATCAAACTTGGTCGTAGGTACTTTGCCTATCCTTGGTAGAGCTACTTATGTTCTGGTTGATCCCGGTGCTTCCCTTTGTTTTGCTTCTGGGGAATTTTACGAGTCGCTTGTTCTTCACACCCCTGAGAGGCAGTGTGATGTGATGGTTGATCTTTCGTCCGGTGATTACATGTGTTTTTTCGGCTACCCTGAGGGTGTCACAGTTGAGGTCCAGGGACACCAGTTGCCGGCCAGGTTGTACGCGTTATAGCTTCGTGACTTCGACATCATCCTTGGCATGGACTGGTTGGAGGATCACTCAGCTGTGGTGGATTGTAAGTGGATGATCGTGTGGTTTGAGATACCCGGGACGCCCGTTCTTTGCTTCCGAGGTATCCGGTCTACCCGTCACCTTTTATTTCTTTTTGTAGAGCTCGTTGTTTGATCCACATGGTTGTGTAGCATATCTTGCTTCTGTTTGTTCTTTGGAGCCTAGCGGGTCATCGGTTTGATGTACCTGTTTGTTGTGAGTTTTCTCTGATGTTTTTTCCGAAGGATCTACCTCGTACCGCCTGAGCGGGAGGTAGAGTTCTCCATTGAGCTTTTTGCCTAGTATGATGCCTTTTGCTAAGGCACCATACCGGATGGCTCCGGCTAGTTGCGTGAGTTGAAGGCCAGTTGCAGGGTTGCTTGAGTTGGGTCATCATTCTAGTCGTTCTCCATGGGCGCGCCAGTGTTGTTTGTGAGGAAATGGCAGCTTGAGGTTATGCATTGACTATAGGCCGGTAAAACCAGATAATAGTGAAGACAATATCCTTTGCCCCGGATCAACGATTTATTTGATCAGTTGCAGTCATCCAGTGTAGGCCCTCTAATTTCCGTCGCATTATTTGCAATTATGTGTTGAATATTGTGCTTGTGTGTGTATGTACATAATTACGTACGTATTATTAGTATAATTACGTGTGCATGTGTTTATATTAAGTATAAATAATGTATGTATTGCATGATGATAGTATGGATACAATACCATGAACATATTGCATGTATATATTCTTGGTATGCATGGGTTTCTGCATAATTAGGGTTCTGGCCGAAGGCCACCTTGGCGTCAAGCCCAGGCCGTTGAGCTGGTGTCAGCGTCCAGACATGGACGCCAACACTAACTCCGGCGTCCAGCAATATGGACGCCAACTTCTCTCCTGCATGCGCAGCAGAGCTGCAAGCTTCTGAAACAAGGCATGGCCACCATTGGGGATGTCCCCCAATGGCTCTAAGGCTGTCTAATCGGTATGGTGAGTGGGTGAGGGCTTCTCCTAAATCCTGAACCCGAAGTGGCCCTCCCACTCTTTCCCTTCACCCTTGCAAGGAGAGAAGTGAGAAAGAAAAACCCTAGAGAAGCCTGTGAGAAAAACCCACTTTTGGCACCCTCAAATCCGACCCCTGGACCTGGATCCGCGTCCCCCTGCTGCAAGGAGGTTGCTAACCAATGAGGAGGCTTCCCCGACATCCCCACGGTGTGGAGATCATCCAGGAGCGGAGAGATATCGTTTGGAGGCACTTCTGCAACTTCTTGGGACTGCCCAAGGAGGTCTCACCAAGCCTCTAAATGCCTTAGAAGAAATTTTGAAAGGCAAGTGACCTATCCTTGATGTCCCCTTATGAGTCTAGGAATTTTGTGTTTTTATGGATTTTCCCCTCGAGTCCTAGACCCTCCAATTCACCCAAGATTCAGAGCTCGGGTCTGTGTTTCTGCACAGACCTGGTTAGACGGCAAGGTCCATGGACGTCCAGATCATCCTTGGCGTCCATCGACCATGCCGCTGACCCTGAGTCAGCGGCCAGAGACCGCCGTCGAGTTCTTCTGGACAGAACAGTGAGCTATTCTATCTCTCTTATACATTAATTTCGGTATGTTTTACGTGATGAGGATATATGGTAAATCTTATACCCTATGTATATTGTGCATTGTGGTGTGTGAATGATGTGGTGTGATGGTGAATGTGGGTTAATAGTATCTTTTAAATTTGTGAGCATGACTTGTAGATAATTTTGCAAATCCATGTTCCATGATTTGGATTAGTTGAATGTCTTGGTTGCAGTCTATTCATGAAGAATTGTGGGGCATGTATGTATGTTTTGAAATTTTGGTAATTCATGCATGCTTGCGAAATTGCTAATAAGTTCGGTAGAATAAAATGAAAGCATGCAAGAATGATTTGTAGTATTAATCCATAGATGTATGAATTAGGGAAATTTTGTGTTCTCAGTTCATGCATATGCAAATAGCTTATGTTTAAACAGCAAGTGGCTAATTTGCAAAATGTGTTAGACCCATGTTAACTTAAGTTGTTAATAGCATGCTAATTAGGCGTTTTATTTTCTGTAAATCCTATTTAGCTCAGAAAAATCTGAAAAATTGAGGGTATGACCTTGAACCCGAAAACAACATGTGGTTAAATTTTCAGGTCATTTGGATCAGTAAATAAAAAGTTATGTGTTTTCTTGTGAAATGTGATAATTCGTGCATATGATCGTAATGTGATTAGATTTTGTTTAAACCCAGCATGATTATTGTGTTTACTGTGTGTTAAACCTTGAAACTCTGTAGTACCATGTTAGGAAAAACAGAGGTGTTCATGTGAGTAAGAAAGTGAGTGAGATGAAGTGTTATGTGCAAAACCAAGTGTAAAAATGGAAAATATGTAAATGTGTAACTGTGCCAATGTGACACTGCTTCCGTAGAGGGCAGTGGAGCTGTATCAGGGAAAAGTCCCCCTGAGAAAGTTCAATGTGTTAAGTGACCCTAAGGGCATTAGGGGGAAATCCTGGAGGTGGACAAGTACCACTGGTTAGGGTGGAGACTTGTTCTCCCGGTCTGCGCAGTCCAAGAGTCGCCATTGGAATGCCTAGATGGCGTCTATGTGTAATGTGATGTGTATATGTCCTTCTTTGGTGGTTTGGACTATGTGTCACGGCACCTAAAAAAATGTGTAAAGTGTAATGTGAAATGTGTATGTGACCATGTGTAAATGTGTAAGTGACATGTGAATGTGTATGTGTAAAGTGTAACCATGTGAAAAGAGGAAACTAGTGTAAAGAAAAATGTGAAATTCTAGATGTGTAAATGTGTTATTGAAACCCATGTGAGACTAAATCTGAAACCATGTGAATTCAGAAAATGCATGTTATTATTCTTATGTTTATACGTGCAAAAATATTAGAGTCCATGTTAGGGACAACTAATGAATATGTGTGCAAATAGCATGATAGATTGTTCATATGATATTTTCATGCGTTATTGTAGCTCTCATGTATAGGTTTTCAGCGATGAAACTATATGAAATCAGCAACCTAAAGCATGTGAAAAGGTTCATGTATGTGTTTAAAAATGTGTAAACCCATGCTAGTTGCGTTACCTTTCATGCATGTAAATTGTTCATGTTGATAGCTCTTATGTTTGATTCTTTAAAAGGTTAAAGTTCATGAGTAAATTGAATAGAGACCATGTGATAGGTGAATTTTATTTTAAAATCTGAAAGCATGAGTTATGTATAAAATTGTAGAACTTTCATGATAGGTTGAAAACTTAAGTTGACTAGCATGCTATGTGTTGCTAATTGTAATGTGCATGTAGAAACCACTAGGACTTCTAAGTGTACATCATGAGTAGTGTTGCTTGCTGAGTCCTTGGACTCACTCCTTGCTTCGGCGTACAGGTATAGTTGGTGACACGACACCGCTTGAGGAGACGGTGGAGACGGACTCCGAGCGCGGAGACTAGCTAGTTGTTGGAGCTTCTTGTGATTTTGTACTTCATAAGTATTTGGAACATTGTATTAGAATTATCATGAAAGGAATGTATTATGTGGACATTTTGTAATTCTATTTCAGCAATTTAAATTATGTGAGTTCTTAGTTCCTCATTGTTAATTGCGAAAATTCATGTATGGTTAATGTGGATGATGAATGAATGGAGATAGTTCTCTTTTACTTCCGCTACTCTGTTGTATTCGCGTGTATCTCAGCTGTATGTATCGTTTGGGTAAATGTCCCACTGTGGCAGCACTTGTTATACCGACGTAGGTTGGTATAACCGTACCGGTATAATGAGGGCCGTCACAGAGATTGGTATCAGAGCGACCGGTTGAGATTGCACATGAATATACCTTAGTCATCATCCATTGCATGCTAAGTATGTCCACATGTGTAGAAAACACTAATAGGAAATGAAAGATAGATAAGAAAATGGTTAGAGAACCTAGTAACCTAGCTCTAATTGGTGGCTGAAATTTTATTACAGCCATGGCTTCCCGTGGACGACGTGGAGGTGTGCCAGTCGCGACGACGAGCAGAGGCGTGAGGAGCGGGCGGAGCAGCAGGCCCCGGCCCCACAGGGTCCTGTGCTTCCCCCACCACCGCCAGTGGACTATGGAGTATTCATGCAAGGTCTGGTGCAAGCCATGCAGACGCAGGCCCACACCCAGGCAGCACTCCAGGCCCAGTTGGAGGCCCAGGTAGAATAATAAAACAACCTAGTAGTTTGCTATTTAAATTGCATGATATTGTGTTTATTGTATATTGTTATTGTTTAATGTAGCAGGCTCAGGCCCCAGCTCAGGACCATGGTGGACCTTCCATCATGGAGCGATTCAAGAGGATGGCCCCACCCTCTTTTAAGGGGGAGAGTGATCCGCTAATGGCAGAAAGCTGGATGAGGGAGACGGAGAAAATCTTCCGAGCTATCAGGTGTCCTGATGAGGACAAGGTGACCTTAGCCACCTACATGCTACAGGTATGCTTTAGTTTATGCTTGAATGTTGGTTGTTAAAGTTAGAATTTGTTAGTTGGTGCTTATGAAGGTGTATTGCAGGAGAGAGCTGATGTATGGTGGTCCTCCCTACTGCGTACGTGCTTCGAGGACGGAGCAGTTGATGTGGCATGGGACGCGTTCGTGAGGCTCTTCCGAGCCAAGTTCGTGCCAGAGCACATCCAGGACAAGATGGAGCAAGAATTCCTTTCTCTGACGCAAGGATCAATGACCGTCCTGGAATACGAGGCAAGGTTTTCTGAACTTTCTAAATATGTACCGCATATAGTAGAGGATGAGCGCAGGAAGACCAAGAAGTTTGTGATGGGTCTCAAACCATCACTGAGGACGAGACTCGTGGCGTTCGACCACCGCACGCTAGACGAGGCCCTCAGCGCAGCCTGCAGACAGGAGGGAGAAATGGAACAATATCTGGAGGAGAAGAAGGCGTCGCAGAAAAGGCCGGCAGCGACTTTCCAGCGGCAGGATAAGAAGAAAACGGTGTACCAGACACCGCAGAAATCAATGACAGTCAGCAACTCTCAGGTACCTTCTGTACGTTCCCCCGGTGCGAAGAGAGAGTGTCCCCATTGTGGGAAGACCCATGGAGGTTCCGAGTGCTGGTTAGTAGCGGGTAGATGCTTAAAGTGTGGGAGCAGCGACCACAAGATCAAGGATTGCCCAAGACTTCAGCAGGGAGCTCAGCGTGGAGCGCCAGTACCAGCAGTAGCGGCAGCCGCGCCAGCTACAGGACGACCAGGAAGGCCTCGAGCCCCAGCTCGAGTGTTTGCGTTAGCTCGTGAGGACGCCGAGCAGGCGGAGCATGTCACCGAAGGTACAGTTTTACTTTTCGGTGTGCACGCTCGGGTTTTGTTTGATACGGGTGCTACTCACTCGTTCATTTCCGAGCGGTTCGCTAGGCAGTTAGCCCTAGAGTCAGGCATAGAGTCTGAGGAGTTAGAGGTCCCTTTGTCTGTGCACACCCCTGCGGGTACGGTATCGACTAGGAAGTGCATTCCGTCGTTACCTGTGTGCATTGAGGATAGATTCCTAGATGGGTGTTTCTTCTTGCTAAAGATGAAGGATTATGATTGTATCCTTGGTCTGGATTGGCTAGAGGAGCACTATGCGTTAGTGGATTGTCGTAGGAAGAAGATTGTTTTCCGCATTCCTGGTGAGGACGAGTTCTCTCATCCCTTGCCAAAGAACTTAGCGGGAAAGTTAGTTATCTCTGCCATGAAGGCGATGCGCATGGTGAACAAGGGTTGTGACGCATTTCTTGCCAGCGTTATGCTAGTACCCGATGCTGGTTCGTCACTGACTCTTGCAGAGATCGATGTGGTGCAGGACTTTCCAGATGTCTTTCCCGACGACTTGTCTGGATTGCCACCGGATAGGGAGATAGAGTTCACTATAGAGTTGCTTCCAGGCACCTCTCCTATCTCGAAGGCCCCATATCGGATGGCCCCTGCAGAATTAGCCGAGTTGAGGAAGCAATTGCAAGAATTGCTCGATAAGGGATTTATTCGCCCCAGTGTTTCCCCTTGGGGCGCACCTGTATTATTCGTCAAGAAGAAAGACGGGTCACTTCGGTTGTGCATTGATTATAGGAAGCTAAACCAGGTGACTGTGAAGAACAGGTATCCCTTACCTCGGATTGATGATCTGTTTGACCAGTTGCGAGAGGCATCAGTCTTTTCCAAGATTGACTTGCGATCTGGTTATCATCAGTTGAGGATTAGGAGTGAGGATGCGTCCAAGACGGCATTTAGAACCCGTTATGGACATTATGAGTTTTTGGTCCTTCCTTTCGTATTGACCAACGCCCCTGCAGCGTTCATGGATCTCATGAACCGGGTGTTTAGTCCGTATTTAGATAGCTTTGTTGTTGTTTTATTGATGACGTGTTGGTCTATTCTCCGGATGAGGCCACACATCGTCAGCATTTGAGGTTAGTCTTAGAGGTTCTCCGTGAGCACAAGCTGTATGCGAAGTTCAGCAAGTGCGAGTTCTGGTTGCGCGAGGTTCATTTTCTCGGGCATGTTATCTCCGGCGCTGGTGTTGCAGTTGATCCAGCAAAAGTCCAGGCAGTTATGGATTGGGAGATTCCCAGGACCCCTTCGGAGATTCGTAGTTTTATTGGGTTAGCTGGTTATTATCGGCGATTCATTGAGGGTTTCTCATCCATCGCCGCCCCTTTGACAAAGCTGACCAGAAAGGTGAGAAGTTCGTATGGTCTGAGGCATGTGAGCGCAGCTTTCAGCTATTGAAGGCTAAGCTTACTTTGCTCCGGTATTGGTATTGCCCAGTGGTCTAGAAGGTTTTGCCATTTATACGGATGCATCTCAGATTGGTTTAGGCTGTGTGCTCATGCAGCAAGAGAGGGTAGTGGCTTATGCTTCTCGTCAGTTGAAGGAGCATGAGAAGGAACTATCCGACTCATGATTTGGAGCTCGCAGCTGTGGTTCATGCACTAAAGATCTGGAGGCACTATCTTTATGGTGTCATTTGAGGTGTTTACCGACCACAAGAGCTTGAAGTATCTTTTCTCCCAAAAGGAATTAAACCTGAGGCAGAGGAGATGGATTGAGTTCTTGAAGGACTATGACTTCGACCTTCAGTATCATCCTGGAAAGGCGAACGTCGTAGCAGATGCTCTTAGTAGAAAGAGGTCTTCGCTCCAGCAGGATTGGAAGATGTTGGAGGATGCAGCGTGCTCTATGACCGAGTTAGAGCCATCGTTGTGTCAGGCTTTTGTAGCTCAGCTATCCCTTAGATCCTCAGTCTTGGATGAGGTGATTGAGCAGCAGAAAGCCGATCCTAGATTGTTAGAGTTAGTGGGTAAGGCGGGCATTGCTCGTGATGAGGACGGTGTGATTAGATTTCAGCACCGTGTTTGTGTCCCCGATGTGGTAGATGTCCGTGAGCATGTGTTAGCGGAGGCTCATAGATCGCGATTCTCTATTCATCCGGGTAACACTAAGATGTATCAAGACCTGAAGAGATCATTTTGGTGGTCGGCATGAAGAAAGATGTTGCGGATTATGTGTCTAGATGTCTAGTATGTCAGCAGGTGAAAGCCGAGCGGCAGCGACCATCCGGCCTTATGCAGAGGATGGATTCCCCGTATGGAAGTGGGAAGCTGTCACTATGGATTTCGTATCGGGTTTGCCTCAATCTAGAAGGGGCAATGACTCAATTTGGGTAGTTGTAGATAGGTTCTCGAAGACTGCTCATTTCTTGCCTATGAAGAAGAAGCAGTCGGTAGAGAGTTTAGCTAGATTGTATGTTAGCGGTATCGTTAGATTGCATGGTGTGCCGAAGTCGATCATTTCGGATCGAGATCCGAGATTTACTTCGAGATTGTGGAAAGGTCTTCAGGATGCGTTAGGTTCGGAGCTTAAGCTCAGTTCGGCGTTTCATCCCCAGACCGATGGACAGTCCGAGAGGACTATCCAGACGCTCGAGGATATGTTGAGAGCGTGTGTTCTGGATTGGAAGGATGATTGGGAGCGTCATTTACCTCTTGTGGAGTTCGCATACAACAACAGCTTTCATGCTAGTATTGGTATGGCTCCATTCGAGGCGTTGTATGGTAGGCCCTGCAGATCTCCTTTATGTTGGGAGGAGACTGGTGATAGGCAGTTGATCGGACCGGAGTTAGTTCAGGAAACTTCGGATAAGATTCAGCTTATCAGGAAAAGGCTTGTTGCGGCACAGGATAGGCAGAAGAGTTATGCCGACAACAGGAGAAAGGATTTGGAGTTCGAGGTTGGCGATCATGTCTTCTTGAAGATATCGCCTACTCGTGGAGTTGTCAGATTTGGCAGGCATAGCAAGCTAAGCCCTAGGTTCATTGGCCCATATGAGATTCTCAGACGTTTGGGCAACGTGGCGTACGAGCTAGCTTTACCCCCAGCTTTGGCTAGCGTTCACCCGGTATTCCACGTATCTATGCTCAGGAAGTATGTCCGAGATCCATCTCATGTGATTAGTCATGAGCCAGTGGAGATCCAGCCAGATCTTTCATATGTCGAGCAACCAGTAGCCATTCTTGACCGGAAGGTTCAGTATCTCCGGAACAAGAGTATCGCGTCGGTGAAAGTTCTATGGCGGAACTTCTCACGTGAGGAGGCTACGTGGGAGCTTGAGGATGTGATGAAGAAGAAGTATCCCCTTTTGTTTGAGTAGTGTCGTTCTAACTTTGAGGACGAAGTTTCTTTAAGGGGGAGAGGGTGTAAGGCCCTCAAATTTCCGTCGCATTATTTGCAATTATGTGTGAATATTTGTGCTTGTGTGTGTATGTACATAATTACGTACGTATTAATTAGTATAATTACGTGTGCATGTGTTTATATTAAGTATAAATAATGTATGTATTGCATGATGATAGTATGGATACAATACCATGAACATATTGCATGTATATAAGCTTGGTATGCATGGGTTTCTGCATAATTAGGGTTCTGGCCGAAGGCCACCTTGGCGTCAAGCCCAGGCCGTTGAGCTGGTGTCAGCGTCCAGACATGGACGCCAACACTAACTCCGGCGTCCAGCGATATGGACGCCAACTTCTCTGGCCTGCATGCGCAGCAGAGCTGCAAGCTTCTGAAACAAGGCATGGCCACCATTGGGGGATGTCCCCCAACGGCTCTAAGGCTGTCTAATCGGTATGGTGAGTGGGTGAGGGGCTCTCCTAAATCCTGAACCCGAAGTGGCCTCTCCCACTCTTTCCCTTCACCCTTGCAAGAGGAGAAAGTGAGAAAGAAAACCCTAGAGAAGCCTGTGAGAAAAACCCCTTTTAGAACCCTCAAATCCGACCCCTTGGACCTGGATCCGGCGTCCCCCTGCTGCAAGGAGGTTGCTGGACCAACGAGGAAGGCTTCCCCGACATCCCCTCGGCGTGGAGATCATCCAGGAGCCGGAGGAGAGATCGTTTGGAGGCACTTCTGCAACTTCTTGGGACTGCCCAAGGAGGTCTTCACCAAGCCTCTAAATCCCTTAGAAGAATTTTTGAAAGGCAAGTGACCTACCTTGATGTCCCCTTATGAGTCTAGGATGGTTTTGTGATTTTTATGGATTTTTCCTCGAGTCCTAGACCCTCCAATTCACCCAAGATTCAGAGCTCGGGTCTGTGTTTCTGCACAGACCTGGTTAGACGGCAAGGTCCCTGGACGTCCAGATTATCCTTGGCGTCCATCGACCATGCCGCTGACCCTGAGTCAGCGGCCAGAGACCGCCGTCGAGTTCTTCTGGACAGAACAGTGAGCTGTTCTGTCTCTCTTATACATTAATTTCGGTATGTTTTACGTGATGAGGATATATGGTAAATCTTATACCCTATGTATATTGTGCATTGTGGTGTGTGAATGATGTGGTGTGATGGTGAATGTGGGTTAATAGTATCTTTTAAATTTGTGAGCATGACTTGTAGATAATTTTGCAAATCCATGTTCCATGATTTGGATTAGTTGAATGTCTTGGTTGCAGTCTATTCATGAAGAATTGTGGGGCATGTATGTATGTTTTGAAATTTTGGTAATTCATGCATGCTTGCGAAATTGCTAATAAGTTCGGTAGAATAAAATGAAAGCATGCAAGAATGATTTGTAGTATTCAATCCATAGATGTATGAATTAGGGAAATTTTGTGTTCTCAGTTCATGCATATGCAAATAGCTTATGTTTAAACAGCAAGTGGCTAATTTGCAAAATGTTAGACCCATGTTAACTTAAGTTGTTAATAGCATGCTAATTAGGCGTTTTATTTTCTGTAAATCCTATTTAGCTCAGAAAAATCTGAAAATTGAGGGTATGACCTTGAACCCGAAAACAGCATGTGGTTAAATTTTCAGGTCATTTGGATCAGTAAATAAAAAGTTATGTGTTTTCTTGTGAAATGTGATAATTCGTGCATATGATCGTAATGTGATTAGATTTTGTTTAAACCCAGCATGATTAGTGTGTTTACTGTGTGTTAAACCTTGAAACTCTGTAGTACCATGTTAGGAAAAACAGAGGTGTTCATGTGAGTAAGAAAGTGTGAGATGAAGTGTTATGTGTAAAACCAAGTGTAAAACGGAAAATATGTAAATGTGTAACTGTGCCAATGTGACACTGCTTCCGTAGAGGGCAGTGGAGCTGTATCAGGAAAAGTCCCCCTGAGAAAGTTCAATGTGTTAAGTGACCCTAAGGGCATTAGGGGGAAATCCTGGAGGTGGACAAGTACCACTGGTTAGGGTGGAGACTTGTTCTCCCGGTCTGCGCAGTCCAAGAGTCGCCATTGGAATGCCTAGATGGCGTCTATGTGTAATGTGATGTGTATATGTCCTTCTTTGGTGGTTTGGACTATGTGTCACGGCACCTAAAAAATGTGTAAAGTGTAATGTGAAATGTGTATGTGACCATGTGTAAATGTGTAAGTGACATGTGAATGTGTATGTGTAAAGTGTAACCATGTGAAAAGAGGAAACTAGTGTAAAGAAAAATGTGAAATTCTAGATGTGTAAATGTGTTATTGAAACCCATGTGAGACTAAATCTGAAACCATGTGAATTCAGAAAATGCATGTTATTATTCTTATGTTTATACGTGCAAAAATGTTAGAGTCCATGTTAGGGACAACTAATGAATATGTGTGCAAATAGCATGATAGATTGTTCATATGATATGTTTCATGCGTTATTGTAGCTCTCATGTATAGGTTTTCAGCGATGAAACTATATGAAATCAGCAACCTAAAGCATGTGAAAAGGTTCATGTATGTGTTTAAAAATGTGTAAAACCCATGCTAGTTGCGTTACCTTTCATGCATGTAAATTGTTCATGTTGATAGCTCTTATGTTTGATTCTTTAAAAGGTTAAAGTTCATGAGTAAATTGAATAGAGACCATGTGATAGGTGAATTTTATTTTAAAAATCTGAAAGCATGAGTTATGTATAAAATTGTAGAACTTTCATGATAGGTTGAAAACTAAGTTGACAGCATGCTATGTGTTGCTAATTGTAATGTGCATGTAGAAACCACTAGGACTTCTAAGTGTACATCATGAGTAGTGTTGCTTGCTGAGTCCTTGGACTCACTCTTTGCTTCGGTACAGGTATAGTTGGTGACACGACACCGCTTGAGGAGACGGTGGAGACAGACTCCGAGCGCGGAGACTAGCTAGTTGTTGGAGCTTCTTGTGATTTGTGTACTTCATAGTATGTATTTGGAACATTGTATTAGAATTATCATGAAAGGAATGTATTATGTGGACATTCTGAAATTCTATTTCAGCAATTTAAATTATGTGAGTTCTTAGTTCCTCATTGTTAATTGTGAAAATTCATGTATGGTTAATGTGGATGATGAATGAATGGAGATAGTTCTCTTTTACTTCCGCTACTCTGTTGTATATTCGCGTGTATCTCAGCTGTATGTATCGTTTGGGTAAATGTCCTACTATGGCAGCACTTGTTATACCGACGTGGGTTGGTATAACCGTACCGGTATAATGAGGGCCGTCACAGCCAGAGTGTTTTCGAAGATTGACTTGAGATTGGGTTATTACCAGTTGAGGATTAGAGAGTTAGATATTGGTCTGACAGCTTTCCGTTCAAGGTACAGTCATTTTGAGTTTGTCGTGATGCCGTTTGGGCTCACGAATGCGCCAACACTTTCATGGATTTGATGCACAGAGTGTTCAGTGAGTACCTAGACAGGTTTGTGGTCATCTTTATAGATGACATTTTGGTCTACTCGGCTTTTGAGGAGGAGCACAAGGTGCATCTGAGGATCGTGTTAGAGACGTTGCGGAGTCACCAACTTTATGCCAAG
Organism: Colocasia esculenta; assembly: GCA_014218235.1. Lineage (NCBI taxonomy): Eukaryota > Viridiplantae > Streptophyta > Magnoliopsida > Alismatales > Araceae > Colocasia > Colocasia esculenta. Next base: position 158,979,978 of record CM024754.1, on the reverse strand, counting down.
TTCGACAAGTGCAAATTTTGGCTGAGGGAGGTGCACTTTCTCGGACACGTGATCTCAGGTTCAGGTGTGGCAGTGGATCCTGCCAAGGTTGAGGCAGTGTTGTCTTGGGAGCAGCCCACTTCAGTGTCAGAGGTTCGCAGCTTTCTTGGCTTGGCAGGATACTACAGAAGGTTTATCCAGAACTTTTCCAGGATTGCAGAGTCGTTGAACAGATTAACCAAACTTGAGATCAGATTTGTTTGGATAGAGGACTGCGAGCAGAGTTTTCAGGAGCTGAAGAGGAGGTTGACTTCAGCGCCAGTGTTAGTCTTGCCGTCAGGTAGCGTAGGTTTTATGGTCTACACAGACACATCAAGATCAGGTTTGGGTGCAGTGCTGATGCAGCATGGTGGGGTCGTTGCCTATGCTTCTCGGCAGTTGAAGAAGCATGAGGAGAACTACCCTACTCACGACTTAGAGTTGGCTGTAGTGGTGTTCGCTCTGAAGTTGTGGAGGCAATATTTGTATGGAGAGGCGTTCGAGATCTTCACCGACCATCAGAGTTTGTAGTATATCTTTACTCAGAAGGATTTGAACTTGAGGTAGCACAAATGGATAGAGTACTTAAAGGACTACGACCTTACCCTCTCCTATCACCCGAGAAGGGCTACTGTCGTAGCAGATGCTTTGAGCAGAAGAGTTCACTTTAGTTCGTTGATGGTTATAGAGTGGAGATGTTTGAGGAATTGTCTCAGGGAGTTTTCTGCCCTTTGAGGTGCAGAGATCGAGCAATGATGACCAATTTTTCAGATCGCCCATCAGTGTACCATCCGGTGCTGGAGGCACAAAAGGCAGATTCAGAGTTGGAAAATATTTTGCAGACACTAGATGTTGAGTTGGACGAGGACAATGAGGTCAAATTCATAGGTAGATTGTACGTTCCCTATGATGCGCGGCAGGCGCTGTTGTCGGAGGCACATCAGTCAAGGTATGTTGTTCATCCTGGTTCCACCAAGATGTATCATAACTGTGGACGATCCTTTCGCCGTACCCCGGTGACTGTGGTGTCCTCTGGAGGCTCACGAACGTCGCTGCTCCCTCATTGGCGATGAAGGGGTTTCCGGTTGACTTTGTTGACTCTCTGGTTGACTGAGGAGAAAACAAGGAAAACCAAAAAGGAAAAGAAGAGATTGCGATCGCCAGGGCCTTCCCTGTGCCCAAGGAGGTGTTGTGATCACATCGGTGCAGTAGCCTGGCACAGCAGTGGATTGTGGGACTCCAACTTCTCATTCTTCAGCCGGCCAAAGAATGAGAGCTCCACGGTCTTCATTGATGCGTTCCTTCCACAAAAAGAGACTCTATTAGACTAAAGGAGGTGTGGTAAACGTCCTAAACAGAAGAAGAAAGCCCAAAAGGAGAGCTTCGTACCGATTTCGGACTTGAGAGGAGGGGTGGCCAAGTGCTATGACCACCCTTCTTCCCTCCGTTTTTGGTTGGGAAACCCCTTTATAGGTGTGTAGGAGGGTGCCCTACGTGCCTAGGGTGTGTGTGACATGCAAAAACTAAAGGAAGAGAAGAGGGGAAGAGAGAAATAGGAGGGAGATGATCCTCGTTTCTGGTCATGGTTGACTCCTTGTTGGGCTCCTCCAATCCTTGGTGAAGCCTCCTAAACGCCCCAGATGATGAGAAGAAGAAGAGAAGGAAGGGTGTGAGCTTGGTTGCACTTTTCTCTCTCCTCTCTCAAAGTAGCATGATGTGGACGTCCAACCTCTCTCCCCTCGATTAGAAGGCCAGAGGGTGAGTTATATACGCAGTGGGGGTCATAGCTAGGGTGCCTAGGATGCTAAGTGTGAAGAAACACACTTGCACACTTGGCAATCCATGAGTTTAGGCTCCAACCAATGGGAGGGGGCCACATAGGATTTTTACTGGGTCAATGGGGTGCCAAGGTGGCCCATATACCCGTTGGGAACGGCTATATGTGTTGCATGGCTGAGAGAATGGCGCAAGTGGGCTGGAATCTTGGGCAGTTGCACAGACCAGGTAAACCATATTGACGTCCAACGATCCTGCCGCCAACCTCATGCAGGCATCAACATAAGTGGACGCCAATTAGACTCAGCGTCCAAGGGGGATTGCCGCCAACATGAAGTCAGGGGTAGTCGATGCTGCCGTCTACATGGGATCCGAGGCCTGTCAACAAATGGTCAAACAGGCCTTATTGGGCCACTAAACCACGCGGAGATGGGCCAAATCTCGCATCTACAAATACCCCTCCGAGACATCCAATCTTGCAAGGGAGCAGAGCAGACTGAAAGGTTGGTGTCTCAGTAAGCAATGGATGCGGAGATTTGATAGAAGGGACCATCTCCGAGGATAGGAATTCTAGCAAGCCATACGAAAGATTTAGGCTAGAAACATATGACGAATCGTTTGAGAGACAAATATGGATAAGAGGAAGGGTGATCTACCCGTGTAACTACAACTGCAACCCAACGTTAGGGTCCCTGGCATTGCCGTGTTGGACTTTGACTAGTTTCTGGTGTGTCTGAGTCAAAGGCGTTGTAATATGATGGTTGAATCGAGGAGGTCTCATAACTGGAGCTCGTGTGGGCTCGCTGACCTAATTAGGATGTCTGTCCAGATTTAGGGGGTCGTGGAGACAAAGGAGTTGGTTGATTTCTCAAAGGATTATCAAAAGATTCTTAACTGGAATCAATGTTTGGAAAGCCTGAAGTCTGGAATTAAGCTCATGACTGGCGAAGGTTCAAATGAACTCAATAAGATTGCTTGGCTATTTGTGATAAGCACGGTGGGAGAAGTTCCCGAAGGGGGGCAATAAAGGCCCGAAATCGGCTCAAATATTCAAGGAAGAGGTGCTGACCCGGTAGGCTACCTGAACTGGGGAGCCACAGAGTAGTTAAGGAACATCTCCATTTTTTATTCTTTTTAGTTAGCAAGAAAGCGGTTAGCAGTGCATGCTGGTCTGGGTTGCCTATCTAAAATGCAAGTTAGAACCAGAGGAAAATTCTAAGGCCATACGAATAACTGAGAGATCACAAACCCATCATTGTTTTTGGTAAAGGAGAACTCGGGGTTCACGGTCGCCAAGTTATTCGCCTCTGGTGGGGTCCTATGTTAGACATACCTGTGTAACACTCACGGTCGCATGAGTGTTTCGAAGTTGAAACGTGGCTTGTGCTTAAACATCTGCAAGACAACTTGAAGCACAAGATATAGAAATAATAATAACCCTATGAACAATAAAGCTTTAAAGATTCCGGGGAGTAAACGTCCACTCCGATTGCCGCCAATGTAAAGTCAACGTCAATTTATATTGCCGTTAACTGTAACCTGACATCCAACGATATGGACGTTTACTGGCCAATGGATCAGGCCGAAAATATAGGTATTGGAAGGCCATGTGGACTCTATCATCTCCTTCCTCCGTCCCCTCCTTCCTCAACTGCGAACCAGTGAGTTTAGGAATGAGTTGGAGCAGCTGAAATGGCCTCTTCGTCAACCGGAAAGTCCACGAGCATGAACCTGGGGATCCTGAGTGAAGTTCCCAGGCATTTGAGCACTAATCTAACCAAGGGAGAGGTACGTATTGCTCCTTTCTGCTCTTGTTTGAACTAAAAATGCCCTAAACCTCTTCTTATAGTACTCTTTGATGTAGGAGGTGTCTGCCTTCTCGAGCCAAGGCCAAGTGTGAGCCTTCTCCTGGGTAGTGAATTTGGTGAATGCCATCACCTTGGACATGAGATGCTTCACCGGGATATGGAACTTGAATTTCATGGTGGTGCTGGCCAAGAACATGAAGGACATGTGGTGGGGCTTTGAGGCCCTAGGAGCGCTGGTGGAGAGGTGGCATCCGCACACGCACACGTTTGTGTTCCAGGGGTTTGAAGCGAGCGTGTTGCTGGAGGAGGTGGAGCTTTTCTTGGGTTGGAAGCGTTGTCTGGAGTACGACGTGACGACGCCTCTTCTCTCGTGGGAAGAGATCCTGGCGGACATCGTACGAGACAAGAAAGAGGTTTTAAGAATGACGAACAAGCATGGGATCTTCCTAGACCGGCTGGCCTGGTGGTTGATCCAGCATGCGAAGGAGATTGGTGGAGAGAGAGCGACCTGAGGATTGACACTCTACCTGGCTGGAGTGTTCCTGTTCCCCACTAGCGGCGACTTCCTCCTCTATGAGCATGTGGGAATCCTGACTCCGCTGTGGCGCGGGCAGTCACATGTCCCCGCAGTGCTGACACACCTCTATAGCTCTCTGACCATAATGAGCTTAGGCGGACGCACATGCGGGAGTTTGTTCCTGCTTCAGGTATGGATGGAGGCTCACATGAAATTTGATTTTGCTGAGAAGCAACCTACCCCCTCCAAAATCTTCCCTCGGAGTTCGGTGCACTACAGCAAGGCATGGTACGAGCCAGAGGATGAGATCAACTGTGTGACAGCTCACCTGAAGAGCAGGGATGCCTGGAGAGATCACTTAGCCTACCTAGTAATGGAGGACTTCATAGTCAGGCCACTGTTCATGAGGACCATTGAATTTAGAGTTCGAACCAGGGAAGACAGAGACTTATGGTTGATCGGAGCTGATCAGATGGTGGTGTACCAGCCACATCGGTGCCATTGTCAGCTTGGAATTCCACGGGGAATACCAATTTCATCCTACTGCACTGACATGATTCTCCGGGAAGGAACAAAAAGCTGATGAAGAAGGCAAGGAAGACTTGGGAGAAGTACATTGAGAGCAGGAAAGTGGGGCAGGCAGTGCAGGAGAATCAAGAAGATATTTGGAAGTATGAAGAGTTTAATGACACAATTTGCCCCATTTCTTGTGTTTTCTTTATGGCTCATAGGCCAAAGTGATGTATCTTCCCAATTTCCAATAAGTGTAACACAAGTTAGATGAATAAATAATGAGTCACATTGTGTAAAATGGCTTGAGTTGTGTGCAATGGATCCAATGGAGTGTCAAATAGCCTTCAATTGAGTGAATTGAGTGTTCTGTGAGGACTGAGTGCGGTGTAGTTGGCGTCAACATCGATGGATGCCGACACGAGGTAAACGGCCAACTGATAGCCGTTAACTACTTGAGAGATAGTAGACGTCCACATCAATGGCCGCCTAATTCAAACGCGACGTCCATTACCAGGACGTCGACCGGATCTCGAGGTTTGACAAGGATGAGACATAGATGTCTACCCGTTGGACGTCTACAGTACATCAACGGTCACATGGTTGACGTTACAAAAAGGTTAACGACAGCACCTTGACGTCAACATCAAAAAATAGCTTTTTGCGAACTGACGCTTCTCGGGCGCCATTTCTTCCTTCCAAACGCCGGAGCGACTCTGCCCTTTACCACACTCATTCTCACTCGTTCTCTATCTCATCTTTCAAATCCTCAAATCTCTATTTCAAATCTTCCTCTTCAACTCTTCAAATCTTTTTCTAACTGTGGTGGCTACACCCGATGGCGAGGGGGAAGCGACTAATGCTTCGGACACGCCTTAAACCAGCAGAGGAGGAGGAAAACCCGGGGGAGGAGAGCATGGCAGAGGAAGATGAGGTTACAGCAGCTGGTGCCGATGGCAATAGCGCACCGGAGGAGGAGGAAAACGCCGAAGACGACAGAGGGGGGGAAGAGACGGAGGCAGAAGCACCTCGACGACCTAAGGTAGCCCAATCGAACCCTAAAAACCTTTGTGTGGACGTGGTTGTACAAGGTGGAAAAGAGGGGGGGAACAAAGGAGACGCCGTCGGTTTTACTAGGAATTCAACGTCAACATCGGTTGACGTTGGTCACCTGTAAATGTCCACCCCATGCCGTCCATGTGAACTTGATGGCAAGGGTTGGACGCCGACGGTTAAACTAGACGGAAAACCCTGGACGCCTATTCTTTGTAAATGGCATACACCTTGCTGTCAGTGATTTCTTAACGACAATCGATATTGACGTTTGATTTTCTGTGTTTTCTGTAGAGTAAAGGCAGAATGAGGAGCAGAGTGACATGGGACTTGTGTTGGGCGTGGTACCAGACGTTACCGGAGGCCCAACAGACCCAGATAGCGCGGATGGGGTTTGGACATCTCCTGTCAGTGCACCCATTCCACGAGGACGTGGCATACTTAGAGGCGCTCTGGGAGCGGTGGGAGGAGGATTGCAAGGCATTCATCATGCCTTGGGGACACATGATACCCACGTTGGAGGACGTGGTGTATCTGACTGGACTGCCGGTTCAGGGAGAGCCGATAGTAGGATAGGAGAGGAGGGACTACTATGATGACATAGTAGAGTTGCTGGGGCTAGAGTTTGTGGCCCGGAGGAGGAGACCGATCCGGAGCATCCTGCTTGGGTCGTTGTTAGAGGCAGTGGGGTTGAGAGGCCGGAGGAGAGGACCTCTAGAGACCCTTGAGGAGTTCTACACTGGAGTGCGTAGGTCGATCCAGTTGGGAGACAGGAGTGAGGATAGGTCGGTCCAGATTTTTGTGTCTTACCTATTCGGACGGCTCTTGTTTGCGACACAGTCATCTCAGATGAACTACAAGTTCGTCCTTCTTCTCCGGGACCTGGAGCAGGTAGGGCAGTACGCGTGGGGCACTGCAATGCTGGGGCATCTCTTCTCACTTCTCCCTAGCAGCTCGCGCCACTCTCAGAGCACCGGGGGCTTCACCCCCTTTCTACAGGTATGCAGATTTTCTTTCATGCTCATCATTGAATTAAATTGATAAACTACCTGACTGACATTGCTTTTCTTCTTGCAAATATGGGGATATACCCGCTTCCCTATGGGACGCGGGGCGCTGATAGAGGGGAGCCTAGCCATGGTGCCCCTCATGGCTAGGTGGGAGGTGGCGCCGGATCCGAGGGTGATGGACCGGTGTGCAGAGGACGTGAGGGCCGCATTGGACCACTACCCCCATGACCAGGTACAAATCTCAACTAGCTACCCTCCTTCCTTTCAATTGCTCTTGATGTGACTAACTAGTGTTCTTTCTTTGCAGGTCATCTGGACCCCGTATGTGGGGGAGGCAGTCACGTCCCACCCTGTGGTGGCAGCGGGTCGGCCTCTCTTTGACCGCCATCTCCTCCTTCTCTGCTTGGGGACGAGCGAGGTCCTCTACCTGGAGCTGGTGGAGCGGACCCTGGGTTGGCACCAGCCAGCCGTAGAGGTACCCTCCCTTGGGAGAGAGGGGCACTCCCTCCGACGGTTCTTCGCCGAGGACCGGTACTGGGGGGAGGAGAGCGGGTGCTCCGGCAGACGGCCCTCCAGGACAGCTCGGCGTACCTGGAGGACTACCGTAGACACTACGCCGGGCGACTCCGGCTTGACCAGCAAGCGGTAAGTGAACTTCTAACTTTAAACCTTTGTCATTTGAATTGCTTGGTTTTATTCTAACCTTGATGTGTGAATGACAGATGCTGGAGTCACAGGCGATACGCCTCCTGGAGGGGCGACTGGCGGAGCAGGCGGTAGAGATGGAGAGGCTCTGCGTAGAGATACGGACACTGGTAAGCCACATCTCACCCTTGATCATGGTTTGAAATTTGAAATTATTTGATGACTGACCGAGGTATGTGAATGCAGAAAGAGGAGCTAGCGAGGGTGCGGGTGAGCAGAGGCGCGGGGGCGAGCTCATCTACACAGCTGGCCAGAGAGGACCTAGAGGTCCGCTTACAGGAGGCGCTGAACTGGGCACAGGAGAGGGTCCAGGAGTTGGAGGCTGAGGTGAGATATTGAATCACCACCTTTTTCTGCACATGATTTAATCATCCTGACATGTTTGCTCATCTATGTGCAACGGTAGGGAGCTGGGGCGACCCTCCAAGCGCAGATGGAGAATCTGCGATTGGATTTGATGAGGATGGAGGGTCGCCTACTCGAGGCGAGGGAGAGACAAAGACAGGCCGAGGCGGACCGGACGTATGCCATTGCGTAGCGAGCTAAGGCTGTCGCAGATTTGGAGTTTTTGAAGAACCGGGTGCTGAAGAAGCACCGGGAGCAGCAGCGGCAGGCAGGACCGGGTCGGTGTACGGGTCTCTTGATGACATTGTATCATTGGGAGATCTGTCCGTGGCGCGAGGAGGGATACCGCGACTGGAGGCATCGACGGCATCGAGACCTCCTCTCCCAGATCGGCGTCGGGAGAGGGAGGAGGAGGAGGTGAGCAGTTCACGTAGGTAGAGACCTAGTGAGGGAGAGAGGAGAGAGGAGTGAGTTGTACTACCAGGGGCATGCCTCTGTTATGATATGTACAGAACTTTACTCTTCATAGTGGATTTTTGTGGATTTTGACGTTTTGTGCTTGAGTGATGTGTCTTTGTGCTTTGGTTCCTGCATCCACAACACTTAAAGAAAAAAACGTTAGTGTATATCTGTTTTTAGCCCCTTGCCTAAGAGATATACCTTTCTTGAGATCTGGTCAAGGGGCTAATTTCTAATCAAAGATATGAACACGAATAAAAATAAAATGACTGAAGGGAAATATGCACATGTATTTTTTTCTTTTTTTTGATTGATTTTTTTTTGAATTAAAATAAAAGGAAAAGGTATGTACATGGTAAAACTATATATATCGTAAGACACTTTCTATCTTTTTGTCTTTTTTCTTCATTTTCCATTTTTGTGGATTTTGATTTTTCTTGATTTTTGATTTTTTTTAGTAAGAAAATAAGTGAAATGTTAGTGTATATACATGATACAACTATTTTTTTTGGATTTTGATTTTTTTTGGACTCTAAAACACATATTCATCACAGGTCAAGGTATAAGGTTCTCATAGTCTACTTAGCCACATAGGCCATGAGCAAGGAGGATTGTGCATGAAATCCTTGATATTAGAGACTGCCCCTAGCCTTCTTGATTTTTTCCACCATGGAGGGTCTTATCAGGTCAAGTTGTCCCTAGAGGGAGAAATTGGAAGAAATAAATAGAAGATCATGTAAGGATTTGGTTCAAACCACTTTTTTTTCCAAATCAACATCTCACACTAAAAGACTTGGCCAATGATTATTTTCCGGGTTATTTTTCATTTCTTTTCATTTCTGGGGTAGAGGTATGTACTATTTGCTACCTCTTTGATTTGGTCAACCTTTTTCTGGGTACGTACTTTTTGCTACCTTTTTTGACCTTCTTGGCTTTTCTTTACCCCTTTTAGGCTAGATTTATCATTTAGCCATTTTGCATTTTGTTGATTGCCCCTGTTTATGGTGACCTTGTCTTTTAGGTGAAAGTGGGTGGTCCCCTACTCATGATTTTTCCCCTCTCCAAACTTGACCGAATAAGAAGAGAATAGGGTTATATTGACCAAATTAGACCATCCGAGTGTACTTATGATTTTTTAGCTCAGAACAGTACTCCAACATCGTGTGGTATGTGAGGGGACCCTTCCTTGCTAATGACCAAGTGAAAAGTAGAGTCTCAGACCCACGACATTGACAAGTGATAAATAATAGACTTGACCGACCGACCGACTATGGGTAGAACTTCTTGAGATAGACTGCATTCCAAGGATGCGACAACTCAACTCCCTCGGAGTCCACTAACCTATAAGCGTTCCCCGAGTAAGCTTCTTTGACAACGAACGGATCTTCCCAATTCTCTTGCAATTTGCTCCTGGGACCTGGTGCTTTAATGATTTTGCACTTTAAAACCATTTCGCCCACTTCAAAATTTCTCTCAAGTACTCTTTTGGCATAAAAACGTGCAATTCTTTGGCGATAAACTTGCGCATGGTCAGCCGCTATCATTCGCCTTTCATCTAAGAGTTCAAGTTGTGCTAATAAAGCTTCCCGACGTTGACCGGGGTCAAGTTAGGAATCCAATTGAACTCGAAGCGAAGGGATGAAGATCTCATATGGGAGTATCGCATCTGATCCGTATGTCAAAGCATAGGGGGTTTGCCCCGTAGGAGTTCGGACCGAGGTGTGGTAAGCCCAAAGAGCCTCAATTAAGCAGTCTGGCCAGTCAGCATTGTTATGAGATTTGCAAGTTTTCTTTATGATTTTGATGAGAGTTTTATTAGTGGCTTCCGCTTGTCCATTACCTTGTGGATAATATGGTGATGAATGATGCAAATTAATGCCATATTTACCACACATGTCGCGAAGCTCCTGTGAAGTGAATTGCGGTCCATTGTTTGTGACGATGTCCCGAGGCACGCCGAATCTTGCATGAATGTTGCGCTTGACGAACTTGACAACTGTTGAAGCTTTGACTTCTATGAATGCTTCCGCTTCAGCCCACTTTGTGAAGTATTCGGTGGCGATCAGAATGAAGGACTTCTTATGGATTTCTTCGGTTCTGTTCGCGAGAGGACCGACCATGTCGAATGCCCACATGGCGAAAGGCCATGGGGCAATGAGAGGGTGAAGAGAAGAGGAATGAGCATGAATTTTGTCACCGTGCAATTGGCATTTAGCACAGTGACGGACAAAGTGACAACAATCTTCTTCCATGGTAGGCCAATAAAAGTGTCTTAGCAACTTTTGGGCAATTGCTCTACCATTGACATGGCCACCACATTCACTGGAGTGAGTGGCTTCAACAATGCTTTGAGATTCGATCTCATCAAGGCAACAAAGATAAACCCCACTGAGAGATTTCTTGTAGAGGACGCCACCTATGATCTTATAACGCTCCGAGACGCGGCGAATGGCCCGTCTGTTGGAAGAGGTGGCGTAATCTAGGAAGGATCCATCTTTGAGATAGTTCTCGATATCAAAGTACCAGGGATGGCCATCATCGAGGTCGATTTTAGGCTCTTTTGAGAGTGCATGGACTCGGAGGGAGGGAGACTTGAGTTGAGTAAACCAAGGATCAACATGGGAAGGGACTCTTAGTCTTTGGACAGAGACAGTTTCAGAGGATTTTCCCAATGAAATAGGAATGGAAGAAGCCAAGGAGGTCAGTGAATCTGCCAAGATGTTTTGAGCCCTAGGAGTGTGGACTAGGGTGAGCTTCCTAAACTGCCAAACTACCTTTCCTACCAATTCTTGGTATGGTTTCAACTTGGGATCCCGGGTCTGGTACTTACTGAGGGACTTCCGGAGTATCAATTGTGAATCTCCAATAATCCTTAACTCCTTGACTCCGAGCAACAGTGCCATTTTCAGCCCAACTAGGAGTGCCTCATACTCGGCCACATTGTTCGTGGCACGGATGGTTAATTGGTAGGTGTGCGGAGTGACTACCCCTTCCGGTGAGAGGAGGACTGCCCCTATTCCACACCCTTTGGAGTTCAGGGCTCCGTCGAAGTAAAGTATCCATGAAGGTTCACCATCGATAATGGCTCCTAACTCTTCATCTGGAAAACTTTCATCGACAGGAGAATATGAAGGTAAGGGGTGGTGGGCCAAATGTTCGGCAATAGCCTGTCCCTTGACTGATTTTTGGGTGACGTAGGTGATATCAAATTGATTAAGAAAACATTGCCACCTCAACAAACGCTCAGTCAGGACGGGCTTCTCAAGCAAGTACCAAATTGGGTCCATACGTGCCAGAAGTTTCACCTCATGAGCTAGGAAATAGTGTTTTAACTTTTAGGCAACCCAGACGACGGCCGCACACGTTCTTTCCATGGCAGTGTACTTTTTCTCAGCCTCATTGAACAATTTGGATAAGTAGTACACTGCTCTCTCCTTCTTCTCGTCGTCATATTGGGCCAAGACTGCTCCAGTTGAATCTTCAGTGGTTGACACAGAGAGCAATAAAGGTCGACCCGGGACCGAAGGAGCGAGAACAGGGGGATTGAATAAATAACTCTTCAATTCTTCAAAGGCCTTTTGACATTTATCGTTCCAATCAAACTTAGCCTCTCCTTTAAGCATCTCATAGAAGGGCTTGCAATGGATTGAATGCTGAGAGATAAATCTCCTAATAAACTGAAGTCTGCCAATTAGCCCTCTAACTTCTCTGATATTCCTAGGAGGAGGCATGTCGATTATTGCTTTGGCCTTGTTGGGGTCAATCTCAATTCCCGCTTGCTAACTATGAACCCCAGCAACTTCCCAGAAGGTACTCCAAAGACACACTTCTTGGGGTTCATTTTGAGCTTATGTTCTCTAGACCGCTGGAGAACTGCCCAGAGGACCTCAGCATGGCCATGTCGAGTCTTTGATTTAACCAAGACATCGTCTACATAGACTTCCATGTGCACATGCATCATGTCGTTAAAAATCGCCGTCATTGCCCTTTGATAAGTTGCTCCCGCATTCTTCAATCCGAAGGGCATCACAACATAACAATAGGTCCCTCAAGGCGTTGTGAAAGAAGTTTTCTCCTGGTCTTCCTCCGCCAGACGGATCTGTTTATACCTAGAGAAACCATCCATAAACGACAACATTTCAAAGCTGGCAGTATTATCCACTAGGACATCTATGTGTGGAAGAGGGAAATCGTCCTTTGGGCAAGCACGATTAAGGTCATGGAAATCTATGCTGATCCTAACCTTACCGTCCTTCTTCATCACAGAGACGATATTAGCTACCCATTGTGGATAAAGCACAACCCTAATGAATTTAGCTTTATGCAAATTGTCAACCTCTCTTTGATCTTGAGTGTAAGCTTGGGATGTAGCCTCCTTAGCTTTTGTTTGATAGCTTTTGCGTCAGCTTTTAAGACTAACCAGTGCTCGACCAAAGAGGTGTCAAGTCTCGGCATGTCCTCGTAGGACCAAGCAAAACCGTCGAAGAATTCTTTAAGGATAGCTACAAGGGCTTCTTCTTCTTTTACACTCAAGTTGGCACTAATCAAAACTATCTTCAGGGATTCATCAGTGCCGAGGTTGACCTCCTTGGTGGGCTCATCCGCAGCCATGGTTGGCTCATCGAACCTCTTTGTGCCATCCACAAGGAGCTCACTGGGTCCTCCTCTTCCGACCCAAGATCTCCTGGCCCATCTTTCTCATCAAAATCTAGCAGGTAAACTCCTAAACCATCGTCTACAGAGTCACCTTCTTCAAAATCAGACTCTACAAGGGCAGACTCCGCAAGAAACTCTAGGACATGACTTAACTTGGCACACCTATCAGCCATGGCCATGACATATCAGGCATGAACTTGCCTACCCTTCTCCTTATGAACACATGGCTGAGAGGAACTAGACTCTTCTACACCTAGAGCTGACCATAGACTTGATTCTAAGCTTGAATCTAAACTAGAACCTAAACTACTATGTACAGGACTGCTATGTACGAAACTGTGTACAGAGGAGGTGCCCCTAGGCGAGTGAGAGTGGGAATTCAGGCTGGAAAGCATCGGCCCCTGGCCGAGTGGAAGAGACTCCAAAGAGGAAGGGTACTTGACGGAGACCTCGCATTCCCACCTTTGAAAATTGGTATTTTTTTTTTGGAGTCAAGGCCCAGACCATGAGTTGTTGACTCAAGATAGCCTCGACTGGCCAGGTGAGGAATGGAGGGAGGACAGGAGGAGAAAGAAGAGAGGAAGAAGTGGATGGAGGAGGAGAGTGAGGTGCCGAGAACATCTCAGTGGTGGGAGATTGTGAAGGAGATGGAGGGGATGAAGGTGATGAGGAGGGAGATGGAGAGTCAGAACCAAAGATAGAACGAAGGCCGAAGTCTTCACAGATCTCCTCAAACTCGGCATCTTCTTTTTCTTCTTCACTCTCGGAGTCGGACATCTCCTCTACCACATGTTCCCGGGTTCTCGGTTGGAGGGGCCCTTGAACGAAATGCTCCTTCAGGGTCCAAGTCAGAGGTTGATAGGGGATGAATTGGTCCGGGTGAACTGGGTCCGGATGGAAACCTAGACCAACCCTATCTAACAACCTTCTTGTTTGAACACTACAGATAGGACCCTGCTCATTCCTACCCAACCCTCGGCCATGAATGTAGCCGACCTTAGCCATTACTTCCCAACCTTTTCCTTGAGGACATGGGACATGCTTGAATTCTTCATCCACCATGGGAGGTTGGCTCAAATCAAGGAGAGAGGGAAGGTCAAAGATGAACATGACCGGCTTCTTCCCCTTGTTCGGAATGAAAAGGTGCGACATCTGCTCCGAAGTGATGGAATTGAGGGTTTCCAAGATAGGAATGCTCTTGATCATGATAACCCGCCCATTGAAGGGAAATTTGAAACATTGTGAAGAGATGCGGAATTCCCTAAATGGTAATCTAGAAGGGGGGTTGAATAGATTACAGACAATTTAAAAGCTTAACGCCCTCTTTTTGCAATAGCATAGACAATTAAGGTGTTAGCAATGATCAGACTATGTGTGGATGTGTGTGAGTGATTGATAGATGGATAAGCAAGTACTCAAACGTGTATTAATGTGTCGTGCCTACCAAACATCTAACGCAAATTCGTGCAAGACATGTAGATTTTACGTGGCTCGGAGTACACAACTCGTGTATCCTACATCCACGGCCCACACACACACGCAGAATCACCTGCTTATGAGCTAGTTCATGAACTACAACTCACACACGTGTTTATCTGATGTGAACCCACGATCAGATTAACACACACACACGTGTATCAAGCACAACAACCGCTTGAAACACCACACACACACACAAGTATGGAATAGAAAGAATAGGGAAGGGTTTGAGAGTTGAAGAACAAATCCAATAAGCAAACTCTTCCTCTGAATGTCCTCTTGGAGTCCAAGCTTCGACTTTGAGATCAGATGTTGATGTAGATGCTTGAATCCAAGATGTCCGGACTTCACCTTCCACTCCAAAAGTCTTCCGTTCTTGGTTCTGGGCGGTAGGTTGAAGCAGAGCAGCAGAACAAGGCTTCTTGTGAGAACTCTTTAGGGTTTTTGCTTGGAGGCTGCTTGTGTACGAGATTTGTTGCAAAACGTTGCTATATATGAGTGTTAACATATGGAGAGTCGTACTCTATAGAAACACTAAGTTTGGCAACTTGCAAAACTTCCCGTAATATGTTTTTCGTTTATCTGTCGACAGGTCTTGCACCTACTGTCGACAGGCGAAGACAGCTTGTGAAGAGCCAGAAGGCTGAAGGCTCTGACTGTGTGCATCTGTCGACAGGTGATCTGCTGCTGTCGACAGGCGCAGGCCTTCCAGAGCTTTTGATCTTCGGACTGGTTGCATCTGTCGACAGGGTCACTCCTGCTATCGACAGGCAATGCCTTGGCAGAACTGGTTGCTTTCTGACTGTTTGTATCTATCGACAGGTCCTTGCTTGCTGTCGACAGGTACCTTGTCTTTTGACTTTTACTTGATCTTTCAAGCTTGTTTTTGGCACATGTCTTGCATGGTATATCTCCTACAAGAAAATAAACATAATTAGTGAGATATTATGAGCATAAAATCAAGCATTGTACCAAGTTGTTATGGCAAGTTATTGTTTGAAGATCTCATGCATTTAAAACTCAATTCACATTGTTTATCACTTGTTTACATTGTACATCATTACACAATAATGTTCATCAATGTTCATCATAAAAAACATGTTGTATTGATTAATTAGAATGTGAGAACCCAACATTCTCCCCCTTTTTGATGATAAAATTAATCAATTAATGCATAATTGAGTTTTTCTCCCCTTTTGACAACATCCAAAAGCACACCATGGACACAAGTAGAATTCACAGAGCAAAGATTTTCATTGATTTCATGAGTGCATACACATGACATTGGGTGCTAAGGAAAGGAAATAAGAAGTAAAGGGAAAGTCATGGCATGATGACCATAGAAAAAACAAAAGTACATTAAACATGACATGAATAAAATGAAACTTAGACTACAGGACTAGACCCAATCCTAGACAACTAAGCTATCTAAGCATCTTCATCAGCGGGCTGTGAAGGAGCCGGTTGATCAACATGACGCTCAGAAGCAACGTGGTCCAGGCGTGAATCTAGAGCTGCAATGCTAGATTCCATAGTATCCAATCTTGCATTGAGGCTTTCAAAACCAGTGGTCATCTGAAGTTGCAACTAAGCTAGCAATTGACGGATGGACGGGTCAGTAGCACCAAAAGTGACATCTCCCGGAGCATCAAATGACTCAGTGTGGGAGTCATCTTCATCTTTAGCATCTTCCTCAGCTACATCTTGATCTTCATTTTCCTCTTCAACACCAACACCAATCTCTTCAGCTACAGCTACTCCCCTTGCCCTTGAGATCTCTTGAAACTATCCCATCAACTAGCTTGTTGCCCATCCTCTGAGCTGCTGTGAGGTCATAGGAGCTACGGGAACAAAGATCCGTCATCTCCTCCTGTGGGATGTGGATGCCAATAAAGAGGAATAGAGATGTGAGTTGGCATGCATAGGGCATTGATCTCTTTGAGCTTCGAACACACTGGCGAAAGATAGAGAGCATGAGGAGTGGAAGGTTGATGAGTTCAGTTTGGAGGAATTGGTGAAGCAGAGACTTGTGAAGGGAGGTCACAAGTTCACGGCTTCCATCCTTTGGAACAATTAGTGTGGTGAAGATGTGGTGGATTAGGCGATGAAGTGGAGGGAAAGAGTTGGCATTCAAATGCGTACGACTGGTGGGGTCGTAGGGCTGCCGAACGACGAGAGTGTGGAACTCCTCGGGAGTTGGATGAAAGGTTTTGATGTCAACTCCTGTATTGGGATTTGAAGGGCAGTGGATAAAAGGTTTGGAGTTACAAAGAAGGGAGTGTCTTTGACTTTGGTGATGAGCTTGTCATCTATGGACAACCGAAGGTTGGTATAGAAATCCGTCACAGCGGTGGGAGAGTACGCTTGTGATCGTAACAGAAGGGTGCCCAACCCTGGACATCAAAAAGAGGCAGAAGGCCGGGAAACATGTCCTCCAAAGAGATGAAGTCGACGTAGCGTGGCTGCGCGACTTTGGTGAAGATGCCATGGACGTTGAGGAGTTGGAGATTTGGCGGGATCACGAGCTCCGGCAAGCGATCCTCCCGGTGCTTCGTGCGACGCTCAGTGGTCGCCCTGGAGCCCTGGCCTGTTTCGGGAGATCTTGCACGGCGACGAGATGCCATCTCTTCGCCGTTGGAGCCATGATATGATGATCCTCATGTAGGAGGGAGAGAGTGGAGGAGGAAGAGACACGGAACAGAGAGAATCCGCAAGGGAGGCGGGATCTCTGCCTGCGCCCTGGAGAGGGAGGGTTTTTGCGTAGAAGGAGGAAAAGGGTTTTTGGAAGGAGGTAAAAGGGGGAAATGGGTGTGGGATCCTTTTTAAGGAGTTTAGAAAGGATTTGAAAGGTTGGTCCCACAAAAACCCGGTTTAAACCCTTGCCCTTTGGGCTTCCCGTTTGGGTCTGGCCGTCTACTGTCGACAGGGCCCTTGATGCCTGTCGACAGGCATATGCAGAAAATGGCCAATTTTGAGATTTTTGGTGATTTTTCGAACTGAAGCTCTGAGCAATGTCTTCTAGGTGTTAGATGAAGGTGTATAAGAGGTGAATCATGTATGTTAACCTACCATATACAAGGATATAATAAACCATATCATTTTCCTCAATGGTTTTAACATAATACCCAAGGAATTTAAGGTTAAAGCATTAAGAAAACACTCACGTAAATAAAGAACAATGCACACTCACCCTTCGTTGTATAAATGCAATGTAAGACAACACAATCCCCATTTTGTTGATAGGCAAATGATGCATGAAATGATATCTATATGTCAAGACAATCACAAGACCAATGACCTTGGAAATTATGACTCAGTGGAGGCTTCACACTATTTTTTTGGTGTAATTTAGAAAAACAATGGGAGGAAATGGTACTTAAGAAGACGTCACACGTTTTGACGTGAGGATAAACATTACAAGTGCCCATACCCCCAGTTACTCAGTGGAAGTTTCTATCATACCGTTGTACAGAGATGATGAGTTAGCCTTTTGACGCGAGGGCAGACATTTGTGATGCCCATCACCCCGGTTACTCAGCATAACCCAACATTGCTCTATATTCATCCCAATGTAAAGTTGATTTCATTATTTATAGTTTTTTTTTTTTGTTTATCTTGTGAAAGATTTTCAGAAATAGGTAGTTGTTCTCCAAGTATTGTTGTAAAACCAATATCAAGTAGGTGATATGATTACCTATCAATATTAGACATGCGCTTTCATGACCAAAAGGCTTACCAAGTAAATTGAGACTATGTTTGCCCACAAAGAATGAATGTAGAGGAGTGAGATGGATATCCTTTAGAGTTATGAAATGTTTCCTAAATGATAGAACCTAAATCCAAACATGAATAGTATGTGAAAATCATAGTGGTATAAAGAATAGCTTAAATATCATTGTATATAGTGTGGTCAAACATGCATTAACACCTTATAGACACCTTATATGTTAATCATGAAGTTGCTCACTGAATGGGTGAAGAAATAAGCAAGAAGTTCCAAAATTCAGGGTGTCTGTCGACAGGAAGAAGGGCCTGTCGACAGGAGCACACAGACAGAAGTTGGAGAATTTGGGGAGGCAAAAACATTGTGCATCTGTCAACAGCAGGTAGAGGGCCTGTCGACAGATGTACACAGACAGAAGATTGAGAGTTCTGTCTGGGCTGAGCTGTCGACAGAGCCCATGTAGCCTGTCGACAGGGACATGTTCAAAGTAGTTTTAAGGGTAGAATGAAGGTCTGAAATGATTAATGGTTGCGAGGGAGTTGAGATGGACAAAAGTTAAATGTTTTCCTTCACATTTGCTTTCATCTAACCCTTACTTGCTCCCCATAATGTGTGCCATTTGATACAAAAGGACTCAAGTTCATGAAGACAAATATGCACACAAAGACCAAGCAATTAAGAACACCAAGCATGTAGAAGGACAAACCAAGTGTTTTCAAAATTTTAAAGAGAGTTTTGAATAGGAAAAATTGTAAAGAAACGAATTCCAAATGTAGAGTACATGTCCCTTTTATGTCACATGACTATGGATACTTGGCGGAGAAAATTTCTCACGCATAATGAGAGTTTCCAAACAAGCATGACTTGTTCTTCCACACATCACCATTTGATATACCTCACAGTTAGTGCACACAAGGGACAGATGCTTAACATTTGTGTTAAGTTTCATTGCAATTTGCACAACCCCAACTCTCTTCGCAATGTGGTGAATCTATCTTTAGCTAGAGGTTTGGTAAAGATATCAGCCAGCTGTTTCTCTATGGGTATGAAACTGATTTCCAATGATCTATTGGCTACTTCATCTCTCAAGAAATGATGACGAATTTCTATGTGTTCGTCCTTGAATGTTGAATGGGATTCTTTGATAGATTGATTGCACTAGTGTTGTCACATAGGATATGTGTGCATCCAATATCGATGTTATAGTCAACCAACTGACTTTTTATCCACAACACTTGTGTTACACAACTCCCTATAGCAACATATTCTGCCTCTGCAGTAGAGAGTGCAACCGAGTGTTGCTTCTTGGATGCCCACGAAACCATGCAACCACCAAGCATTTGGCAATAGCCACTAGTGATTTTCCTGTCAATTTTACAACCAACGTAGACTGCATCAGAATAAGAAATCAATTCAAAACTACTACCAGCTGGATACCAAAGACCCAAGGCATGCGTACCTGAGAGATATCTGAAGATTCTCTTGACTGCAATTAAATGGCTTTCCTTTGGACTAGATTGGTATCTAGCACAAAGGCAAACACTGAATTGTATGTCCGTCTACTTGCAGTAAGATAAGGAGTGAGCCAATCATACCTCGAAATTGTTTGACATCTACCGGTTTACCTTTCTCATCACATTCTAGCTTAATGCTTGTGCTCATTGGTGTTGAAGCGGGCTTGGCTTGTTCGAACTGAACCTTTAAGCAGTTCTTTTACATATTTCTCTTGGTTTATAAAGAATCCATCTTCAAGCTGCTTGACCTCACATTAGTGATTGTTGAAGGCCCGGGTTGATCCTGCAATTGAGGAGGATGTTCTGGAGGAGGGGTGGCTGGAGGACTTTCATCCTGAGGTTGTTCTTCTTGTTGTGGATCTTCAGCAGGAACTTCATCATGATTTCTGATCAAACAACTGTCATCTTCATCATCGTACCTGCGAAGAAATCCACTCTTTCCTTTTGAAACTTCTTGAGTTTTTCTTTTTTCTTTTCTTTGAAGATCCTCAAGTGTTGTCCCTTCCATGTCATCAAACCTGTAGGAATTTACAATGTTAGGCTTGATTTGAGATTCATCAAAAATGACATGTGGAGTTTCTTCCATAGTTCTAGTTTTCAGATTGAAAAATACCTTAATCGCTTTTGGCTTCAAACTTGTCCAAGTCATTTTTATCATTGTTATGTTTAAACACCTTTGAACCAAAAACTTTAAAGTACCTAATGGTGGGTTTCTTACCTTTCAGAAGTTCGTAAGGAGTTTTCTTGAATACGGGTCTTACCATGGCTCGGTTGAGGATGTAGCAAGATGTGTTTACCGCTTCTACCCAAAAGGTTCGTGCTAATTGATTCTCGACCAGAAGCATACGAGCCATCTCCACCAAGGTTCTATTCTTCCTCTCCACAATTCCATTTTGCTCGGGAGTTTCGGGAGGAAAACGGTGGACTATAGCTTGGTTCCTGCAAAATTCGGAGAAGGAATGATTGTCAAATTCTCCCCCGTGATCAGTGCGGATGGAGCAGATTTTATTGACATTCCCATGCTCAATTTGGTTGAAGAATTCTTCAAAAACACTTAATGCTTCATTCTTGTGAGCCAGGAATTTTACCCAAGTGAACCTAGAGAAGTCATCCACAATGACAAAACCATAACGCTTGCCATGGAGACTGAGTGTTCTCGTAGGTCCAAATAGGTCCATGTGCAGAGTTCATAAGCTTTGGAAGTACTTACCAGTGCCTTTGATTTGAAGGATTTCCGGGTTTGTTTTCCCTGTGCACATGCATCACAAAAATTTTCATTCTTGTTAAAGGAAATTTCAGGAAGACCACTTACCAACTTAAGCCTCATGATCTTGTGCAATACATTGTAACTAGCATGACGGAGCCTACGATGCCACAATGTAAGCTCGTCCTGTTTGTTTGCTACAAGACACAATGTTTTTTTTCTGGATCATCTAAGTCAACTATGTAGATGGTATTCCTTATTTTTCCAGAAAATTTTAGGCTTCCTGTTTCCTTATCAAGAATTTGACATGAATTGGACTCAAAGACAATTTTATGACCTTTATCACACAATTGACTTATGCTAAGCAATTGTGATGAAGGACATCAACTAGTAGCACATTGTCTATAGAGTTAGAGGCAACTTACCAACTTACCTGAGCCGATGATCTGGCCTGTTGTTACCTCAAAGATCACTTGACTCCGTCTTTTTCCATGAGCAAACTGAATTTTGCTTGTCGCCCGTCATATGCCTCGAGCAGCCACTGTACAGGTACCATTTGTTTTGATTGTGGCTGCTAGACATTCCTGCACATGTGGATCAGACGAGAGGTTTTGGTACCCAAATTACTTGGGTCCCATTGTATCATTCATGCCAAATAACAAATGCTTAGGAATCCAAACTTGTTTGATTTTCATTTGATTTGGGTTATTCCAGCATTGTTTTTCAGTGTGCCCACCTTTTTACATATGTGCATGATGGTGGTTTTTGAACAACATTGTGCTTTACCTTTATGGGAGCATGCATTGGCATTTTTCCTTTTTGTTGCCTTGTAATTTAGCTTTAGGAGTTTGTTGTTTGTCCTGTCTTGAGCTTGTTGCAAATTCCTTAGCTTGCCCAGGAACAAACTTGACCATTTTAGATTCTTGTTTCTTTCCCTTGGAAGGATTTTTCCTATTCTTTGAAGGGGTTCGTTTGCTTGAACTTGGGCTGGTATCAATGAAGTTTGTTAATAGATTTTTGCCAATTTCCGTTGGCTTTACTTTTTGAAACCCAATCACATGTCTAGCAACATAAACATTTGAACCTAAAATAGCATCCAGATTTGCTTACTTTTGACAAAACTAGATAAATCTTTTTACTTACCTTTTAAGTCATTTTCAGCATTTTCCAATTTCTCCTTTAGCTTTTCATGCTCACTATTAAGGCTTTCAAGAGAGTTCATTAAATCATCTCTTTCCTTTTGAACTTCTTGAAATTTAAATTTCATGCTGTCCAATTCATCACTGTGTGTTTGTCATCAAGTTTCATCATTTCAATTACCTTATTCAAGGATTCAATTTCACCATGGTTGTTTGACTCGTGAACAAGGGAATTGAATTTTTTCTTGAGTGCTTTATTTTCAGACTTGAATTCACAATATTTTTCAAATAGAACAGTGTAAGCTTCTTCCCATTGAATAATAGAGTATGTTTCAGAGGGAAGAATTTACCTCATTCGAGTCATCACTTCTCGCCATGAGACAGTGGACTTCATCATCTCCGAAGGTAGCTTGGCTGTTCTGGTCGTCATCCTCATCACTCCAAGTGGCCACCATTGCCTTGGCCTTCTTGAAGGTGAATTTGTCCTTCTTAAGCTTCTTTTTGAGCTCGGGGCATTCTCCTCTCATATGCCCTTGCTTCTTGCACTCATAGCAAACAACTTCAGACTTTTGTTAGAATCAAACTTGTTAGAAAAGTCTTTCTTTTGGAACGGTTTAGGGTTACCTGTACCTCTCCTCTTGAACTTCAAAAATTTCTTGAATTGTCTAGTGAGCATAGCCATTTCATCATTGTCACTCTCACTAGACGATTCACTGACTTCACTTTCCTAAATTAATTCCTTTTTAGAAACTGAAGAAGTCCTCCTGGAAGCCTTCAAGGCAAGTGGCTTCCTAGGATTTTCTTCAGTTTCTTTTCTTTTAACATTCAACTCATAGGTCATCAAGGAGCCAATTAATTCATCCACTTTCATTTTTGAGAGGTCTTTGGAATCTTCAATGACAGTGGCTTTCCAAGAGGATGGAAGAGACCGAAGTATCTTCCTCACCAAGTCACTCTCCGAGTATTCTTTTTGAGACCTTTCAATCCATTTATGATTATCATGAATCTAGCAAACATGTCTGAAATGGTTTCATCATTATTCATTTTGAACATTTCATATTCTGAAACCAACATGCTTACCTTTGATTCTCTTACCTCGGACGTACCTTCATAGATGAGCTCAAGCTTGTCCCACATCTCCTTAGCTGAGGTGCATGTGGAGACTCTTGAGTACTCCTTTGGGTGGACGGCGCATTGCATCATATTAAGGGCGCTCCAGTTGAGTGTCCCCTTGGCGATCTGGTCCTTAGTCCAGGTATCCTCGGCCTGAGGCAATTCATATGCTCCTTTCTGACTATTTTCCAAAGTTCGAAATTTTGTGCTCGTAGAAACACCTGCATTCGATTTTTCCATACGGATAGTCAGTGCCATCAAAGAAGGGTGGCCTAGTCATTGAGTGTCCCTCGGCCATATACCCCTTGTTAGATTCCATTTGAACGTGAATCTCCTGATCGTAAGATCAACTAGATAAAGTAGTAAATCAGAGAAACTCAGCTCTGATACCAATTGAAGAGATGCGGAATTCCCTAAATGGTAATCTAGAAGGGGGGTTGAATGGATTACGGACAATTTAAAAGCTTAACGCCCTCTTTTTGCAATAGCGCAGACAATTAAGGTGTTAGCAATGATCAGACTATGTGTGGATGTGTGTGAGTGATTGATAGATGGATAAGCAAGTACTCAAATGTGTATTAATGTGTCGTGCCTACCAATCATCTAACGCAAATTTGTGCAAACCACGAGACACGTAGATTTTACGTGGTTCGGAGTACACAACTCGTGTATCCTACATCCACGGCCCACACACACACGCAGAATCACCTGCTTATGAGCTAGTTCACGAACTACAACTCACACACGTGTTTATCTGATGTGAACCCACGATCAGATTAACACACACACATGTGTATCAAGCACAACAACCGCTTGAAACACCACACACACACAAGTATGGAATAGAAAGAATAGGGAAGGGTTTGAGAGTTGAAGAACAAATCCAATAAGCAAACTCTTCCTCTGAACGTCCTCCTGGAGTCCAAGCTTCGACTTTGAGATCAGATGTTGATGTAGATGCTTGAATCCAAGACGTCCGGACTTCACCTTCCGCTCCAAAAGTCTTCCATTCTTGGTTCTCGGCGGTAGGTTGAAGCAGAGCAGCATAACAAGGCTTCTTGTGAGAACTCTTTAGGGTTTTTGCTTGGAGGCTGCTTGTGTACGAGATTTGTTGCAAAAGGTTGCTTATATATGAGTGTTAACATATGGAGAGTCGTACTCCATAGAAACACTAAGTTTGGCAACTTGCAAAACTTCCCGTAATATGTTTTCTATTTGTCTGTCGACAGGTCTTGCACCTACTGTCGACAGACGAAGACAGCTTGTGAAGAGCCAGAAGGCTGAAGGCTCTGACTGTGTGCATCTGTCGACAGGTGGTCTGTTGCTGTCGACAGGCACATGCCTTCCAGAGCTTTTGATCTTCGGACTAGTTGCATCTGTCGACAGGGTCACTCCTGCTGTCGACAGGTAATGCCTTGGCAAAACTGGTTGCTTTCTGACTTTTTGTATCTGTCGACAGGTCCTTGCTTGCTGTCGACAGGTACCTTGTCTTTTGACTTTTACTTGATCTTTCAAGCTTGTTTTTGGCACATGTCTTGCATGGTATATCTCCTACAAAAAAATAAACATAATTAGTGAGATATTATGAGCATAAAATCAAGCATTGTACCAAGTTGTTATGGCAAATTATTGTTTGAAGATCTCATGCATTTAAAACTCAATTCACATTGTTTATCACTTATTTACATTGTACATCATTACACATCAATGTTCATCAATGTTCATCATCAAAAACATGTTGTATTGATTAATTAGAATGTGAGAACCCAACACATTGGTGGGCAGTAGAAGGGACCCTTGAGTTTGTTCTAGCCAAGGATGCCCAAGGATGGCCTTGTAGGCCGGATCATCGTCTAAGACTAGAAACTCAAAAGACATGGTGACGGGTCCTATCTCGAGCTGAAGAGCGATCTTACCTTTGGCAACCCTCTTGGAGTTGTCATAGGCAGCAATTGTGGAGTAGACTTTCTCTAGATTGTCCTCTCTCAGACCTAATTGCTTTAGGGTCTTCATCGGACACACATTGATGGATGCCCCGGTGTTGATAAGAGTGGAATCTACCGAAACCCCGTTGAGGGTGACAGTAAGATAGAGAGGAAGATATCGACACTCGGGGGTGGAAAGATCTTTGTCCGAGAAGGAGATTGATGGTCCTTGGGTGAGAGAGAGAATAGCATTAGTGACCCCACTGGGAGGAAGGTCATCGTTGACCATGATCTTCTGGAGGAATTGGAGGAGGGTGGACTGATGAGACGGCGATCTCCGAATCAATTCCAAAATAGACACCCTTGCGGGACTCTTATCCAAGTGTTGCAGAATGTCATATTCGGTGCCGACAGGTGGTGGTGGTCCACTATCCTCCTCATCTTGAGATGGCCGCGGAGGGGGAGGAAGAATCAGATTCCGGAGTGTGACATGAATGTCCTCCTGGGATTTAGGGAGGATAAGCTAGAGAGGTCTGGTTCCATGGGTGGACGACTCATAGATAGGGGAAACATAAATGGAAGGGTAGGCTTCCTGACATGTGGGTCGGATAAGAACTAAAGGTCGCTCTTCTAAAATGACATCTACGGTTGTGGAGGGGTCTTCAGACTCTACAGGGGGACACGGGTACCATTCGTCAAAACCTTCTACCCCCCACTTTTGTTCTCTCCTCACGAACTGTGGTTCAGAATGTGTCATGGTATGGACATTTTCAAGGGACTTAGAGGAGGAGAGATTGTTGCTTTGGTGGTTGGGGAGAGGGTTTTGGACAATGCCAAGGTCCCTTTTGGTGTACCTAGACTTGGCTATGGCCACCTTGACGCCCTCCTAGTTTATCCTACCTTGATCGTTCGTGTCATACACCCAGTCACGGAAAGTGAAGCAGTTGTGGAGTTCGTGACCATGGGCTCTATGATAAGGATAGTATTTTGAGGTATCTGCCCTTGAATTGATGCTTTTGCTTTGTGGGGGGAGTCGGATAGCATCACAAGACATGAGGGCAAAGAATACATCCTCGAGGGTCTCAGGGAGAGGAGGGTAGTGAGACCTTTTGGGACCGGGTCGGGTCTAGCCAGAAGGAGGAGGAACAGCAGAATAAGGCTTGGAGGGGTGTGATGGGAATTGGTGAGGATTAGAAGGGGGGTTGGAGGGTTTGTTAGGAGGCCTCAGCGGCTGACTGCAAGCACTGATGGATTCGTTGACGGTCACCCCCTTGGTGGTAGGTGCCGCAGGAGCCTTACGTCCCTTGGGCTTCCCTTCGAAGAAATGTGGAAGAGAGGAGTTCTTGATCTGATTCTAAACCACCCTAGCTCGATTATAAAGATGTGCGAAGGAGGGGAACTCACTTAGCATCAAAACAGAGCAGAGCAAAGGGGTGGTGTTGGTGACTAGCATGGTTATGGCTTGAGACTTTGGGATGGGTATGTTGGCTCTTGAAGCCATGGATCTCCATCGGTTTGCAAAGGTAACAAAGTCTTCGTTCGGCTTCATCTTTTCTACCACCAAGTCGAGAACTGTAGGGACTTGAGTGGCCATGTATGAGAAATGCGAGATGAATCGCTCGGAGACAATGTCAAAATTGATAAGGTCCGACACGGGTAAAGAGGTGAACCACCTCAAGGCCTCCCCTTCTAACGATTGTTGGAAGAGGTGGACTAAAAGAACCTGATCATATAACCACCGATGGGAATCCATGGTAAAGCCGGCAAGGTGGAATTGAGGGTAAGAGGTCCCGTCATACTTGCGGTATTTCGGAGCCTTGAAACCCAGAGGGAAGTAAGCATTGGGGAGCTTGCAGTAGTTAAGGAGAGAGTGAGGCTTAGAGAGGGACAGGGACTCAGCCAAGAGCCTCCTAATAAGACCCTCCATCTCCGACCGAGAGATGGATTCGGATTGAGCGGGGGGGGGGGGGGGGGGTGGACTGAACATCGGGTGGATAGGAGAAAGGAGGAGTTGGGATAGAAGTAGGTAAAGGAATGGAAGGGTTCGGAGTGGAAATGGGGACAGGGGAGATGGGAACCCGTGAAGGAGTGATGGGCCTAGGAGCGGGCCTAGATGAGGAAGCATGGAAACGAGAAGGGGACGGAGGAGAAGGAGAAGTCGCTGCCCGGATGGCATGCTTGGAGAGCATGGTAATGATGTCCTCGGGCGAATAGCAGGAGAGGAGTTTGGAGAATTGGGGGTCTTCTTGAATATCTTGGGCATAGGTGGGGTTGACCCTCAAACTCACACTATCCTCATTGTCAGCTTGAGAAGAAGATTGAACTGATTCCTCAGACTGAACATTAGTGTTAACCATACCGACAAACTCATCGTTGATATTATCATCATACTCAAATGTCGGATTGTTAGTCATGGTAGAGTTCAACCAAGAGTCCATTAGCAAACACAACCTACTAATTTTAAGGTGGTTTAGCTGATTAATTACACTATTATGTGGAGAAAAGTGGATTTCTACCAAACAATGTTATCAAACAACGTCCCCAAAATTTTAGAAGTTGAGGTCGAGTGTTAAATTGATTTGACAAGGACGGTTCTCTCAAAACTCACTCAAACCCGGGTGAATAGGTGAACTAAACAGGAAGGGTAAAGGACCTCCTGCCCCGTACCGTGAGGGAATCCACAGAATTTAGGGACTTATACAGTTCCCCTTGGAACCAACCTGATTTACCCGAGAGGGAATCCCCGAGTAAAAGGTTGTAAACCAAGGAGGGGCTCTTCTAAAATGTGTGGGGAGGCTAGAACAGATGAGAATAAGGAACCCCTCGTGATTGTGGACCGTTAGGAATCAGACAGGAAGCAAACAGATCAAAACAGTCAAAAAATAGGTTTATGTGAAATAAACGGCCAGCATATGGACGCTTAGTTCATCAAAAACATTTTGACGGCATAATCGACTGATGCGGAGTACGTGTAAACGGCCAGATAAGTGGACGTTAAACAGAACTAAACGGCAGGAGAAGTTGACGCTCACCTAGGTAGACGGTGGGATCGATTTCCGTTTACCTGGATACAGAATGAAACCGTGGCAGCACTACCGGTCCCATCGCGATCGCCAAAAAAGAGACTGTGGACGATCCTTTCGCCGTACCCCGGTGACTGTGGTGTCCTCCGGAGGCTCACGAATGTCGCTGCTCCGTCGTTGCGATGAAGGGGTTGTCGGTTGACTTCGTTGACTCCCCGGTTGACTGAGGAGAAAACAAGGAAAATCACAAAGGAAAAGAAGAGATTGCGATCGCCAAGGCCTTACCTGTGCCCAAGGAGGTGTTGTGATCACGTCGGTACAGTAGCCTCGCATAGCGGTGGATTGTGGGACTCCAACTTCTCCTTCTTCGGCCGGCCAAAGAATGAGAGTTCCACGGTCTTCATTGATGCGTTCTTGCCACAAAAAGAGGCTCTATTAGACTAAAGGAGGTGTGGTAAACGTCCTAAACAGAAGAAGAAAGCCCAAAAGGAGAGCCCCGTACCGGTTTCGGACTTGAGAAGAGGGGTGGCCAAGTGCTAAGACCACCCTTCTTCCCTCCGTTTTTGGTTGGAAAACCCCTTTATAGGTGTGTAGGAGGGTGCCCTACGTGCCTAGGGTGTGTTTGTGGGTGTGTGTGACATGCAAAAACTAAAGGAAGAGAAGAGGGGAAGAGAGAAAGAGGAGGCAGATGATCCTCGTTTCTGGTCATGGTCGACTCCTTGCTGGGCTCCTCCAATCCTTGGTGAAGCCTCCTAGACGCCCAGATGATGAGAAGAAGAAGAGAAAGAAGGGTGTGAGCTTGGTTGCACTTTTCTCTCTCCTCTCTCCAAGTAGCATGATGTGGACGTCCAGCCTCTCCCCCTCGGTTAGAAGGCCAGAGGGTGAGTTATATAGGCAGTGGGGGTCGTAGCTAGGGTGCCTAGGATGCTAAGTGTGATGAAACACACTTGCACACTTGGCAATCCATGAGTTTAGGCTCCAACCAATGGGAGGGGGCCACATAGGATTTTTACTGGGTCAATGGGGTGCCAAGTTGGCCCATATACCCGTTAGGAATGGCTATATGCATTGCATGGCCGAGAGAATGGCACAAGTGGGCTGGAATCTCGGGCCGTTGCGCAGACCAGGTAAACCATATTGACGTCCAACGATCCTACCGCCAACCCCATGCAGGCGTCAACATAAGTGGACGCCAATTAGAGTCGGTATCCAGGGGGATTGCCGCCAACATGAAGTCAGCAGCAGTCGATGCTGCCGTCTACATGGGATCCGAGGCCAGTTAACAAATGGTCAAACGGGCCTTATTGGGCCACTAAACCATGCGGAGATGGGCCAAATCTCGCGTCTACAATAACCTGAAGAGGTTCTTCTGGTTGCCAGGGATGAAGAGGGGCGTAGTAGACTTTGTCGCTCGATGCCTTACCTGTCAGCAGGTGAAGGCAGAGCATTGGTATCCTGGTGGTGAGCTGCAGCCGTTGCCCATTCTCGAGTAGAAGTGGGATGACATCACCATGGGTTTTGTGGTTGGTTTGCCCGTTCTCCGCAGAGGTATGATGGTATTTGGGTGATTGTGGATAGGTTGACCAAGTTAGTGCACTTCCTTCCAGTCAAGATGTCTTGGTCAGTGGACAGGCTTGCTAGATTATATGTGGACCGCGTTGTTCTGTTGCACGGGACCCCAGTTTCCATTATTTTCGACAGAGATCCGAGGTTCACTTTAGGGTTTTTTTAGAGTTTGTAGAGAGCTCTTGGTACAGAGTTGAGACTGAGTTCAGCATACCACCCACATTCGAATGGTCAGTCATAGAGGACTATACATACTTTGGAAGATATGTTGAGAGCTTGTTGCTTGGATTGGGGTGGCACTTGGGAGTCCCACCTTCCGATGGTAGAGTTTGCATACAACAACGGTTATCACTCAAGCATTGGAATGGCACCATACAAGGCTCTATATGGTCGGTCGTGTAGGACACCACTTCACTGGTTCGAAGTGGGTGAGAGGCAGCTTTTGGGACCAGAGATGGTACAACAGTGTTCGAACACAGTCAGTTTATTCAGGCAGAGGCTTTAAGCAGCACAGAGCAGGCAGAAGAGCTATGCGAATGTTCACAAAAGGCCGTTGCAGTTCAGCGTGGGTGACCTTGTGTTCTTGCGGGTCTCGCCGACCAAGGGTGTTATGAGGTTTGGCAGAAAGGGAAAGCTCAGTCCGAGGTATATTGGACCTTTCCCTATTACAGAGAGGATCAAAGAGGTCGCGTACAGATTGCGTCTTCCAATAGACTTAGCAGGTGCACACGAGGGTTTTCATGTTTCGCAGCTGATGAGGTATGTTGAAGATCTGTCACACGTGTTAGATTACTCACAGTTAGAGGTTGCACCAGATTTGTCAGTACCATAGCACCAAGTCAGAGTTGTGGACTGCAGAGTGCAGCAGTTGCACAGGAGGTAGATTTCACTGGTCAACGTTGTTTGGGAGTACCGCGTTGGTGGCGAGGCCACGTAGGAGTGTGAGCATGAGATGAGAGAGCACTTCCCATATTTGTTTGAGTGATCGGTATGTTGTTTACTTTATGCTACTTCCTATTGAAACTGAGTTTCTTTTGATTTCGAGGATGAAATCCTTTTAAGGGGGGTAGAATGTAACACCCGGAGCTCTCGGACCCTTGGCCCCATCCTCTTGGTCACGACGGACCCCTTGGTCGCAACATTGTCATGCCAGAGGAGCCAATCGCACATGCTTATAGTCGCGGCACACCTAGCCGTCGCATTCCGGTCACGATGGGGGTGGGCGTCACGTTCTTCTCACGGCGTCTAAAGGCGACGCGACTCTGGTTCTGACCGTTCTGACTGCTGTCCTTTATGTCAGAACGGCCTTGTCAGGTGTCAGGCGCATATAGCGTTGATGCGACCTAGCAGTCCATCGCATTAAGGTTTCCCCGGTCTTCGAGGTTTGATCACTTTTAGTGTCGTGCCGGGGTAGGTGGTCGCAACATGATCGTGACCTGTAGGGCGGTCGGGACATGGTTGTTATCGCGCCGACCCAACCCGTCGCGTCTCTAGGCCCGTCGGTTCAAAATCAAGGCAGACGACCCTTTTCCCCCTCTCTCCTTTCTTTCTTCCCTTCTTCTTCTTCTTCTTCTTCCTTCTTCCTCCCCCGAGCCTCCTTTGCTTCTTCGGTGTGTTTGTGGTGCTCGTGGCGAGGAGGTGACGTCCCCTTGGTGTAGGCGACGTACGTAGGGTGCTAGGAGCGAGGAGGAGGTGGCCATTCCGACGTGAAGGCCCCAACGGGTCAGCTCTACTCATTGAGGTAGGGACCCCTCTTTCCCTGTCGTTCTAGCATGCTCCCCTTCCCCTTGAGATCCTTGTTTCCCCGTGGTTTTATGGTTGTGGGGTGTGTGAGATCCATGCTCGTGGTGAGTGAGGTTTCCTTTGAGTGTAGGTTTTCTTGTGATGCATGCCTTATGGGGTTCGAGGGTGGTTTGCCTTGATTAGAAGTTTCTATAGTGTTTCACATGCTCCCCTCCCCATGTGGATGTGTGTTTGTGCAGTTTTGGTGGTGGCCTTGGGAGGACCGTCCCAGGACCCCTCTCGACTGAGGTCACGATCGGTATAGGGGGTCGCGATGATGTCACGACTGGAATGGCCGCCGCGAAATCATCGTGACATTCTGGGGTGTCACGACATGGTCGCGACCGGCCTTGGCGTCGCGACAGTGTTGCGACAGCCATGGGTGTCGTGATAGTATCAGATTCTGGTATATACTTGTAGTGTTCCATTTTCCATGGAGTCTTCCCTGTTTCTAGTTCTTTCTGTACCTGTGGCACCAATGCTAGTTCCTAGTACGGTCCTACACTAGCCGTTCGCCCGGTGCTTGGCACCTGAGGGCTTATCTCGTGAGAGAGGTTGTTAATGTTTTCTGGGACCCCTGTCCCCGTACGCCAGTTGAGGGAGTGCTCCAGGCGGCAGGCATTCTCAAGTCATGGACTCTGGAGCAGAGGGGAAAACGGTGCTTAGGACAGCGGCATTGAGTCATTTGAAGAGCTCTTTTGGTTGGACTGGGATGCCGAGGCCATTTTGGAGTCTTCCCGACGTAGGACAGTCAGTCCTTCTTCTCACTGCCTCACTCTTTGTGGCCCCCGAACCATTTAGAGAGGCCAGGCATGGCACCGTAGTCGGACCAGACTACAGCGATTACTGTTGTTTTACTTGTGTTCCTGCTGCCACTCTGACGAGATGTGGAGGTTTGGACCTGGGTCGAGGGTAAGACATCAATGGACGCTTCTGACTGGTTGACTAGTGGTAGTGGTTTCTGTAGGTAGTGTCGCTTGTCCAAGCAAGGCTCCCTCTGTCTGTGTATACATCCGTGTGGTGGTCATGACGTGCAGGTCGTACAGAGTTTCTGAACGTGGTGTCCTTCCATACCGTCGCTAGTTAGTTAGCTTTGCTTTCGCACTTACTTGAGTAGAGTGTGATATATATATATATATATATATATATATAAGAATCGCTATCATTTACTTTGATTATATATATTCTTTCCCACCTATTAAAGCCAGTAGGAGATTGGTAGTTCCTACTGCACTTTTGTTGTGAAGCTCATCCCTTCCTTTTCAAGGTGAGACTTCTCAGCAGCGGCCGAGTGCACATCGGGGGGAGGAGACAGAGCGGTAGTCAACGTCCCCATAGCTGGCAGTGGGTTTCCCCCTTTCAGTTGTACTTCACCCTTGGGGTATGCCCCTAAGGGCTCTGTCCTCCCCCTTTTTACTTGTACTTGTTGTGTGTGTGTGTGTTGGGACTGTACCTAGAGCGATGCGCTGCGGTCTCACTCTTCTTTCTGTTTACTCGCGTGTGCTCCTAGTTCTGTAGTTGTTGTTTATTTCCTTTACATGTTCTATTAGACTTGTTTATAGCCCTTCCGGGTCCTCGGATCTATGGGCGGCGATCACGAAAATCGGGTCCTTGGCTGTGGCCATGGATTGGGTTCTCGAGGTCATTACAGATCATTAGTTCATCAATCGAAATGTTTACAAACTAATCAGAGTGTTTATAAACCAATGAGAATGAGTAATGAACATTTGTCCACCAATCAGAATGAGAACTGAATATTTGTTTAGTAATCGAAACATTCATAACACAAATCGATATGTTACTAAACTTTTCTTCAGCAATCGAAAAACTTATAACACCAATCGGTAAGATACAGAACTTTTGTTCAGTAATCGGTGTAACATAGATAACAATCGATAATAGACTTTTGTTCTCCAAACAAAAGAACACTTAAACATTAATTGATGGAAAGTTTTTATTCTCCAATCGGTAGATACTTTGTTCTCCAATTGATAGAAGGCTTCTTCAGTAATTGATGTGGCACCTTAATCTCTAGTCGATACTCATTGAATTGTAATTGATATAGACTTTCAGTGCAAATCTTTAGGTGATAGAAATTATGTTATTTCTTATGCATAAATTATATTGAAAAATATTAATAAATATATTCTTGATATTCATGAATTTTAGTTATCACCAAAACAAATAGATAAATAGATTTGAGTGGTTCAATAGTTTTTACATAGAGCCTAACTCCCTCTCTCTCCCTCTTACAAAGGCTCTCTGTAACGACCCCAAGAACCCGACCCTCAGCACATACCGAGGACCCAATTTTCGCGGTCGCCGCCCACGGATCCAGAGACCCAGAAGGGCTATAATATGAATATAACAGGATATGTAACAGAAGTAAACGTCAACTGGAAAAATAGAAGCGCACACGCGGAAACAGAAAGAAGAGCGAGACCGCCGTGTACCGCTCTAAGTACAGTCCCAAGATAACAAGTCCCTTAGGGGCATACCCCGAGGGTGACGTACACTGAGAAGGGAAACCACTGCTAGCTACAGGGACCTCCACTATCGCCCTGTCTCGTCCGCTCGGCGCGCACCCTGTCGCTAATGAGAAGTCTCACTTGGGAAAGAAAGGGATGAGCTTCACAACAGAAGCTCAGTAGGGACTACCAATCTCCTACTGGCTCTAACAAGCAGAAGAATATATATATATATATATATATATATATATATATATATATATATATATATATATATATATATATATATATATATGTCAAATGAATAACATCAGTTATATCTTCTACCTACGAACGGAAGTGCGGAAACAAAGCTATAACTAGCGCGGTACGAAAGTATAACACGGTCGGAAACTCCATACGACTGTTCGTCGTGACCACCACACGGCTAGCAAACACAGACAGGGAAGAACCCCGCCTGGACAAGAAACACTAGCTACGGAAAACACTACCACTAGTCAACTGGTCAGGTGCGTCCACCGACATCTTATCCTCGACCCAGGTCCAAACCTCCACGTCTCGTCAGAGTGAGGCAGGACATGAAGTAACACAAAAGTAACCGCAGTAGTCTGGCCGGACTACGGTCCCACGCCTGGCCTCTCCATGTGGTTTCGGGGCCAGAAGGAGCGAGGCGGTGAGAAGAAGGACTGACTGGCCTGCACTGGGAAGGACTCTAAACGACCTCGGCGTCCCAGACCAACCATGAGAGCTCTACAAATTACTCAACGTCGCTGTCCTAACCACCATTTTTCTCTGCCTATTCGGCTGCCAACTCGAGCATGCTCGTAGCCCGGAGTACTCCCTCAACAGGCTCCCGAGGACGGGGATCCCAGGCAACGATAACAACTTCTCTATGGGACAAGCCCTCAAGTGCCGAGCACCGGGCGACGACTAGTGTAGGACCATACTAGGGAACTAGCACAGGTGCCACAGGTACAGTAAAAGCGGAAACGGTGAAGACTCCACAAGACACGGGGCTTCGCAAGACCATAACCTGTCTCTCGGCTGTAGTCACGATGCATCGGGCCATCACCTTGTCGTGATGCCCTACTCTGTCGCGGTGGCCCTAGCCGACGCGATCATGTCGTGACGCCCAAGAGCGTCATGAGCATGTCGCGACCGGCCAGGCCATCGCCATAAGATTGCAACCTCTATAGTGGTCGTGTCTTCAGCCGAGGGGGGGGGGGTTCCGGAGCAGTCCTCCCAAGAACCACCCCAAAACACGATACATACATTTCCACAAGGTGGAGGGGAGCATGTGCAACATGTATGAAAGCTGTAAATCACTCAAGCACCCTTAAAACCCCATAAACATGGATTCACGAGAATCTACACTTGATGGAAACTTCACTTAAGCACGAGCATGATCCTCACACTCCCACAACCGCAAACCATGAGGAAATACTGTCTCTAGGGGGAGGGGAGCATGCTTAGGGCAAGAGGATCAAGGGTCCCTACCTCCACAAGAAGAGCTGACCCGTTGGGGCCTTCACGTAGGAATGACCAACTCCTCCTCGCTCCAAGCACCACAACCACGTCCCCTGCATGAACGGGATGCCACCACCTCAGCACGATCAAGAACAACGGGCGAGAAACCGCAAGGGATCTCGAGAGGGAAAGAAGTGGGAAGGAGGGGAAGTGAGAGGGCGAGAGGGGGAGAATGGGGCGCGCCTTCGATTTTAAACCGACGGCCCCCATGACACGATGGGTCGGCCCGGCGCGATAACAACCATGTCGCGGAGGCCCTAGGCATCACGACCATGTCGCGTCGGCCACCCCTGGTGCGACCCTAAAAGTAGTCAAACCTCGAAGATCAAGAAAAGCAAATGCGACGGCTGGCCAGGTTGCGTCAACGTTGTACGCTCCTGCCACCCGACACGACCATTCTGATAGACAGGACAGCGGTCACATCTGTCAGAAAATCAGTCGCGACGCTGTCAGACGCCGCGATAAGGACGCGACGGCCATCCCTGTCGCAACAAGAACGCGACGGCTGGGTGCGGTGCGTCACCTAGCCTCGCGCGGCAGGCCACTCTGGCACGACCATGTCCCGACCAGAGCACCTATCACGACCCTGAGGATGGGGCCAAAGGGCCCAAGGGGGCTGGGTCTTACATCCCACCCACCTTAAGACATTTCATCCTAAAAATGAAAACAACTCGGTCTCAACCCGGAAAGTCGTACAGGGGAAGATGACATACCAATCAAACAAACAAATAGGGGAACTGCTCTCGCATCTCATCCTCGCGCTCCCAGGTGGCCTCCCGCCCACATGGTTCTCCTAGATGACCTTCACCAACGAAATCTGCATCCGATGCAACTGCTGCACTCTGCGGTCGAAAACTCTGATCGGGTACTCTAGCACTGACAAGTCTGGCGCTACCTCAAGCTGCGAGTAGTCCAACACATGCGACGGATCTGCGACGTATCTCTTGAGCTGTGAAATGTGGAAAACACCGTGCACACCTGCCAGCTCTGCCAGAAGAATCAACATGTAAGCCACTTCACCGACCCTCTCTGTGATAGGGAAAGGCTCAATGTACCGGGGACTGAGCTTTCCCTTCCTATCAAATCTCATAACACCCTTGGTCGGCGAGACCTACAAGAACACATGGTCACCCACACTGAGCTGGAATGGTCTCCTGCGGACGTCTGCGTAGCTCTTCTATTTGCTCTGCACTGTCTGGAGCCTCTGCCTGACAAGTCTGACTATGTCTGCACATTGCTGCACCATCTCTGGTCCCAAATGTTGCCTCTCTCTAACCTCGAACCAGTGAAGTGGTGTCCTGCACGGGCGACCATACAAAGCCTCGTATGGTGCCATTCCGATGCTCGAGTGATAACTATTGTTGTAGGCGAACTCTACGATCGAAAGGTGCAACTCCCAGGTGCCACTCCAGTCCAAGCAACACACTCTCAGCATATCCTCCAAGGTCTGAATCGTCCGCTCTAACAGCCCATCTAACTGTGGATGATATGGTGTGCTCAGCCTCAACTCTGTGCCAAGAGCCCTCCGCAAACTGCACCTGAACCCAGAAGTAAACCTCGGATCTCTGTCGGAGAAGATCGAAACTGTGGTTCCGTGCAATGGAACAACTCAGTCCACGTACAACCTGGCTAACCTGTCCACTGACCACGACATTCTGACTAGAAGAAAATGTGCTGCCTTGGTCAAACGATCCACGATCACTGAGATACCATTGTGCCTCTGCGGAGTACGGGGCAACCCAACTACAAAGTCCATGGTGATATCGTCCCACTTCCACGCGGGAATGGGCAACGGCTGCAGCTCACCACCAGGACGCTGATGCTCAGCCTTCACCTGCTAACAGGTAAGGCACCGAGCGACAAACTCCGCCACGCCCCTCTTCATCCCTGGCCACCAGAAGAACCTCCTGAAGCAATGGTACATCTTGGTGGAACCAAGATGAACAGCATACCTCGATCAGTGAGCCTTTCATAATAGCACCTGGCGCGCTTCCTCGGGAACGTACAAGCGACCTCTAAACCTGACCCCACTGTCCTCGTCCAGCTCAACATCTGGCATCTGCAAGATATCTGCCAACTCTGAGTCTGCCTGCTGCGCCTGCAACACCTGCCAGTACACTGACGGATGAACTGACAAGCTGATCATCACTGCTCGGTCTCTGCCCCTCGATGGGTAGAACACTCCCTGGGACAGCTCCTCGAACAGCCTCCACTCCCTGACCATCATCGAACTCAAGTGAATGCACCTGCTCAAAGCATTAGCCACAACGTTAGCCCTTCCTGGGTGATAGGAGAGGGTAAGGTCTTAGTCCTTCAAATATTCCATCCATCTATGCTGCCTCGAGTTCAAATCCCTCTAAGTGAAAATGTACCGCAAACTCTGATGGTCGGTGAAGATCTCGAACGCCTCTCCGTACAGATAGTGCCTCCACAACTTCAGAGTGAACACCACTACTGCCAACTCTAAGTCATGGGTAGGGTAGTTCTCCTCATGCATCTTGACCTGCCGAGAAGCATAGGCAACGAACCCACTATGCTGCATCAGTGTGGCACCCAAACTTGATCTCGACACATCGGTGTAGACCACGAACCCTCTGCTGCCCGACGGCAAGACCAACACTGGCGCTGAAGTGAACCTCGTCTTCAGCTCCTGGAAACTCCGCTCACAATCCTTTGACCAAACAAACCTGACATCCAGCCTTGTCAATCTGGTCAACGGCTCTGCAATCTGGGCAAAATTCTGGATAAACCTCCTATAGTAACCTGCCAGATCCAAGAAGCTGCGAACCTCTGACACTGATGTGGGCTGATCCCACGACAACACTGCCTCCACCCTGGCAGGGTCCACTACCACACCAGAACCTGAGATCATGTGCCCGAGAAAGTGCACCTCCCTTAGCAAAAATTCGCACTTGTCGAACTTGGCATACATTCGATGACTCCACAGGGTCTCTAGTACGATCCTCAGATGCTCCTCGTGCTCCTCCTCAGAAGTCGAGTAGACTAAGATGTCATCAACAAAGATGACCACAAACCGATCTAGGTACTCACTGAACACCCTATGCATCAAATCCATGAATGTTGCGAGTGCGTTCGTCAACCCAAACGACATCATGACGAACTCAAATTGACCGTACCTGGAACGGAAAGCCATCAAGCCAACATCTGACTCTCTGATCCTCATTTGATAGTAATCGGATCTCAAGTCAATCTTCGAGAACACCCTGGCTGACTGCAACTGATGGAACAAATCATTAATCCTCGGCAACGGATGCGTGTTCTTCACTGTAACCTGGTTCAGCTGCCGATAATCGATACACAAACACAGACTACCATCCTTCTTCCTCACAAATAGAATAGGGACAGCTCGGACGAATGAAGCCCAGCTCAAGCAACTCCTGCAACTAGCGTTTCAACTCGTGCAACTCTGCTAGAGCCATCTGGTAAGGTGCCTTGGACAAAGGCATCGTACTGGGAAAAAGCTCGATGGAGAACTCTACCTCTCGCTCAGGCGGCAACCCATGTAGATCCTCCGAGAAGACATCAGAGAACTCACAAACAACAGGCACGTCAAAAATCGACAATCTGCTAGGCTCCAAGGAAGAAATAGCAGCAAGGTACGCCACGCAGCCATCACAGATCAAATGACGAGCTCTACAAAAGGAAATAAAGGGTCGACGGGTAGACCGGATAACTCGGAAGTAAAGAATGGGCGCTCCAGGTATCTCAAACCGAACGATCTTCCGCTGACAATCGACCATCACTGAGTAAGCCTCCAACCAGTCCATGCCCAGGATGACGACAAAGTCACGAAGCTGCAACGCGTACAACCTGGCCGGCAACTGGTGTCCCTCAACCTCAACAATGACGCCCTCCAAGTAACTGAATGAACGCATGTAATCACCAGACGGGAGATCGACCATCACGTCACACTGCCTCTCTGGTGTGTGACAAACTATAGACTCATAAAACTCCTCGAAAGCAAAACAGAGAGAAGCACTGGGGTCAACCAGAACACGGGCAGCTCTACCAAGGATAGGCAAGGTACCTATAACCAGGTTTGACGCCTCGGCCAGCTCCCTGGTGAGTGCCATCACACGACCGCGACCACGCCCACGCTGCGGCACCTACTGAGGCTGCTGCTGCTGCTGGGGAAACTACTGCTACTGCTGGTACAGCTGGTACTGTTGAGGCTGTTGGAACTGCGAAAATTGTTGTGGCTGCTGCTGGTACTGCCCCTACTGCTACTGAAGGGTAGCCTTCTGCAGGGGAGGGAACTTGTACTGCGGTAGCTGCTATGCGTACTGCACTGGCTGCTGTGGTTGCTGGACTTGCCCCATCGGGCAAACCCTCTGAAAGTGGCCTAGTAACCCACAAGTGTAGCAAACTGCCTCCTATCTTCCCTGCTCAGCTCCCTACTAGACTAACTGCTCCGCAAACCTCGACTACCGCCTCTGCTGCCGACTCCGTCCACCCCCGCGAGTGGACAACTGCCTGAACTTTGAGCAAATTCAGGAACTGCCGGAACTACCCGAGCCCGAAGAAGAAGAAGTCGCGCTGCCGCGACTACCTACGGGAAGCTGGTAGGGCGAGGACCTGGAAGAGGCTCCTCCCTTCTGTTGCTACTGCTAGGGCTGCCAGGTCTCTCTCTCCAAGGCGGTGGCCTTAGCCACAGCCTCTCCTAGGGTGGTACACATGTGAGCCGTCACACCCCACCTCAAGTCTGGCCTCAGTCGTATGATGAACCTCTCCGCACAAGCCTGCTCACTGCATGTTACATGACGAACATGCCTCAACAACCAGAAGAACCTCTGGTGGTACTGAGTAACTGAGAGATCTCCCTGCACCAACTCGTGGAACTGGTCTCGTCTCTCACGTGGAGCATAGTCGGGGAAGTACTCACCATGAAAGACCTCCAAAAACCGCTGCCAATAGATCTGATCCAAACGCTGCCCCTGGAAGTGAGTCTGCCGCTAAACTCTCCACCACTCGTGGGCTGCTCCCTTGAGTTGATACACCGCAAGTCTGACCTGGTCCTCCTCGGTGCAGTCCATAGTCTCGAACGTGCGCTCCATCTCATGCGTCCAACTGTTTGCCTTGTGTGGATCATACTCACCGAAGAACATCGGTGGCCGGAGATGCAAGAACCTCTCCAAGAGGGCGGTCCTATCCTCCATGACTGCCGTCCTCCTCTGACTGGCCTAGGTGCTCCTGAAACCCAACGCCTGTCAAACTGCTTGCTGCTCCTCCTTTGGATCTGCTTGCTACTCTGGAACTGCTGGGGGAGGTACTGGAGGTAGACCTTCTACTGCTGCCTGCTCAGGCTACCACGCTCCCTGGTACAAGTTTCTGAAGAACTGCTCTGCTAAGGGAAACTAGTCTGCGTACTACTGCGGCTGAGGCTGGTACTCCTACTGCTGCTACCCACATGCCGCTGCTACTGGCGCTGCTCCCTGAGGTTGTGCCACTGACTCCTCTGCTGACACCTCCTCCTGAACCTGCCCCTGCGCGGGCATATCCGACTCATCCTACTGCTCAATCAACTCTCTGGCCTGCCTATGCCTGCGCGGAGCCATATCCTACACGGCACACAACCAGCAAGGTTAACAATACTAACTCGGGCAGCTAGCAGTGTACTTGTACTACTGTTGGGACTTCTCGTTGCAGTTTAGATCCTCTACAAGTCCTGTCAGACTCTCGCTCTGATACCAACTGTAACGACCCCAAGAACCCGACCCTCGGCCCATGCTGAGGACCCGATTTTCGCGGTCGCCGCCCACGTACCGGAGGCCAGGAAGGGCTATAATATGAATCTAACAGGATATGTAATGGAAGTAAACGTCAACTGCAGAACTAGAAATGCACAAATAGAAATAGAAAGAAGAGCAAGACCGCTGTGTACTGCTCTAAGTATAGTCCCAGCACACACACACTAGTACAAGTAAAGGCAGGGGATAACAAGTCCCTTAGGGGCATACCCCGAGGGTGACGTACAATGAGAAGGGAAACCATTGCTAGCTATGGGGACCTCACTACCGCCCCGTTTCGTCCTCCCGGCGCGCGCCCTACCGCTGCTGAGAAGTCTCACCTGGGAAGGAAAGGGATGAGCTTCACAACAGAAGCTCAGTAGGGACTACCAATCTCCTATTGTCTCTAACAGGCAAAAGAATATATATATATATATATATATATATATATATATATATATATATATATCAAATGAATAACATCAGTTATATCTTCTACTTACGAACGGAAGTGTGGAAGGAAAGCTACAACTAGCGCGGTACGGAAGTATAACACAGTTAGAAACCCCGTACAACTGTTCGTCATGACCACCACACGGCTTGGTAACACAAACAGGGAAGGACCCCGCCTAGACAAAGAACACTAGCTAAAGAAAACACTACCACTAGTCAATCGGTCAGGTGTGTCGACCGACATCTTATCCTAGACCCAGGCCCAAACCTCCACGTCTTGTCAGAGTGACGTAGGACACGAAGTAACACAACAGTAACCGCCGTAGTCTGGTTGGACTACGGTCCCACGCCTGGCCTCTCCAAGTGGTTTCGGGGCCACAAGGAGTGAGGCGGTGAGAAGAAGGACTGACTGGCCTATGTCGGGAAGGACTCCAAACGACCTCGGCATCCCAGACTAACCACAAGAGCACTACAAACGACTCAACGTCGCTGTCCTAACCAGCATTTTCCCCTCTGCTCCAGAGTCCGCCTACTCGGCTGCTAACTCGAGCACGCTCGTAGCCCGGAGTACTCCCTCAACAGGATCCCAAGGACGGAGGTCCTAGGCAACGGTAAAAACCTCTCCACGGGACAAGCCTTCAAGTGCTGAGCATCGGGCAATGACTAGTGTAAGATCGTACTAGGGAACTAGCACAGGTGCCACGGGTACAATAAAAGCGGAAACGGCGAAGACTCCACAAAACACGCGACTTCACAGGACCATAACCTGTCTCTCGGCTGTAGTCGCGATGCATCAGGCCATCGTGACCTTGTCGCGACGCCTTACCCTATCGCGACAATGTCGCGGTGGCCCTTGCCGATGCGATCACGTCGCGACGCCCAAAAGCGTCGTGATCATGTCGCGACTGGCCAAGCCTTCGCGACAAGATCGCGACCTCTATGGTGGTCACGTCTTCAGCCGACAGGGGGGTTCTGGAGCAGTCCTCCTGGGAACCACCCCAAAACACGATACACACATTTCCACAAGGGGGAGGGGAGCATGTGCAACATGTATGAAAGCTGTAAATCACTCAAGCACCCTTAAAACCCCACAAACATGGATTCACAAGAATCTACACTCGATGGAAACCTCACTCAAGCACGAGCATGATCCTCACACTCCCACAACCCCAAACCACGAGGAAACACCATCTCTAGGGGGAGGTGATCATGCTTAGGGAGAGAGGATCAAGGGTCCCTACCTCCACAAGAAGAGCCGAGCCGTTGGGACCTTCACGTAGGAATGACCACCTCCTCCTCGCTCAAAGTACCATGACCACGTCCCCTGCACGAACGGGACGCCACCACCTCATCACGAGCACCACGAGCAAGAAGAATGGGCGAGAAACCGCAAGGGAGCTCGAGAGGGAAAGAAGGGGGAAGGAGGGGAAGTGAGAGGACGAGAGGGGTAGAATGGGGTGCGCCTTCGGTTTTAAACCGATGGCCCCCAAGACACGATGGGTCAGCCCGGGGCGACAACAACCATGTCGCGGCGCCCCTAGGCATCGCGACCATGTCGCAGCGGCCACCCCTGGCGCGACCCCAAAAGTAGTCAAACCTCGAAGATCAGGAAAAGCAAATGCGACGGTTGGCTAGGTCGCATCAACGTTATACGCTCCTGCCACCTGACACGACCGTTCTGACAGATAGGACAATGGTCACATCTGTCAGAAAAGCAGTCGCGAGGCCGCGACAAGAACGCGATGGCCACCCCCGTCACGACAAGAACGCGACGTCCGAGTGCGGCGCGTCACCAAGCCTGTTGTAGCAGGCCACTCTGGCGCGACCGTGTCGCGACTAGAGTGCCTGTCGTGACCCTGAGGACAGGGCCAAAGGGCCTAAGGGGGCCGGATCATACACTCTCCAACGACCCTCTAGATGAGAAATGCTCCATGCTATAAAGTGTTTGCACGTCCCCTCCTTAGTTCTGTGATGGCCCTCATTATACCGGTACGGTTATACCAACCCACGTCGGTATAACAAGCGTCATCACAGTGGGACATTTACTCAAACGATACAAACAGCTGAGATACACGCGAATATACGACAGAGTAGCGGAAGTAAAAGACAACTGTCTTCATTCATTCATCATCCACATTTAACATACATGAAATTGCAATGACATTAAAGAACTTAAAAGTTCACATAATTAAATTGCTGAAATT
Source organism: Colocasia esculenta (assembly GCA_014218235.1). Lineage (NCBI taxonomy): Eukaryota > Viridiplantae > Streptophyta > Magnoliopsida > Alismatales > Araceae > Colocasia > Colocasia esculenta. The sequence goes on along the minus strand of CM024754.1, from coordinate 158,936,253 downwards.
TAAATACACAATGTCCACACTTATACAATTTTCTCATGATTTCTAGTACAACGTCACTTTTACATACTATGAAAACACAAAAGGGGCACACTGCTCCAACAATCTAAACTCCGCGCTCGGAGTCCGTCTCTACCTTCTCCTCCACGAGAGTCTCGTCACCGTCTATACCTGTACGCCGAAGCAAGAAGTGAGTCTTAAAGACTCAGCAAGCAACACTACACATAACATACACGTATAAGTCATAGCGGTTTCTACATGCACATTCACAAATTTCAACATATGGCATGCTAGTCATTTGAAAGTTGCAACCTATCATGAAAGTTCTACAATTTAATACATGGATCATGCTTTCAGATTTCTAAGAATAAAACTTACCTATCACATGCTCTCTATTCAATTTACTCGTGAAATTTTGTCTTTAAAGAGCCAAGACATGAGAGCTACCAACATGAACACTGTGTATATATGAAGGGAAAACACAACTAGCATGGATTTTACATGTTCTCAAGCACATACATAGACATTTTCACATGCCTTAAGTTGCTGGTTTCATATGGTTTAATGGCTGTAAACCTACACAAGAGAGCTACAATGTTGTTTAAAACATACCATGTGAACAACCAATCATGCTATTTTGTACACGTGCTCATCAATTATCCCTAACACGGATTCTAGACATTTTTGCACATATAAACGTGATGATAACAACATGAAATTAATGATTTCACATGGTTTCAGATTTGTCTCACATGGATTTCAATGTCATATTCTCACATTTTTAGTTTCACATTTTCTTTACACAAGTTTCCAATTCACATGGTTGCACTTTGCACATACACATTTCACATTGTTCACTTACACATTATCACATGAACACATACACATTACACATTTTAGGTGTCGTGACACATAGTCCAAACCACCAAAGAAGGACATATACACATCACATTACACATAGACGCCATCTAGGCATTCCAATGGCGACTCTTGGACTCCGCAGACCGGGAGAACAAGTCTCCACCCTAACCAGTGGTACTTGTCCACCACCAGGATTTCCCCCTAATGCCCTTAGGGTCACTTACACATTGAACTTTCTCAGGGGACTTTTCCCTGATACAGTTCCACTGCCCTCTACGGAAGCAGTGTCACATTGGCACAGTTACACATTTACACATTTTTCTGATTTTACACATGGTTTTACACATATCACCTTTCATCCCATTCACTTTCCCACTCACATGCATATCTCTTTTTTCCTGACATGACACTACAGATTTCAAGAGTTTAACACACAGTAAATTCACCAATCAGGTTGGGTTTAAACGATATCTAATCACTTTACGATGACATGCATAAATTTTTACATTTCACATGGAAAAAGTGCATAACTCCTTATATACTGGTCCAAATGACCTGGAAATTTAACCACATGCTATTTTTGGGCTCAAGATCATACATTCAATTTTTCAGATTTTTCTGAGCTAAATAGAATTTACAGAAAATCAAATACCTATTTAGCATGCCATTCATAATTTAAGTTGACATGGAGTTTAACACCATCATACATTTTTTCCACTTACTGTCTGAACAGAGACTAACTGATATATGCATGATCTGAAAATACAGAATTACCCTAAATCATACAACCATAGATCGATCACAACAATTCTTTCCTGCATGCCTTTTTATTTACCGAACCGAAATTAATAGCAATTTATGCAAGCATGGACAATTTATCAAAATTTGAGTACACATATACTAATCCACTAACCTCATGATCTGACAAAACTTAGGGCACTAAGACTAGTCCTAATCATAAAACATGGATTGGCAAGATCACCAACAAATCATGCTTGTATTTTCATGTAACAAAATAACTTCTATCATTCACCAGCATGCCCACTCATCCATCCACACCCCACATTTACTAATATACATAGTGTATAGGGTTACCATATATCCTCATCACGGAAAACCCATCGAAAATAATCGTATAGGAGGGCAGAACAGTTTACTGTTCTGTCCAGATGAACTTGGCGGCGGTCTCTAGCCGTTAATTCAATGTCAGCGGCATAGTCGATGGACGCCAATCATGATCTCAGCGTCCAGGGACCTTGCCGTTAATGCAGGTCCGTGTAGAACACAGACCCGAGCTCTCAAGATAGGGCGAATCTGAGGGTCTAGGACACGAGGGAAAATTCATAAAAATTGAAAAACCATCCTAGACTCATACGGGAACCTTATGGTAGGGTCACTTGCCTTTTAGAAACACTCCTAAGGGATCAAAAGTGCTGGTGAAGCCCTCCTTGGGCAGTCCCAAGAAGTGCAAAAATGTCCTCCAAGATCTCCTTCCTCCGGGCTCTTGGATGATCTCCACAGCAAGGAAATGTCGGGGAGGCCTTCCTCGATGATCCCTCTTGCCTCCAGTTGCAGTAGAACGCCGGACAAAGCTTCAGAAGTTCGGATTTTGGGCTGCAAAGATGGGGTTTTCTCACAGTCCGAAATAGGGTTTTTCTCCTCTGGTTTCTCTCTTGCAAAAGGGTGAAGAGAGGGGTTGGGGAGCAGATTTGGGTTGGATATATGGGAGAGACTTCTCTCCCACTCACAGGGTGATAAGATGGCTCTCAGAGCCGTTGGGGACAGCTCCCCAATGGGTGAGCTTCCTTGTTTCCGGAATTTCTGGCTCTGCAACACATGCAGGTCAGGGAAATCGGCGTCCACATCATTAGACGCCAGGATTAGTGTTGGCGTCCATGGGTGGACACTGACACCTCCTCGACGTCCTGGTATTGACGCCAATCTGGCCTTCGGCCAGAACTCTAAAACATGCAGAAAACTATGCATGCCATGCATATATACATGCAATATGTATATGGTAGTGTATCCATACTATCGCCATTCAATACATGCATTATTTACATCTAGTAAAAACACATGCACACGTAATTGTACTAATTAATACGTACGTAAATATGTATATACATACACAAGCACAAATATACACACACAAATACAAATAATGCGACGGAAATTCGAGGGCCTTACACCCTCTCCCCCTTAAAGAAACTTCGTCCTCGAAGTTAGAACGACACTACTCAAACAAATGGGGATACTTCTTCTTCATCGCATCCTCAAGCTCCCAAGTAGCCTCCTCTGGTGAGAAGTTCCGCCAGAGAACTTTCACCGACGCAATACTCTTGTTCCGGAGATGCTGAACCTTCCGGTCAAGAATAGCTACTGGTTGCTCGACATACGAAAGATCTGGCTAGATCTCCACTGGCTCATGACTAATCACATGAGACGGATCTCGGACATACTTCCTGAGCATAGATACGTGGAATACAGGGTGAACGCTAGCCAAAGCTGGGGGTAATGCTAGCTCATACGCCACGCTGCCCAAACGTCGGAGAATCTCATATGGGCCAATGAATCTAGGGCTTAGCTTGCTATGCCTGCCAAATCTGACGACACCACAAGTAGGCGATATCCTCAGGAAGACATGATCGCCAACCTTGAACTCCAAATCCTTTCTCCTGTTGTCGGCATAACTCTTCTGCCTATCCTGCGCCGCAACAAGCCTCTTCCTGATAAGCTGGATCTTGTTCGAAGTTTCCTGAACTAACTCCGGTCCGATCAACTGCCTATCACCAGTCTCCTCCCAACATAAAGGAGATCTACAGGGCCTACCATACAACGCCTCGAATGGAGCCATACCAATGCTCGCATGAAAGCTGTTGTTGTATGCGAACTCCACTAGAGGTAAATGACGCTCCCAATCATCCTTCCAATCGAGAACACACTCTCTCAACATATCCTCGAGCGTCTGGATAGTCCTCTCGGGCTGTCCATCGGTCTGGGGATGAAACGCCGAACTAAGCTTCAGCTCCGAACCTAACGCATCCTGAAGACCCTTCCACAGCCTCGAAGTGAATCTCGGATCTCGATCTGAAATAATCGACTTCGGTACGCCATGCAATCTAATGATACCACTAACATACAATCTAGCTAAACTCTCTACTGACTGCTTCTTCTTCATAGGCAAGAAATGAGCAGTCTTCGAGAATCTATCTATAACTACCCAAATCGAGTCATTGCCCCTTCTAGATCGAGGCAAATCCGAAATGAAGTCCATAGTGACAGCTTCCCACTTCCATACTGGGATATCCATCCTCTGCATAAGGCCGGATGGTTGCTGTCGCTCGGCCTTCACTTGCTGACACACCAAACACCTAGACACATAATCCGCAATATCCTTCTTCATGCTGGACCACCAAAATGATCTCTTCAGGTCTTGATACATCTTAGTGTTACCCGGATGAATAGAGAATCGCGATCTATGAGCCTCTGCTAGCACATGCTCACGGACATCTACTAAATCAGGGACACAAACACGGTGCTGAAATCTAATTACACCATCCTCATCACGAGCAATGCCCGCCTTACCCACTAATTCTAACAATCTAGGGTCGGCTTCCTGTTGCTCGATCACCTCATCCAAAACCGAGGATCTAAGGGATAGCTGATCTACAAAAGCCTAACACAGGGATGGCTCTAACTCGGTCATAGAGTACGCCGCATCCTCCAACATCTTCCAATCTTGCTGGAGCGAAGACCTCTTTCTACTAAGAGCATCCGCTACGACATTCGCCTTTCCAGGGTGATACTGAAGGTCGAAGTCATAGTCCTTCAAGAACTCAATCCATCTTCTCTGCCTCAGGTTTAATTCCTTTTGGAGAAAAGATACTTTAAGCTCTTGTGGTCAGTAAACACCTCAAATCTGACACCATAAAGATAGTGCCTCTAGATCTTTAGTGCATGAACCACTGCTGCGAGCTCCAAGTCATGAGTCAGATAGTTCCTCTCATACTACTTTAACTGACGAGAAGCATAAGCCACTACCCTTTCTTGCTACATGCGCACACAGCCTAAACCGATCCGAGACGCATCCGTATAAATGGCAAAGCCCTCTAGACCACTAGGCAATATCAATACCGGAGCAGAAGTAAGCTTAGCCTTCAATAGCTGGAAGCTATGCTCACATGCCTCAGACCATACGAGCCTCTCACCCTTCCTGGTTAGCTTTGTCAAGGGGGCGGCGATGGATGAGAAACCCTCAATGAATCGCCGATAGTAACCAGCTAACCCAATAAAACTACGAATCTTCAAAGGGGTCTTGGGAACCTCCCAATCCATAACCACCTAGACCTTCGCTGGATCAACTGCAACACCAGCGCCGGAGATAACATGCCCGAGGAAATGAACCTCGCGCAACCAAAAATCACACTTGCTGAATTTTGCATACAGCTTGTGTTCACGAAGAACCTCGAACACTAACCTCAAATGCTGATGGTGGGTGGCCTCATCCGGAGAATAGACCAACACATCGTCAATAAACACTACGACAAAGCTACCTAAATACGGCCTAAACACCAGGTTCATGAGATCCATGAACGCTGCAGGGGCGTTGGTCAATCCAAAAGGAAGGACCAAGAACTCATAATGTCCATAACGGGACCTAAATGCCGTCTTGGACACATCCTCACTCCTAATCCTCAACTGATGATAACCAGATCGCAAGTCAATCTTAGAAAAGACTGATGCATCTCGCAACTGGTCAAACAAGTCATCAATACGAGGTAAGGGATACCTGTTCTTCACAGTCACTTGGTTCAACTTCCTATAGTCAATGCACAACCTAAGTGACCCGTCTTTCTTCTTGACGAATAATACAGGTGTGCCCCAAGGGGAAACACTAGGGCGAATAAATCCCTTATCAAGCAACTCTTGCAACTACCTCCTCAACTCGGCTAATTCTGCAGGAGCCATCCGATATGGAGCCTTCGAGATAGGAGAGGTGCCCGGAAGCAACTCTATGGTAAACTCTATCTCTCTATCCGGTGGAAATCCAGACAAGTCATCAGGAAAGACATCTAAAAAATCCTGCACTACCTCAATCTCCGCAAGAGTCAGTGACTCATCAGCCTCTGGCACTAACACCACGCTGGCAAGAAAAGCGTCACAACCCTTGTTTACCATGCGCATCGCCTTCATGGCAGAGATGACTAACTTTCCAGCCAAGTTCCTTGGCAAGGGATGAGAGAACTCGTCCTCACCAGGAATGCAGAAAACAATCCTCTTCCGACGACAATCCACTAACGCATAGTGCTCCTCTAGCCAATCCAGACCAAGAATAGCATCATAGTCCTTCATCTTTAGCAAGAAGAAACACCCATCTACGATTCTATCCTCAATGCATACAGGTAACGACGGAATGCACTTCCTAGTCGATACCGTACCCGCAGGGGTGTGCACAGACAAAGGGACCTCTAAATCCTCAGACTCTACGCCTAACTCTAGGGCTAACTGCCTAGCGAACCGCTCGAAAATGAACGAGTGAGTAGCACCCGTATCAAACAAAACCCGAGCGTGCACACCTAAAAGCAAAATCGTACCTTCGGTGACATGCTCCGCCTGCTCGGAGTCCTCGCGAGCTAAAGCAAACACTCGAGCTGGGGCTCGAGGCCTTCCTGGTCTTCCCGTAGCTGGTGCGGCTGCCGCTACTGCTGGGGCTGGCGCTCCACGCTGAGCTCCCTATTGAAGTCTTGGGCAGTCCTTGATCTTGTGGTCGCTGCTCCCGCACTTCAAGCATCTACCCGCTACCAACCAACACTCGGAACCACCATGTGTCTTCCCGCAATGGGGACACTCTTTCTTCACACCAGGGGAACGTACAAAAGGTACCTGAGAGTTGCTGACTGTACAGAAGGGTACCTGTGGGACATTTACCCAAATGATACAAACAGCTGAGATACACGCGAATATACGACAGAGTAGCGGAAGTAAAAGACAACTGTCTTCATTCATTCATCATCCACATTTAACATACATGAAATTGCAATGACATTAAAGAACTTAAAAGTTCACATAATTAAATTGCTGAAATTTAAATACACAATGTCCACACTTATACAATTTTCTCATGATTTCTAGTACAATGTCACTTTTACATACTATGAAAACACAAAAGGGGCACACTGCTCCAACAATCTAAACTCCGCGCTCGGAGTCCGTCTCTACCGTCTCCTCCACGAGAGTCTCGTCACCGTCTATACCTGTACGCCGAAGCAAGAAGTGAGTCTTAAAGACTCAGCTAGCAACACTACTCATAACATACACGTATAAGTCATAGCGGTTTCTACATGCACATTCACAAATTTCAACATATGGCATGCTAGTCATTTGAAAGTTGCAACCTATCATGAAAGTTCTACAATTTAATACATGGATCATGTTTTCAGATTTCTAAGAATAAAACATACCTATCACATGCTCTCTATTCAATTTACTCGTGAAGTTTTGTCTTTAAAGAGCCAAGACATGAGAGCTACCAACATGAACACTGTGCATATATGAAGGGAAAACACAACTAGCATGGATTTTACATGTTCTCAAGCACATACATAGACATTTTCACATGCCTTAAGTTGCTGGTTTCACATGGTTTAATGGCTGTAAACCTACATATGAGAGCTACAATGTTGTTTAAAAGATACCATGTGAACAACCAATCATGCTATTTTGTACACGTGCTCATCAATTATCCCTAACACGGATTCTAGACATTTTCGCACATATAAACATGATGATAACAACATGAAATTAATGATTTCACATGGTTTCAGAATTGTCTCACATGGATTTCAATGTCATATTCTATCATTTTTAGTTTCACATTTTCTTTACACAAGTTTCCAATTCACATGGTTGCACTTTGCACTTACACATTTCACATTGTTGTCTTACGCATTATCACATGAACTCATACACATTACACATTACACATTTTAGGTGCCGTGACACATAGTCCAAACCACCAAAGAAGGACATATACACATCACATTACACATAGACGCCTTCTAGGCATTCCAATGGCGACTCTTGGACTGCGCAGACCGGAGAACAAGTCTCCACCCTAACCAGTGGTACTTGTCCACCTCCAGGATTTCCCCCTAATGCCCTTAGGGTCACTTACACATTGAACTTTCTCAGGGGGACTTTTCCCTGATACAGTTCCACTGCCCTCTATGGAAGCAGTGTCACATTGGCGCAGTTACACATTTACACATTTTTCTGATTTTACACATGGTTTTACACATATCACTTTTCATCCCATTCACTTTCTCACTCACATGCATATCTCTGTTTTCCTGACATGACACTACAGATTTCAGGAGTTTAACACACAGTAAATTCACCAATCAGGTTGGGTTTAAACGATATCTAATCACTTTACGATGGCATGCATAAATTTTTACATTTCACATGGAAAAAGTGCATAACTCCTTATATATTGGTCCAAATGACCTGGAAATTTAACCACATGCTATTTTCAGGTTCAAGATCATACATTCAATTTTTCAGATTTTTCTGAGCTAAATAGAATTTACAAAAAATCAAATACCTATTTAGCATGCCATTCATAATTTAAGTTGACATAGAGTTTAACACCATCATACATTTTTGCCACTTACTGTCTGAACAGAGACTAACTGTTATATGCATGATCTGAAAATACAGAATTACCCTAAATCATACAACCATAGATCGATCACAACAATTCTTTCTTGCATGCCTTTTTATTTACCGAACCGAAATTAATAGCAATTTATGCAAGCATGGACAATTTATCAAAATTTGAGTACACATATACTAATCCACTAATCTCATGATCTGACAAAACTTAGGGCACTCAGACTAGTCCTAATCATAAAACATGGATTGGCAAGATCACTAACAAATCATGCTTGTATTTTCATGTAACAAAATAACTTCTATCATTCACCAGCATGCCCACTCATCCATCCACACCCCACATTTACTAATATACATAGTGTGTAAGGTTACCATATATCCTCATCATGGAAAACCCATCGAAAATAATCGTATAGGAGGGCATAACAATTTACTGTTCTGTCCAAATGAACTTGGCGGCGGTCTCTGGCCGCTAATTCAATGTCAGCGGCATAGTCGATGGACGCCAATCATGATCTCAGCGTCCAGGGACATTACCGTTAATGCAGGTCTGTGTAGAACACAGACCCGAGCTCTCAAGATAGGGTGAATCTGAGGGTCTAGGACACGAGGGAAAATTCATAAAAATTGAAAAACCATCCTAGACTCATACGGGAACCTTATGGTAGGGTCACTTGCCTTTTAGAAACACTCCTAAGGGATCAAAAGTGCTGGTGAAGCCCTCCTTGGGCAGTCCCAAGAAGTGCAGAAATGTCCTCCAAGATCTCCTTCCTCCGGGCTCCTGGATGATCTCCACAATAAGGAAATGTCGGGGAGGCCTTCCTCGATGATCCCTCTTGCCTCCAGTTGCAGTAGAACGCCGGACAAAGCTTCAGAAGTTCGGATTTTGGGCTGCAAAGATGGGGTTTTCTCACAGTCCGAAATAGGGTTTTTCTCCTCTGGTTTCTATCTTGCAAAAGGGTGAAGAGAGGGGTTGGGGAGCAGATTCGGGTTGGATATATGGGAGAGACTTCTCTCCCACTCACAGGGTGATAAGATGGCTCTCAGAGCCGTTGGGGACAGCTCCCCAATGGGTGAGCTTCCTTGTTTCTGGAATTTCTGGCTCTGCAACACATGCAGGTCAGGGAAATCGGCGTCCACATCGTTAGACGCCAGGATTAGTATTGGCGTCCATGGGTGGACGCTGACACCTCCTCGACGTCCTGGTATTGACGCCAATCTGGCCTTCGGCCAAAACTCTAAAACATGCAGAAAACTATGCATGCCATGTATATATACATGCAATATGTATATGGTAGTGTATCCATACTATCACCATTCAATACATGCATTATTTACATCTAGTATAAACACATGCACACGTAATTGTACTAATTAATACGTAAGTAAATATGTATATACATACACAAGCACAAATATACACACACAAATACAAATAATGCGACGGAAATTCGAGGGCCTTACAGGTTCTCTCTCTACATACCTCTTTGGACTCTTGGGGTCCTATTTATAAAGGACATAGGTTGGTGATCTGGCCCATAAACCCTTATGGCACTAGTTCACCTCTTCATGGTGATTCGGTGCTAGTGGTCTGGTGCCCGTACATCCCTTTAAGGTGATCCAGTGACCTGATGGGCCTAGTGCCAGTTCATCCCTTGAAGGTGATCCAGCGCAAGATGGGTCTGGCATTGGTTCACATTTTCATGTTGATCTGACACCAGTGCCTTGTCTTTTTGACATCCGAGCATAGGTTATTCCGTCATCAATACTTTGACTTCATGATTGTGGACTTCTGACTTGTTGCACGGTCACGGGTCTATTAGCTTGTCACTAACATGTAGGTCCTTGCCGTGTGAAGTATATATTACCGTGCAATCAGCAATCTCCATGGTTATCGGCGTTTTATTTTTGTCATCAACAATCAGTCAACCAATTTTTGGGGTTCAGTTGACTGTTCTCCATGCCTTGTCAAACTTGTACACTCTGGGAGGTTCGATAGACCAAAAAATAGAATTTGGTTGACCGACTGTCAGCTTCTGACTATCCTTTCATCTGTTGGCTAGTCAGTCTTCAAATGATTCTTGTGCCAATTGAAGCACATATCTTAATGACAAGAGAGCCTTCTCTCCGCACACATTAAAGGTGATGTTCTCAGTACCTTGGCTTTTTGACGCCGAGTGTAGGCTGCTACGTCATTAAGACTTTGGTTTCATGATTGCAGGCTTTTGACTTATTGCACGGTCACGGGCTTGTTGGCTTGTCTCTGACTTGCAGGTCTTCGCCATGTGTAGCATTATACATATCGCCGTGCAACTGGCCATCTTCATGGTTACCAGCACTTTATTTCTGCCGTTAACATCCATACCCAGCAACGCTTATCTCCCTTTGTTCTAACAGAAGAAATTCTATCTCTTTTTCATCTATAACCTGCTAGGGCATAAATGTTTCAAGGCATTTGTGTAGGGACTATTCCAATTGACATTATCCCTCTTCTCTATGGGTACATTCCACTCCCAGGATTGCTACCATTGGTCAACCTTGAACTGCAACACTTGGGTGGCCATTGTCACTTTGTCCTCTTTAGAATATTTGATGACTTTCAACATTTCCTCAACTTTTTCGACCCACTTTAACACTACTCTTGACCAATTGCTGTTTCAAAAAACTAACAATCCCATCTTCATAAATTTTTCTTAAAAGGAAGTCCTAAGTTTTCTTGCTAAACTACTTTCCTATGGATTTTCTGTTAACGTCTGAACCTGTCCTTGAAAGTATTGCCTTGAATGCATCTAAATCAGAATTTTCACTTTCTTCTTGTGGCATTTCAACTGAGGAAGTGCTAATTGTTTCTCCTCTAGATGAATCTCCAAGTTCCATAGGTCGCTCTTGATTGGTTAGGCCTTGCCCTTTCCTTCCATTACCTGAAATATTATCATCTAATTAGTGATCAACACATTCAATCAGACCATACTCACCTCTTAAATTCTAAAATAACCAAATCCTAACTACCTAGAGCACATCTGATTGTTCCTATTAAGGTCTTATTATTAAGATGAATGGTTGCAAAGTGTCCAGCCCATAACCATGCCATGATACCACCTATTGTGACACCCCACCTGGACATACACAGATCACATATACCACGGTTGTAATGAGGTGTCATACACGAACAATGTTCAAACACACTCGTTATGGGATGGACCTTCTGCATTTTATATGACCAGCAAAACCATTCAACAACGTAGTCTCATAAGTGCAATATGATACAAGTCCAAAGCTTTTACATCATTCGTAATACATAATATTGATTGTTTACTCTTGGTTCAATACATAGCCAAGGCTGACTAATTACAAAAGTGACTTAAAGATTCTTCCTCCTCTTCTACATCTTCAAAGTTTAGCAGTGGCTTGAGATACAAATCTTCATATCTCCTTAATTTGATTGATCTGAATTTACAGAAGACAAGGGCATGAGTTGAAAGGACTCAGTAGGCAAGTTAGAACTAAAATGAATCAGAAGAGTATTGCTGAAGGATAAAGAGAGAAACTTAATCATGCACTTAATCATAACACATATCAAATTTTGAATAGAAAGATAAGCTGATCATATCCATATAGAACATATTGACTGTTGCTTTCAGATCTTATCAAAACAAACTTGACTTAATTAAAGATTCATTCAAACAGAAAGTGACAAAATCTAAATTCTTAACATAAATCGACATGCATCAAAGCTACTCTCAAAGAGGTTATAAACTTGCATCTTCAGTGCCTAGATGTTCTGACACATCTGATCTTGCCTTTGCTCAGAAGCAGGGACAAATATCCCACCTACAAAGAAGACATGTTGTCTCCATGTGCAATATGATGTTTTGCGGTTGACAAAATGAGTTTGTCTTGAAGCATATGACCATGTGTATTTTATGGATTTTATGTGGACTTATGTAAAATTCTCATGATCAGTGTACCTTGGTTTAATTTCATATATAAATGAGCCCTACAAGGCTTACATAGTGTCTAGTGTTCACAAACAAGAGGCCAAGGTGAGTGTTTAATCTTTTCAGATGTTACAATTTGAACTGACTTGAGTTCTGCACTTTTACAGAAAATCGGTCGACCGACCCAAGAAAATCGAACGACTGACCTAGCCAGTACCATTTGGCACTACAACAGTAAGGAAATTGGACGATCAAATTGAAAGAGTTGGTCGACCGATTATATCAAGACAATCGATTGGAGAACAACAAAAGACCAGTCGATTGGAGAACAACAAGGCCAATCGATTGAACAACAGAGCCCAATCGATTGATGACCAAGTACAAAATTGGACGACCGATTTGAGGATTTCGGTCGGCAGACCTGGCCAGTATAGTTTTGTATTGGGACAGTCCAAAAGTTGGACGACCGACCTGATAGTTTCAATTGACTAATTTAGTACAAATGAAGGGCCAATCGAAGGTAAATCTAGAATCAGACCACCGATCTGGTAATATCAATCGACCAATTCAGTTTCTTTTTTGGATTGGACTCTTTCTTGTTTTGGATTTGCATAAGTTTATCTTTTGATCTACGGCCAAGATGAAGTCCTTAGGTCATAGGTATAAAGGAAGAGGCCGTCCCTTGTGAGTATACAACACATAAATTTTTGGAGAAGAGGTTTCTGCACCCGGCTAGGTCAAAGGATGTACAAGTGGCCCAGAACAACTTCCAGGCTTTCTCCTCGAGGTTTTTTGATTCAAGTAAAAGCTTTGGACCTCAAAGTATGATCTGCAACCATAGTGCAACATCCAAGGAAGCTAGTGCAATTGATTGACTTCCACTTCAAACATTTCTCAACAACACTTACAGGGGAAATCTGAACTTCATGTTTCTACATCTTTCTCTTGTTCGTTGGGTTAAGAAACTTCTCTTAATATTTATTTTACATATCCTTGTGTGTGTAAGAGTTGTGCTCGTGGTCTACGAGCATGTGTGTGTGAGGGTTTCCACAGTGAGGCTATGTCGCTGTTGAGACATGTGTGTGTGTCTTTATATGTGTGGAGGGCTTATACTCTGTATCCCCAGCCAAGTTCAGAGTAGTGTGTTTCCACCTCACATGTGTGAGGGGTGGACGTAGGTGCACAATCCTTGTGTGGTCGAACCACCTAAACAACTGCGTACTGTGGCGTATTTCCTTTTCTTCTACCTCTTGTACGTACGTTGTTGGTTTGTGGTAACATGTTTGGTGCGATCGTTTTGTTTGGTCTATCAAATTAGTTTAATTTTTTATTTGGTAGTCAACCAAGTCACCCCTCCCCTCTTGGTTGTACATTTCACACGTTCATTTCAATTGGTATCAGAGTAGGTTCTCTTTTCTGAAAGATAGATCCTCGTGTGGAATGGCCAACAAAGGGTACATAGATGAAGACCACCCGGTCAACCGTCCACCATATTTTGATAGTAACAATTACACCTATTGGGGAAACTGGATGCATGTCTTTCTCAGAGCTCAAGACTATGAGATCTGAAAAGTGGTAAGCAATGGTCCATACGTTCTACCAGAGGATGAAGAAAAGTGAACAGAAGATCAAATTAAGAAATCTAAGACTAATTATTGTGCAATGAACATCATGCAGTGTGCAATTCATCCTAACGAATATTCATGTGTCTCCATGTGCAGCTCCGCTAAAGGTATGTGGGACAACTTGAAACTTATATATGAAGACACCTCGGAAGTTAAGGAAACCAAGGCAACCATTCTAGTCTCTGAATATGAGTTATTTCGAATGTAGCCACAAGAAACAATCTATGAGATGTTTGCTAGGTTTACCACTATAACGAATGGGTTAAAGGCTCTTGGGAAAGACTACACCAGTTCTAAATTAGTCAGAAAAATTCCCAAGTCACTGCCTACGGCTTGACACACCAAGGCAACTATTATTGAGGATTCTAAAAACATGACTACCCTCAAGCATGAGGAGTTAATTGGATCCTTGATGACATACTAGCTTAACATTAAGAGAAATGAGCCTAAAGTCAAAAAGGGGAAAGGAATTGCCCTCAAGGCTACATCAGTCCGTCAAGAAAGCAACACTGATGAAGATGGTGATATGGACGGAGAAGAGGAGTTAGCAATGCTAACCAGGAAGATGTGAAACTTCCTCCGCAAAAGGAAATCATTCCAGAGAAATTCAAAGAAGCTAGTCAGGAGATCCTTCCCACAAAAAGGTGAGAGCAGCAAAGAGAAGGAAGTTATCTACTATGAATGCAAGAAACTGAAAAACATTCAGATACTTCATCCACTGACTCTGAAGAACATTCAGAAAATCTGTGTCTCATGGCTCACGGCAAGGAAGCTGAAGAGGTAAATGACGAAACTGAAAACTTTTCTTCACAACAATGGGAATTAGTCTATAAACCTTTGTTTGAAAAATTCAAGAAAGTGAAATCTGAAAACAAAATGCTGAAAAATAAGATTGAATCCATTCTTCACAATGAAATACCTTGTTCATCATGCATTGCATTGAAGAGTGAATCTCAAATCTTGAAAGAATCTCATGATGTCTTCGTTACTAAGGTTGCTCTATATGAAGAGGAAATCAAATGCATGAATAGTGAAAAAGGGCAATGAGAAAAATGTTCAATTTGAGAAGGAAAATTCTAAACTTAAAATTGAAATTGCCAAATTGAAAACTAAGTTGAGCACCTTTGAGAAAGAAGTGACTAAACAAAAGGGTGTTGTTTTTAGACTAGTGAAGGGGAAACAAAATTTAGATGAGGTCCTCTCAATTCCTGTGAATTTACAGAGAGAGAGACTCGGTTATAAACTTGACAAGAAAAAGGCTTTTTAGTCTAAAACTAAAACTTCATTTGTGAAAGAAACTGGCAATCTGAAACTCTCTAAGCCTAACTATGCTAAAAATGCTCAATTCAATAAGAAACAAATTTTCAAAGGACCAACCATATTGTTCACAATCACACTAATTTTTCAAAGCCAACACTGTAAATATCAATAATTACTTGCTTTTATTGTGGTAGTAATGGTCATACCAATGTCATATGTCCTTTCAAAAGAAATCTTCAAATATCAAATTGGTCTGGATTATAAAAGATTTAATATCATCCTTGACTAACACCAGTGGACCCAAGAGGATTTGGGTACAAAAATCCAACTAGAATTTGTTTCTATCTTTGCAGGTATGTCTCAGAGCCGAGAGCGGCAAATGGTATTTGGACAGCGGTTGTTCAAGACATATGAGTGGAGACAAAACAGAATTCATAGAGCTTCAGCTGAACGAAGGAGGTAAGGTAACTTTTGGAGGTAAGGACAAAGGTAAGATCATTGGAACATGTAAGATTGGAAACCACATTGAAAATGTAGGCTTAGACCATAATCTTTTAAGCATAAGCCAACTGTGTGATAAGGGGTACAAAATTATAATCTCATTGTGCTATAATGGACAAGAATTCCAATGAAGTAAAATTCCTAGATTGAAGAGTAAATAATGTTTATACTGTTGATTTGGACCTAATGGAATCTTAAAATCCTTGATTCTTGGCTAATGATCATGAGGAGAATGCATGGCTATGGCACCGTCTCTTGGGTCATGCTAGTTTTTGAGTAATATCTAAACTATCTAGAATGGACCTTGTAAGTGGCTTGCCTAAAATGAAATTTAAAAATGATAAGGTTTGTGAAGCATGTGCTAAGGAAAAACAGACAAGAACTTCTTTCAAAAGGAAAAATATTATGAGTAGCACACGCCCACTTGAACTCATTTATCTAGATTTATTTGGGCCAACAAAAACATCTAGTTTAGCTGAGAAATATAATAGATTTGTAATTGTGACGGTCCTCATCGTTCAAACCCGTTAACCCAATAATGAGTCCGACCCGACTCCATCTCCTGCGAACCGACCGAGGCCTCAGAAGGGATATCAACACACACATGTCTGTGGAAATATAAAAGAACATACTGAACATACATGAGATTCCATATCTTACACATATTCACACGAAATGTACATATCCATTTCCGAAATAAAGTCAAGTATAGGGTACAACTGCCTAGGACAAACCCCCAAGTTACAACAAAAAAGAAATTACAGGGTACAACTGCCTGGGAACCATACTATCCATGAAAGAATGCGATGCAACTAGATCAATTAATGTTCTAGAAAAAAAATTCAAGGAGAGGTATTATACCTTTAATCAAATTTGATGCCTCTGCTTGAGCTCTCGTGATTGCCATGACTTGTCCTCGTCCCCTCTGACAAGGCAGACCTCTACCTCGCTCAGCTAATGGCTGCTGGAATGGTTGCTGCTACTATGGTGCCCTTCTACCATAACTACCTCTTCTAGGATATGGACAATTTCTAATCAAGTGTCTCGATTGATCACAATTATAGCATCTATACTCTGGTGAAACTGTGGGCTGCCTAGCTGTACTTTGCTGTGACTTCTCCATTTTTGGCCTAAAAAGTTGGCCCTGCTGAAAACCCTATAGCCTGCCACCTCCTCGGCCCCTGAATATCTTCTTTAACTTGGAACCCAACTTGCCAAAGTCTGATGTAGATGCTCCTCCTGAGGGTGCGCTGCCTTTGCTTATACCTAGAGATTGCTGTGGAAGTCGAAAACTACATGTTCCACCTAACTGCCTAGACTGTACAGCCCACTCAATAATTGCTGCTCTCTGGGCTGCCTCCTCCACTGTTCCGCACGTAAGGGCAATTACTGCATCCTACAACTCTGACCTCAACCCTCGAATGAAATATTCCACCATCATAGCATTATCAGTGACTACATAAGGTGCATACCTGCTCAAAGCTATGAATCTCATTTGATATTCCAGCACTGAAAAATTCCCCTGCTGTAGTCTCCTGAACTATTCTCTCTTAGCTTGCTGATTTGCACCGGGAAGAATGTATTGTTAAACACTTCCAAAAATTCTGGCCAAGTAATTGTATCCTCCACCTGACCTACAAACATGATCTGCATCTTAAGCCTCCACCATTCTTGTGCAAATCCCCGCAACTGATAGGTAGCCAATATCACCCTATCAGCCTGTGGACATCTCATAGTGACAAAAACTCTCTCAATTTCATGCACCCAATGCTCTGTCGTATCTGGATTCGGACCTCCCGAATACATAGGTGGTTGTAACCGCAGAAACCTTTCTACTAATATTGTAGACTCCTTCACGCTGGCTGGTCGTACTGGCACAACTAGAGGTAAGGGTACAACTGGTGGAACCTCAACTCCGGGTGGTGGTGGGGGTGGTACTAACGGTACCGATACTGCCTCCTCCTCAACTGGTGGTGCTGCAACTGCTAGCTGAACTAGTGCCTACTAATCTAATTGTGTCCGGATTTCTGTGATGCTCTCCCATAACCTGTCTATCAGCTGATGTGTGGACTCCTCAGGCTCATCTCCACGACCTCCCCAATCCCTTCTACCAACCATTTCTGATCCTGCACATACATCATTCAAACCATATAACACACAAACAAATCATTACAAAAATAGGGCCAACTACCAACAGTTGACTATAGTAGAGACCCGGCTATGGACATTTCTCGTTCCTTCATATTTACATGGACCTTACTCTGATACCAATTGTGATGGTCCTCATTGTTCAAACCCAAAAAACCTATTGCTTGCGTGTGTATATATTTATGTATATCTCAAATTCCTTGAACTTCCTAAGATTGAAATCCTTAATATTTAAGCAAGTCTCCAGATACATGGTATACATAGGCAATCACTTAGTTGGGGCTATCATGTTAAGGAAATTGCAAGATCTGTCGATTTTCTCTATCCGTAAATTTATTGTGTCTCCAAGAAAAATAGCTATAGAAAATCTTATAGGACTCTAAACATGGCATTAATATGTTGTTGATTGACAAAATCCCTCTAATTTGCCAATCCTAGGGCGATTCATGCTAGTTCACTACTGGCTAGACTGAATTCCCTTGAAATCTGGGAAATCGGTCAATCAATTCATTAAAGTCGATCGACTGATTCCGATCGCACGCTCGACCGATTCATTCCGGTCGCAATCAACTTAGTTGGTGCGACCCAACCCGGCTTCATAAAGACTTGGGGTATCATGAGATGACTCTCACACTTCCCATTTTCATCCCTTCAGCCCCCAAGAACCCCCTTCAAGACTTAGAACTCTTTTCCCCTTCCTCAAGAGTTCTTAGCCCTAGAGTCATTGGGAGATCCACCACCTTGAGGATTATCCTTCCCATCTTCCTTGGCTTGCACATTGCAAGTCTCTTCTTCTCAATCGGATCCTTGCTAAGGTAGTCATCATCCTAGACTCAGGAGGCGTCCCAACCTCACAAGATCCACTCCTCTGAAGGTTTTGAGATGGCTCCATGGGTCCTCAGTGGTCGTGTGAACCCGAAGCGTCACTAGGAGGTCGGCGAAGGTTCTGGAGCAGGTGCACAAGTTCCAGTGGCACTAGGAGAGTTGTTGGTTGAGCGTCAGAGAAAAATTCACCCTCCCCAGTATGTAGACTTTGTTGATCTAGATGAAGTTGAGACCATGTTCTCTCTCCTACTTCAAACTGAAGGGTGGGTTAGATTCATGTCAAGGCATAAGGTTTATTATCCATAATTGGTACAACAATACTATGCAAATTTTTATACCAGCATCAATCGATTGTTTACTGTGATTAATGGTGTCGAGATTCCGATCAATGACACAGTTCTCAGTCAGGCACTGAGCATTCCCAATGCTGGCTATTTTGTGCAACATGTCGAGTATAATGACAGTGATTTATGCCAAGTAATGTTGGGGTGTGATCCAGCAGATTGGGTGGCACGTCATGCCCTGATCAATGCTAATGATTTTCCACCACTTCAGCGGATCATCCATCACATCATCACCACTATAATCTTTCCAAAAGGTGGCAGTCATGATGAAGTCACCAGAGTGCATAAAGAAAATTTTCACTGCTTATTTCACAATGTACCTCTGTGCTTGCCTGCACTGATGATTACTCTCATCAAGTTGGTGAAAAATTAACCAAGGCACTCTCTACCTTATGCAGCACATCTCACAACCGTATTTGCACAAGCTAGAATTCATCTCACAAATGAAAGAGCTAAAAATATTTCGTCATCACTCATTTAGAATCAAACAAATATTTTGTGGTTCATGAATTACAAAATTTTTTATGGACAATTTAGGAGAAATTTGGGTGTTCATCAAATTGAAGACAGTGACAATAGCTCAGATAATATAGAAACTAAAAATGAAGAAGACAGTGAAGGTGAAGCTCAAGCTCTTGGAGATAGAAATGAAGATCCAGAGCATCCGACTCCCATGGAACAAAACTTGTCTCCTCCCGGACTTGGAGGTGAAGACTTCTCATTACGGTTCCAAGATAGCCTGCCCAGTCTTAAGGAGGAGATGGCCTCTATGAGAGGGGGAGTCTGCCAGGTGGGTGAGTTGATGAGAGATCTCTCTAGAGATTTGGCTAAGATTAGGGTTAACTAGCTGAGTCTTATGGACTCCCAAGCTCAGTTCTTTAGAGAAGTCATGGGTTACCTACGTCCTTCTCTGGATCAGCCTCCACCTCAATGATCCTTTGTTTGTCACATTGTCTTGGAGTCACTTGCTTTTTGTTATCCCACTCCTGCCTTTTTGCTATGACAAAGGGGAAGAAGTTATCTACTTATACTAGGTTATATTTTTGTTATGTGTGTTTTTCATTTTTCATTTTTACTGTATGAAGGTGTGCTTGCCTAATGCATTTAGGCTATGTGAGGTTAGTAGTGTCTAGGTGAGTGTGCATCAGCCCATCCTTTGTAAAAACAATAGATATGAATATGAATAAAAACAAAAAAAAAGGAATATTCAAAAATCCAAAAATAATGCTTTCTTTGTGTGTTTGATGTTTCATAAAGTATGTTAAATGATATATTTTTTGTCAACATCAAAAAGGGGGTGATTGTTGTCTCCATGTGCAATATGATGTTTTAATGTTGACAAAATGAGTTTGTGTTGAAGCATATGGCCATTTGTAATTTATGGATTGTATATGGACTTATGTAAAATTATCATGAACCATTTAACTTGGTTTAATTTCATATGCAAATGAGCCCTACAAAGCTTACATGGTGTCTAGAGTTCACAAACAAGAGGCCAAGGTGAGTGTTTAATCTTTTTAGATGTTAGAACTTGAATTGACTTGAGTTCTGCACTTTTGCAGGAAATCGATCGACCGACCCAAGGAAATCGGACGACGACCTAGCCAGTATCATTTGGCACTACAATAGTCAGGAAATTGGATGACCGAATTGCAAGAGTCGGTCGACCGATTATATCAAGACAATCGATTGGATAATAAAAAAAGGCCAATCGATTGAAGAACAAGGCTCAATCGATTTATGACCAAGTACAAATAAGATGACCGATTTGAAGATTTCGGTCGAATGATCTGGCCAGTACTGTTTTGTAATGGGACAATCGAAAAGTCAGACAACCGACTTGATAATTTTGGTCAACTGGTTTAGTACAAATGAAGGGCCAGTTGAAGCTAAGTCCCAAATCGGACGACCAATCTGGTAATATCGGTCGGCCGACTCTGGAAATTTAGTTTTCTTTTTGGATTGGACTCTTTCTTGTTTGGGATTTGCACGAGCTTATCTTTTGATCTACGACCAAGATGAAGTCTTTAGGTCGTTGGTAGAATGGAAGAGGTCGTCCCTTGTGAGTATAGAACACATACATTTTTGGAGAAGAGATATCTGCACCCGGCTAGGTCAAAGGACGTACAAGCGAACTAGAATGACTTCTAGGCTTTCTCCTCGAGGTTTGTTGATTCAAGTCAAAGCTTTGGACATCAAAGTGTGATCTACAACCATAGTGCAACGTCCAAAGAAGCTAGTGTAACTATTTGACTTCTACTTCAAACGTTCCTCAACAATGCTAATAGGGGAAATATGAAGTTTGTGTTTCTACTTCTTTCTGTTGTTCTTTGGGTTGAGAAAATTCTCGCAACATTTATTTTACAAATCCTTGTGTGTATGAGAGTTGTGCTCGTGGCTTACGAGCATGTGTGTGTGAGGGTTTTGACAGTGAGGCCTTGTCGTTGTTGAGACGTATGTATGTGTCTCTATGTGTGTGGAGGGGTTGTACTCTATATCTCTGGCCAAGTTCAGAGTAGTGTGTTTCCACCTCACGCGTGTGAGGGGTGGACGTAGGCGCACAATCTTTGTGGCTGAACCACCTAAACAACTGCATACTGTGGTGTGTTTCCTTTTCTTCTACCTCTTCTACATACGTTGTTGGTTTGTGGTAACGTGTTTGGTGCGATCATTTTGTTTGGTCTATCAAATTAGTTTAATTTTTTATTTGGTAGTCAACCAATTCATCCCTCCCATCTTGGTTTTACATTGCACACGTTCACTTCAAGACACACCTTAAAAGTGTAGGAATTTTTTTAAGAGAGTTTTGCTGACCTACAAGATAGGACACACCTCGCAAAGTAGGATTTTTCATAAAAATCCCAGACAAAGCTAGGCCAAGTACACAAAAAAATGTCACCCCACGACTGACTACTAGTAGTTGATGCTTACCATGAGCAATCTAAACCACTATTTGAGAGAGCACTCTCTTACTATGTTAATAACTTGGCAAAGCAGGGAGGGAGGTTTACAGAGAAGGGATAAAAAGGTTCTGAAAGAAACCTTGAGACTCATGAAGAGCATGCACTAATCAGATCATATTCAAACTTGCAATAAGATAGATTTACAAAGATTAAAATGAGCTTGAATATACAAAAGAACAAGGAGAAAGAAGAACGAGAACCGTGGAATCAATCATGTGTTCATATCCAAGCAAGGGGAGAGCTAGAGTTTGGTCTTGCCTACCTTCAGATGTGAGATTTCAGTCCAAAAACACCCTCTTGAAGACTGGTCGCCCAACTCCTCCTACTGGGCTCTAGGATCTCTAGCTTTCAAATTCTAACTTTTCAAGCAGAAAAGTCTAGTTCTCTATGAAGGTGACAGAGTTTTGTATCAAATTTAAATTAAATTAAATGTTACCAGCAAGAGGACATAGACACCCAGCTCAAAACACAGTAGGAAGGGTTTGGTTTTAGACACATGGCTCACATGCAAAAGGGTTCTGAGAAAACCTGGTGAAATGAGGGTGATTTTACACGGGTTGGAAAGCATTAGAAGACACATGTTAACTTCCTGAGTAGAGTCAACATAACCATGCAAGTTAAAAGCCAAACCATTGAATTTAAAAAGCCTAATAAATCGACATATTATTGTAAAGGAAAATAGTTGGTAATAGATAATTAGTGTAAGGACAAGTGGTGGGTTAAGCAATAATCGAGGTGATAGTTGAAGTGAAATCATAATGGAAAACTGAATTGATAATTGAGATGATAATTGGAAGAAAAACATCATTGGAAATTGGAATAGAAATTTAACTAGTAATCAGAATGAAGTTATAACTAGAAATTAAAGCTAAAAATAAATTAAAAGTACAAATAATTGTTATTTGAAGTTGAAAGGAACTGCCAGTCGAATTTGAGTTTAAATTGTCAATCAAAGTTGAAATAAGACTATCAGTTGATATTGCAAGTCAAAGTGATAATCGAAGTCATAAGTCAAAGTGATTTGTCATAAGTCGAAGTTGAAATTTCATAAGTTGAAATTGGAATACATAAGTCGAAGTTAGAGTACATAAGTCAAAGTTGAAATACATAAGTCGAAGTTGGGAGTTGAAGTCGAAATGAACTTCAGTCGAACTGAGGAGTCGGTTTTTGAATGTAACTCAAAGTTTGAACTTCAATCGAAGATTGAACTGAAGTCAAAGGTGGAGTTGTTCATAAGTCAAAATTGGAGTTAAACTTTAGTGAAAATATAACTAACTAGAGTGGAAGTGTCACTTAATACTTTTTTAAAATTATTAATGCAAGGCTTATTTTAAATTCTTAATATAAGATTTGCTTGACTTTTAACAGGTGACTCGTTTTAGGATTCTAAGGGAAATATCTGATTCACATTAACTTACCTTTTTGCTTTGGTTTTTTCAATAAGGTTCAGGACTTTCTCTTAGTTAAAGGTAATTTTCTAACAAAATAAAGTAAAATGGCTAATGGCTAGAGAAAAATGTGCCTAAAATTTCTAGCATAAATTCAAATATTCTAAAGATAGAAGGCCTAAATATAAGGTGTTACACCTATTGCCCAGTTAGCAAGCCAATGTTGAATGGGTTGCTAAGACCAAATTCTGTAGCTAAAAGATAAACACTTAAACATGATTGTTAGAGTTAATCAATAGCAGAAATAGAGACGACCAATCACACAAGTGCACAAATATTTTATCATGGTTCGATACTGAGTTCCTCCTCAGTCCTATGTCCAGTCCCCAAGCAACTACTTGGAATTTTAATTACCCAGAGGTACAGTCCCCCTCAAGGACATTTATAACACCTAGTACTGCTAGCCTTCCTTTCTACAAAAGAGGAACACAGAATATAGTCTCTCTATTAGACATAGCACCTAGCCACCAGATAGACTTCCTTTCTACAAGGGGGAAACCACACTGGTAAACACCCTTACAAGCCTTCTCTTCACACAAGAAGAGGCCCAACCTTGGAGTACAAGGATTTTTACCAGAAGTCCCTAGACTGAGCACAAATATAACAAAGGCTAAGCTTGATCCGAGACAATGTCTGAAACACATAAGATCTACAATGAAGAAATTTTCAGACACACTCCTATCTCTCTCAAGAAGATGATCCTAGCATGAACAGGAAGAGAGATCTAGAAGACTGAAAGCTTCAAGAATTTGCTTGAACACACAATAGATCGCACAAGATTGGAGTGGAATGTATTTTTATTTCCTTATCTTTTATTAATACTCATGTTCTCAGTCTTTCCTTAACCCATTTTTGCTTACCAAAAAAAGGTAGAAGATACGTAACATACAAAAGGTAGGATTCAGTCTGAACAGATCTCTTGTAAACAACTATATTTCAAAAAGTCGCACTTTAAGAAAACATATATTGAGACTTTGAGTGCGCAAGAAACAATATGTTGAAATATATATATATATATATACTAAATATTCCCTAAGAAGATATGTGTCGACACATGATGTCCACATGTCGACACTTCATGCATAAGTGTTGTGTTCCTTCTGAAGGTGTGTCGACCTTTGACAACCCTATGTCAACATATGTATTATATCTGTCGACACATGATTTATTTCAAGCAGCTAATTTTTTCTAAGTCCACATCGACTATAGATATGTATCATGGGCAGTCGAAGTGCGACATCGATTGGTGAAGAAGTTTCAACAGTCGAAGTCCAACTCCAAATCCTGGCCAGTTGAAGAGCGACATCGATTGGTGAACAAATCTCACCAGTCGAAGTTAAAAATAATCGATTACTGAAGATTTTTATACTAATTTATGAAGAGTTTCATTCCAACTGATATTATATTGCATTGATTATTCTTTTGTGTTCTGATTGGTGAACAACAGTTAACTAGTGTTCTAATTGCTAACCAAATATTAACTTATCATATCGATTGGTGTTATATTCTTTCGATTGGTGAACCAAAGGTTAAGATATCTTCCAATTGATGAACAACCATTCACTTATTATTTAAATTGTCTTACAAATGTTCTGATTACTGTTCTTTCCACTTTGACTCTTGACTAGTCAAAGTACCATAACAACTCCAATTACTTTCAGTCGAAGTTTAAATTGTTATTATATTTCTCATTCCATACTCATGTTCTCTGCACTTCAGTTTATTATTTAAAAGAGAACATACATTGAGTTGTTTTATTCTTAGATATTTTTTGGACTGTTGTTTGATTCAAAAGATATCTGCCAGCGTCTTTCAAACTGATAGAGATTTCCGTGTTTTAAAGAAAAGTCATCTGTAGTTCCTTTACGTGCCAAGCAGAATGTCCACTTCACTTTAAATGTCTACCTACTCTTACATATTTAAGGACATGTACTTTCTCTCTCGGACAAAAGGAGTCTTTTAAAAGTCTTAATTTTCATTCCTCTTATCCAATATATTATTTGCTACCATTCTAACCATAGAAAAGAGAAAAGTTCTTGCATGGGTATGATGTTTGCAGGTATTAAATGCTACCAGCTACATAAACATGCTGTCCAAAATAGCAACCAAGATGTGTAGACTTGTAAATGTTTCTCTCACGCCGTCTTCTCAAGGCCAAACATTCACATTTCAAACAGTCATATTTCAACAGATAGCTGAAGTCTTTCAGGCTATATAAGGGAGTCGAAGCTTGTGGAGCCAATATGACGAAAAGACATACATAAGGAGAGACATATAGATTTGAAAACAAGAATCATTTTTCCAAGTGATCTACTCCAAGCATTCAAACTCTCAAGCCTTCAAGAACTCTGTAGTTGTGTGGACTAGAATCCTTAGATTATTATTCCCAGTCCACCTAGAGTCGGTAAGAGAGAAGTGCTTCCATTATCCATCTGTGCAGATCTCTTTTTGTCTGTACTTGCTCATTTCCTAAGCATCAAGAGTGTTGTAACCAGCAAGAGGTTTGTTTCCTATATTCCCCTTTAGTAGAAGGGAGTGCCTACTGTAGTAGGAAGTTGTATACCCCTTTGGTTAAGGGAGGACTTACTTAGAAGCAAGTGGTGCAATACCCCTCTTTGAAGGGAAGACCAAGTTGGCTTGGTGGTTAGTGGAAATCCCAAAGTATCACATGGGGACTAGACGTAGTACTCCTATTGGAGAAAAGATCTGAACCAGGATGAATCTTGTGTTCATTGTGTGTGATTGCTTCCACTTGTCTGCATTTTTATTTCACACATTGCACTAACCATTAACATTATCTTTAGTGATTTTCAAATCTAACTCCTCTTAGTAAAAATTTCAAAAGTCCTATTCACCCCCCTCTAGAACATCTAAGCTCCATCTTGATCAAAAAAATCATTGTGAGGATTATGAGTGAGATCTCAATAATCGATGTAGTCAAAGAATTTGGAACGATTTGTTCACTAATCGTTGTAAGAATATGAATATACCAACTATAATCGGTACAGATTTCAAATATTCATCATATTATTCACAAATTGATATGTCTAGAAGCAATCAAAAGATATATTCAGTAATCGATGTCTAGTTGTAACTAATCGGAAAGATACTATACTAAATGAAATGTTGTTCACTAATCTCAAGTTTCTAAGGGTAATCGGAACACCAATGACTTAACTAATCAGAATACATTTAGTCAGTAATTGGAATAACAATGACTTGACTAATCGGAACATACATTTAGTCAGTAATCGGAGTAAGTGAAGATTAATCGGAGTAGGTTTAACATAATAATTGGAAGAGGATGTTCAGTAATCGGTGCACGTTAAGTTGCAATCGGTAGAGTTTCACTAACCGATATAGGTTTAACAGTGATTGGAGCGAGTGATATATAACCAATCAGAACATGCAGCATATCACTAGTCAGAACATACTTCTACTATAATCGGAACAACACAAGAGTAATCAAAATGATGTTAAGTAATCAGATGCAAGTTGAATATCAATCGATATGAACTTTGTTCTCTTATCGGAATAACACTTGTTCTATAATCGGTGTGCATCTTGAACGTATAATTAATACAACACTTATTCTATAATCAGTAAAGAGGTTAATCTGTAAACGGTGTGATAAGTGTTCTATATTCGATGTGAACTTAAACTGTGTTCGGTATGGATTTAAAACATTTTTACCAATTGCATGAGTTTAAAGTTTTCAGCATATTTATAATGGGAATCTTTAAAGCGATAAAAAGACTTCTTTACCCATGTTGACAGACTTAAGAAAATATTAAGTATATTTTCAGAGTTTTTGTTATCACCAAAATCTAAAAATAATTAGAAATGAGAGGTTCACCAACACCTATTGTCATTTGCTTTTTAACTAAGCTCACTAATTAGATGCTCGTAAAACTCATTTGCATTCTTTTACTAGATACAAGAATGTCCCTGTTGTCGTCGTTGTCCCATTAAAATCTTTTATTTAAACTCAATTAATTTTTAATCCAATTCGTAAAAAGATACAAAACACTCAGTCCCTCACTAACTCTTTTTCAAACTTCATCTTTCTATTTCTTCCTCTCTCCCTCTTTCTCGCACAGTATGCCTGTGAAAAACTCTCTTTTTACAAAGTATTTTTTGTTCGAAACTAAGTTTTATAGGTCATGAGAAAAAAAAAACGCAATTTCAGCGTCTCAAATGAATGTGAGCGTCAAGGGCGATTTTGAAACTATATTATGTGAGAAGATTAATATTAAAAAGAATACGGAGACAAGACGATAATCCCATAGATGCATCTCTTAAAAGGGTATTTCTGCAGAAAATCCAGACTAAAATCTTAGAATCCAACAGAGATGACCCCCATCCTTTCATCTAATGAAATATTGGAGATTCTTCAGAAAAATGATAACAAAACGCTATGACTAGCCATCGATGTGCTTTTGGTAGAAGTTATGTGTTATAATAGAGAAAAATTACTCTAATACTAATACTACCTTTGGAAATGTTTTTTTTTTGGGTATTACCCAAAAAGCGAAGGAAAAGTTGCTTCATTCACATGAATATCTCATCCGCCGCAAAGATTGCAGAAAGGATGGCATTATCACTTTTTTTGTTATTTATATTTGACACTACGTCGTAGGGGAATCGATTGATTATGTGAAGAAGAAAATTTTCCACCTCAAATTGGACCACGACTTTATTGATTGGATACGAAAGTCACATTAATGATGAAAATGTCTGTTCTTTCTTCTCATCTCCCCTCGAGATCATGTTGTTTGGATTCTTTGCCCTTAGTGGTCTGATCTTATTGCTCTTTTCACTATCATAGATATTAAATAAACTTTGTTATATTCTCAGCGTATAATAAAGCATTGATAAGAAAAAGATACCTTAACAAAATTTTCATATACTTTTCACATGACGTAGGTATATTTAGATGTTTTGCTTTTGCCGAATATTGAGATCACCATGCACAGAACTGGTTTACCTCACATATGTTCTTATATGACTACTACTATGAGGTTAGGCGGGACATCTCCCATATTTTTATCTTTTTAAATTTTGTACAACAATGTTTTGAAGGGCAGACTTGGGGTCTTATACAAGTTTCGGAAACATTAATTATGAAACAGGGTGGTACTTATGAAATTAGCTGGATCAATGCTTATGTTATACAGTTCATTACTTCATTACCTTATCAATTATCTTATATTATAAAGTAAAAAATGAGGAAAAACTCACTAATTATCCTTAGCATATGGAGATCCCAAAAACAAGAAAATACCCTAAAATCTATCCCGTATACATCTTCCGGTGTGGAAAACCACAAGAATTTGAACTTCAGGAGTGCGGGATGGTCCCCTACATCAAGATCCAATAATCAAATCTATTGGGGTCTTTTTGTAGATTGGTCATCTCTTTTTATTGTCATCACCTTATCCACCACCATTGCCACTTGAGTTCGAGTATTACACAATCATCATCCTCGTCCACCAACCACTATTGACCATTAAAGAGAGAGTAAGAGGAGGTGAGAATGAGACTCGAGTGAGAGAAAATGGAGAAAAAGAGAGTGAAAGTCGAAAGGGGGCTCTTATAGTGGCGGATGCAGTTCATATAGTTTGAGGTCTCAGGACCTCGTTAGATTGAAATTTTTTATTAAAGATGTTAATTTTCATCATTTGAGATTCCATTGAACTAAGAACATGAATATAAAAGTACACCCACTAAATAAAAATCCTGAGTCCGTCACTGGATTCTTATATAAAGACTCAACAATGTAAATGCATTAAAGCACTCTAACATGACTTTTTTAGTAACCCGTCTATACAGGTTAATGTATTTAAAATGCGTCAATGTAAGTTGACACATTCAAAATGCGTCACTCTAACACCTTGTTTCATCATTAATGGGTATGGATCAATGCTTTGTCTAATACCTAATGTGCAGGATTGACACGCGAAAGAACTAACAAAAGAGTAGAAGATGTGTTGGTCTCTCCATACTCATTCCTAGAGGTGTGAGCTGCCACTTGACCATCAGAGTTAGACATTTGACAATTGACCGATGAACTATAAAATGTGTCATGTTATCTAGATATAATTACTTGATAAAGATCTAACATTTCAAAGAAAAATTTATTGCACTTACGATATGCACTTATACTTCTTACTTTTTCATTGACCAATACATTAAGGATACAATGTACTCATCTAATGAGAAACAAAAAATATAAGTGCAAGTGCAAATCTCAAGTGCACTAAATTTTTCTCAACATTTCAACTAGAACATCTTAATATGCTCATCCACTAAAAGACAAAACAACTTAAATATGCATCATCTTAAGTTGACACAATCAAGAGGTATCAAGTCAGATAAACATGTTTGTCAAAACACCCAAAATCTGAATATTATCCGGATCCAAAAACCAAACCATGCAAATTTCGCTTCCACTAAGACTTGACGGAATCCGAACTGTCCCATAATCAGGATCCAAAAAATCCAAGACATTACATAAAATTTGGCCTTACTTGAACGATCGAGGATTTCCCAGCACAGAGAATGTTCTATGAGAGAGTTTGTCTACTATCATCAATAGTCCATATGAAGTCCATGGAAGGCTGCACGTATTTAGATGCAAACAGGTGTAGATACTCACAAATATATACCTATGTATACATACACATGAATCTATATACATACATAATGTATAGATACACATAAGTGGACGACATAAGGAAATGGAGAACTTTGACATTAATGAGTAGTGTGCATGAATGATGAGAATTAAAACCAAAGGCTTTAGCACATATTCTTAAATAAAGAGTACTGTGACCCCGGCCTAAGCTGAGCCATCATTGGAACCACCCAAGGATAACACTGAAGAGACATCTGAGGCGATCTCGGGAGAGATTAGATCACTTCCACTATAGTCTTTCTTGCTTGCACTACAACTCCAAGTTGCAACAGGGGTGGGAAGCCGGCGCTTGGTTCTTTCGACTCGGTTTCAGATTTGGAGGCCTTCCACGACACAAGTGACCGGGCAGACCCACCATTCTGTCTGATGCTACCCCAACAAAAAGGGCAGGTTTCGTAACAGAGAAGGCTAGAATGATTGTGATATTAACCTAAAATAATTTAAAGCACACACCAAAAAGTCATCATATGCCAACAAGTTGTGCCCAATCCTTTGTGGAGGAGATGGTGTTTTGTTAGCATCTGTGGTGTGGACTTGAGCAGGGGTACAACTGTGCAAGGAAAGGTCCAACTTTCTGGGGGACCATTTGGGATTATTATTGAAAGACTTGTGTTAAATTAATTTTCTTGAATTGGGTTTTGCAGATGATACGTTTTATTTTTTTTTCCTGGGGTAGCTCTCACTTCCTGGGTAGCTCTTTTCAGAAGCATCGTGCAAGCGGGGATCGAGTCGCAGTCCCAGGCTCCCACATGTTTGAGTAGTTTTCAGAAGGGGGATTCCCCCATCCTGTGGGTGGGCAGGAAACCAGGAACCCTAAAGTCATCCTTGTAAGGGAGAAGGCTTCGATATTTAATCCTATACTCCTCTCCTTATCAAAGAGAACCAAGCAAGAGGACAAGAAAACCGTTGGTGGAAGCTCCTTATATATCAAATGGGAGGAGTTTAATATCAAGATCAATTAGATTTATAAAAAAACAATTCTAAAAAATTATAAATAATTAAGATATAAACATATATCTTGAGTCTCAAATCCAAAATATGTACGTACAATTTAAAAAACTAGATCAATTTTAACTTTTTTTTTGGGGGGGGGGGGGGGGTGTTGTGGTCGTTGCTGGCAGCGCAACTTGGCTGAGAAAAATCCTTGGGCCTCCTTTTTCTAAATCATGATTGTAACATGTTGTTTAGTAGCGGACATTGCGGAAGACTTAGGGTCTGTTTGTTTGAGGGGAAAAGTTGAGGTAGGAAATGGTTTTCAGGAAAACTGTAGTTTTTATATCATTTGGTACCACTGAAAATTGAAATTTGGAAAAGTGTGTCCCAAAAAATCTGGATTTTGGCATCCACGGTTTTGCCCCGGATGCCATTTTTCAAAGGGGTACTGTTGCTGCTACAGTAACCGTTTAGGCACTATTCACATAAGTTATATTTTTATTTTTTTCTACTTTTTTAAAAAGTCTTTATCAAATTTAATTACTTTCATTAGTTAATTTAATTTTTATTTTTTATTAAAATATCTATAAAACACTATTTATTCAAATTGTGCTTTTTATTTTATTTCTCCTACTTTAATTATATTTGTCAAAGTTACTTATTTTTCATTAGTTATCTAATTTTTTATTTTTTAAAATATAAAAAATAAAATAAAATAAAAATTTTGATGAATAATGTTAGTACACAAAGAGTATATGACTCTCTTTCATTTGAGTGGATCATAAAATCTTATACCCCTCCATACAACTTTATATTTTCCTAACAACCAAATAGACAATTACGTTTTCATTTTCACGGAAAAGTTATTCCGTGGAAAACTATTTTCCTCTGAAACTATTTTACATACAACCAACGGACCCTTAGGGTACGTTTGTTTCCCCGTAAAACCTCCCATCATAAAAGATTTTTCAGGAAAATCTTATGAAATTAGTTATTTGGTTGTGTTGAAAAGTTGATCCATGAAATCGTTTTCTTTAAAATCCTTAGATTTTGGCATCCGAGAAAAATTTTGGACGCTGTTTTCATTCATTTCTGCCTTCCTCTCGTCTTCGCCCTTGTCCTCCCCTCGTTCGGTCGGCAGCCATTTCCGCCTCCTCGTTGGCAGCAAATGTAGCAAGCAGCAGCTGCAGCGACGGCGTCTCCACCCTCCTTGGTGCCACACAAGGGGAAGAGGAAAGAGACAACGGCGACATAGAGCAGTGCAGCGGTGGCGACGCAGAGGTGAGGCGACAGTGCAGCGGCGCTCCCCCCTCCCCTATCACAGCAAGCAGCGCGGGGGAGGAGGGGCCGCAGGGTGGTAGTAGAGGAGGAGGGATGGGAGGAGGAGGGCGGCGCGGAGGGCTGGAGGTTGAGCTGGGCGCAACATTTCTGTACTTGCTGTTGTCGGGTCCCCCTTCTCACCTCCGCCGCCATCGATGGCCTCCATGTTCTCCAGCTCGAACAGGTCCGAGCTCAAGCAGCTCATCCCATCGTCGACTTCTTGTTCCTCCTCCTCGATGCCCATCTTCTCCCTGGACCCGCTGAACAGCTCCCTAGTCGCATCCCCAGGCCGTTTTCTCCCCTCCGCAGCTGGAGACAGTGCCTCCCCCACACTGTCAACTGCCAGACGGGTCGGATCCTCGCCCATGAGGTCGTCGGGGGGGGCTGAGCTTGACGGACCTCTTGGCGGCGCCACTGCTGCTGGACGGTGTCTCGACGAAGCAGCGGGACAGTGAACGGGACAATTCGGACGAGTGGCCTGACTCGAGCGAAATAGCCGCCGTGGGGGTCTTCTCCTTCTTGCGTTTCCCCGCCCCGGCGAACAGGTTGGTCAAGAAGCTGGCAAATCAGGCGCCGAGCGAAACCGGCGGCTTCGTCTTCTATAGCTCGCCGTAGAACTCGGATGCTTGGAACCGGGTGAAGCCTCCGATGGTCTTCTTCCTCCCCTCCGGGGTGCCTTGCTTCGGCGTTCTCCTCGGTGGGTCGTCGGCCCGGATGGGCCTCGACAACGGGGGAGTATCGAGTGTTGCCGAGTCGTAGGAGGGCCCGGCGCTCAAGCTGGACCTGGAGGAGGTGGACGCCAGGGTGGCGGAGGACCAGTCCCCACGGCGGCTTGGCGCTCGCCTCTCAACGACCGTCGCGCTCGGCAGCGGTTTATGCTGTGACAGGGCAAACAAATGTCAGAAAATATTTAAAAAAAAATTATTTACTTGACAACCAAATAGATACTTAAGAATTTTATTTTCATGTAAAAGTTATTTTATGAAAAAAATTTTCCTTATGAAAATATTTTACATGTAACTAAATAGACTCTTAATTTAACACGTAAAATATGTGGCTATTATGCACCCAATTATATTAGCTGGCCGCGTTGAGTTCGATGACAAGAAAAGATGTTGGTCGAGTGGCTCTCCTACGAGAATAATATGATAACTACCAATCATATGATCATTGTGTTAATGCTCAGACGACAATATTGGAAGGAGACAATTTAGAGTGACGTTGTAATTTTATTATTTAACAATTTTGTCAAACCCTTGTTTCTTTGCCTTCCTTAGCCAATAAAATTACTTGACAAATAAGTCACTTAAATCTTATTATCGATCTGATCTAACAACAAACATTCTCAACAATTTATAGCCACATCAGTGGGGGGGGGGGAAGGCCCGTACGGTATACATACATATTATATAAAGGATCTCCCTCCACACTCCCCTTTCCCCGGAATCCAATCATTTGCATCTTTTACCCTTTTATTGCCTAATGATTTATTATTGTAGAGAAAGACTTTGTGTACTGTCAAAAGTGCACAAAGTGTAATCCACCTAGGCAAATTACTCATGTGGCATCATACACAGGTAATTTACCCATGTGACACCAAAAAAATGGTGTCACATAGGCAATTTGTCTAGGTGGATTGCACTTTGTACACTTTTGAAAGTGCACAAAATCTTTCTCATTATTGTATATAACCTCTTGTCTCTCCATCGTAAAAACATTATATAGTTGATAGGTTCTCATCAGTGGCGGATCTACTTTAAGGTCAGTAGAGTTATAAGACTCTATTAAATTGAAAAGTTTTTATTAGACATGTAAAATTTTATTATTAATAACCACATTAGATCAAGAAAATATGTCTAAGAGTGTACTCTCTGAATGAAAATTTTAAGTCTGCCATTAATTCTCGCAGTCGGTCCATCTTAGTTTGACCCATGATAGGCCCAATGTAGTAGATCAGCCCATGACAATTTAGAGGAGAGAATGTAGGCCAAGACAGTTGCCACACACCCACATTCATACGAGAATTCATGGCAAAAGATTCTGAGCATGATGACTACGCGATGTGGAAGGCCATTGCATGATCAACACTCATTCACTACACAATTAGTGCACTTTGGGGTAGAGCATGGCAATCCTATCTGTAAATGTTGGAGCAACGTTCATACATTCTCCCTCATCATCACCCAATAAAAGTAGGACTATAGTCATAGATGAAGAAGAAAAAGAAAAAGAGGTAAGAGCTATCGTATGCGAGCATAAGTCTATATATATATATATATATATATATATATATATATATAACTAAATCTAAAATCTCAGAATCTCTAACAACAGAGTTAAACGGTTTTCTAGATTGTTTAGCTTGCACACAAATATCACATTTATGAGATTTATCAATGACATATTCAGGGATCATATTCAAATTCATCATTCGTTTCAAGGAATTGTAATTTACATATCCTAAACGATTATGCCATAAAGAAGATGATTGCACAACATTCACAGAATAAGAAGTAGAACTAGATGAAATGTCAACCACTTCATTATTCAAAACATTGTCCACATGATGTTTAAACAAACCATCACGTAAATAACATTTTCCAATAAAAGTCCCTAAATAAAGAAGCACCACTTTATTACATTTGAATGTCAATTTATAACCTTATTCCACTAAAACAGAACTGTTCATTTTATTCTTCTCTAAGACTATTGGAAATAATGTGGACAACATGCATATAATTTTATAATAAAATTTATCGGCATGCAATGGGTACATATTGCAATAAGCATGTCATACACACAAAACGACACATTTGGGCAAGATCCAACAGAGGCCAATATAAAAAATGCATGCATGGTAAGAAAAAACCAGCAATAAAGCAACATTATTAATCAAATGAAGCAATCAGCAGAGGCGTTCAAAAGAACTTCCCTTAGAGAAGAATACGCCCCCCACAATACCGGTGCAATGGAGTCCGACGTCCTTCCCCCAGGATACAACCGCCACAACGATCTCGTGGACGCACTTCCGACGTGATCGTACTTCGAAATCAACCCCAATAAGATGACGTCTCCCACAAATGATCAAGTAGAAAAAACTGTGCAGAGATCTCGTGGAACAAATCCACGACGTCTCGACCAATGTTAAGAATGCAACAACGTGCACTGAAGTAGACAGCCCGATGTAGATTTCCCTAGTCCCGTGTGAGAGAGAAAGGGAAAATAGAGAGAAGCAGTGATGCACTGTTTTGCCAAGAAAGAGAGAGAGCGAACCCTCCTTTTTCTACCCTCAGTTTTCCACGCACAGAAAACCCAGCCTTCGTCCTCTTCCTCTGTTCTCTCTTTCCCACAAGAAAAACCGCCGACCAGAAAAGGGCAAAACGTCCCCCTTTTCCCAGCCATTTTAGATTAGGGAAAACACCATCAAAATTACAAAAAAACCCACTAAAAGGTTTGGGTTTTCTATAAAACCTTCTGCACAATTTTTATCCAACATTCCCCCATAAACCCAAAGCTTATTAGTGGGAGAAACAATGATCTATTGTGGAAAACATATCTTGCTCTCAGTGAGGGTACCTTTCGGGTTTGAACCTTCACCTGAGTTATCCAACTTCAACCCCCACAGAACCGAAGTGAACTAAGTCTTGAACTTTGTTCTTTGAATGAGAGCTTTCATTGGTAACAACAAGATATCACTCCTGGTTGAAATCTTCAGGGTTGGCGCCTTATGGCCATGCGCCGAAATCCTGTTTCATGAGTGCCTTTAGGAAGAACCCACTTCCCTTAATTGTGGCCACACAATCACACTCACATAGGTGGGCTTCTCCAAGGATGCACTGCTAACATCCTGCCTAGATAGGCTTGAACCCATTCAGAGTTAAGAAACTCTTCCTTTACTTGTAGCTCTAGCACTTAATAGGATTACAGGGGATAAACACAGATAAAAAAATAAGTGCTTTCCAGTTCTCTCATCAGCTTGTTATTACCACATTGAACCTACTTTGTGGGATCTCCACTCAGATAGGTTGGGTTGCCACTGCAGGAGAACCATCAATGGGTTTCAGTCCCATCCCCATCCTAAATTTTTGGATTAGCATTTTGCTTAATCCCTTAGTGAGTGGATCAGTTGTATTATCTTTGGATCCAATAAAGTCAACAACAACCACTCCCTGAGAGACGAGTCCCTTACAGACTTTAGTCTGACTTGGACATGTCTCCTTTGTTTTTGGTTGTACTTTGAACTTTTGATCTTTGCAATTGTGGTCATATTATCACAATGCACAGAGATCGCAGGAATAGGCTGGCCCATAAGAGGAAGTTCTAAAAGAAGCCATTCAGTTGTGTCCAAGGCATACAGTTCAGCCTCAAATGTAGATCTAGATAAGATAGTCTGTTTTACAGACCTCCATGAGACTGCACCACCTCCCAGGGTAAAGACATACCCTGTAACACCATTACTCCCAATGTTTTGGGCTATCCAGCTTGCATCACTATACCCCTCAAGTACAGTAGGGAATCTCCCATAATGCAAGCCTAGGGAACTAGTACCTTTCAGATACCTTAGTACCCTATCCAAGCTCTCCCAGTGAGAACGATCAGGACAGCTTGTGTATCTACTGAGTCTAACCACTATATAGGAGATGTCAGGCCTAGTGCAGTTAGCAAGATACATCAAGCACCCAATTATTTAAGAATACTTTAATTGAGACACAAAAACACCACTTTTATTCTTATAGAAGGTCTTAGAAGGGTCATATTGTGCGCAAACAGTTTTACAATTTTGATAGTCAAATTTTCCCAAAATGTTCTCAACATAATGAGATTGGGAAATAACTATCCATTCAGCTAACCTAGTCAGCTTTAATCCAAAAATCACATTTGCTACACCCATATCCTTCATCTCAAACCTACCAGATAAGAAGGACTTTGTCTCATTAACAATTCCCAGATTTGTTCCAAACAATAATATATCATCTACATACAGGCATAGGACAACACATTCATCACCTTTATCTTTGTAATAGACACATTTATCTAATTCATTTACAACAAAGCCAAATGATAGGATGACCTTATCAAATTTTTCATGCCATTGTTTAGGGGCCTGTTTAAGTCCATATAATGACTTAATCAGCTTGCAAACCTTATTTTCATTACCAGAAGCTACAAATCCTTCAGGCTGGTCCATGTAGATCTCTTCATCAAGATCGCCATTTAAAAAGGCAGTCTTGACATCCATCTAATGGATAACTAGATCATACACAGAAGCCAATGCAATGAGCACTCTGATCATAGTCATCCTAGTAACAGGGGAGTAGGTATCAAAGTAGTCTATCCCCTCCATTTGCTTAAACCCCTTGGCAACTAATTTGGCCTTATACTTGTCAACAGTCCCATCTTATTCAGTTTCTTCTTGAAGATCCATTTGCATCCAATGGTTTTTGACCCAGTAGGAAGATCAACCAACTCCCATGTACCATTAGACAAGATGGAATCCATCTCACTCTTAATGGCTTCCTTCCAATGCCCAGCTTCTGGAGAAGACATGGCATCTTGGAATGTGAGAGGGCCACCCTCAATTTGGTAGGTAACAAAGTCACTTCCCAAATCCTTGGCTAACCTTGGTCTCTTGCTCCTCCGAGGTTCTTCCATTTCTTCACGATCACTATCAGGATGTGAAGATGATGCACTAGCCCCCACATTTGTCAACCTTTCTACATGTTGTGGAATTGTACCAGATGTGTAGGGCATATCTTCAGTAGAAACTTGTTGAGGTACACCTGTCTTCATGGGAAAGACATTCTCAAAGAAAGTAGCATCACGAAATTCAACTATGGTATTCACATCTATGCCAGATATCTCAGATTTAATTACTAAGAATCTGTACACATAGCTATTATTGGCATAACCAATAAAGACCCCGTCAACTGTCTTAGGATCCAGTTTCTTTCTCTTGTGTTCAGGGACTAACACCTTAGCAAGGCATCCCCACACTCTGAGATATTTTAAACTGGTTTTCTTATTTCTCCAAAGTTCATAAAGGCTACTATCTTTATGTTTCAAGGGCACTTTATTCAGAATATGGCAAGCCGTATTCAAAGCTTCTCCCACATAAAGTTAGGCAGTCCAGAACTCTGCAGGAGAGAGTTGACCATATCAATGAACAACCGATTCTTTCATTCATCTATCCCATTAGACTGAGGAGAATAGGGAGTAGTAACCTCATGAATAATACCATGTGATTGGAAAAATTCAACAAATAGGTTAGAAGTGTACTCCCCACCTCTATCAGACCTCAATATTTTAAGGACCTTGCCAGTCTGAGTTTCTGCTTCATTCTTAAAGATGATAAACTTTTCCAAAGCCTCATCTTTAGACTTAAGCAAATATACCTGGAAATA
Organism: Colocasia esculenta; assembly: GCA_014218235.1. NCBI lineage: Eukaryota > Viridiplantae > Streptophyta > Magnoliopsida > Alismatales > Araceae > Colocasia > Colocasia esculenta. The sequence goes on along the minus strand of CM024754.1, from coordinate 158,897,318 downwards.
TCTACTACAATCATCTATAAAGGTAATGAAATACTTCTTATGATCTCTAGTCAGCATGCCATTAAACTCACAGACATCAGTGTGCACCAGATACAGGATCTCTGAATCATGAACCATAGAGTGAAAAGGCTTTCTGGGTTGTTTTGCTTGCACACAAATATCACATTTATTTGATTTGTCAATAGTATGTTGAGGAATCAGATCAAGGTTCATCATTCTTTTCAGAGAATTGAAATTTAAATGACCTAAATGTCCATGGCACAAATCAGATGATTCAATTATATATGTAACAGAATGAGAAGGAAAAGGGGCATTTTGCCCTTTTCTAGTCGGCGGTTTTTCTTGTGGGGAAAGAGAGAACCGAGGAAGAGAGGAAGAGGATGGCGGCTGGGTTTTCTGTGAGTGGAAAATTGAGGGAAGAAAAAGGAGGGTTCGCTCTCTCTCTTTCTTGGCGAAACAGCGCAGCACTGCTTCTCTCTATTTTCCCTTTCTCTCTCATATGGGACTAGGGAAATCTACATCGAGCTGTGTACTTCGGTGCACGTTGCTGCGTTCTTAACATTGGTCGAGACGTTGTGGATTTGTTCCACGAGATCTCTACACAGTTTTTTCTACTTGATCATTTTTGGGAGACGTCATCTTATTGGGGTTGATTTCGAAGTACGATCACGTCAGAAGTGCATCCATGAGATCATTGTGGCGGTTGTATCTTGGGGGAAGGACGTCGGACTCCATCGCATCGGTATTGTGGGGGTCGTATTCTTCTCTAAGGGAAGTTCTTTTGAACGCCTCTGCTGATTGCTTCATTTGATTAATAATGTTGCTTTATTTCTGGTTTTTGCTTACCATGCATGCATTTTTTATATTCGCCTCTGTTGGATCTTGCCCAAATGTGTCGTTTTGTGTGTATGACATGCTTATTGCAATATGTACCCATTGCATGCTGATAAATTTATTATATAAAATTATATGCATGTTGTCCACATTATTTCCAACAGTCTTAGAGAAGAATAATATTGATTTAAGCATGTCATCACGGTCATTTACCTTTGCTCCTAAGGTGGACCTGTTAGGAATGCCCAGAAAATTTTGTAGGCAGCACTTCAAGCGTTGGCAACCACGCATGAAGATCTGGTTGACCACTATAGGACTGTTTGCATTGGTTGAATCTGAATGCCCTAAGCTAAAAGAGAATGATCCTGAAAGTGCTAAGCAAGTTAAAGAATGGAAACAGATGGACCGTATATGTCATGGTTGCATCCTGTCGGCTTTGTCTGACATATTGTTTGATGTATATGGCTCTACTGATTTAACTGCTAAGCACCTATGGGATGAATTGGACAAGAAGTACAACACTAAAGACCTTGATCTTGAAAAGTACTCTGTCACAAATTTTCTGAAATTTTAGATGGTTGAGGCAAATCAGTCGCTGAACAGGCCCATGAATTCCTATTTTTACTCCATGGTTGGGCTGAGGCAGAAATGAAGCTTCCTGAGATGTTTCAAGTGATGTCAATCATAGAGAAATTTCCCAAGTCTTGGGAAGATTTTGGGATGTCCCTTAAACACCGTAAGGGATCTCTTTCTCTGGATGATTTGATGATTGCCATTGCCATTGAGGAGGAGCATAGGAACCATAAACATGTGATGCCTGTGGAACCTAGTGCAAATATGGTAAATGGACACAAGGGCAAAGATTTTAAAGGAAAGGTCAAAGTTGATCCTAAATCTTTTACTAAACCAAAGGGAAAGATCCAAAAGAAGTCCAATAAAAAGAAAAAGACATGCTGGGAGTGTGGACAGGTTGGCCATTTTGTGCGGGAATTGTCACGTCACGACATTTAATATGCCCATAAATGCCGGAACGTGAACGAACGAGAAATCAAGAGTACAATTATACTAATTGAACATGACATTTGCTCAGAAGCCTCACTAAATAAAAATTATTATTCATCATTCAATAGATGTTACAAGGTTCCTGGTTTACAATCTCAAAAATAAAATGTCGCCACGGTTGTTCTCTCCACACACAAATCCCAAAGTTTTCGCCTTCTAGAATTGTAGGTACCTGAAATAGTAGGATTGGGTGAGCTAACTAGCCCAGTAAGATTCAACTTCTCTGAAAGGATTCAAACGTAAATATATATATATATCCAAGGTAGAATGAGCAAAGATCATTAACATGGTGTGTTCCAAGAACGAAAACACGAGATCAGTCAATAACATGTGTTGAACAAGTACAATGTTGGAATTATAATCAATAGTTCAGGATGATACTTGAGTTCATAATCAAATACAAAATCACACACACAAGCATGACATGATAACTAATCAAGTACGAATTGATGTAATGTCAAATATCTCGATGTCCTCAATGCCCCCGCACGGCCACTGACAAATTTGCCTCCGTACGGCCACTGACAATCAGACATATTTTCACGCACACAAGTATGATATGATGACTAATCAAACACGAACTGATGTATGCCAACATCCACGATGTCCTCATCGCCCCCGCATGGCCACTGACAAATTTGTCCCCGCGCGGCCACTGACGAATTCGGGCGCTCCCCCCAGGACTGAACCAGCCCTTTATTTGCCAGGCATATTTCTCGAATGAGTCTCAAAGACTCACAACTTGTCATCATCACACACTTATCATTTTAATGAGTCAAGGACACACAAGGGTTCATTCAAAGTTTACACACAAGAGTGAAGAAACTATGCTTTCTTACTGATTTCAAAGATTGGTAGCCTTTCGAGGTCAATGTTGTTCGAAACTTCGGAGAAATAATTCATGGTACAAAGAAGGGTACATGACTGGTTTAAATGGTTGTTTTGGTAGTAAAATACATAATCTAAAGGTATACTAACAAGTAGAACAAAAGAGTATGATTTTCATGAAAGAACGGGGTCAAAACAAGGCTAGAAACAAGGTTTGGTCATGACCTGTCGACAGGCCTTGATCTGCTGTCGACATGGCTGCTCTGCCAGAGCTGAGCTTTCAGCTCTGTGTGTATCTGTCGACAGCCAGCATGGGTCTGTCGACAGGTACACTCAGGCTGAAAGTTCTGGGTTCTGGCCAGGGGTTCCTGTCGACAGGCAGACCTTCGTCTGTCGACAGGGGCTATGTAAACTGCATAAAAACCATTCTATTTGGCCTCCAATGGATCTATAAAGTTACTCTAATGTTCCTAACATGATTTGGACCCTATACAAGTGTGGTTTAAAATATAAAACTCATGGTAACATGATCTGAAAACTGAAGATCATGGGACTTAATTTACAAGGGTGTTCTAGCTAAAAGTGAACTCAAAGAGGATAATTGGAAGTACTACTTCTTAGAACTCTTTTCTCCTCATCTTTCTATGTGAGTCTTATATGAATTGAACCAACTAATGAGTCTTTTCATACCTCAACACATTAAGTTAGCTAAAAGAAGAAAATCATTGAGGTTCTATCTAATCTATACACTAGAAGCAACACTCTAATTTGTGTTGCATGGTTGGAAGACAACAAGATGTAGATATTTATGACTTGTGGATCAGCTAAAACATGATGACATGTTGATTTCCTATCATGAACATGATTTCTAAACCTTGGTAACAATAGGATCAATATCAAGTTTCCAGATTTCACAAATGTCTGGATTTTCACATTGGACTTAGATTTCTTCATGCCACTACCCAGAGAATCCAAGGGAGGTGGTAGAAGAAATTGGAAAGATCAAGGATCCTACAGGCACAACTAAAACATGCTTATAAGGGATAAATACATTGTTTCAAAAGAGAATCCACAAGTGTAAGACAAGTAAGGGTGATCATGACTTCTTTAACATGAGTGGAAATCAAAGACTTAGAACAGAGAAGAGATAGGGAGAGGGTTCTACAACCACACATGATGCACACAAGCTTCTAGAGGTACTTACAGATCTCAAACAAGAATTGAGAGCTTCTACACTTAGCAATAAGTTCTATTGCTAGATCAAGGGTAAGAGTAAGAGAGGAAGGAAATAATTGAATCCTACCTAAATTTGAAGGATGTTACTTTCATTCTGATGGTCATGATGGAACCAAGGTGCAGCTGTCCCCAACAGCTATAGTTCTCACACTTCTAATCAAACAAGGAAAGCAACAGCTCCAGTAGCTTGCCACCCACGCGAAGGTGCAAGACAGTACCTCAGCAACTCCAACAGCAGCACTCCAACTGTAGCGAGATTTGCAAGCACTATCAACACGAACAACAGAAACAGCAGTTCATGCGGCAACAACTTCCATTAAAATAAAGCAACACTCATGGCAGGGTGGCCATCAGGTGCAGCCGCAACAACCCAAAGCAGCAGTAGGCACAACAAGGGCAGGAGAGAGGCAAGAGCAAGAAGTGGAAAATCTTACACGCTGGGTGTTGGGAGGTTTTATAACCCTCCAAACATCCATGCACGATGGCACGTCGGCCATCAAGGTGTCAAGCTTTTAAACCTCTTAAACCATGCCAAGGACACCTGCTTCATGCAACCCATCCAACACTTACACATAAGGCATAAGCATAGAAGCTTCTACCCATGTGTTGTGGTCTTCACAACACTTCACACGTGGACACACCAAAAATTCCCATAAAATCATCACCGTAAATAGTCCCTAATTCGGCTGGCCCAATGATCACTAGACAAACACCTTTAAATGGTGTCCATTTGTCATAAAATTTCAACCATAGACTAATTTGATAGTTTTACAAATTATGGTGGTTTTAGTTTTATTTTTAGAATTTATTTTATAGTAGGTGAAAAATCACCCGAAAAATGGTCGCGTCGACTGTACCTTGAAATCCGTACATCAAAAAATTCAGATAATTACATATTTGATTTCTCCACAATTTTCTGAAAATTATGATGTTCTTAGATTTTTATTTCGTTGTCGTTTTTCGATATCGCCCTGTGGAGGCACGCACTTCGAGGTATGATACTGGGATAACGTTCATTACCACTAATTAAGTCTATCATCTAATTATCACAATTTAATAACAACTCTAAGGTATTTTAACCAATTTATTTCTATTTTCTTAACATTTTAAATTTTTGGGGCGTTACAGGAATGCCCTGAAAAAAAGTCAAAGAAGGCACAATTCGGGTCTGCTCCTGCTACTCCACAGGTTCATGTGGTGACTAAGGTTACTGAACTTGACAATGTGTATGTCTCTGTTGTCCCTCAAACTTTTATAATATTTGAACCAAATGAATGGTTGGTAGACACTGGGGCTAATGTGTACGTTTGTGCTAACAAGTCTATGTTTGTATCTTACCAAACCATTAGTTGGAGATCCATGACCATGGGGAACTCGAGTGCTACAGTGGTGGCGGGGATTGGATGAGTCGACCTGAAGTTTCTGTCAGGACGTGTTCTATCTCTACACCGAGTGCACCATGTTCTAGCTATCCGGAGAAACATCCTAAGTGGTTCATGTTTAGTTAGAGAGGGATATGAATTTTCTTTTAAATGTAATAAAGTAGTAATTTTACATTTCGGGACTTTTATTGGAAAAGGTTACTTGTCTGATGGCTTGTTTAAGATTCATGTGGATCATGTTGTTAATAATAAAGTGGATGTTTCTTCCTCTAGTTCCACTTCTCATTCTGTTACATATACAATTGAATCATCTGATTTGTGGCATGGACGTTTAGGTCATTTAAATTTAAATTCTCTGAAAACAATGATGAACCTTGTTCTGATTCCTCAACATGCTATTAACAAATCAAATAAATGTGATATTTGTGTGCAAGCAAAACAACCCAGAAAGCCTTTTCACTCTATGGTTCGTGATTCAGAGATCCTGGATCTGGTGCACACTGATGTCTGTGAGTTTAATGGCATGCTAACTAGAGATCATAGGAAGTATTTCATTACCTTTATAGATGATTGTAGTAGGTATTGCCACGTATATTTGCTTAAGTCTAAAGATGAGGCTTTGGAAAAGTTTATCATCTTTAAGAATGAAGCAGAAACTCAGACTGGCAAGGTCCTTAAAATATTGAGGTCTGATAGAGGTGGGGAGTACACTTCTAACTTATTTGTTGAATTTTGCCAATCACATGGTATTATTCATGAGGTTACTGCTCCTTATTCTCCTCAGTCTAATGGGATAGTTGAACGAAAGAATAGGGTGTTCATTGACATGGTCAACTCTCTCCTGCAGAGTTCTGGACTGCCTAACTTTATGTGGGGAGAAGCTTTGAATACGGCTTGCCATATTCTGAATAAAGTGCCCTTGAAACATAAAGATAGTAGCCCTTATGAACTTTGGAGAAATAAGAAAACCAGTTTAAAATATCTAAGAGTGTGGGGATGCCTTGCTAAGGTGTTAGTCCCTGAACACAAGAGAAAGAAACTAGATCCTAAGACAGTTGGCGGGGTCATTATTGGTTATGCCAATAATAGCTATGCGTACAGACTCTTAGTAATTAAATCTGAGATATCTGGCATTGATGTGAATATCATAGTTGAATTTCGTGATGCTACTTTCTTTGAGAATGTCTTTCCCATGAAGACAGGTGTACCTCAACAAGTTTCTACTGAAGATATGCCCTACACATCTGGTACAATTCCACAACATGTAGAAAGGTTGACAAATGTGGGGGCTAGTGCATCATCTTCACATCCTGATAGTGATCGTGAAGAAATGGAAGAACCTAGGAGGAGCAAGAGACCAAGCTTAGCCAAGGATTTGGGAAGTGACTTTGTTACCTACCAAATTGAGGGTGGCCCTCTCACATTCCAAGATGCCATGTCTTCTCCAGAAGCTGGGCATTGGAAGGAAGCCATTAAGAGTGAGATGGATTCCATCTTGTCTAATGGTACATGGGAGTTGGTTGATCTTCCTACTGGGTCAAAAACCATTGGATGCAAATGGATCTTCAAGAAGAAACTGAATAAAGATGGGACTGTTGACAAGTATAAGGCCAGATTAGTTGCCAAGGGGTTTAAGCAAATGGAGGGGATAGACTACTTTGATACCTACTCCCTTGTTACTAGGATGACTACAATCAGAGTGCTCATTGCATTGGCTTCTGTGTATGATCTGGTTATCCATCAGATGGATGTCAAGATTGCCTTTTTAAATGGCGATCTTGATGAAGAGATCTACATGGACCAGCCTGAAGGATTTGTAGCTTCTGGTAATGAAAATAAGGTTTGCAAGCTGATTAAGTCATTATATGGACTTAAACAGGCCCCTAAACAATGGCATGAAAATTTTGATAAGGTCATCCTATCATTTGGCTTTGTTGTAAATGAATTTGATAAATGTGTCTATTACAAAGATAAAGGTGATGAATGTGTTGTTCTATGCCTGTATGTAGATGATATATTATTGTTTGGAACAAATCTGGGAATTTTTAATGAGACAAAGTCCTTATCTAGTAGGTTTGAGATGAAGGATATGGGTGTAGCAAATGTGATTTTGGGATTAAAGCTGACTAGGTTAGCTGAAGGGATAGTTATTTCCCAATCTCATTATGTTGAGAACATTTTGGGAAAATTTGACTATCAAAACTGTAAATCTGTTTGCACACCATATGTCACGCCTCGATGCGGAATATCGGAACGCGAGGCAGTTGCAAGTGAACGGGTATAGAGCGAGTGCTAGACATCAAACCATTGCACAATGAATAATACTAAAGCAAATTCATTTCATTATTACATTCCAATGCCTAGTTACAACCACTAATATCAGAGCCAATCTATAGGGCCCAATTACATTGAAAGAAAGTAAAAGACTAAACTTCAAACCTAACTTCTACAACGCTAAATATAGCAATAGGATGCTAGAGTACTCAAGACATCACTCCAGGTCGTTCCCGTCCTCTTGAGTGTATGGTTCATCCTCGGTCTCACTTGAGAACACAGCGACAAATAACGCAGGGTGAGCGATAACGCCCAGTAGGACTTAAATCTCAGGATCAAGCATGCTTTAAGTGATTAATGTCTTATAAAGCAGGATAACTAGAGAGAATAACGAGAAACATATAGAAAGTACTGGTACACGATAACGAGGGACAATAGCACAATGCACGAGAGTATAGCACGACAAGTTTTTGATATCGGATTCGCCGTATAACAAGATAACAAGTAAAGTTGCACTTCAGTGCACAAGTCACGATAGCATGTGTTGGTCGATATTCTTTCAACCATGAGATTGAAGTAAACCAATATTTGACTATTTGATTAATTGATTGCCATAGATCAAATCTTGCGTGTCCATGCGTTAGGTGTATGCCATCACCCAAATCATTAGACCCTCGCGAGTTATAGCCTTTCAGGTACTCCTCCCAAGGACCAGACCGGGCCCTTATAATGTTGCCTAGCATAGTCCTGTTTTTATCGTAGACAATCAATTTAATAGCCAAATAGAGTACCAAGAAATAGATGAGAGTACTAGATTAATAGACGAGATAGTAGAGTGAACGTTAATAGATGAGCGAGTAGAGTATAGATGAGGGCTAAGGGACAATGCACGTAACTCTCCGAGTAACTAGGTGATAGTAACAGTTGCACAACACGCGCACATGGTGTTGGCAGTCAGGTGGAACTTACGACCCTACCACGGGCCATGTTAAGCACAGGTTCAGAGGTTCGACGTGATTCGAGATGAGAGCGAACTTCTAATAGCAGCTTGGACCATATTGATCCCTAAAGGGTGTAATAGGTGTTAGGGTACAACCGGCTCGTCGACCATGTGGGAATCCATGATCAGAGGAGACTTACGGAGGCCTTGTGCAAGGGTTCACTAGTCTGGCAAAAGGAATATTCGACGGAGAGTTCACCACAAGCTAAGTAAAGTGTGTATATAAAAATAGGTACTCGACATTTTACAGGAATTCTAGAACAGTGAAGCGTCGATATGGTATATAAACAACAGGAAATGAATACAAGTCCTTTAAAATAGGGCAATTATACTTTATTGCAATAAATTACCAGATACATTATGAGGTATTGTCATATTTCAGCCATATATGGATGGTTCATGTGTGTGCATGTGTAAGAGAAATCATAGATAGAAAAGAAGTCGTGAATATGTATTTTAAAGCATTCAATAAAGCTCCATTTTAAAACAATGTTTTTTTACTGCATGTATGACTGTTAAAAGGGCGTAAGAATATTTTTGAAAGTGAGAGTAACAAATTTTATGGGTTTTCATGCAAAATCATGTGAACGCGACGTAGGCCAGTAAGGGTAGCGACAGGGTCAGGGCAGATCGCGACAAGGCCTGAAAAGGGTCGCGACAGGGCTGCCAGGACAGAAGACCAGAACGCGACGTAGGGTATTGTCGCGTTTAGAACGTGACAAGATGAGGCGTCGCGATGGGCTTGAGAACGCGACCTGTCGGGCCGTCGTGTTCTCAGGTCCGTGTACTGAGTCTGACAGAGTTCTGCTCTGTCTTGGATTGCGGTCCAGAAATATTAAATTTTGATATAGGGTCGTTCAGAAAATCATAACTAATTGTACACACGATGAAAAATCATGAAACCAGAGGTAAATGAAACTAGACATGCGAGAGTACTTCCAGTAAATAGGAATTAGATAAAGAGCATGGTTTGAACATGGTTTGAGAATGAACAATAACGAGTAATACAGAACATGATACAGAGAGCAAGATTGATTTAATTCGAGCAACATGCTCAACAAAAATTAGGGCTTTTAGGGGCAAACGATGCCTAACATGCATCAGTTCCTACAGTAAAAATCTCGTAGCATGGGGTTGAGTATACAAGGAGATCAATAGTTAAGAAAAGGGTTCGGGGTCATGTAAGTTGCAGAACATGAAAAATCAAGAACAAAAGACATGCTCGTTGGAAAATTACGAAACCAAAGGGCTTTTGCTCCTGATAGACGAGACATCCTACAGAAAAAGTTTCATGGTTTATGCTCGTGAGAATGCCTACCTTTGACTCGATTTGTCTTCTAGGGTTAAAATCTCCAAGAACGAGGAAGAAGCTCTAAGAACTCCTTCTCCCCACGAGCCCCTCTCCTCCTTGGCCTCTTCTCCATGTCCAACAACCTTTGGCAATGAGCTAGGGTTGGCCAAGAGGGTTTAAGAGATGTATTTATATAAATATAAGTTCATATTCCTACTACTACTCAAATTCCTCTTAATTACGAGATTTCCTAACTCCACCTTTCCTCTCTTGCTTTCCAATCTCTAATTGGGTTAGGATGGGATCTAAATTCGTGCTAGACTATATGGGGTAGGTTTAGGAATCCCATTCCAACTCTTATTGCCTCTTTAATGCTTAAAGAATCCTTTTCTATTTAGGAGATATTAAGACTCCGAATTTAGGGTATTTTTCTTTTTATTTCCTATTTGTAAATTCATATTTTGACCCAATAAGTTCTAGAGGATCCATTAAGCAAAGCCCATTACTCTTTTCCATTTAATGGATTTTATTTAATACTATTTTCATTGAATATCCCTTTAGCTGAGTTTTTAATTTATTATTTAAATTTTTATTTCTCACAAAAATTTAGGTTGCTACACCATATGACCCTTCTAAGACCTTCTGTATAAGAACAAGAGTGGTGTTTCTGTGTCTCAATTAAAGTATTCTCAAATAATTGGGTGTTTGATGTATCTTGCTAACTGCACTAGGCCTGACATCTCCTATGTAGTGGCTAGACTCAGTAGATACACAAGTTGTCCTGACCGTTCTCACTGGGAGGGCTTGGATAGGGTACTAAGGTATCTGAAAGGTACTAGTTCCCTAGGCCTGCATTATGGGAGATTCCCTACTATACTTGAGGGGTATAGTGATGCAAGCTGGATAGCCCAAAACACTGGGAGTAATAGTGTTACAGGGTATGTCTTTACCCTGGGAGGTGGTGCAGTCTCATGGAGGTCTATAAAATAGACTATCTTATCTAGATCTACATTTGAGGCTGAACTGTGTGCCTTGGACACAACTGGAATGGAGGCTGAATGGTTAAGGGGTCTTCTTTCAGAACTTCCTCTTATGGGCCAGCCTATTCTTGCGATCTCTGTGCATTGTGATAATATGACCACAATTGCAAAGATCAAAAGTTCAAAGTGCAACCAAAAACAAAGGAGACATGTCCAAGTCAGACTAAAGTCTGTAAGGGAACTCGTCTCTCAGGGAGTGGTTGTTGTTGACTTTATTGGATCCAAAGATAATACAGCTGATCCACTCACTAAGGGGTTAAGAAAAATGCAAATCCAAAAATTTAGGATGGGGATGGGACTGAAACCCATTGATGGTTCTCCTACAGTGGCAACCCAACCTATCTGAATGGAGATCCCACAAAGTAGGTTCAATGTGGTAATAACAAGCTGATGAGAGAACTGGAAAGCACTTATGTTTTTATCTGTGTTTATCCCTAATCAATTTAAATGACCTTCATCGTTATCTTGTATGTTTTCCCTAATCAATTTAAGAAGCTCCAATGCTGATGATTTGGTTGAAGATTTAAATAGAGAAATCACATAAACAACTACTTTAATATTTTTTCTTCATAAATTTGGAGATGAAGATTTGAATCTAAGACGTAAAATTTATATGTTGGAGCACCTTAACCATTGAATATATTTTACTTGCCGCACTAGGCATGCTATCAGCTCCTATGTCATTTTCCCATTATTTTAAATATACATGGATTTCATGACCAACTTGAAATACACATTTGTATAGTTTGATCATTGAAAGGATTGTTCAAAAGTTTTTTAAAACTAAAGAGTGTCTTGCCTTCTTATTAAATGAGCTAGAAACTCGATGATTGGATCATACAGATAAGTAACGTATGAATATTCAACTTGAAGTTTAACATGTACAAAATAAATACTAAAATATTTGTTGTCAAATATAAAAGTCAGTTTCTAATTAATTTCCAGTCCAAAGAGAAACCATTCCCATAATACATAGGACCAAAAGTGAGAAAGTAATTAATTTCACTATCTAATGGAAATCATCGACTCCATTTGAGTTAGGGTGCTAAAAGCCCAAATCATACGCCTTCATTTTTGTCACAAAAAAAAGTAAGTTTAATTTCTTGTTCAAATAAATTGATTTCCAAACCATGACAGTGGAAAATGCAACTACAACTGAATGTCTAAGGAACTCTAAAGAGGGATGGCTATGAGTTTTAGACAATCAACTGTCCATTGAGGAGTAGACAATGGCCGGGTAGTTCTCCGATCGAGGCATCGAGAGCCGCCGATAGTCAACCAGGAGGCCAAGCGATCACCTTGCTTGGGGCTGCCCTAGGCCTTAATGGGCTTGTTTTGGGTCTACTATGTCTTGATGATGGAAATCCCCCTCTACACACTCTTTTGTAAGAGGTTAACTCAGAGTTAATCAAAGTTAACTCAGAGTTAACCTAAAAGTTGGTTTGGCAACACGTCAAGTTTAGCCTAGGCTAAAAGTGGCTAGGGCAAGGTTAACCTTTGTTCGTATGAATACCCTGTGGCGCCCCTTTTCCCTTGACATTTGCGGGATGGGCCAATTGCTCTCTTCATCTCCTCAGTTGCTATGTTGCTTTTCTTGTAGTGGTGCACTTAGTCTGTTTGGTTGGGTGTAAAACCCCATCTAAGAAAACATTTTCGAGGAAAACTATAGAAAATAGGTTGTTTGGTGTAACTCCTTAAAATTTGGGGATTTTGGCATCCAAGGTGAGAGCCCGTATGCCATTTTCCCTGGGTTTCCTTTTGTCCGGCCACCCTCCTCCCGAAACTCTACCCTGACGTCATGTGGATGGGAGTAGCAACAGCAACAGCAGGAGGAGAAGGAGGAGGAGGGTGACGACGAAGACCACTACATCTATCAACCAGGTCGGTGTTCCCTCTCCTTATTGAATGCGGCATTGTTGATTGTGCACTTTCGTTGTCCAGAGTTCCTTGCACAAGTCAATATGCTCACTTTCTCTAAACTGTCTCACAAACATGAAATAGCAAAGGTGAACTAGCAAAGTGGTGAGAATAGGTCATTTCCACGGAGAGACTGAATAAAGTTTGATTTAAACTACTTTGCACCAATCAAATCCCTCACAACTCGACAGATCAAATTTAACGAAAGAACTAGCTAAATTGAAATGAAAAGAGAATTGATATCAATGTACCCTCTCAATTGAGGGATCGAACATATAGATAGAAATCTGAACTAAAAAATTCTCAAATGACTGGATGAACAAATAGAACTAGACAAAGAACACTTTGCGACACATGGATGCAACCTCCAATTTTTGGAATGATCTGGAACTCAAAAGAAAGAAAAGATGGCAGAACAAAAATCTTTAAAAGAAAACTTTCAAATCAATGTACCCCTAGAGCACAGGGGATGAACAATCAATAATTATAATTCTCCAAAGAACACAGCATTGTACCCTCACAGCTCAAGGGATGAAAAATAAAAGGAAAGTAAAATGCAATCAACTTCAAAATAGTAAGAAGAAACACAACAGATTTCTATACTCTCACAGTCTAATGAATCGGTAAGACAACAGTAAAAGAAATTTAAATTGTAACGTCAAACTCTTGATATGTCAAATGCTCCCTTCGATTCCCCTTCCAGCAGCAAGAAGAAGCCTCCGATCTCTCCAGAACAATCTCAGCAGAAAAGCAAGAATTCTCGTCTTCCAAATGAGTTGCAGAACCTTCATAGTAGAACCATCTCCCAATAGCAGAACTCCCAGATCTGAACTATCACAGACGCTCCTCACAGTAGCAAAAACCACCTTAAATGCTTACAGAAAGAACAAAAGAAGCATAAGAAAAATTACAACAATGCAGAAGAAATGGACAAAGCAATTTAGAAGAAATGGCAAAGCAAGTACCCTAGATCACCCTCCATGCAGCCAAACTATTCACAGAAGATGTAAAAAAAATTAAAACATCTACCTCTACTCACAGCAAGAAGAAAACCCCAAAAATTGAAATAGCCAAGCTCCTCTCAGCAGCAGAACAAATTCGCTCCCAGATTGCTCAAACCCCCAATCTGATCCCCCTCCTAGCAATCGAACTATCTATCACTGCCTAACCATTAAACCAAGAAAGGAAGAACTTAGCAAATGCACTGGATCGAAGTCTAAACACAGCGGAATTGAAAAATGCAACACAATAGATCTATCTCTCTATTCTCAGCAGAAAGGAAACAAATATCGACAGCAGCAGAGAAGAAGAAATCTCAGATGAAGAACAAAGAACAAACTGAAATCCCGGACCCCAAAACCTCTGGAATCTCTCACAGCAGTACAGACAAATAAAAGAATTCTGAACTCTCCAACCCCCTACAGATGCTGAAAGGAAAAATATAGAGAAAAAAAATATGCTAGAGAAAACACAAAAAAAAAAATCTGAACTCATCAACCCCCCTCCCCCAGACCTGAGGACCTTGGGTCCTTAAATAGGCTTCCAGGCGCCTCTGCTCCCTCCCGCGCAAGCTCCAGCCTCTGCATCACACGATCGCCAGCGCATGCACCAACTTCGCACGAGAGCTCCGCACGCCCTGCCTCCAGCGCTCCCAGCTGTCGCCAGCACCTGGCCCACGTACACACCTCAGCAGCTCTAACTCCGACCACCTCAGCAGGTCCGCTTCCCACCTCCGCACCAGGTCCAGCCGTTGCGCATGGGAGCTCCTCCTCCAGAGCTGCACGCCCCAGCCTCCTCTTACCGCGCCACACACAAAGCTCCGCACAGCAGCACCATCATGCCCCGCAGTCGCCCTGGTGGGAATAAAAGAAGACAAAAAAAGAGGTTAAGTGGATTGTGTGGGCTATTTAGGTTTATATGAGAGAAAGGGTAGTATGATGGGATTAGGTGGGATATATTTATTTACACTTATACCTATTTATTACTAAAAATATTTACAACAATATTATTGTAAAAATTTATTTACTTATTTACAAAAAAAAATTTATTTCCAAAATGAACCTAATTAGTCAATCTGTAAGAGATGACTTATTAAATGAAAATCTAACATGTATTCTAACATGTTCAAAATCTTATTTATGGATGAAATGAAAATTAAAAATCAAAATGCACATTATTTATAGACAAAGACTGTCTAAAATTACTATATGTATGAAATTTAACACGAAAATTTTTACAATTATCACTCCCCCCTACTTGAACATTGCTAGTCCCTTAGCAATAAAAATTACTTCAAATGTAGGACTAGAAGATGTAATGTCTCATGCTAAACAGCCATCATGTAAAAATTAATGTAGAGATATGTCTTTCCTAATTGTAAGGGCTTATGGCATGAAATTAGTGCACAAATGATAGCTCACTTAAGAGTTCACATCAGCCCTTATGGAGTTCCTCTGCCTCAGCTAGTATTTGAGATTAGATTAATTCGAGTGAGAAGAAAATAATTGTGAATAAGATCCTTGCTCAGTCAGATTGGGTTGTTTCTCTCAGTTCCATTCTGCCCAACTTCCTTGAGGATTATTTCTCTGAGTTGAGGACTTTGCCTCTTTATTTGCACTTTGTACACTCAGAATTTTTTCTTTCTTTTTCATCCATAATGCT